>OZ037782.1:14579090-14671590 GCA_964035525.1 Porites cylindrica | reverse complement strand
TCGCCAGAAAGAGCTCTTTTCAGTTTCAACATGTGGAACTATATATTCCTTTAACTTGAAATATAATTTAACATTTGCCACAATATTGCTTAACCAAACAACTTCATTCTTTATGAAAACTAAGTTAACAAAACAACTTGATCCTCTATGGAAACTAACCTAACATAACAACTTGATCTTCTATGGAAACTAACTTAACAGAAAAACTTGATCCTCTATGAAAACTAACTTAACAAAAGAACTTGACCCTTTATGAAAACTAACTTAACCAAACAACTTGATTCTCTAGGAATCTTGTGACGATATGGAACAAAATTTGTTGAAAATTGACTTTACAGAAAGGCATACATTTTTAGAGAAACTGAGCTATTATTTTTGCAGTTTTGTCTGCAATCATATCTTGTTTCCCTGCTTTCAATAACAACAATTTTAAATCATCTATGGGGTGGACATATCTGTTAAAGGTACAGGGTGGTCTATTTTTCTACGATAGCCTTCCACTGCATCATTAAAACATGTGTCACTGTGCACGCCGAAGGAAATATCTGGTTCCCCGAAGGGAGTTATTTGTGTGTCGAAAGACAGTATTGGTTTCCCGAAGGAAATATTTGGTTCCTCGAAGGAAGTTAGTCAAATCCGTATAAGGGTTCGCCAGATGATGTACGTGGACCAATTTGAGGTGTTTTGCTGCACAAATCTCTCCATCATGGCCGCCCAACGAAGTCAAACATCTCGGTTCAACGTTGGGGTTTCTGGTAGAAATTCTGAGCCGACCGTCAAACAACCTAAAGAAGTCTTTTCTAGAAAACATCGTGCACGTACATTGCTTGAAAGCTATGCCTGGTTACTGGTGCAAAATAGCAAAACATTGTAAGCAAATTCTCTTACCTGAAATCGTGAAAGTCTTCACTCGCACATGGAAAGAAAGCAACATCGGTGGAAGGTTTCAATCGATAAGTAGTCGATCGTTAACGAGAGGGGACGAAAATGGATCGGGTAACATCGAGATTAGCCTCGGCTATCGTCGACGTGGTAGAGTTTCGTCGAGTTTGGGATATCCGAAATAAAACTGATAAATGTTCCGAACACAGTCCGAAGATTGAACCTCTTAGGGATTGACACACTCCATGACATAGGAGCTATTTCTTCTCTAAGAAGGGAAGCAGCTACAAAAATGGGACACCGTAAACTGGGACGCATTTATGCCCAACTCTTCTAGAAATAACGAAGAAGCCAGAGTCAGTGTTTTGTCTTTTTTAAGAAAAAATCCGGGTTTTTTTTCACTGCTGTCTTCTACTTTTATACGTCCCGTTGAATTTACACCAGTCGACTTTGACGTCTCAGACGTTTAATGCGCCTTGATGACTTTACAGTCTCTCATGACGGCATTTATAAAAACAGCCATTAAGGTCGAGCGCCTAGGTGTATATATACACCTTAGTTATTTTAGTTATTTCGCCATGTCTAAAAAAAAATATGAATTTGCTTGGCACGACTTATGACATATCAATTTGCCTCGGTTTTAAAAGGATCACCAGTGGAGCTCTTCAATCCCACTGCATCTCGTGCGTGCTTTCAATCCTGAATCTCGCCCCATTTGCATGTAAAATCCCCAAGCGCCATTATTAATATCGAGTCTTATGCTAGCTACCTAGCATTTATTAACACGCTCAGCCTCGAGGCCTCGACGGTGTAACAGAGACTGATGTGGATTATAAATCATATGACCTAGAGGTTCCAGCCTTGAATACTTGGTTTGCTACTACCTAATCTTCCCTCTTTTTTTGACTACTTTAATTTTTACGAATTTTTACATGTATTTTGAGTGTAAATGACAAACGGATTTTGGGGTGTTCTTTGTAGTCCGACAACCATTTCATGTCATTCTTATGACATTCCCGTGAAGATAGGAGAGAATGGGACAAAGCTTTTACCTAACATCACCTGCTGTTTAAGAAAAAGAACACGGTGGTGCATTTAAATTACCTGAACTGAGGAAGGCGCTCTAGTTCCATTTTAAAGTGAGGATAACGTGGACTGAAAGGAAATAGATATATACTTTCCCTAGATGTAAACAATCTCGTTTTAACTTTTAAATAATTTGCATATCTTGCCATTCTATATTTAGTTTCTCAAGTTGCAACACTATGAGCAAGCTGATCTCCTTCTTTAGTCAGAAATTCAAAACGTGATACTCGACCATTCAGGAATTTTTTACCTACCATTCACATTAGGTCCCTTTGATCGAATAGCAAATCTAACTATTATCATTCGCGGCATATGCTATAAAAATTCGAGTTTCATTCTATCTGCATTTCATTCTTTGGAAGTCAGTCGAATCCACAACTGACAGCTTTCAACAGCGCTTCTATTGATTATTTGGGCTATACATTAGTTTCGAAAGGACTTTGGTAAGCTAACTTTTTGTCTTTAACTTTAGCTTTTGCTGTAGTCTTTAAAGTCTTTCTGCCTCAGTCAGTGCTGTAGTCTCTTCGTGTCTAAGCTGTCTGACTCACAGAAACGTTTATTTCAACCAAAGTATCGAAACCCTCTGATTTATTCCATCAATTTTATTACTTTAAAAAGTTTCCGTTGAGCTTCCTTTTCATCGCAGACTCCAATACCAACGATTATCAGTTACAGAGCACTGCCAGGCCCATTTGGTCGAAACCATCTTTTTTTCTCTAGCAATAACAACAACAACAACAAATTTTATTGAAAATTGGAAAATAACTAATTACATTACTTTCCCACCCGCAGAGGAGAGGAATTATTGATATTTTCCCGTCCAAAAAGATTCCAAGCATTGTTACCAATTCTATGCAAGAAATTCTCCGCCCTCATTTCAAGTTTTGAAAGTTAGCCATAACATCGACTTAGTCCTTCGCAATACTAGATGGCCAGTTATTTAAACGGAGCTTAGCCCGCGTTTAACAAAACCGCGTTCTAAGCCATTTTCATTTTTCCCAACGCTTTTATCTAAACACCATTTATCGTGAACAATTTCAATAAAGCATATAGGGTAGACTGGTTAAGTACTTTTTTCCTTAAATTAACCCACTAAGAAAGAGGTCTGGAGGTCTAATGATTCTTAATCCGCGGCCTAAGTTAGAATTCCTTTAAATAACCGACCCAGTAAAGATATGACGGCAGTGAGTTAAATATTAACTTTAACCAGCTTCAAAAGTCTACAAATCGCCCTCAAGAAAGCATGAACACCAATGAAGAACTAAAGGAAAGAAGAAAAGAAAAAACAACAACAAAAAAAGGGCAACACACTCTACAATTAAATAGGGGTCTTTTCCTAGAAGAGATCCTACGACATCTACGTTTTGGAATAGAATTCATTGCATGCAATTTCTTAAAATTTACGATATGTGTAGCTTCATCTTGTCACTAAAAGTAGGTCGCATTCTAGATTTCTCAGCAGTGTAGAGATCAACCATGCCTTGAGCGGCCACTTACAGGAGGATAAAACCAATGGAAAATTCTAAAACCGTCATTCAAAAAATTGCCGCTAGCGGTCGCTTCCGAGAGGCAGTCGTTTACGAGAGGTTCTAACTGAAGTTATTTGACTGGGAAAATGTTGGTGTTTTGGATAAGTGGTCGCTTACAAGAGTTGTCGCACACTGTATCCATGGAGGTTCGACATTTATAGTATTCATGAGGCAGACACTTTGCTACCTACTAATTAAGGTTTAAATCATGATCATTCACTCTTTTCTTTTCTACTTATATATGGTTTGAAGCTTTTACTCTTTATATTAATGATTTTATCCAAACCGTTCAGCTAAATTTGTTTTCACAATCAGGATAAACAAACAGGACTTTCCCTTCTTTACCGGTCAAGATGCTACAGATGCTATGGGGCCACAGGTGCAAAATGTTAAAATTCATGTTTCTACCCATGCTTGTATTTCACAGGATTGAGTTGAGAGGTGTACGAAGATGAAATTTGCTGTTTTCTTTATTGTTTTGGTTTGTACCACCATGTATGTTTGCAAAGCGCAACCGCGATCATCAGGTTGCAGGGACCTGGTAAGAAAAGCACTACCAACGTAACAACGTAACATTGTCATACCGCAAAAGACACGTAAAGTAGTTATTATACATTGTACTCACTATCTGTTTTCGCGTTGGCTAAGAGCCTACGGTTACTTGTAGAAATCAGTTATAGATAATTGACTAATGTGCGGGTCTATAGGTTGACTGCGGACCAGGGGTAAAATGAAGACTGTGCGCGCACAATGCATGATTTTTAAGAGAAACTGAACAATTCGGTTCCTAGTGCGATGGTGTGTTTGTCATTATTTTGTTCAAAACAATGGATAATAAAAGCAATGACTAGATTCGGTTTTTGTAATATCCTAGATAATCAAGATCTTAGAAAGTGTTATCGACTTCGGCCATTGGCTCGGCTGATAATACTTACCTCGACCTTGATTTTTCCGGATATAACAAAAACCCTGCTCATCATTAACGGCTTATTCAATTCGCGTATCATCCCCCTTTGGACGTAAGCCATCCTAATTATAGCTCTCATCAAGCTTAGGAAAATGTCGATGTATAATACTACCCCTCCCCCTTTCATTTCCTCCATGCAGTTCAAGCCCATAGTAGGTCAGTAGCTTCAACTTCGAGTGGTAGGAGGAAAGAATTACTTTGAATTCGAACATAAATAGTGCACTATGATGACCTATAAATTAATTATCAGACTAAGAATTAATGAGTTTTGAAAAGAAACGCTATATTGTTAATTACGTATTTAATTGTGACGATAAGTGATGATTAACGACAGTAATGATCATGAAAAAAAAAAAGAAAGACAGTAATTGGATTTGGACTTTCCTGCCCTTGATACTGAGAATAATCAACGCTCAAAGTTTGGATAATTATTTGTCCAAGCGCTCAGACGATTAACACAAACCGAAGCTCTGATAACTAACCTCGCTTTCTAATGCAAGAACCGAATCCAGAGTGATTAGGTTTAATGACACGTAACCTTATCTCACCCAAACGAAGCTCACCAGAAACAACGTACCAATAAAGACAATAAACAACACATCAAATTGCATTCTGCGCCCTTAAAGCCTTCAACCTTTTATCAACCTTTGCAAACTCTAAAAAATTCTAGAAAAATCTTAAGTATTTACTTGTGAAAACTTATGAGCTAAACCCTTCTATTTGTAGTAGTTTTTTAAGACTGATAAAAACGTAAAGTGTTGCTAAAGAAGCTGGCAGGTTGTTTAAATTGGTGGTGTCGTATAATACGAAACTATCATCAGCAAAATGGCGTCACGTCTGCATGTAATATCCCGTTGCCTTTACTGAGGCTTATATAGGTAAAAATTTTGGATTCAATAACATTTCTTAATCACTGCATAAAATTAGGTTCTTTCAATAATACTTAAACCCCAACTTAGGGACCGAAATTCTATTCATGATCCACCATTGTTCTCTAGAAATATACAACGGAAACACCCTCAACCACCCCACGCCTCAAATTTCCCCCTACGAGTAATGGTCGGTCCTTTAATTTTTTATTCATATATTTTTTAAATCTATAATTTTGTTAAAAAAAAAATGCAAACAAACTTGGAGAAAAATGTCACCCTCACTTTGAACAAATTAGAACCATCGTTCCTGGACGAAAGAATAGACTCGCCACTGACACTGTTATGTGTAATTCTTTGATTACAGATTACAAACAAGCCGTCTGCTCACATTGAAGCTGCAAACAGAAGAGAAAGGACCTATCAAGTCAACCAAAGTACATTACTTTATGCTTCCCCTTCCTCCCTGCCACCTTTGTTCAACAGTATCATGTCGAGTCTGCCAAAGTTCAAAAATAAAATCGACCGAATTACAATTAATGCTATATAATCAGATTTAGGTTGCTCTTGTATAATGGATCTTATAGATAAAACGAAGCAGTAAAACCACATTGCTACATGGAAAAGACACATCGTAGAAACATTAACTTTACCTGAAGGACTACTAGAAAGCTATTACTGACTAAACTAGCAATTCGTCGTCTATTTCTTTGAAAGTAGGTGAATTTATCTTAGTATATACTGAAACAGTGGATAGTGTTTTTCGCGCGCTCTGATTGGCTACTCAATCAGTGAATATCCTGCACTATTCACTGATTCACCTCTAGTTCCTCCGAGCGAGCGACGCCAAACTCTCGTAAGTTGCGAGAAAAATGCCTTCCCGGTTTGCTGCCGTAAGACACAAAGACATTTCACAACTAATAAAGCAAGCTGTTCCCGAAATACACGAAGAAGGAGACGAAGTTTGGTTTGGAAGTTTTAACAGGTACAGCTTTGTCTTTTTGACTTGAATTTCTCGCTATAACCGGTGAAAAAGTTTTTTGTTTACAAATGCAAATTAAGCTTAAGTCTTGCGTTACTATATTTAGCTGACTTGTTCATTAATAAGCTTAAAAGTAAATTTAATAATCTTTTTTTACAGAATTTGGGAAAAGAATTCGTAACTCCTTTTGAATAAATTTCCCCGCAAGAGCTAAACAAAAAACAAATGCCTTCAAAAGTTTTCTTTGTCGGCAAGGTAAAGCGACGACCGTGGCCGTTCGATCATTGCGTGCCAAAATTGTAATCGTTGGCAGCAGTAAATGAGTTGAAAATCATCATTTTTGTGCTCAATTATCTCATTGTTTTAGTATATACTAAAACAACTATTCACCTCAGTGTCGCGGGCTCGGTAAATAAGCACCACTAGCCACCTCCACTTCGGTTAATAAATGTTATTTATCTCTTATCTCAGTCAAGAGAGCAGAAGCCTCGATAAATACCCCCCTCCCCGAAAAGAGAAATGTGCCTCAGTGAAAATCACCCGGAATTATTGCATCACTTTTATTTCATCCTCTAGTGATCAAAGACTGGTCTGTCAGTGCCCCGTTCAGCCATCTTGCAGGTTGTATGAAGTACCATGATGGAAAACTGACTGTGCCTATCCAAGGACGATATTATATTTACCTGCAGGTCTTCTACCAAACCGTTGGAAGGATTCATATAAGGGTTAACGGCAGTGTGAGAACCATGCTTCAGAGCCCTATAGCCGCCCATGGTACCGCGTATGTAGGCGGGATTTTCAACCTGAAAGCTGGTGACGTCATCACGATTACTTCGATTACGAGCAACTTCCGACTCTACATGTGGAGCTTTCATACCTACTTTGGCGCCTATTTGATCTAAAAATCAGTCGAATGTCACCTTGTAACTGCACCATAACTTCCTGAATTAAGGGAATAAAATAGATTTATTTTAGAAAATGCAAACTCACTGTCACTGTTTTAGAAGTACTTTTTGTTCGGATTCGTCTTTGGCGAATCGTTGATTCAAAAATGTCTCTAAATGATGAGTTTTTCTACCATAGTAGCCGCACTGTAACCTTGCAAAATAAAAATATAAGTCTAAAATACTCGGTTATTTACTGGCATACATTCTTTCTAGGAGACACTGGATAATTTATAGATTTAGCCAGGGCTAAAAACGTAGCTCTAGTAATTAATTTATGATTTAAATCTAACAACCACAACCCAGTAAACAAGCCAGCCAAGAATAACAAAAGAATGTTGATAGTTGCTGTATTTCATTTTGTAGATCCAGTACAAAAGGACAGATAAAAACATCACAAGATGACTCAAAACTCTGTCAGCTTCAGCTATCAGTGAACAAGTCGCAGATGCTGCATAAATTTTCCACTTGAATCCTCTTCGCTAGCGCGCCTGTTAATTCTTACTCTGTGCCTTTCTCTTCTTTCTCTTTTCCGTCGCTCTTCACTTACAAGCAAATAGTTTGAATTCAATCCGCTGTTGTTTGTTGCCATAACAATTTTTTCGAAACAGTTTCCTAGAAACTGAGCACTATGGTGTCACAAAATCCTTATGCAATGAAGTAGCTGAAAATTAAACATGTTTTTGAACTCGACGACAGCCACGCCATTTCTTGTGCGATTTCCCGCCTAGAAAAAGGGTTGCACAAATGCGTCGCGCGACTTATAACATACTCCTCCCCCGGACGGACTGACACCTGATTCCCTTCCCTCCCCCGCAAAGAGTGTACGGGGGTACGCTTTGTCATAACCAAATTTTCTCGGATGGATGGTTTACCAAATTTTGTTACCCATGGTGCTCCGCTGCCGGAGCTCCGCTATTATTATTCATGACCTGATAATAAGGTATGGGGAATCACTTTGGCCTGGGAAGCAGACGATCAACCCCCTACTTACTCGAGGGGTGGTAGGGTGGGTCGCAGGCCACTTCGCTTTCGCGGCCTCGAGTAGAGTGATGGGATGAAACACGTATAACCTCTTTTAGTTAAATCCAACTAGTGGTCTATTATCAATGCTGCGTTCTGATTGGTTGAGATACTACTAGGCTATATGTTATACCCATTAGTACAGCAGCGAAAAGCGCCGGCTTTTTGGCGGCAAAAAGGATTAAAAGTCTAGCTTTAACTAGCTAAAGTTGTTTTGTCTCGACTTTTTTGACCAACTAGTTGGATTTTACTAAAACAATTATTCTCCTCGGACTCATGGCCTCTGAGTCAATAGCCCATTCAGCCTTCGGCCTTATGGGCTTTTGACTCAGAGCCCCTGCTGGCTCGAGGAATAATTGTTAATTATAGTCTTATTTTCATGATCCCCAGGGTATTAATTACCAATGGAAATCAAGCTTGCATATTTCAAGGCTGAATTAAACAAAGGGATGGTGCTTAGTCTGGGTGGATCATTAAATATAACAAAGACAAAAACAAAGGGTGTTAATTTACTACTTAATGTAAATAATTAAACTAGATATTGCTTAGTCTCTTACGCAGGCGCTCGGGCCGGAGTCGCGCAATGCTCCCCGACCGCACGCATGGGGGTGGCGACTGGGAGCATTGCGTGACTCCAGGAGACTAGATTTTACTAGATCTCTTTAGCTTGTACGTTTTGTTTTCCCTATGCAGGTCATGTGATAAGAATACTCTAGAGAACTGTCACTTCAAATTTCGTCTTACCTACGTCCATTTGTACGCGTAATTTATAAAAAGACAACGGGCCAAATGGCTCTGAGACTTTCATTTTTATTGGGAGAACAAAACATACAAGCTTGAAGGAGGAAGGATTAGCACAGTTGGTTAGTGCGCAGCTTTCTGTGCGGGAGATATAAGGTGTGACCTCAAATCCTTCTTTCGACTTCTTTTCTTTTCCTGTAGCTTGAAGTAGCTTTAAATGTTGGATTTTAACGAAGCCTTTGACAGCATTAATCATGTCGTCTTACTGGAGAAGCTAAAACGTACTGTTGTTATATACTCGATCTGCTCTTTACTGGTTTAAAAGTTTTTTGTCGAAGTAAAGATGACGCACGGAGTATCGCATGGCATTATTCTTGGCCCGTTGTTGTTTAATATGTACATAAGTGATCTTCCGTCTGTAAGCACCATTATTAATATCGAGTCTTACGCCAGCTACCTAGCATTTTCTAACAAGCTCAGCCTCGAGGCCTAGACGGTGTATTAGAAACTGATGTGGATTATAAATCATATGACGTAGGGGTTCTAGCCTTGAATACTCGGTTTGTAACTACCTTCTTCCTTCTTTTATTGACTACTTTAACTTTTACGAATTTTTACATGTATTCTGAGTGAAAATAACAAACGGATTTTGCGGTGTTCTTTCTAGTCCGACAACCATTTCATGTCATTCTTATGACATTCCCGCGAAGATAGGAGAGAAAAGCTTTTACCTAACATCACCTGCTGTTTAAGAAAAAGAACACGGTGGTGCATTGAAATTACCTGAACTGAGGAAGGGGATCTAGTTCCATTTTAAAGTGAGGATAACGTGGACTGAAAGGAAATAGATATATACTTGAACGCCTCCAAACCACTTTAAATTCAAACAAAGGGCGTAGAATTTTACACCTAAGATAGACGTACAGCCCAACGTCAGACCAATTTTAGACTACGGGTAATCCCGTATTTTCCTCAAATACCAAACAACAAGCAGTTCTTGACTGACCGGCCTTAAGGGGACACGAGTTGCTTTGCTTCCACGAGACCCTCAATGTTGACTGCGTCTGAGGGGGTCATTGACCGTTTTTATGCTAGAGACGTCTTAGTTGTCTCAGGACGACTTTAACCCCTAGTACAAAACGGTAAATAAGACAGGCGCTTTTATCGTCTGACGACTTAGGAGTTTTCTTTTAAGTGCGTCGTTCAGACGCACAAGACAACTTTAACGTCTCAGACGTTAAGTCTAGTATAAATTAAATTGAATTAAATTAAATTGATTGAAATGACTATCGAGCCTGTGGAACTCCGTATATCAATTTCACCTCACTTTAAAGCATCTACAAAGATTGACTTATGTTATGTAAGGAATGTAGCTCTCTATTGTAAGTAATTAACGTGTTGTAAGTTATATGTTTTTAGATTTAAAAATCTAAATGAGTATTCACAGTCGGTGAGGCAAGAACGACGAGACAACGCGCGAGTGAGCAGCAAAGGGCTTCCTCGTCCTGGGGCCCTTTTGTCGCAGATTCTCTCATCTCTCTGTCTCTTGGTATAACAATCCCTTGATCAAATATAGGGTAACACTGGAAATGTTAACACAGAGATTTACACCATAGCTAGCGAGTGAGTGAGAATGACGTCAATGATCCAACACCACAAGATGAAAGGCCAACATTTTATTTTTTAACACAAAGTACAATAGTTCTTTCCTTTTGGTAGTAACAATTTAAAATAATCTATGGGTATAGATCTATCTGCCAACAGCAAATGGAATTGTATTTTTCCTAGAAAGAGCTCTTTTCAGTTTCAACATGTGGAACCAATATATATTCCTTTAACTTGAAATACAATTTAACATTTGCCACAATATTGCTTAACCAAACAACTTCATTCTTTATGAAAACTAAGTTAACAAAACAACTTGATCCTCTATGGAAACTAACCTAACATAACAACTTGATCTTCTATGGAAACTAACTTAACATAAAAACTTGATCCTCTATGAAAACTAACTTAACAAAAGAACTTGACCCTTTATGAAAACTAACTTAACCAAACAACTTGATTCTCTGGGAATCTTGTGAGGATATGGAACAAAATTTGTTGAGAATTTACTTTACAGAAAGGCGTACATTTTTTGAGAAACTGAGCTATTATTTTTGCCGTTTTGTCTGCAATCATATCTTGTTTCTCTGCTTTCAGTAACAACAATTTTAAATCATCTATGGACCTATCTGTTAAAGGTACAGGGTGGTCTATTTTTCTAAGATAGCTTTCCACTGCATCATTAAAACCTGTGTAACTGTGCACGCCAAAGGAAATATTTGGTTCCCCGAAGGGAGTTATTTTATCTCGAAAGACAGTATTGGTTTCCCAAAGGAAATATTTGGTTCCCCGAAGGGAGTTATTTGTGTCTCGAATGACAGTATTGGTTTCCCGAAAAACATATTTGGTTCCTCGAAGGAAGTTAGTCAAATCCGTGTAAGGGTTCGCCAGATGATGTACGTGGACCAATTCGAGGTGTTTCGCTGCGCAAATCGCTCCATCATGGCCGCCCAACGAAGTCAAACATCCCGGTTCAACGTTGGGTTTTCTGGTAGAAATTCTGAGCCGACCGTCAAACAACCTAAAGAAGTCTTTTTGCAGAAAACATCGTGCACATTGCTTGAAAGCTATGCCTGGTTACTGGTGCAAAATAGCAAAACATTGTAAGCAAATCCTCTTACCTGAAATCGCGAAAGTCTTCACTCGCACATGGAAGGAAAGCAACGTCGCTGGAACGTTTCAATCCATAAGTAGTCATAAGTAACATCGAGATAAGCCTCGGCTATCGTCGACGTGGTAGAGTTTCGTCGAGTTTGGGATCGTATAAAACCGATAATCCGAAATAAAACCGATAAATGTTCCGAACACAGTCCGAAGATTGGACCTCTTACGGACTGACACACTCGATGACATAGTAGCTATTTCTCTTCTAAGAAGAGACGTAGCTACAAAAATGGGACACCGTAAACTGGGACGCATTTATGCCCAACTCTTCTAGAAATGACGGGGAAGAGTCAGTGTTTTGTCTTTTTTAAGAAAAAATCCGGGTTTTTTTTCACTGCTGTCTTCTACTTTTATACGTCCCGTTGAGTTTACACCAGTCGACTTTGACGTTTCAGACGTTTTATGCGTCTTGATGACTTTAGCGTCATTACGGCATAAAAACGACCATTAAGGTCGAGCGCCTAGGTGTATATATACACCTTAGTTATTTTAGTTATTTCGCCATGTCTATAAAAAAATATGAATTTGCTTGGCGCGACTTATGACAAATCAATTTCCCTCGGTTTTAAAAGGATCACCAGTGGAGCTCTTCAATCCCACTGCATCTCGTGATTTCAGTCCTCAATCTCGCCCCATTTGCATGTAAAATCCCCAATCCCGGCCTTCAAATAAGGGAAATTCATTACCACGAAGGACCTATTGGAGAGTTCGTCTTATCATTAAGGGCTAGTTGCGTTACCTGTTCAAGTGCAATTGAGCTTTGTTCGCTTGATTTGGGTGGTATAACAATGCCTTTCCAGCCGAGACTTGGATTAATTACTTCAAGTTTAAAATTGCATCTTTAGCCTTAAAGAAAGTGTATCCACTTTCAAGCTTTCATTCGCATCGCTGAACTTGCTGTTCGAAAATTTTGTTTGGTCAGATCTAGTGTATTCTTTTAGCAATCTTTTATTGGTGTACGGGTAGTACTAAGCAATCTCTTTAGAAATATTAAAAATATAGAAAACCTTTTTTGAATAGGGATGATGGACTGGACCTACTGACCATTTACAACCTCTCTTTTGTTTAGGGATACTTGACAGCTTTTCTGTTACGCAACCGTGACACTTCGCTGATTAAGTTCAAGCGATTCGGTCGAAATATTCCTTTAAATTTTGCTCTGAGTTTTGGAATTTTCTATTCCCTAGATGTAAACTATCTCGTTTTAACTTTTAAATAATTTGTATATCTTGCAATTCTATATTTTGCAATTCTTTATTTTGTCCCTCCTCGTGGACAGTGGTTTCTCAAGTTGCAACACTATGAGCAAGCTGATCTCCTTCTTACTAGTCAGAAATTCAAAACGTGATACTCGACCATTCAGGAATTTTTACCTACCATTTACGTTAGGTCCTTTTGATCCAACAGCAAATCTAAATATGATCATTCGCGGCATACGCTATAAAAATTCGCGTTTCATTCTATCTACAATTCATTCTTGGAAGTCAGTCGAATCCACAACTCTGCTCTTAACAGCGCTTCTATTGATTGTTCGGAGGGATTCATTAGTTTCGTATATAAACGTAAGGACTTTGGTAAGCTACCTTTTTGTCTTTAAATTTAGCTTTTGCTGTAGTCTTTACAGTCTTTCTGCCTCAGTCTGTTGTAGTCTCTTCGTGTCTAAGCTGTCTGACTCACAAAGCGTTTTTTTAACCAATTAAAACAGGGGCACCCAACGAAGAATATAGTTAACCACTTAAACATAGCTTGTTCAACGTATTTTAGTATTTAAACGGTAGATATAGGCAAATTTTTATCCCCTAAAAATTTTTCATATGTTCGGATTTCCTAGCTGAAAGTCTAGTGATCCGAAAATTATAGGGATCAAAATTTACCTTTTCGAAAGTTTTAGGCAGAAAAAAGACTCTCGAAAATTCTAGGTGACCTTTTTAGGGTAAAACGCCGTTAAAAATGGGCAATTATACCATTTTTAAGACGTTCGAAAATCCTAGGAGAGGTAAGCAAGCAAGAATTTTACAAAAAATGTTCCAAAAATTGTAGATCTCAAATCGTCCTCCGAACAGATATTTTCCGAAAATTGACGTTGGGTGCCCCTGTTAAAAGAATCGAAGCACTATTTTTTGCATCAATATTATATTTTAAAAAGTTTCCGTTAAGCGTCCTTTAGATCGCAGACTCTAACACTAACGATTATGAGTTACACAGCACTGTCAGGCCCATTTGGTCGGAACCATCTTTTTTGTCTAGAGAGGAAATATTCATAACTAAATTCTCGTTTTCCCCTGTCCAAAAAGATTCCAAGCTTTGTTATCAATTCTATGCAAGACATTTTCCGCCGTTCTTCCAAGTTTTGAAAGTTAGCATTAATATCGACTTAGTCCTTTGCAAAACTAGTGGGCCAGTTCTTTAAATGGAGCTTAACCCGTGTTTAACAAAACCGCGGTGTTTTGGTTAAGTGGTCGCTTATGGAAGGTGGTCGTACACTGTACATGGAGGTTCGACTTTTGTAGTATTCCTGAAGCAGCTAGACACTTCTATGTTCAAATCATTCACTCTTTTCTATAGTGAAACAAGATGTTTCGCTCACCGGTTTGCTCGTTAATCTTCGCATTGACCCTTGGGCTGGCGTCATCTTACGTACTTGACGACATCTACTCGAGTAAGGAGGAATTTGAAGAGAACGAAACAAAAGAAGTGGAAAACGAAAAGAGAGATGACATTCCTGATCTGAATGGCAGCTGGTCCTCCGATGAATTGGATGATGTGATCGTAGAAGATCTCCCACAGAGTATCATAGACAAAGCGAAAAACCTTGCGAACGGTAAATGCAGCAAGGTATATGTACAACCAAGGAATAGAGTGGAAGAAAAAAAGGGCGCCCAGAAGAAGTTTTACCAATCGTTTCAGCATGGAGAAAAGAGTTCCATGAGTGATAAAAAGTGGCTGAAAGTAAAAAAGAGTGAACAGTGCACCACCTGTGTCTTAAATAAACTTTGCCATGAGATGAGTGCTGAAACCTTAAAGCAATTGAACATTGAATCTACATTAACTGCGTAAGTACTTAAGTTCAGTCTGTGATATATCAAAAATTGCTCCATTATTCTGTTCAGGGGAGGGGGATTTAAATGGCGAATTAAAATGACGGGGATCATCAAAAGGAGCAAAAATCAAAACCCCCCAAAATCCCTAGAACATGCTTCCAACGACTCCCTCCCCCAGCCCCCACAAAGTTTCTGAAAACAAAAAGTCACCCCCATACTTTTTTTTATCAGATAGAACTACGCGGCCAGCATACACACTCGGTACAACGCCAATCTTCAGATTGTTTTTAATAACTTTAAATCAACACACCCCCCAAAAAACCCTTGCCAAATTTTCCGAACCAAACAAATTTCGGGAAAAAAATTGAAACCCCAAGATATCGTTTGCTCATCTTCGCCACTTAACTCTGGACAACTATATCTGGTCAACTCCGAACAAGCTCTCATTAAGGTGACTCGACCAAGTTATTTTGTGAGGGTACCATCCTACTTTAAAGCTCTCTGGTATCCCCACCTTTACTTTGATCGTAAGTCTAACATATAGCATGGATAACATATAGATCACTCTACAATACAGCATAACATTTTTGGCGATCGGAGTAAATGTCACGTGGTTATAGTGCCACCCCTCTTTGGGGTGTGAGTCGAAATTCTGCTGTTGCCGGCATTTTTTCGTGAAAATCTCTCGGCTACATATAGTGCTTATTAGTGCCTTGCGTTGAACAGAGTTTCACCAAACTATCGCAAAGACCCAATGTGAGAAATTCAGCGGTTTCCAAATTTGGGTCATAATTTATGCGAAAATGATAAGCAAACTTTACACGATTATATCTAATAAACTATGAGATTTATCCCTTTATTTTGGGGATCTTAATAACAGATGGGTCCTTGCAAGTCAGCAAAAGGCTGTGGGGCCTTGTAAATGCGCGAGATTTCCAGCAATGCAAACATATTCCATATACAAATTATAGTTTTAGCTATTTGTTGACGTTTGTCAGTGTTTAAGAGTCCTTCTCACGAAAAAAGCATTTTCTTAAAAATTCGTATTTTTTTCCTTCAAATTTTTCCGGGGCCACAATTGATTAACTAACTACCCGGATTCTGAATTTCACGATCATTGAAAAACTGTGACATTAGCTTCTATAAGCCCAAACTTGAGTAAACATTGACGATTTTTAGCGTTTTGGCTGACTTTGTGCTTTGGGGGTTTTCTTTCGTTTCTTTTGTGTAACTGTGCCTAGTCACCTTAAGCATTTTCAAAACCTTGAGTTCGATTAAGTGTGTCCTTGAGGTCAGCGGCGTGTCCTTGTACGTAGTCCGACAGATCATAGCTAACGACCAGTCACAACCTGCTTACCACAAACAATCTAGAACCTTTTGAAGAGATAAATAATAATTATCAAAAAGGATAATGATCACCCTTTTCGTATTTTTCTTGTCTGGTTATTAGTACTGAAAGAGAGAGGAAGTGTAAAATGGCAATCCTCAGTGAAAAACTTGATGTCAGTAACCCTGAACAGTCACAAAAGATAAACTGCGATCCAAGGACGCCATTTCGCACAATCGACGGAACGTGCAACAACTTACAAAACCCAACCTTCGGAGCAGTCAATACACAATTTAATCGTCTCATAGCAGCGGATTATGGCGATTCCATCTCAACACCTCGCCTTGCGACGTGTGGAAAGGAGCTTCCGAATGCGCGTGATGTAAGTCGCTTTGTTCACGGCAGTAACAAAAAGCGCACTAACCCAAATTCTACCACACTGACCCATCTGACCATGAATTTTGGACAGTTCATGGACCATGACACAACTCTGGCAATGCCGCAAGAGCTTAACTGCGAACCACCCACCACAAATTCAGAGTGCATCAACATTGAAATTCCCGAGGACGATGCAACATTCCGAGAACGGGAAGTCGATATTATTGAAATGGAGAGAGACGCCCCTCACGAGCCATCTTCTTTCTGTAAACTGGTCGCCAGAGAGCACATCAACACTCTTACAGCTTATGTTGATGCTTCCAACGTTTATGGGTCAACAAAGAAAGTTGCTGATTCAGTCCGCGCTGAAGGTGGACTTCTGAAAGTTATGAAGCATCCAGATGGCAAGACCTTCGGAAATCTGTTGCCTAAGCAAACCATGGGTTTCTGTCCATCACTAGATCCAAACAGACCGTGCTTTTTAACAGGAGACATCAGAAACAATGAGACCCCAGGTAAGAATAAGTCAGCTTTTATGATGTAAGAGTCTATATATGCGTTATTATCGAGGTCCTCTTAGGTGGGTTAGATATGTCCCTATTCTGAATTTTAAAACCTTCGGCCTTTCACTCATTGAGAAGGAGGCCATGTCTCTATCGTTATTGTACTCCTGTATTTGCGCTTTTCTTCGTCGCTATCGCAGTCTGAAGGAACCCAATTTTTTTTGTCGTTTGTCGCCATTTATTCTCACTTACGTCCCTTTCCTACGCCATATCCTTTGTGGAATTATCCCATAACAGGGCCCTAAAGCTTTTTTGAACTTCTGGAGCAGAGAGAGATTGTTAATCTCGTTCTTTCTTCTCCACCTAACCATCCTTGTTATTCCATGTATATATATGGCTGTTGAATTGTGGCAGGAATTACCTATTGACCTTAAACATGTAAAACACTTCAATTTTCGGCGTAAGAAAGTAAAACAATATTTATGATAAGTAAAGGAAATCCACTGTCAGAGTTAAGAGTCGCATACAACATTTTACTTAGCTATTGTACTCTTTGACTGCAGTTCATGCTTGGTGTGAGTGGATGTGTGTTTGTGTGTTGCTCTTGATGTTTACATATTAAATTGAAACAATACAAGACTCGCATCTAACTCGGAAACCTAACGGTTTATTTAGATGCTATGCATTCCCTTACCTGTAATGCATTTTTAGTTTTACAAATATTATATTGCATCTAACTGACCGTTAGACTAAAACTGCCTGCTGTAACTATAATTATTCTAAAGCGAAATGTAAAGAAAGCTCGTTGTTGTTGTTGTTGTTACGTAATATTCGTTTGAAAAATGTTTTTTTCAAAATAGAGAAGTTCATATAATTTAGTACGGTTAATGCCACCAATGATCAACCGATTTCCATCGGGCAAACTTCACGTAAATGAGATAACTTTTCTAGATTTATGATAGCAAAATAACATATAGGTCAACGAGCTTTTCTTTTTTCCTCTCTCTCTCTCGAAAGTTTTCCTTTCGACTTAAATTTGAATTCCAGTTTGTCGAGATCGACTCGGATAGGAGATACACTACCGAAGAATCTTTACAATTCATTTATTTATTTATCAACGATCAATTTTAAACCAACATTGGCCAAGGCTGATAAAACTTACCGAGATCTTGATTATTCAGGGTTTTACGAAAACCTCATCCAAAAATTGTTTTATTATACATTACATTACTTTGAAGAATATGAGCACAAAAACACCGTTGCACGCCGAACGCAGTTTGTCATTTTGCGGCTCTTGAAAATCATGCATTGCGCGCAACTTACAGATTAGCAGATAACTAGCTAATCTTTAGGTTACACTGATTTCCAAAATTAACCGCAGGCTCTAGCCAATGAGAAGACAGATAGCGAACGCAATGTATAATAAGATGTCTTATCTTGCAGGTCTCAATTCAGTCCACACCATCTTCGTTCGGCAGCACAACCGAATAGCCACATTTTTACGCAACAACAATAATATTAATGGATGGGACGACGAAAGGATTTACCAAGAGACCAGAAAAATCATCGGGGCGCAACTGCAAGTCATTACATACAACGAATTCCTGCCATTGATTTTGAGTAAGGAAACGGTAGGTTGATAGCTCGCTTTTAATCTCTTATGATTAATGAAAATAGTTGTTGTCTCCTAGACCCTTAGTAAGGGCTATTTTTCACGTCCTACAAGAAATCTGGTGCAACGCAAGTAAAGCATAGACACCTTGCTTTTTATCATAGACTTTTGTCCTTGGGCCATCGTAGTTTGATAAAAAATAAAACACAAACAGCGGTCATAAACATTGTAAGCCTTCGCATTTTTATAGATTTGACGTTTCGCATGTTGGAATTGTGATGATTTTTACATTAGCAAAACTAAGCGACGGCTCCATGATAGGAAGACTGAACACTGCAAGTGCCTGACAAAAAATGATCCCTCCTCAGCTATTGCTGACCATGTCACTGCTACCGGACATAAAATCAAGTGGGACCCTTTTGAATTTTTAGCATCTGGCAAGACAGATTACCATTGTAAGATAAAAGAAACATTGTTTATACAAGACCTTAAGACAGGTTTTAATGTCAACAACAGCACTGAAAAGCTGGTGCCTTTAGTATTATTCATTACTGTTAAGAACTTTGAATTCTTAATCTCATTTCCAGAACCCTTGTAAAAAATCTTGTATATATAGTCTCGTCATTATCTTTAACGGTCACTTAAGACCCCTTTGGAAAATTTATGTTGAATAACATACGAACATACGAAAAGTCAAGTTCATAGAAATGCGAAAGCTCACAGTGTTTATCACCGCTGTTTGTCTTTCATCTTTCTTCGTGTTCATACTTATGTTATGGCGGTTACACTTTTCAAAATGCATAATCAGAGCACAAGCAAGTTTTCTTTTTAACTAATCCATATAGCTAACTGTATGTTCCACTTTAAATACAGTATTGCATTGTGTACCGTTCTAAAGTGATGACGTCATAAGAGTTAAATTTTCGAAATTATGGGATTTATTGGGATATTTTGAAAGAACACCATCTGAAAGGCCTACTTTCCAAAAGTCCTTGAACTGCTGGTCGAACTTAGGGCCTGTTTTTATGGAGGTGGGGGGCTCCAGATAAGTGAGGTAACATGTGGCGGGTCACCCCACCCATCATGTAAACGTGGTCAAGATAAAATGAGGGATTATATGGACCGGCGGGTTACCCCTCCAAAGCGGGTTACCTCAACCGCCTGGGATCCCCAACACCTTCAGGTAAACAGGTCCTTAGTGCCTGCTTTAAAACAGGCACTAAGTTTTAAAAACAGTCTTTTAACCACTATTTTTGGAAAGATGCTATACCGTGAGAATAAGGAGTCCCATCTAAGGAAACTGAAACTTTCCTAATTCTTAAACAGTCATTTTGGCATACAATGCTGTACAATTTTTGCAATGGCAGGAGGGAAGTTATTCACGATTATAAGAAACACCCACGTACCCCGGTCTTAAATTCAGCAACTGAATGTCAGTTACGTCAGCTTTTGTTAATTTTGCGAAAAGCTTTGTTTTTTTATTCTTTATAATTATTGTAGATCAAAGACTTTAAGTTTCGAACTACTTCCTGGAAGGTAATTATTCAAGGGCTGCTTTTTTGGGGGAAGTAATTCATAACAAGATGTATACGAAAAGAGCTATTCGACCTGCTTTAAATTTATTAGTATTAGTCAGCATGTTTTCAGCTGTTTCTCCCGTACATTTAAAAGCAACATTCATAATGTTCTTTTTTCCCCCCTCACTATACAGATCAATAAGTTTGGCCTCGGGCTCCTTAAGGGAAGAGAGTTTTTCAAAGGCTACAAACAAAGCGTTAATGCTCAAATGACAAATGCCTTTTCTGTCGCTGCATACCGATTTGGCCACAGCTTAGTTCAAGAATGGTTTGGAAGATTCAGTCAATTTGGTTTCGAAGATGAAGGAAGTGAATGCGGTTTGAAAACACAATTTCGGTCCATCCCAGTGTTGGACTTCAATAATCCTCAATACTTATACGAGACAGATCAGGGCGGCGTAGACGCCATTGTGAGGGGACTAGTGAAAGATTCAGCAGCGAAAAGTGACGGGTGAGTAAATAGGAACTGTCTAGTGCCAGAAGAGAGGGTGTTACTAAACCAAGTCTTGTAATTAAGAGGGAGTGCTCCGTCCCGAGGTTCAACCCCCATCCCGTTATATGCAATAGAAAATGTCCCCCCACCCCTTCATATACTTACAGACTGGGACTACTTACCTCTCTCCCCAAGTTGATCGTTAATGGGGATCAGGTTCAACTGCAAAAGAAAATTTTGTATCTCTGGACCAAACGCTGGGCAGAGCATTTTTTCTGGTAGAGTATTTACTTTCTACCATAAACAAAAATAGATATGTGCTACGATTGAAAATTTCTTCCCCTCTCAAATAAATTAACAAAACAGCTATGATCATAAGAATTGACAACAGCAGCAAAAGGAAGCGCCTCTTGCCTGTATATGATAGATACCTTTTTTTAATGTACTACTTGCGTTGATAAGAATGAGTTGATGTCAATACTAGGTGGCTCTTCCAAAACTGGTATAAGATTTAAAGGAGCCGAAAACAATTGATGATTAAAACATTTTTGGCATCTTTATGATGAACAGTTACAACTTATACTTATTTCGAACGTAGCAAATTTGCCGCCTGTCCCCTTTCAGTTCATGTTCTAAGTAAAGTCAGTACATAAAGAGATGATGAGTCTGGTAGTTTTATTAGATGTTCAGCTGTCCAGCTGTTCTTGCTATGTTTTTAGGCATAAGCTCAGCTAATTCTCATCGTTTTCGCAAACGTGTGTAATTTCTCGCCATTTTCTTTAGCTAAAACCAAAACAGCTGAGCAAAACAACCTCGTCCACAGATCTTCACATTGCCCATAATACACCTCGTTTACCTTCCACTCGTTGCCTACATAGGAGTGAATGTTCGTATTAAAATTTAAAGCAGCTCCGCTTTTAGGATTTGCTAACTATATTTGCTTAGCTAAGATATTGTGTTATTTGCATGTCTAGGCGATTTTCCAGTTCTGTGCAAGAAAACCTACGTCGTGGTGAGGGTGATTTATCTGACTTAATCAGCATTAACATCCAAAGAGGGCGTGAACGTGGAGTTCCGGGGTACACTAAGTATCGTAACCTTCAGTTATGTGGCCTGAGCAATGTAAAAAGTTTCGACGATTTGAAGAACGTCGCTGACTTTGATCAAGATGACGTGGAAAATTTGCGAAAGGTCTACGATAACGTTCATGATATCGACTTGTTTGTCGGAGGTAAGCAGTCCCCGAGTGCATGTGTGTGTGTGTGTGTGTGTGTATGAGGGGGGGGGGGGGGGGGGGGGGTGGACTGTAGCCCGGGCGCGGACCGGTGTTCGTCGAAACATTCCAAGGATATCCCTTGATTCTTTGTTACCAGAGGTCTCTCACTGCATGGAAATATATGATAGGAAAGAGAGAGACCTCTCCAGCCTCCTACTGGGCTCAGTCTCCAGCCTTGTGTGTCTCGTTGCGCGCGGTACTCTCCACCTGACGGCTAAGTTTCTTGTACATGACGTCATGATGTTCGTATACTACTACATGAAAAATTTCTGCAATTTGATTGGCTTAGAGCAGTGGTATTTCACCTTAATTTGAAATACCTACAAGTGAAAATTACAAACGTTTGCGGGTAGTAGTATGAACAAATAATAGCATGATTTGTACGTAATATTTGGCATAAATACCACTCGTGATATTTCAAAATTCTCTCATATTTCACTCGCCTAACGGCTCGTGAAATTACGTACAAAAATTTCGAAATATCACCAGTGGTGTTTATGCTAAATATCACTACAAATCATGCTATTACCTGTACTTATACTGAGTAATTTATGCATGACGATTTTTTCTCATTAACGCGAACAATCTCCCGTAGAGACCGAAGAGAACTTTTTTCGCGTAGCAAGATTAAACGTGTACTGTTAGAAGACGCAGACATAAAGGGAAAGTTCTAAAGAATACTCACTTTCCTTTTTGTGGAAAACGAAAAGCTTTTAGCCAGAAAACTTGACTTCAATGACTTCGACCAAGTTTTCTTTACAGCTTGTCCTGTTTTGAAATGCAACCAAGACAGCGAAGTTTGTAAAGAATTTTCAGGTACATTTTTCACGTAATGGCCAAAGAAATTACTCGTTTAAATGGGAATTTGTGTATTTATAAATTGTTCATAGTCGTAATATACATTTTGACTTTGGCTTTAAAGCAAAATTAGAAAGTGGGCCCTAATTTGAGACGGAGTTGCCCTGAATTTTGCCATGCCGCTCTTTTATAAATTTGCGTAACCGGATCCACGATCCAGTAAGTGTACATGTTCCGCTAATAGCTTTAAATAAATTTACTTACCCTTCAATCCAATTCTTTTTCTCTTAGAACAATAATTAAATTAGGAGTTATAAGCAAACTGTGAAAAAGAAACATGAGCTTACATACTTCATATAAACAACATGGAGATAAAAGAAACTTTTAAAAGATGCATCGTAAATGGGGAATTAGTACACACAAGTGAATAAAATATGTCCTACAAGGAAAAAGGATGTTTTAATAATGACTCAATCAGAGCTGGAAAAGCCAAGGTTTAACTTTTTGTAAACACAAAAACACCGCTGGAATAATTGTCAGCAGGAACGGAAAGAGCATATTAAAATCAGGTAACCTATAAATTTTCAGCCGTATATCTCAAAAGTAACGACTGCAACAGCTGAGCCCCCGAAAATTAGTAGGATTTGTGTGGGAAAAACAACTTTTGCTCCCCAGGCATGGTTGAGTGGTTTTACATATACATACAAATCCTTATAAATTTCGAAATTTTCAAACTGCATTACGAGGCTCAAATTGTGTCCTTTTTTTCACAACAGGCCATTTAATCCCTTAAATGCGGAAGGGAAAGATTTAACGACAGTTTAAGAATTTCCAAATGTACAAGGCCTTGTAGGAAGACCACTCAACCGTGACTGGGTGGCAAGAGTTGTATTTTCCACACAAATCCTTCTTATTTTCGGCAGCCGTTGCAATCGCTACTGTTAAGATATACGGCTGAAAATTTATAGTTTACCTAATTTTAATATGGTCCTTAAGTTCCTGTTAATAAAATCTTCCAAAAGCGAACTGTTTTCGCATTTAGAGAAAGTTTATCACGTGATCAACTGTGGCAATAGGCTATGTTCACACGAAACCAGATTGCTCTTTGCTCCGTTACAGAAATCGCGCGGAAATCACCGTATCTTATGTGTGAACAGAAGTCCTATCCGGTGTGGTTTTCGTGCCGGCGCTTTCTTATGTAAATCTGTCAATCCTGCTGAGTAGTAGCCCTAATTTACACAAGAAACGACTAACTGAAGGATTCTTTAGTGAAATGACGTCATCGCTCAATTGTTCTATTGGTCTTGTTTGTCCTATTTGGTCTACTCTTTATTTGCTGTTTTTAGGTAAATGCCCCTCACTGTGTTAAGCAAGGCATTATTTATTTCAGTTTACATTTCAGTGTATTGGTTGGTCACCTAAGTGCTAAATTTTGCTTAAGTGCCTGACACAGTAAGATCAAACACATTCAAATCCCTTTAAATATAACTTGTCGAGAAAACGCAGGCACCAATGGTCGTTCACCAAATAAAAAGACCCCTATAATTCCTGTTCCTTTCTGTTCCTGCTATACAGATCTTTCTGGTTTTATAATGCGATTGGTAGAATTTGTAACCAAAAACCGGTTTTGCTTTTTTCTTCAAAGGAATGCTTGAGCCAAGACCGAGGGGTAGTGACGGAGGGGTACTAGGACCAACTTTCCAGTGCATTGTAGCGGAGCAGTTCAAACGCCTCAGAGTTGGAGATCGCTTCTGGCACGAAAATGCACGGAACGGGAACTTAAACACTGATCAAACGGCGTACAATGAAGCAATGCTACGGGAAATCAGGAAAACAACCTTTGCCAGGATACTCTGCGACAATGCTGATAGCATCACGGCTGTCAACAAGATGGTGTTTAAGCAATCCAAAGAAAAAGTTGAATGCGACACACTACCGAGGGTCAGTTTAAATCCATGGATAGAGCGTCATAGGGACTCGGGGTAAGTTTTTGGTAGATATTGGGGTCTTGTTTATAGTGAAAGTGCACTTAGCTGTTCTAGCTGGTTTTAAGGCACTCCACGCCAGATTGCGAGTCCGATGCGACGCGCCAACCACTCGACTTGTTTTGTTTTTGGTACATTCATTTTATTTAAAATACTGGTTAAGATAGTGATGCTGTTGATGAAACAACGACGAAAATGATGATGATGTCAAAGAGACAGTTAATTTACTAATCAAGATTAGAAGTGTATTTTGCGAGTTCATTGGTATTATGATTCTTGTTTTAAGCTTGATGCTTAATTTTGGGTTTGGATTCAATGAAAATTTGAATCTCAAAATATAAACTAGAATGATGATGATGATGATAATGATGATGATGACGATGATGGTGATGATAAAAATACATTAAAAAACTACAAAACAACGCTATCAGAAAACCAGGATTTTGAGGAAGGTTCCTCATTTCTAGGTAACTAAGAGAAACAAGAGAGTGTCCCCATGGGACCTTTGTCATTTGTTATGACTCGCTCTCCTGGGATGTATTCAAAGTAGACAGACTACAAATTATAGTAGTTGCTAAAAAATATATCTACGTGTCCCAACTGTTCATCAGTAGGATGCGTAAAATGCGTGCAATTCTTCAATTGGTTTCGGCTCCATTAAATCCTATACCAATTGCAGAACATTTTAGGAGGAGCCACCCACCGTGTCGGCATGAGAACAACCAGAGCTCAGGGCCAAGTTTTTCAGAGCTAGGTTAAGATAACCCTGGGTTAGTGCAAGATTTGAATTCAGATTTGAAAGCTTAAAAAATGTTTTAGTTTTACTTCTTTTTGTCTACGAGTTGATGATTGGAAGCTCTAAAAAAACAAAGAAAATTATCCGAGAAAATGCTTTTGAACACAAGAAAAAGAAACTCGGGTTAAATTTAACCCCGGGTGAAGCGCTAATCGGCCTTCGAACAACTGGGCCCAGAACTAAATGGATAATAATACTTGTATACTGATGACGATGATGATGATGAGGAGGAGGATGAGGATGATGATGATGATAAGAGATGATGATAATAAAAATAATTTGTAGTTTCAAAACTGAAAAAATTATATACAGAATACTTCTTACTATATTTTTTATCTTCCTCTCAGTACCTCAACGCAAATGTCATTTTTGTCCTTGAGTAAATAATATTAAATAATCCTTATCATAATCATAACTGTCTTATTTTTTTTACCTAATAGAGAACCTGACGATGTTGATGATGATCTCCTCGATGATGAGGACCCTGAGTTTTGAGTATCCGCGCATCAGTAAAGAATACTCACATCCTGGAAAATTCTCGACGCCTTGCTGGAATCGTAGATTAGACAAACGACTATCATAAAAATTGCCTTGCTATATTAATTGTAAAGAGAGAATGCAATAAATATCATTTTGCTTGGCAAGATCTTTGTACGTATTTGTTATTTCATCACAAATAAAATGAGCAGGTCAAAAATAGGGAGCTTAAGCAGAAAGTGAAGTCGAGCTGTTTTAAAATACGTCGTGATTCCACCAAGTAAAATTTGTCAAATGCTAGCAAATTTTCTGAAGTCGTATTCTTAAGGACTGTAAAAAACGCCCAGGACCCAGTTGTTCGAAGGTCGATTAACGCTAAAACCCGAGGTTAAATTTAACCCCGATTTCTTTTTCTTTTGTTCAAAAGAATTTTCTCGGATAATTTTCTCTGTTATATTTAGAGCTTCAGATTAAGAAAAAAGAAAGCCGTTGTCCGTGTTGTATTCAAGTCCGACTTTAATTTTCTCTGTTATATTTAGAGCTTCCAATCATCAACTTGTAGACAAAAAGATCTAGAACTTAAATGCTTTTTAAGCTTTCAAATCTGAATTCAAATGTCGCACTAACCCTGGGTTATCTTAATCCAGCTTTGAACAACTCGGCCCAGATTAAGAAAAAAGAAAGCCGTTGTCCATGTTGTATTCAAGTCCTACTTTAACAAAAAATATCATTAGAAAGTTTCACGTCGTAGTCTTGCAAGGACGGCAAATGAAAAAAAGTAATGTGCGTGCAGAGGTGTTATTTTGCTAACCTCAGCCAACAGCCGATATTTCGCGACTCCACCATGCCACTGGTTTCCCCGCAAAATGAGGTCTGAGGAACAGCGCAGAAATTCCATACTAATGACGGGCATTAACTAGACCTTGGCAGTGCTTCTAATTGGTTAAAAATTTGCTTCAACCAATCAGAAGCACTACCCAGATCTGGGTAGTGGCGGGTCATCAGTATAGAATTTCTGCAGTTGTTTCACAGACGTCAATTCGCCGGGAAACCAGTAGTCGCGTCGCGAATGTCGGCTGTTTACTCAGGCTATTGTTTTGCTTACTGAGACTCCGTCCACACAAATCCAGACAGTTACAAACCCTGTATTTCTGTAGTGGTGTTATACTAGCATGATTGGGCACATGGCAGTGTTGTAGTCAACATGTATGTGCACTGTAGATTCAAGGTTTGAGCTGAGCCACTGTGTAGTTCCCAAGTTCTCATAAGTTTTCCAAAGTTGGGGCGTGCATTAAAAAAAAAAAAAAATAATAATTTTGTTTTCATTTTAATTAGTTTTCTTGCCCTGTTTTCTGTTGGAATTTACTAGACTTCATTTTGGTGGGAAAAGTTTTAGGATCTTAGTATTACATGGAAGTTAGTGGAACAAGATTTTCCTCTGAGTTTTTTGTGTTAACGTTATAAGTTGTCCTTGACTGTTAAAACTGATGACGTCACATGTGGTTCAAGGGACATAGTTATGGGCGGCTACAGTTGGTTATGCATGGGTGGCTAAGGGGTGAATGGGTTAAGTAATTATTGCATTTTTGTATAAATGGATACCATGCAGGGGTAGTAGCAATAGTCTTAGTTGCTTCAGAAACCAGTACAAGCTTCTGCTGTGTAGCTCTGTGACTGATTTCTACCAGTAGTAAAATATTATTGGTGCCTCAATATTGCTGTTTTGCTTGAGTGTCAGAAGGTTCTCTCAAGCAATGTATTGTGGCACCAACATCAACTTGGAGTAGCCTACATTTTTAACAGAAGCAACGTTAAGAATGGACCGAGGCCCCATACAAAAGTGTACTTACTTGTACCTTGTAATTGATAGTTTAAGAATGAGTCCATGGGTGCACCAGGCAGGTGTGCTACATGCCATCTCTCCGATTTCGCTGAATCTTGGCCAGTTTAAAGGGTCTACCCCAAAACTCAAAATGACAAACTGGTTTGTAGTTTGGATCTTTATGGTGGGAGATAGCCCACCCAACTGGTTTAGTTAGATTTTTTACCAATAAAAGGGCATTAATAACAGGCAAAAGTAGGAAGCTCTCAGTACAACTGTTTTTAATCTTTGACTATGAAGGTTTGTGTATATGTTGATACATCTTTACTAAATGCAAGAATATACGTTTCAGTCAATTTGATTGACAGCTTGTCAATCACCGGCCTTGAATATGGGACTACCTTTTTAGCCATTCAATTGTTTGCTGATTTTGAGATCGAATATCTCTCCTTGCCAGAAAGCTATGACAATAATTTTGTTATGCCCTGCTTAACAACCCTTTGGTCTATAATAAACACAAAAAAAATTTCTGGGCTCTGCCTTTTTTTGGCGTCAGATGCCAATTGAAAACTACACCTAAAATAGGTTTAGTTCCAGTTCATTTTTCCTGTAATTCAAGGATTAACGGCTGCTTAAGCTAATAAACCGACATTTTCTAGCCCATTCTACAAGATTAGTAATTGAAGAGTTTAATACATGCTTAAAACGATCGAGATTTGGCGAGAAAATTAAAGATTTCACACTGATTAGTAATGCATGTCACCAAAATATCGAAGGCAAAATCGTAATCCTTGTGAGCTCGTTTAGATGTTCTCGCAAAATCAGAGATTATTCTTCTTAGGAGTTAAACTAATAATAAGTCGTCTTATTCAAGTGTTAATTATCTATTGTCTTTACTGTGAGAAAAACAGGCTGTTCCTAATTTCCTAGGGGAGATTTCAAGGCCACATGGCGCGCGGTTGTTGACAAACTTTGAGTCACGCCAGTACACGGCAGTCATAAAGTAATGTCAACTCGCACATCTAAAGACAACATAATGATGAGAAATTCTTCCTTCTAGCGATAAAGAAATTGAGCTCTTAAAAAAAATTTTTAACTTCTGGTTACGAACTCGGAAAAAGAAGAGTATTAGAAGGAACAATGGTGGTCTCCGTCGATCTACGCCGAACTAATGTATGCTGCGTGACGAGACAATATTTGTTTCAAATCCTCTTCTTTGCCTCCAAGGAAGGCTCTCAGAATGGCCTTCTTATCTCCATGACTTATTTGTTTCCTCCTATCTGCATTTTTTAAATACAAGTTTTTCGAAGTTCTATCACTCTCGATCACCATTTATACGCCCAAGTATTACGTGACAAAAAAAGAGCCTGCAATGTTTTGTTCAGCGAATTTCCCGCGCCTACCTCGGAAATTTCATTGAATAATTCTAAACAATTTTCGGTTGTCCAGACAGGAAGAGACAATAAATAAGAATAAACAAAACAAAACGCAACAAAACGTCTCCCTGAGGCCAAAACTGAAAGAAAAATGTCGTGATTTTTTTTACTTATTTTTTTTACGTGTTTACTTCATGTTCCCGATGCTGTGTTTATTCGAGGGCGGCATTTATTTTGAAACTGTACTTATCAAGGTTGACAACAAGGCTTAATCATTTGAAAAATTTTATGTAAAACATGCAGGTATTTTTTTTCTTGCTGGGATGTAACACACGGTCATTTTTCCTGGCTTGTAAAAGAAACTGAAATACAATCCTCGAATAAACGCGACGTTCACTGATTGGGTACTATCGGCCCTTATTCCAGAGCATCGTTTGTTCGAGTTACCGTGTGGCATAAAATTTTTGCGGTACGCGTTTGCAATCGAATGCCACAGAAAAGTAATCTGTCTTGCTGGTTTTAAATGGGGTATACACACAGTGGAATTGTTGACGAATGTTTTTCCATTGCATGTATTTAATAAAAAAGAAAATATTATCTTTGATTTGCCAGGGACATTTTAAAAAAATAGCAAAAGTTAATTCTCAGCAAGAAAACCTGTCCTAATTGCAAAATTAGTTCCCTCAAAACACACACAAAAAAATCGCCAATTCGCAAAGCTAAACTTCCGTAAAACTTTCGAACCACGAGGTAAGAAGGTAATTGCACTCCTACCAATTTTTTAAAAAATTAAAGTTCAAGGTCCCTCCTTATCTGCTGCCTTGTCCGGACAGCCTCGGCTTCTACAACAAGATCATCGGCATCAGCCTCTTCGTCCTCATTCATTAAGGAAGAGTGGGTTCTCTGTAATCGACCAGCCTTATTGAGGGCGGAGAGTCGGCTAAAGTATCGAGCAATTTGTTGTTCTGTCAACCAGTCGGTCTTTGTGAACATCTTCTGCCCGTTCTCGTCTCTCAAAGACTTCAGGAGGCGTTTGCCTTCTTTCCTGTTTCCTCCCCGGCCCAAAACACGTCTACCAGATAGCTCTTCGCTTTCTCTGAAAAGGCTACCGGTTTTCGATTTTTCTGAAGAGCCCATCCTAGCTCCACGACTTCGCCAGGCGTTGCTTGGTCACTGGAGTCGAAGGTAGCTGAATCACCCCGAACATAGCCACCACCCAGGGAATGGCATGCCTCCGCCTATTTTCGTCTGATCTCGTCATAGGTGGACTCCTTTACCAGTCTCACCATGTGCGTACCAACGTCCACGTGCCTTTGGAGCGAGGCAAATTACTGGAAGGTCTTGATACACCCTTCCTCTTGACAATGAAACATAACCTTCTCTCCTACCTGGTCTGCCTGTGCGGATTCAGGAGGTTCTTGATGTGACCCAGGCAAAGACGAAGATCTTGCAGGCATAGCACGTTGCTGGCGATAGGTACCCACCTCTTTATGTGGTCTGCTAAAAGGATGAATTATGACGAGCTTTGTAGGACCTTGGGGAGTACCAAACCGTGCAAGCTGAGCTGTACTATAAAACTTTCCAGGACACACATTATAGGCTCGCCACACCCTTATGCCTCCATTCTCGTAAGAGAAGTTATGTAGCGACTGTATCCCAGCCATATTATGCTTGCTCATCGTCTGCGCAGATGGTTGAACTAGACACACAGCCGCATAGCAGCCCTTGATGCCTCCATAAGACTCAATGGCGGTTTTCATGTCATTGGCCGACTTGACATCATTTCCTTCGTTAAGAAAGCGTCGAATGTGGCTTTTAATTGCAGCAGTGCGACGATTGCAGATATCTTTACCAGCCTGCGGCTCACTGAAGTCGTATCGTGCAATCGTGACTCCTGTACGATCACCAATACTGGGGAGCGACAGAAGAAGGTAGGCACAGTGGTAACAACCGGCTTTGTCGGACCTAAGATATACCTGGTTGAGGTTTGGCTTCAGTGCTTTCAGTGTTTCTAACGTATTTTCTATAATGGAGGCCACTGCAAACCAGTTCTGAATGCACTCATCAAACAGATGGACGTAGGTGCGCGTCTAAAGAGTAAAAGAAAATCGATTGATCTCAAACAAACAAAATTTTAACTTCAGGCTCTCAGTAACACTGGGGCTTGTATAGCAGCAGTTATCTTTGTAAAGAAATTGCATTAAATTGCGTGGATAAAAACTGAGGGTTCGCAATGAAATCACTATTCCACATCGTAATTACTACGTCCTACAGCTGTGGCCGGAACCGAAGATGGGTCTTTCACAATACAAAACAATCTCTTCTTTTACAAACGTTTTGTTTGTTTTAATCGGCTGTTACACCTCAGAAAGACAGATAAATATTTTTTAGCATCTGGTCTTATTTCCGATATATTTTTTAAGAAAAAAAAGTATAGTTTTAACTCGATTGTAACATTTATAGAAATGGTACCTCAATTTCTTCGTTTTCATCTTTGGTAATGAAAACGGTTATGTGCCAAGGTAGTCCCTTTTTCCCAAACCAATCACGCTGAGTCTCTCGGTAGCTTGTTGGTAAAAACTTCATGGCCCAGTCCATGATCAGCAATGCTTCAATTTGGGTAAGGGCATCAACCACAGCAGTCTTGGCTGCATCTTGATGCACAGATCTTATGACATGTGACTTCCACATTTCGAGTTTTGGGATTGCCGCCTCAAGATCATGCTGAAGTTCCTCCCGCTTTTCATCGTTGCTTGAGAAAATTAAGAAAAGGGAGATAACAGTCACAAATAAAGACCAATATTTAGATTGGTGAAAATTCTAACATTTGGTTCTGGAGGTATAAAAGGCAGTACCTTAATTGAAGCTCAGACACAGCGACTTGAATATCTAAAACAGCATTCCTTAAGTCGCTGCAACGGTCACAGTTGATGTTGTGTTGGTGTGAACATGTCCCGCGGTACTCAGTTTCATTGCTGCTAAGTGCATACATGCTGCAGTGGTCTGCACAGGGAGTCTCAGTTGCGATGTGCAGCTTGTAGTCTGTTGACACATCGTTTTCCAGCTTTGAGACGGGACAAAACTCCCTTTGACTCTTCATCTTGAAAGCCTACATGGATACAATTCCATTAGCTAAAACCCTTGACAAAGATACCAGCATGTACAAAAGGGAAACTCGATTAGGAAATGCAGCTCGTTTATTGTACCTTTCTTTTTCTTAGCCCAGTTTTTCAGGCTGTAACTATTTCACAGGTGCGCTCAGGAAAGAAATGCTCAGTGGTTTGGAAGAAAAGTGTATACTAGAAAATTAACCTTAAAACATAAAAAGGGTTCGTGCAATTGACAACTTACTCCTTTTTTTTGTGTCCCTTTCCTCTGAACTTTCTCATACGCCCCTCTCGAAAAAGCTCACTCCAAATGAGTGCGCCCACCCACCAAGCACAAAAACACCAACACGTTGCGTCCCATATTCAAGGAAATAAGGCAAAAGGCTAGACTTCACCTAATTTTCCGTCTTACCGTTTTTCTGTAGTATGCTAGTTACTACTTCAAGAGATGCAATTGCAGTTACACCGTCCGTTTGCATGCTGTTCAAACCCGCCAAGGACTTCTTCTGAGAAGCAGCGCACACCTGAAGTATAAAACTATATTGTAGTCAATTATGTACTGCTTAAATAAGAGGGTAAAAATCCTCTTGTCATACCAAGCAAAATATGTAGCTTGTGCTGGCCTTCTCCACTCACACATACAGATACACTTTTTCAAACACTAAGCTTAAGACAGTACGGAATAACTTGCGTGTATTAAAACCGAAATTGTCGTCTAACAAATGGCCTTATATCCATCTATACCTTAAGGATATTGAAAAGTGTTGATCTTCCAAGGGGTGTGAAGCCGGATTCTGTACAATAGGCTTGATACAGCTGGATCAGACGGGACGAAATGACTGTTCTCACCACGTTTGGTATGTCAATTTTCTCTCCGCTTGACAGCTTTAGAGTTTTCGTTCCATATGCAACGTCTTGAAGAAATGAAGGACTGGATACAAAATCTACGAAATGGTCGACTTTAGTGGGATCCAGCAATGTTCTGGTAATGGTTGGCGGCTCCATAGGCTCTCCAGGCTTGGTCTGAAAAGCATGTTTTCTGGCCTCATCAATCCTAAACTTTGTCAGTCCTGGCACAAGCTGCAGCAGTTCTGTCTTGCTGTAATCACCAGCAAAGAGGGAGAGAATCTGTTGCTGGGTGTTCCAGGATCTAGCTTCATTATACAGCATTATTAGTCTAGAGACCAGGCTGTCTTCCTCGGCAGCACCAGATACAGTACGCCCGCTTTGGTTCCTTGCGATCACCTGTTGAAGCAGCCATGATGAATTACCCGGCGCAATAGCCTCCAACACGGAATCAACAACTTGCTCTGCCTTTTTCCCATAATAGCGCCGCGTCGATGACGACATATTCACAACATCAGACCTGCATTGCGACCTGACTGGACTGATTCGGGCATCAATTGACTTAAGGCGATAACTGTTGAGGTGCTGCAACTGATGCTCAACTTGGGATGTTGGTTGCCACTCTTTAGACGTCTCTTCCTCTACCAACGAGCCTTGGGAGGACGATGAGAAGATATCTGAATTCGGATCGCTTTGCTATGATAAAAGGAACAGTTTTTTTTTTAGCGAGGTAGGAACCTATGCATTGAATGTGCGCCTAAATAATTAGAAATACATGTTATCCGGTGTCAGAATTGCTTCTGCCTCTTCCATAGGCTTTACAAGGCTAATTTAAGTGCAGTTATGCAGAGCGCGGACGTTAACTGCAGGCTGCTAGGACACGAGCATGAAGTACGAGTTTGGGGGGTGACGAGAACGAGCACAGGGTAGGGAACGGGAAATAATGTTATCCCTTTCGTCGCCCACCATTTCCGTAATAATTTACTACAATATCGACAAAAATATGCAACCGCGAGTGAGTGGAACGACGCGGTTATAATTCCTCTTTTACATGAACATATAAACCACGCAGTCGAATTACGTAAAAAATTAAGTAGAATATGATAACCTCATTATTAAATATATTATGAGTTCTTTTTTGGAGTTTTAAAATTTATTAATTCAAACATATTTAAGAGGCACATCAATCCTACCTCGCTTAAAATCTCATCTTGAAATCGCACTCGCAAACGTGGTAACACAAATTCCTCTTCTTCTGGCTCAGTTGACTGTGTTGCAACGTGCTCTGTTGATGGCGCTGGAGTGTGACCCATAAACTCCTCCTCTTGCGTAGCAGAAATTTGGGATCCCTCAGTTAAGGTAGCCAACACAAAGGGTGGCTCACACTCTTTCATAAAGTCAGAGTGGGCACCTCTACAGTATCTGCATATGCCTGGTAAGTAGGAATTATTTTAGATATAAAGTCTTCATTTTATAGTATACTCGGTGTGTTTAGAATAACAAAAATGTTGGACATGTGCCCTATTAATTAACTGCCAACCCCTTTCCCCTCGCTACCACCGTTATCCCGGCTACTTACTTTAGTAAAAAATAATTAAAATCGTCAATGATTATCACACCTATGCGCCCTGGTACTGATGAGTAAGCTATTGGCGCCTGCGATGACACGAATTTCATTTTCACACATTTTTAAGTCTTCTAGTAGAATTTTCAAAATGGATAGTAAATTAACAGCATATAGGTAAAAAAAAAAAAAAAAAAAAAAAAAAAAAAACACACAGCTGAAGTAACAATCTTAGCTTGGTAGGTTGCTTAGCACCTTCGAAGTTGTCTCGGTCTAACTCGTCCTAGCCTGTGAACAGGCTCTCTGTTTGGGGAAAAATAGCGAGGAAAGGGAAGGGAAAGGGGGGGAGAGAGCCTGTAGACTTTTCGCTTTTCCCTCTCCCCACCCCGCTCGACTAAAGGCCTGTTCACAGGCTAAACTCGTCCCCAGTCGACTTCGTAACACACATCATACCCATCAAGCCATGCGCGCCTATGCTAGTAGGGAGAGGTTCAATGAGAGACGACTGGGAACGGGTCTGACTAACCCACGTTGCCCAAAGCCTCGTGGGAAGGCCTTTCCTTCCCTATCCTCCCCTTCCACGCGTGATCTATGCGTTTCGGGTCACACGGTTCAATTGAGTATGTTTGTCTCTCCGCTTTTCATATCAGTTGCTGTGCGTATAGAAAGTAAGCAAGTCAGTAACAACACCCTATGCAAAATAAAATCTTTTTAATTACCTGCACCGACTGGAACTACAGTGTTCCACTTTTCCTTGATTTCTTTTGCCGTCTTCAGATTGACTCCTCTGTCACCTTTGCCCTTTCGATTGCCGTGAAGAGGATGCTGGCATTTTTTTGATGGTCGGAATCTTACTCCAAGGACTGCGCGATGTTTGGGGCAGATCGTGAAATCGCGGCCGTCCTCACCTTCGAACAACCAACGCGAGCTAAAATGAGCTTTTTCTCGGATACAAGGCACGATTGAGATACATTTACATCACTAAGATGTTCCTTTATGCCATTAGCACACGAATTTAGTGGTATAAGTTGTTGCCGTCCGGGCCATCGCGAAGAGAAATCGCATTCCGTTCCACAGAAGATCGCAAATGAACAGGAAAGCTGAGACATATTGCGACTTTACAGCACAAATGCGTGGTTGAAAAGAAAGCCCCTTGGACGATTAGTCAAAAAAATTGCATGGTCTGAAGTTTGACAGGCGCGTGCTGTTACAATTTTGCTGATTGCGGAATCTGGCAAGGTCATGATTCTGTCTGGTCTCGTCTGGAATTTGAGGTACAAATGTACCATGGCCGGTACAATCCTGTACAATAAAACTTAATTTTGCAAAAGAATATAATTTCTTTAAATGAATTTAAGTAATTTACATTATAGTTTTGTATAGAGTCACAGAATTATACCGATTACAAATTACTACTTTGGTTATTCACTAATAAAACAAGATAATTCGGTTATCTTTCAAGAGCAACAACAACTTGTTTTGCAGGTGAAAATCTGTGGACTTCTGAAATAATTTAAGGCAATTTAATTTTTTTTGGTATGTTTTGTTTTTTAAAATTCATTTATTCTTCCAGTCTAGACAACCGAAAATTGTTTAGATTCCGGGGTAGGCGCGGGAAATTCGCTTAACAAAACATTGCAGGCTCTTTTTTTGGTCACATAATACTTGGGCGTAATATTGATTGAGAGTGATCGAGTGACAGAGTTTCGAACAACTTGTATTTGCCGAAAAACGCCGATAGGAAGAGACAAATATAGTGATACAGATAAGTAGGCCAATCGGAAAGCCTTGCTTGAAGGTGAAGAAGTTGATTTTGAACAAATATTGTCTGGTCACGCAGCATACATCGACGGCGGTAAGTGAAAATAACACGATACTTCTTTCTAATACTGTTTTTTTTCCGAGGTCGTAGCCAGAAGTTAAAGGAATTTTTTAAGAGCTTAATTTCTTTATCGCTAGAAGGAAGAATTTCTCAGCATTTAATGTTGTTTTTAGATGTGCGAGTTGACATTGCTTTATGACTGCCGTGTACTGGCGTGACTCAAAGTTTGTCAACAACCGCGCGCCATGTGGCCTTGAAATCTCCCCTAGGAAATTAGGAACAACCTGGGTTTCTCACAGTAACGAGAGTAGACAATAAACACTTGAATAAGACGACTTATTATTAGTTTAACTCCTAAGAAGAATAATCTCTGATTTTGCAAGAACCTCTAAACCAGCTCACAAAGATTACGATTTTGCCTTCGATATTTTGGTGACATGCATTACTAATCAGTGTGAAATCTTTAATTTTCTCGCCAAATCTCGATCGTTTTAAGCATGTATTAAACTCCTCCATTACAATTCTTGTACAACGGGCTGGAAAGTGTCGGTTTATTAAATTAAGCAGCCATTAACTGTTGAACTATAGGAGAGGTGAAGTGGAAATAAGTTTGTTTTAGGTGTAGTTTTCAATTGGCATCTGACGCCAAAAAAAGGCAGAGCCCAGAATTTTTTTTTATGTTTATTATAGACCAAAGGGTTGTTAAGCAGGGCATAACAAAATTATTGTCATAGCTTTCTGGCAAGGAGAGATATTCGGTCTCAAAATCAGCAAATAATTGAATGGCTAAAAAGGTAGTCCCATATTCAAGGCCGGTGATTGACAAGCTGTCAGTCAAATTGACTGAAACTTATATTCTTGCATTTAGTAAAGATGTATCAACATATACACAAACCCTCATAGTCAAAGATTAAAAACAGTTGTCCTGAGAGCCTCCTACTTTTGCCTGTTATTAATGCACTTTTATTGGTAAAAAATCTAATTAAACCAGTTGGGTGGGCTATCTCCCACCATAAAGATCCAAACTACAAACCAGTTTGTCATTTTGAGTTTTGGGGTAGGCACTGGCCAAGTTTCAGCGAAATTGGAGAGATGGCATGTAGCACGCCTGCCTGGTGCACCCATGGACTCACTCTTAATACAACTAGTTGCAACCTGCGGCTCGCTGCATCTGAAAGAAATCTGCCTTAAGGTCAAATGGACGAGCAGAAAAAAATATAATCTCCACAAAATAAAAACTTGAATGGCACTACCCTTACTTTTAATTTAGACTATAGCTGTATTTTTATTGTGGAGGAAGGAGAGGGGGGTGTGGGTCAGAGAGATTGGGGGGCAGGTGGAGTACAGGGGAGAGGGGAGAGGGGAGTTCTTTAAAGGTGGAAAAATGGGAGGAAATTACACAACAATGGTTAATATTTTGCAATTGAAAAAGGGCTAAATGGAGGAAGCCTAGTAAAAGGGGTAGGAGCCAGGAATGCATGGTATGAGAGACAGGGAGTTTGACCCCCCCCCCCCCCGCCCGGTACATGTCCCCCCCACAGTAAAGTATTAGCTTCTGGAACTTTCTTTCAAGTTATTGTTATGAATCTAATAGTATTAAGACTGTTCTGTGTCAAATCTACGGCAGTGAAATTGTATTATATTTACTGTACAGTGTACCACACAACAATAGATCTTTTTATTTATGCGGCTTCTTAATGTGGCTGAAAAACCCTTTATCATACACGCTCTCTATCAGAGGACTTCCATTAATAACTTTTGATCCCTGTATAAATAGGTCGTATCATGAGAAAGCTTCTGCATCATGGGAATGCACTGAAGGTATGCCATTATACCTGTAAACAATACATTGCATGTACATTTAAATTGTACATAGATCGTGACAATTCAAGTTTTTGAGGTAAATTTCAGTGAAATTCTGATCCAGAGAAAGGAAACTTGTTTAGTTTGAATTAGCAGGGAATTTGAATTATCCGAGTTCGAGTTAACCGAGTAAATATGACTGAAAGTTGGGGTGAAATCCAAGGAAATAGGACTAAGTTTGAGCTTGCCTGGAGTTTGAGTTATCCGAGTTCAAGGTATTGAGGTTGTACTATATTTTCTTTTCCTGTATTTTTTTTATTCACAGTTGCGGCGCGAAGGTGCCCGTCTTTTTATGCTGTGGTTCCAGGCATTGCAGGAAAATTCAGATGAATTGTGTCAACTCATGTATGTATACCTGCCAACTCTCACGCCTTAGGCGAGAGTCTCACGCCCGCGGGTTGAAAACTTCGATCTCATGCCGGCTCACGCCTGCGGGCCAATTTCTCACGCCTGATTGAAAAATGTGAGTTGTTGCCGCCCTGCTTGACACAATTTCCAAAAATATGTTCACTCAGACCCATGTAAGGAAGGAAAACCATGTGTAAAATGAATAAATGGCAATACCTTCCTCGCGATCTCTGATTTTTGAAGTGAAAAGCACTGGGAGCGAGCTCGCCTTTGGCAGACTTCGGACGTCTTCGGAAGACTTCCGACTTCTTCGGGAATCTTTGGAAATGATCGTGTCGTCTTCAAAAATCCCAGCACTTCCAGGATAAAAATCTCACGCCTATATCTCAGAAAAAGTTGGTAGGTATATGTATGCATGCATGATTCCTGGTTTTCCAAATCCCATTGACAATGTGGAATGGAAGAGCAAGCTATCAAGAGCTGGTGCTGAAGAAATTTTATGTCAATAAATGAAAGTGGCTACAGGGACCAGCCCCCCTCGACAAGCAATTTGCATTTGTCATCTGACAAAGAGAGTGATGGTTGGTTTTGTTCTCACAAAATAATCTCAACCCTCATGTTGCAGAATACAATGTACTTGTCTGATATATGGCTCTAAATGTGGAAATTTGCGTCATTCATATCTAAAAAAATACAACTTCTACTATGATCCAGATTTTTTTCTCCTTAAGATAATCGTACATGTATTTTTTGTGTAACCACAAGGAGCAAAAAACACATATAAAAAGGGGGGGTCACCGTTCTTGTTTCATTGCAAAACTACAACAAAGGGACAATTTCAACGTCAAATTATTATTTTGCGCAATGGGACTGGGACAAGTTTTCAGAGAATCACCTTTTTAGCCAGGTATAGAATTATCAAAACTGCAAGTAAAAGCATTACAGGTAGGACTACAAAAGGGGCCATAATTACCTCTTTTTAGACAACCGTTGAAGATCACCACACCCTTTGAAGTTGCAATGTTACATGTATATGCAGTGCAAAACCAGAGAATCACCTTAAGGAGACATTTTGGCGATTTTGGTGCTTGTATGTGAAAGTTCATTCTTGCTAAATCTTCTTTTTTTCAGACTGGTGCTCGCAAGATGAGGTAGGACCGATCTTTCCTGCCAACACCACTGAGAGATTGCCACCACCAGAACTCTTGACAAAGTTTTTTCTGGACAAAGTTTTGGATTGTATGAGCACCCAGGTTTGTAATGAAATTACAAAATAATTGAGGAATTGTATATGAGTTAGTTTTGGGATAGGGGGTTGCAGTAGAGGTAATAAAGGTACAAAATAACTCAACTTTGGTGGAGGAGGGGGGATGGGTAGGGTGGGGGTGGGGTTAAGGGAGATGGCTTATGATGTAACAAGTCTTACTTTCCTTCTGCAGCTAAATAAAAATTTTTCCTCTCTTTCTTTAGCTTGTTCTTGTCGAGTGGGATGACAAGAAAACCAGAGAACATGCATTCTACTTCCTGTTTGAAAACTTTAAAAGGTTCTATCTGCCGCATATCTTTGAAGATTTTAACCCTTCAAGAGCATTATATGATTCATCACCCGGCAGGTACAAAACGCAGGTCACAGGTCACAGGTCACAGGGCACAGGGCACAGGGCACAGGTCATAGGGCACAGGTCATAGGGCACAGAAAACGCAGTAAAAACAGTTAAGACACTCCATTAGGCTTTTTTGTTTTATTTCCGGTTACGCCACAATCAGGCATATGCTTGCCATCGACCATGCTTTCCGGTTTTGTACTGAGGGTTGAACAAGTAAATGGCTAAAGTTACACATTGTATTGGAAGGAGTTCCTTCTCTGGAGATCTCGAAACGAGGCTTTTTCTTCGCTCCACGCGAGCGGACTTGGAACGAGGCTCTGAGAGGAGAATGGAACGGAAAATAGCCTCGTCTGTGCAGAAAGCAACATGGCGGAAGACCAGAGTTTCGAGGTAAGAAAACAGCACTTGCCTACAAGTTATTTTGGCCTCAGTTCCACTGAAGAACTGAAAAATAACTTAGTGAATTATCAACACACGTCTACTTCGCTAACTATCGACTGTGCTGCAATCGTGAATTGCCGATTTCGGTTTGTTGCTGCGTACATTGTCATTAAGTTGAGCAATGGAAACATGGTATGATTCCAGCCGTAGTTACGAAATAGTGACACCTTTTAGACCAAGACCGTTTGCATAATTTGAAAGTTTTTTATACTCTCAGTACAAAACCGGAAAGCATGGTCGATGGCAAGCATATGCTTGATTGTGGCGTAACCGGAAATAAAACAAAAAAGCCTAATGGAGTGTCTTAACTGTTTTTACTGCGTTTTCTGTGCCCTATGACCTGTGCCCTGTGCCCTGTGCCCTGTGCCCTGTGACCTGTGACCCGTGACCTGTGACCTGTGCCCTGTGCCCTGTGACCTGACCTGTGACCTGTGACCTGCGTTTTGTACCTGCCGTTCATCACCAGGTAAGTTAGCCATCTATAAGTTAAATAATAACAATTTCAACAATAACGCACGTAACATTATAGTTATCTAGAAAGATAGTTTTACTCACAATTATACTTGTGAGGAATGGGAAATCTTGGCTAGCTAGTCTGACAACATGTGCTTTGATTCATAAGAGACCTTTCTGAAATTAAGCAAAGTCCCGTTTACATTCAGCACAGCAATCTCATCTTATGTGGCAGATCGATTTCTGACTGCAAAATATTCACAAGATACATCGTAATGACAGTTACATTTACATGCACGTACCCCCTGAGGGAGTGGATGTTGGGTTGAAATAATCTTATAATAATGTCTGGAAAAGCGAACAACTCAAAAGTAAATATTAAATTTTCAGTTTAATTTCATTCATACATTGTTTTATTTACCTATTTTGAAATATGTGTACTCACTGTCTTGTTAATTCAATATGTTGGTGTTCGTGCATCTGTTTTCTTTATTGTCAAGTTTCAATGGCTGTTGTTGTTTTTTTTTTTAACTTTTCCTTCCCGTCTTGATTAGCTAGGCTATTTCATGGGCAAGGGTCAATGGTTATGATAATTATATATCCAAAGTGTCTTAATAAACTTGAAGTTGAACTTGAACATGTACTTGTAAAAGTTATTACAATACTTGTGAAGAACTTGTGAATTTTGGATACTCTGGCAATCTGCCATGTAGTATAATAGTTTCTCTGCTGCAATGTACTTGTACATCACTTGACTTGTTCCTGGATGGTCTCTGGTTTGAATTCTTTGGTTTGGTTCCCTGTGAGCAGGGGTCCTTTGATTCTTCCTTTTCCACACTATCCAGGAAGAGTGATAAACTTCTGCTCATGGGGTAAGTGCAGGGTGCAAAGAAAATCAGTTTTACAGCCTGCCATTTGGGCAAGCTGTAGATAGCATGTACTAGCCCACAAGTCATTTCAACTATCCCCAAAACCCTTTTTGATTGGCCGGATTGATAACAATCCTTCTGTAATTTGAACCTCCCCAAAAAACAGCACTTGCCCGTCAGGCAAGTTAAGAACAAAAAACACTAGCCCGATAGCAAAATCCAGTAGCCCGGGCAGGCTACGGCAGGCTATCGGACACGACTTTCTTTGCATGCTAGGTAAGTGTCTGGGGAACCACATTTTTTATCTTTCCTTAGTCTGTGATTATATAGACAAAGGAATACACAATAGGTTCTGTCTTGAGCTTTAGGTAGCTCAGGCTCATTCTGCATGTTCATGTACTGGTACACTGATTACATAAAACTTAAGACTCAAAGAAAACAGCGATACTAGTTAGCTCCTAGTGAAACCTTATTATTTGGTTCTTAACCTTGTGTATTTCGTGTGTATGTAATTTGTTCCATTTCACACAGGGGAAAGGACCCTTTGTGTGAAGAGAATTGGTATTTTTAGATATAAGGGAGTCACATCTCTTGATACGTACAGTAATAATGAGATTTGCATCTCTGAAGTCAAAAGTTATTTTTCGCAAATTAATGATGGCGACAATCTGAACAGTATCAGTTTCAACTGCTGTTCACAAGCCACATACAGTTGATTATTGAAATCATTAATGGTAACTTCAAATGTTTAAAAGGTACCAGTGCTGCTGTGTGATTATCAGTTACAGCATAATTGACATGATAACTGCATAACTGTCTATGTTTAAAATAATTTTAGTTTCAGTGGCTTAAATCCTGATTTATAGTGGCATACATGTAATAATTAATAACTGCTACTTTGTCACTATCTGCCTTTCAGCTGCACAAGTTCCACGGAAGAGGAGCAACAGTGCTGGCAGGGAAGCAGAGCAAAGAATGATCAGTGCAAGAGACTGTCCTCAGATGGTTCGTTGCCTTCACTTTTAGATTCAAGAGGTCTGACAGTGTCTCAGAATCGCCAAATGTGAATCAATCAATAGTATCAATATCATCCACTGAAGGTAGTGAGCCGGGTTCACCTCCGACAACAGGTGGAACCATTCAGTTTAGTCCAGCACGCAACAAAGAATACTTACATGATGCCAGTGATGTGATCAGAAAAGTGTTGTTCTCTACCCGCTCAAATATAAGACTGCTTCATGAGGTTCTACGACAGGTATGTTTACATTGTAAAAAATGTGCTTGTACTCCAAACTAGTTTCAGTGGCTAAATAGACTAACAACCATAAACTGTCCCTTCTGCCTATCTACATGTAATCAAACAATACATCTGTTTGTAAGCCCCCCTCTAGCTTGTTTTGAATGAAATGGATATGTTATGATGGATTGAAGCTTAAGTAACAACCGGTAAATGCAAAACGTATGACGGGCACTGCTGCTGTTGCTTTTTCTTTCCCCCTCAGTTATTAAGCGCCCTCTGTTTATAAGCCCTTCTCAAACCCTGGCTTTACAAAGATGCATAAACCCTGGGCTTGAACATGTAAGCAGCAGGTTACAGTAGCTCCAGTCACTATCAATTTATTTTAATTGTCTAGGGGCAGATTTCAATTTTGAAAAAAAAAAAGCATTTGTTGTTTGAAGGTACAATTAATGACCTTATGCAGTGATAATGGCAATGACAATGGCAATGACAAAATAACAACTTTGCACATACGCCACTTGGACATCTCCCATAATGTATCTTATTTGCCTCCCAAAATTTTGCATAACCTTTGTTTTTCATTTCTCCTGGATATTCCAGCTGTCCCAACAGAAATTGAAAACAATGCTTACGCAAAATTTTGGGGGGCAAATAAGGTGCATTATGGGAGATGTGCAAGTGGTGTATGCATTGCACTTTTTGGTAAATTCATTGCTGTCCTGATCTACATGACTGATAGGTGAAATTTCATAATGCAAGGTTCTGAAGAGGATATTATGAACACACAAAAGTGACAACAAGTAACAATTCAACTTGAGAAAAATTTGGCTACAACTGACAAACTGGATTGGCTGAAATCCATGTACATGTATCATGTCAAAGTGCTTAATGACATCAAAGTGATATCATTTTGTTGGTTGGGTAAGGCCCCTAATGACACTTAAAGGCTGGTTTTCACTAGTGACAGAGTCGGAGTCGGAGTCATAAGCAGAGTCATAAGCCCGACGAAATCAGAGTCAGAAGAATTACAACGTTTCTGTTTCCTTCCGACTTTAATTTGCTTCCAACTTCGCCCCTTACATTCTGCTTATGATCTAGTGAAAACCAGATTGTCAGAGTTGGAAGCAAAAGTGGAAGGATAAACCAATCACAATGCACGTTCCCTGGCTTTGTGATTGGTTTAGTTCTTCCACTTCTGCTTGTGACTCCGACAACCCAGTTTTCACTTGATCGTAAAGGACAGAGTCATGCACGCTGTAATTGGAATTGGAAGAATCAGAATGCTGTTTTCACTAGATCATAAATTTTTATGCTTCTGATTACGACTCCGCCTCCAACTCCTACTTGGTCACTTCTGAAAACCAGCCTTAAGTGTGGGCCTACCAGGTGAATATTGACTTTGAAGCTTAACAATGAATTTTTATGAGCAAGAATTGAAGGGAGTTGGGGTGGAGAAACTTGCCAGTTTAAAAATGAGAGGAAAACTGGGCCAGGTTTACTTTCACAAAGACTTCTGGGATTGTTAGTGGTGACAAGGGAAAAATAATTATTATTGGCCAATAGCTGAACGACGCATCCCCAGTAATGATCCAAGAGACAATTGCGGGGCACATTTCAGTTCCAGTTCCCTTCTAATTTCTAAAGTGGTGAATTGTGTGATTTATTAAGTTACTTTGATTTGTGACATTTCCTTGAAAACTAAGGAAGAACTTAGAATCTAGATACATTTACTCAACGGGACCTTGGTCAATATTAATTACCCTTTGTGTTGTTTTCAGGGATTTCTTCTTCCCGCCAAAAATCTAAACACCGTGCGGCAGGTACTCGGGGTGTATCATGATTGGATTAAGGTGAGCTAGTGGTATAAGCAATGCAAATATACTTACTGATGTGCTTTTACTGTCAAATTTAGAAAACCATGAACACCTGAAAAACTTCAGGAATGTAGATTATCACAATAAAGGTCACTGGGGCATGTAGCAAATCGCAAAACCACACGCTACGTGTAATTACTGTTGCTGTTTGTGGTTTAGTTTTCTCACGCCTTACTGGCTTTTTCCTCGCAACACATCATTCCGTTTCATGTTCATGGTTTTGTGAGTTTCACAGTAATAAGTGATTGTTCGGTTTCTGTGGGGGCATGAACTTGGTAATTTGTTTGTCTATTAAGAATTGGTTAAATTTATTTCTTTGTTTATTAATTTAATCATTCATACCAGTGTATTCTTTGCCTGTGCATACATACATATTGGTTCTAACATTCCAAGTATGACAGTCTTCATTTGTTTATTAGGATGTAGATCTGGAATGATCCCATCTTGCGCTTGAAGTTCAACTCACACTTAGTTTATTCAAATGTAAATTAATTCCATAATGAAGTGTGTAAATTTTCTACTGTGGATTTTTTTTAGAGTGCAGATAAACCTGTATTTATGCTGGAACCCACCCAAGAGTTGTTGAGACCACTCGATGGTGAGAAGTATAGTCCACAAAGTCCCATTAGGAGTCTGTCATATTCATGTGCTGTAGATCGAGCGAGAGAAAAAGTATTCCGACTGCCACAGGAAGATGTGCGAGCTGGTCTTCAAGCCAACCTGAGGTTTTTTATCTTACATTCTGCAGCTGTATTTCTTGTGGAAGAGGATGAAATGTATTTGGATAAACAGGTGACTTAAATAGTTATTTAAGTATAATTATCATAAACATACAGTCATGTTCATTAAAATCTACATGTACAGAAAATTAAGGTAAAATTTCTCCTTTTTAATTTTAATTTTGTAACATTTTTTTTGCCTTGAACATGTGTTTTTGTAACTTTAAGGTTGATGTCTGCAAACGTGTCATCCATCTCTATCGGAGTGTTGTTTTAGAAGTGCCAATGGAACCAACCACATGGTATTATAATTTTACTTTTAATTTAGCCTCTATAAAGATGTCGATTTGTGGAATAATCTGTTTCTAAGTGAAATACAATAATAATAAATGAAATGATCTCATACATGCAGGCTTTAGTTAGTTAATCCAGATTATTACTGGCTGTTAAAACTCTAAACATTAGTGGTGCACTTTGATTAATCTGTTCAGGTCTCGAAAAATAAAAGTGTATGCTTTAATGCTTTTTATGGTACAAAAACCGAAAACAATCCTGTCAATAATAATGAAAATCTCGTTTTTAATATACTGATACAGAGACTTTCAGTAGCCTATTTGTTTTTCTGTATTTTACCAAAATTTAACAAAGTTTGCAATTGAACTCAATTTTCATATTGCGCACTGTTAAGAGTGAAAGAGGTACTGTTCTACCGTTGAATACATTTTTGACGATTCTGATTTAGAATTTTTTATTGTTGATCAACAGGGAGCAGATGTTAGAGTCTCTTCTGGAGGCTTCAAGACACTTGTTAGTTCCTGAAATGTCACAGAACAAAGCAGTGGCAATAGCTAGACAAGTTGTAGGCAGCCTACTTCAGGTTAGATTAGAACATTGCTCAAGATCAAGTCATAACAGACCCAAGGGGTACTTGGGTCAATTTTTGCTGGATATGGATTGTGCCACTGTCCTCTCACGATCTCATATACGATCATATACATATACCGGTACTCGCATATACCGGTACTCGCATCAGTATTTACGCGCGCTTTTCAGGCCAATTTTTCTTTAAGTTTTCCTAGAAAAAAATTGTAATGAGAAAAAAAAAATCGTTGTGCCGTCTTTGGATGTAATAACGATCGCCTTTTTCCTGAGAAATATAGATTGAAGTTCTGTTTTTGGCCAAAAAGCGTGCATAAATACTGAGCGAGTGCCCCCTGGGCATCCCATAATACTCCTTAAATCTAATAAATTCAATATGGCCACCATATCGGTAAAAAGGTCTATTTTACATACATGTAACCTTTGTTTCCAATTTCTCCTGGATATTACAGTCATTCCTACCCTGCTTGCAGAGGTTTGTCTCTTTACTCCCTGTGAGTAAGCAAACCAACTACGCGGCAGACAAGCCACGCGAATGACTTCGTAAATGCTTAAAGCCATGCAAGAGAGAAACCTTCGCTGGCGGGGTAAGTCATTCCAAGAGAAATCAAAGACAAAGTTTAGTGTTCTAGGAAACGCAGCGGACCACACCGTATTCGCATTGTAACTAACTTTATTCTCCCGCATTGTAAGAATATATATACATCAATCACGTGCTTCTTGATCAGTCCAATTACGTCATCCTAGATATCACATCACAATCATTCGCAGAAACACTAAATCCCTCCCTTGATTGAATCTAAAACTCAGCTATAATCAGCAAAGCTATTTTCTGGCTAATAGACGAAACCAACACAACTTGAAGTATAAATCATATGTAATGTTCTTCAGATTTGTCAATGTTCAGTTCTTAGTGATTTTTGAATTAAATGTTCAGTTTAGTTGAAACTCATTCCAATAAGCAGGCTTAAATTGTTCATAATTGAAAATCATTCAGATAAGCTGGCGGATGCCTGACACGAACAGGTCTCCGTGCATCCTGGTCTACTGCCGGGGGAAGGTCCCCATTCGGGTCCCCTGCCCGTGGGAGGTCCTCATCTATCTCGTAGTCATCCTCCTCCTGAACAGCAGTGCTCCGGTGTAGCTTGTGTACATGCGACACATTGCGCATGAACACACGGCCTCCTCCTCGTTGCAGAATCAAACTAGGCCCCTTACGCTTTAGCACTGTATATGGCTCAGGGTCGTATCGGGTAGACAGCTTGTTCTGCCTCGCTTGTTGTAGCAGGACTTTGTCACCAGCCTTGATGTCTGAGGGACTTGCTCGGTTTCGCTTGTCCGCATACGCCTTTGTGCGCTGCTTTGCTTGTTGATCTTTGATCTTAGCTGACTGTAGTGCAGCGGACAGAACATTAGACATCTGGGTTTCAACTTGGGGCACTTTTGTTCTGATTTCTCTTCCCAGATGCAGACGTGCCGGGGACACTCCGGTAGACGCATGAGGCGTCGCACGGTAGTTAAGAAGGAAGGTAAACATGTCTGTGCGCCAGTCCTTGCCTTCAGCATGTGCAGTGCGGATTGCTTTCTCGATTGTCTTGTTGAATCGCTCAACTTCTGCATTGGCCTGCGGCCAATAGGGCGTGACTTTACGATGTTTGATGCCATGTGTCCCCAGGAAGGTCTCAAATTCCTCTGATACCAGATTCGCGCCATTGTCTGTCACTACTTTTTCTGGCAATCCATGTACAGCAAATATCTTTCGAAGATGTCCAATGATGGCCGCAGATGTAGTGGAACGCAGAATCACTACTTCTGGCCAACGTGTACACGCATCTTCACAGACTAGCAAACTTTCCCCAGACGGAAAGGGTCCACAGAGGTCTATATGCACCTCTTGCCATGGTTTTTCAGGCATCACTGTCGGTCGGAGTGGCTCCACTGTAGACTTGGCCGCAACAGACTGACAGGGTAGACAAGCCTTGACCATGGTCGCCACCTGTTGCCCGATGCCTGGCCACCACACTTTCTCTCTTACCATTTGTTTCGTCCGCACAATCCCTTGGTGCCCCTCATGTGCGTTGGAAAGAGTTGCCTGCCACAGAGTACTCGGCATGACAATGCGAGGACCTTTTAAGATGAGCCCATCTTTCACACACAGTTCATCCTGGACCCGCTTGTAAGGCTTGAGGTCTGGTGTGTCTGGCCACGCAGATCCGCTCAAACAACATTTCACTTGTTGTAGTATCGGGTCCGTCTCAGTCGCAGTCACAATCTGCTCAAGGGTGAGCGCTTTTGGAACCGCATTCATTGCGACATAGTTTATGTATTCCTCCGCAATGTTCCTTTCCCGGAACGGCTGGTTATCCAGCGGCAATCGCGAGAGTACATCTGCTGGGTTTGTCTTTCCCGCCATGTGCACTATAGTAAACCGGTACGGTTGCAGGCGAAGTGCCCATCTTTCAATCCGTGGCGGCGGCTTTGACTTTGGACTGTAGATGATCTCCAGCGGCTTGTGATCTGTGTAGAGGGTAAACGGTTTGCCGTACAAGTAAATATGGAAGCGTTCGCAGGCCCACACCACTGCCAGAGCCTCTTTCTCGGTCTGCGAGTATCGCCTCTCAACATCGGTTAGCGTACGACTAGCATATGCCACAGGGCGAACATTGCCCTCACTCCGCTGGAGTAAAATCGCACCCAAGCCCACTGGACTAGCATCCACTTTCAGTTCAGTGTCCGCTGATTGATCATAATGTGCAACAACACAGTCACTGGTAAGAATGACTCGAAGGCGATCAAATACCTCCTGTTGGGTTTTACCCCAAACCCACTCTGTATCACTCCTTGTAAGCTTCCGTAATGGCTCCGCAAGTGTCGCGAAATTCGGGATGAAGCGTGCACAATAATTCACCAGTCCGAGAAAACTCCGCACTTCTGCTGCATTCTGTGGTGTTCGTGCATTCTTCACTGCATCTACCTTCTTGGCATCGGGTGCTATTCCATCAGCGGAAACTTTGAATCCAAAGAAAACTATTTCTGGTACACTAAAAATACACTTTTCCCGGTTAAGTGTAAGTCCCTTGCTTTTAAGGCGTGAGAGTGTCAGTTCTAAGCTCCTGTCGGGACTCTCCTGGTCAGATCCAAACACAATGATGTCATCGGAGATGTTTCGTGCTCCGGGAATTCCTTGTAAAGTTTGCTGAATCACATATTGGTACATTTCCGGTGCAGATGACAAGCCAAATATCAAGCGTTTGTAACGCTTAAGTCCTTTATGTGTTGAGAACGTAGTAAGAATTCTAGATTCTGGGTGTAACTCAACTTGGTGGTAGCCCCAGCGCAAATCGAGTTTTGAAAACACAGCAGCTCCATTTAGTGCTTGCAACGTTTCCTCGAGTGTTGGTATCGGATGTCTCTCTCTTATCACCGCGTCGTTCGCCCGACGCATGTCAACACAAACCCGCACGTCACCATTGGATTTTGGGACTGCCACTAAAGGCGAAACCCAAGGCGTTGGGCCCTCGACATCCTCAATAATATCGAGATCTTGCAGCTCCTGAAGCTTTTTCTCCACATCTTTGCGAACATGAAATGGCACGCGACGCTGCGGTTGGGCGACTGGCGTGACTGCTGGGTCAATGTGTATCTTTAACTGATAATCTTTAAGTTTGCCGACACCATTAAACACTGCATCGTGTTTGTCAACAATTGCTTGAACAGACCCCACTGTAACCTGGTTAATGGCACGCGGGTAGTCCGGTCCAACTCTGAGCAGACCAAGCTGTATGGCCGTTTTCTTTCCTAGAAGAGACCCCGCGTGTACATTTTCAACTACCACAAAGTCAGCCTGTGTATGAAATTCAGGCGTTGACACAGTGGTGTGGAATGTTCCTCTGACAGGAAGCGGCGTTTCCGACCCATATGGGTAAATCTTGACATTAGATGGTCGGAGTGCAATTCCTTTCGCTGACAGTTTATTGAATGTAGAACCATCCAGCACATTGACGCTAGCCCCGGAGTCAATAATAACAGGAATTAACGTATCTTCCACAGTTATCGGAACAGTTTTTTCCGCCGGTTTGTTGCTCCCAATAGCAAACAAATACTCATCGTCAGAGGTGTCATGTTCGGTTGCCACATACCGAATTCCAGTTCGTTGTTGCGTAACAGGGCGAGACTTCGGGTCTTTAACCGCTTGTTTCGCTCCTTTGCAGACTCCACCAAAATGCCCTTGCTTTCCACAGTTATTGCAAGTTCTCCCATTCGCAGGACATGAAGGATCTTTCGCTTTGTGGCCCGCACGACCACAACAAAAACACACCAACTGCCTCGTGTCGTGGCTCTTGAATCTCGGATGCTTCGCATTTCTTTGTTGACGCGACCCAGAATTTCCTCTATGCTGTCGTGTCTGCTGAAAACCAGTCGAAATTTGGTTGACTTGCTGCTCTGACGGTCCCGAAGCTGCTTCCATTGTAGTGGCATGCAGATCAGACGCTTCAATTGATCGAACAATTCGTAAAAGTCCATCTAGCGTAAGATCAGTTTCCCGTAACAGTCGACGGCGAATACTGTTCGAGGCGCATTTATCAACTACTTGGTCTCGAATCATTTCATCGACTTTGTCGTAATCACAGGATTTTGCAAGGCTCCGTAGACGAGTAACGTACGCGTCGATACTTTCAGTCGGCCCTTGCGCTGCCTGACGAAAAGCATGTCGCTCAAACGGAATGTTTTTCTTTGGCTCGAAATATTCGGTCAGCTTGGCCAATGCCGTATCATAGTCTTCTCCTGTATCGCTGAGAGTTGCGAACACCGTTTGAACGTCAGCACCTGCCAAATGTAGAAGGACAGCGCGCTTCTGTTTCTTCTCAGTAATGTTCGATGCAACTAGGAAATACTCCAAACCTTTCACCCATGTAGACCAGCGCTGCCCGAGCGTCTTTTGGTCTGTAACCGAGAAAGGTGGTATTGCCGGCAATTGTAACGTGGTCGCCATCTCCTTTACCTGCTGCTCGTCACCAGAAGTCGGCATAGGTGCATCCTCGTCGCCAAATTTAGTGTTCTAGGAAACGCAGCGGACCACACCGTATTCGCATTGTAACTAACTTTATTCTCCCGCATTCTAAGAATATATATACATCAATCACGTGCTTCTTGATCAGTCCAATTACGTCATCCTAGATATCACATCACAATCATTCGCAGAAACACTAAACAAAGGTTTTGCGACATTTTGAGGGGTAAACAAGGTGCATTATGGTCTATTATATAAAGGGTGAATAGCCTTTTTTGTGGCCAATTATAGAACCCATCTTAGGTTGGATTTCCACTGCCACATAATTTTGATGTGTGTGCACGTAAAATTTACGTAGAGGCAAAGTTTGAATGGTTGTGCATTAACATCAAAGTTGAAGGAGGTTCAATTTTAACATTTACCTCTATTTCATTTAAATTACGCAACAGTGGAAATCCACCTTTGGTCACTTACATGCATGGGCAAACGTAATTTTTGCAATGCCCACTTATTCACTTTCTGTAACATTACATGTATTTAACTGGGAATCTTCCCATTTATAAATCCCTACTTACCAGAAATTTCTTACCCCCAAGATTTGGACAATGTAAGACCCCATTCTAGTAACTCTATTGGGAGCCCCCTTGCCTCTGAAATAAGTCCCCCCTCTCTATTAAGTCCCCCCCACTCCCCCCCCAAAAACATTTGAAATAATTAAGCCACCGAGGGGGATTTATAGAGGATTTACAGTGTCTTTCAAAGAGTCATGGTCAAGTTGCAATGAATGAATTAGTATTATTTAAGAAATCAATTTATGTTTAGCTTATACACTGTAATGAGCTCCATCGCTAACACTGGACACATATTTTACCTACATCACACTTTCCTGTAAGATGAATGTGCATTGTAAGTAAGATCATTGTGGAAATCAGACATGATATTTCTATGTGTTTTTCATAACCACTCTTATCATCTTCTTAGACTCTGTTTGTGACATGGATCCGAGCCAATCTTAAGGTCAATGTACCCATTGCTTTGTGGGACAAGTGTTTGGAGGTTGTTTCATCTTCTACTCACTGGAAAGAAGTTATTGCTGAATGGAGTGTGAGTGCCTAGATCATTTTTTTTTCTAACAATCTCAGTTCATAATCAAGAGAATGAGTTATGAGAAGTAAGGAAATGATCAAAAGGAAAAGTCTTGATCCTTTAACCAATTCTCTCAACCAATTTTGTAAGGAAATGTAGGAGATCAGCCTGGAGAATTTTTAGCTAGGTATTGTGGTGTTTAACCCTTTAAGGGCCAATAGTGTCCAACATCAATTTTCTTCTAATGATATCCATACATTGTCAAGAGATTAGGTTATGAGAGTTAATAAAATGATCACCAAAGAGAAAATACATTGATCTCTTGTTAAATTCTCTCAACTCATTCTTTAAGGCAATGAATGGAGATCAGTTTGGAGAATTTGTATGTATATTGGGGCTTAAAGGGTTAAGCGTCTGATTAGCTGGATGAGTGTGGTCCTTAATGGGACTGTTGCTTACAGTTATACGTTTTGACAGCTTTGTCAAAGTGACGTGGTTATCATCAGTGGATGGTCTTACACTTAATTTAGCAATGTTAGTGATTGTTTGTTACAGCAAGGAGCCCAAAAGTGTGACCTCCTTTAATTAACTCACATTCTTTCATGCAGACACTAACCAATCAGAAGTCGAGGTCAGTTTCCAGCTGGCTTCTGATTGGATTAAATCTGTACAAAAGAATGTGAATAAATCAAAAGCGGTCACACTTTTGGGCTCAATGCTGTAATAGGCCATTTGCACGATGAAGTCATTTTATTACTAGAGTGAGAATCCTGGCTTCTGATTGGATTAAATCTGTACGAAAGAATGTGAATAAATCAAAAGCTGTCACACTTTTGGGCTCAATGCTGTAACAGGCCATTCGCGCGATGATGTCATTTTACTACTACGACAAGAATCCTGTCTTCTGATTGGATTAAATCTGTATGAAAGAATGTGCATAAATCAAAAGCGGTCACACTTTTGGGCTCCTTGCTGTAATAGGCCATTTGCACAATGATGTCATTCTACTACTACGACAAGAATCCTGTAGGGTTTTGCTTTCCTGTGCAAGTTAAGGCCTTTCTTGTTTAAGAAGCGGTCCAGATAAGAACGATAGCAACAACGGCAACGAACATGTTGGAATGCAAAAAAGGTGCTAACTTTTCTATTGTCTGTACTTACTTCTGATTGGCTTAAACAGCAAAAGTTAACAAAACTTCATAAAGCGGTACATATATTCATCCTTACTTTCCAACCATCTTCCATATAACAAAATCTGGTCTCAGTTTGAATACCAAAGAAATCCTACGTAGGGAACATGTAAAATTGTAAACTTTTCTTGGCTATTGTTTTCAACTCTTGTGATTTGTCAAAATCTTTTAACACAAAAAAACACCCTTTCAAAGTGGAGTGTAAATGCATTTTATTGCGTAAACGGCCTTCATGTAGGTTTATGCATTTCTCTGGAATGACGAAATTTTAATATGAATAGAAAGCGAAGAGGATTCTGGTCTTAGTAGTAAAATGATGCCATCATGGAAATGGCCTGTGATATCATTGGCTGTAGACGCTCTGGAGGCCAAGATTGGTTTACTTTTAACCATAATATGTTGTTATCTTTTGAGTTTTAACTGTAAATAGTTGAAAAACAAACAAACAAACAAACCAAAGGTACGAAACAAAGAATCGCAGGGTTTCATTTCAATAATCAGTTGATAGCATTGTCACTCTCAAAATGTTGAACTACTTACTTTTTTTATGCTATGCTAATCTTGGCAATTTTACTGAAGCAGCTTCATGTACTATTTGCGTTGTCGTTTAGTTTTTTTTCTCAGTGTTTTCCCCTACAAGATTGTAAAATCAACCAGTTACATCGACAAAAGCATGATAAAGATTAAGTATTTAAAATTCTCCGGATTGCTTTTGTCATCAGGTAACCATGGAAACTCTGACAAGGGTGATGGCGCGAACTGTCTATGGCCTAGATATGGCTGATCTCCCTTTAGAAAGACTCACAGAACAGAAGCGCAAGAGGCGACCACAGGTACCCTCTGAAAGGCGGATTTTTAACAAGGCTTCTTTCTCCCGTTGGAGTCGAATGGAGAAGCCCAGTGCTCCAAAGCAGATAGTGTTAACTGTAAATGACTCTAATGCTATTGTTTCTCCACAAGTCCAGAAGCCGCGGAAATTGTCTCACGAGGAAGGCCGTCGTCCTCTGTCCGTTACCTTGCCAAAACACCCAAAAGTGTTGTCTACCACAAACAGTGCTTTCTTGCCAACTAACACACCAGCTATGGATAGCGTGTCTCCTATCAGAACTGTTGTTTCATCTCCCTCCGCTTTCACTGCAGGTTAGTCATTCTAAGTTGAATCAACGTTTGTACTTCCCGTGTGTACTGTTTTTCTGAGCCTGGAGGTATCGGGTCTTTTCGCCCGAAAGTCGAGTCGCCCAGACTAAGTCGATTGGTATTTGTCGTTCTTTAAGCTTGAGAAAAAGGAATAAGTATGGAAAGACAGTGACTGCACGTGTCCTGCACATGTGGAATTCAAGGTTAACTAAAATAACATCTCGGAGAAGTAGGTTCACCATGTTGTAGAGTGTTGTATGTCATCGGGAGAACTAAAATCGACTTAAGTCCTAGCGAACGCCTTTGGGTGAATCGACTTTCGGGCGAAACGACCGTAATAGGCCACTTCCGAGTTCCAAAAACCCTCTCCTTCAAAATCAGGGTAGGTGCACAACCTTTCTTGTGAAAATGAGTTTTATTTGCATGAAAATGAAAAGTGATTTCCAAATCAGAGGCTAAGCACCTACCCTCGTTTGGAAACAGAGGCCCGGGGGAACTCGGAAATGGCCTTATTCAGCCATTTTTACTGACTATCACTCTTTTACAGGTTCAGTGACTACCGAAGATTTCGATGCTGCAGGCCAGCGTAAGGAACCTAAAGGTATCAGTAAAGAAACTAAAGAGAAATGTAACACAGAAAGCAACACTAACGAGGAACAAAAAGCAGTATTCTCTCTTGCAAGTGACACAGACAGTATGGAGAGCGTCGAAATGCATTCAAAATCTGAACATGATACGGATTCGCACGCTAATGAAGATCCAAGCAAAGCAGTGGATACTACGGACGGTTTACCCACTCAGCGAACACAACGCTTGAGCAGCAGTGACAGTTATTTTTCGCATCAAGACTCTAAGACCATGCCTTGGTATGCGAGTAGTCTTGACTTTGAGATGGGTCCTGATGCTAAATTAGCTGACTCCGAGTCACCGCAATTACATCTTGACAGAATCAACGAGTCTCATCTAGAGGCTAACTTAGACGAATTACATCAAGTAAATCACAGAACTTTGAATAAGACGTCCACTCCGTCACGTGAAGTGAGATTTGTTCCAGGAGGGAAAGGGGAGTTTGATCATGACATGGGAGGCAGGTCCTCTCCTGATTCATCTGGAAGAGGTTTGTGTTTCGAGTTTACATGGAAATATAAAATGATTCTATAGATCGTTTTCACTGTCACGCAACAAAAAAATAAATTGGAAACCGTCGAGTGGAAGAAGCCAAGAAAATGAAATGTTTTAAAAGACTAGTATATAAACAATTTGTCCAAGTCTCAGGTCTTTGTGGCCGATAGTTTCTGAGTTATTTGCCGAAACGTTTCACGCACCTCTGTAGAGCTTTGTATGGAGATGCCATATTGGTGTACCGTTTCGGTGCATCAATATGGTCGCCGGAAATCAAAAAAAAAGTCTGGAGTTCAGGGGCAGGGGCATCCATCCCCAAGAAATACGATTTTCTGCCTTTCCGTGACCGGAAGGAGTTAACTTGGCAGGTCTTTTAACGTATTAAAAGAGTGAATAATGCTCTCTTTAATGAACAAATACAACTTCATCCGATGTAATATTTATACTTCAGAAAATATTTTTGTTTGTACACGTCACGTCGGCGGTGGGGCATGGAATATGGCCCTTAGTGACTTTTGATGTTGTGTCAAATCCTCCTTGGAAGAGGGTTGTGTTGTTTAGTGTACATTTAAAAGGCATGCTAATGCTGTTAAATCTCGATGTTTTGAACTCTTAGTTTGTCAAGCCTTTCTATAATCTGAACCAAAACTGTCTTTTCTTCCCCTGTCAAATACTGTAATTCTAACCCCCCATTTTTCGAACTTTCCGACGAAGCTCTTTTTCCCTCCCGCCGCCTTTAGTTGAAGATGAGTCTGACAATGTCTTTATTTATTAATGTATTCTTAGATACTCCCGATGATCTGGCTGTGGCTTCCAGGACTCCTTCCCCACCTCATTTAAATGAAACCCACGAGGAGCTTCTTGATCACGACTTTGTTGAAGAAGACCCGCATAATGAAGATACTAGTGTAGTTGCGGGAGGTTACAGGGAAGGTTGGAGTCCTGTGGCGTCAGTGGTCCTGTGGCGCAGAATGCTGGGAATTCTGGGCAATGTAAACAAGATCAAAAATCCTGCCATTCACGCTTAAGTCTTTGAGTGCCTGACATCAGTCTGGACCTTGCTGGCCAAGGTAATTCAATAACGATAATAATTGATGGCAACAGGGGTTTCCAGTTTAGCCAGTGTTTAACGTTTTTTCAGTTTGCCTAACGCTTTTAGAGCGATTTTCGTATGACCTTGAAATGAAACGCGCGAACGATACAGAAACAACAAACGAACGGAAATAGAGGTATTTGATTGGTTTATCGAACGGATACAAACGCGCGTGGCTCTTGGTTGGTTAAGCGAACGCTGGGGTCAACTTCCTGGAAATCAATCGATACTTGGCTTTGACGTCATACTGCAACACGATTGGCCAATCGAACAATGTCTTCTCCGTACGGGGGGTTTTCTTTGGCGGGAAAACGAAGAGTCCATGTTTTGACCTTTTCATCCACTGGCGGATAAATCAAATAACGAACACTTACCGAAACCATTTTTCAAGGTCATACGAAAATCGCTGTAACACTTTTATCTAGATATTGTTCATCGTAAACACTATCATGGTAGCATATAGGGTACACTAGAAAAACATTTATCTTCTTAAAATAACCCGCTCAGGAAGAGATGTGTTACTCCAATGATTTCTTAAACCGCGGCCTGAATTAGACTTTGTCAAAATAACCAACCATGAACTTTAACTTTGTTGAGGATTGTGTTTGAATTTGCGCGGTGGTATTTTTGTACACTGTTTTTTCCCTTTAGATCCGATTGAATCAAGGCATCTCATTGGATAACAAGTCCACTCCTCCCATTCCTGTTTTAATTCCTCCTCTGCAGCACTTGGCTACTTGGGTCTTTGAGGTCAGTATCAGAGGGGGAAAAATCACTACATCAGAAACACTGCGTCAAGTATGATTTAAAAAATATTGGTAACGGCTCCAGGTACAAGCCTTGCCTTCCAGTTATTTCCTTAAACAACGACCTTGACTCTCTTCACCCAGCTGTATAAATGGGTATCCTGTGACATACTGCCGAGAGGAGTGGTTACTCTGCACAGGACTACCACTGGAAGTAGAAATGCTCATAGGTACCTCATGCTGCAGAAATCGAGTTAATCCTCCCATGTGGCCCTCATGGCTCGTGTTTCTGCCTTTACCTTTGCTTAGGCGTAAGGAAAAAAGAATTCCTTCGAGTGTTCTATTATACCCCACTTAATAGGGCCATTTATACGAGGAAAAATAAGACGCGTCTTAAATAAGACGCGAACTGTACCATTTATACGAGCATGTCTTATCTAATAAGACGCGTCTTAGCTAAGCCGCGTCTTATTTTAGACGAAATGTGCCTTTTATACGGAAAGTTCGCGTCTTGTGTGAGACGCGTCTTATTTTTCCTCGTATAAAAGGCCCTAATGATGCGTACTATCCAATTACGTTGTCGTATGAAAAATAAGAGCTGAAAGCCAATCAGATTGGAGAATTTTGTTGTAGTTATGTATAATCATAGATTTCCATGTTTCGAGCCGTCGAGTTTTCAAAGTAAACTTTTTTTTCTTGGTCATGTTTCAAACATATTATTCAATTCTGCGCTCCATTTTTCAAATCCTGATAGTTTAAAACAAAAATTCTTGGTTTCCTTAGGGAAATGAGGGAAAAATGTATCTTCAAAATTGCAAGCCTTTAGGATTTTTGACACACCACAGAATTACGGCCTTAGACTTCAAAGTTACAGTGTAAAATTATCCCTTTTGCAAAGTTACTAGTTGTAACTTGGACTGTGTCAGGAGCCCATCTGATGGCTGCTGACTGTGTTAATTCGAGGGGAACATAAAACCTTTCTGGGAAACAGCCCACCTGCCCCTCCCCTAAGCCACCATTTTGCACTAAGTGCGAAGTAAGTGTTAATGTTGGCTTAGGGGAGGGGTAGGTGGGCAGTTTCCCGGAAACGTATAATGATTCGTGAGAAGTAAGTGTTAATGTCAAGTGTGGGCTTAAGGGACGGGTAGGTGGGCAGTTTCCCAGAAACGTATAATGATTCGTGAGAAGTAAGTGTTAATGTCAAGTGTTGGCTTAGGGGAGGGGTAGGTGGGCGATTTCCCAGAAAAGTGCATTGATCCGTTAATTCGGGGTTACTCTCTTTTTTGTTCAGGCTGCCTCGTTGTCAATTAATAATGAATTTAAGAGTGGTCGTTTGCTGGCCTACAAATTGATGTGTGCTATGACTGTCTGTAGACAAGACATGCCTCTTACTCAAGAATACTTGACACACTTCTACCGTTTAATGCACATAGGACTTACAGGTACCGATCAGGTAAGTGTAGTTTATTACTAGGTAACTTTGGCTGTTTTCTTTAGAAGGAGGAGTGTGGTTTCAGCGTTCAAAGAAGGTAGTGTCCGATAGCCCGGTGCTGGCGGATTTTGCTATCGGGCTAGAGAATTTTGTTATTAACTTGTCCGACGGGCAAGTGAATTTTTTTGAGGAATTCAAATTACAGAAGAACTGTGAAATCAATCTGCTCATCAAAACGTTTTTTTGGGGTCAGTTGAAATGATGTTTGGGCTAGTAAATGTTAGCTTCAGCTTGCCCGAATGGAAAGCTGTAAAAATGACTTTCTTTGCACCCTGGGTTTATATTAAGAAAATGATCAGGTTTGTTTAGTGCTGTCTTTAAGCACTTAATTAAACATGGCGTAGTTTTTATTTACGTAATAGCCTCTCTTTAGCTTGTATGTTTTGTTTTTTCGTAATAGTCATCTTCAGAGTCAAATCAAAGTGAGTTGTACCACGTCAGTTGATGGTATTAAACTCTGGTAATTTTTCTGATTGGTCAATTAAGTCGCGATGCTATTGGTCGTCTGTCAATTAAGCCGTGATGTTATTGCCTATGAAGACTCGTCATGTCATTGGTGTGTTTCGATCCGTCTATTGTCGATGTCACAGTTAAACAGTCGTTTATTGGTAGTAAATTTGTCGGTTGTCCAGTCATTCTCTCCTAGTTAGTTTTTCTTGAGTCCGTCGATGAGTCGTTTGTACGGTGCCGGTAACTGTTGACTACGATTCAAAAGCGTTTGTTCTAAGTTAGTAGGGACTTTGAGATCCAACGACGCGACGGCGACAAGAACGTCGCTTAAAAAGTGAATTTGCGTTCTTTCAATTCAGTCTTTGTAGCGATTATTCCTACCCACTTACTTTGTCAATTGTAGGCAAACCCTCCTGAAGCTGAATTTCAAGGGACCAAATTCAAGCTTAGAAAGAGAAATAAAATTTCGTCTTTGCTTGTTTACGTCCTCCATAAAACGCGAAATTAGGCATTTTCACATCGTAGTCGTGCAAAAACGGGAAAGAAATGTTCAAAAAAGTGTAATGCACGTGCGAAGTTGTTGTTTTGCTAATTAAACCAATTGTTTTTTTGACGTTCTCGTTGTCGTCCGCGTCGTTGGATCTTAAAGTCCCTAGTAGGGAGTTTAAGCAGCAACGTTTTTTAGCGATCGCATTCAACCAGAAGTGAGCGTTTTTCTCTTTCAATACATCTTGACGCTACCAAATTTGAATTGTTAAGTGTCTATACTCTTAAAGAGACATTTTGCCCAAGAATTTCGTCAAAACCACGGCTGAAGAGTGCAAAAAGTCCACTTCCGGTTGACGTGCGCCGCTCAAAACCGTTGTTGCTTAAACTCCCCAGTAACATTCCCAGAAGTCTTTGCGAAAAGTAAACTCGACCCAGTTTCTCTCTCGTTTCTTAAGTGGCGAATGTTCAGAATGTTTTCTTGCTATACTTTTTTTCTTCTAATTTGCAGGATGCTACCAGTGCTATTGTTAGTAGCTGTGCACATTTCTTGTCAGTGATGCTACCGAGCTCAAGTCTTTTAATTCTCGACTTTATTAAAGCTACTGATGGAATAATTATCAGTCAGAATATGGAGGTAATTTTCTGTATTTTGTTTCTGTGGTTGAATATTCTATTTTGTCTATAACGGAGGGTTGCAGTTCTCTTGTTTTCAGGCTTAAGGCTCCTTTGTTAACTTTTTTATTTCATTGTTTTCCCAACCAATCCCAAGAGGTCTTCCTAGAGCTGCAAAGTCGTCGCTCTCTTAAGGGGTAAGGGGGCGGGGGGGGGGGGGGGGGGAGTGGCCAGGGGATGGGGAGTTTATGTAATTCCCAGGGGCGTTCTGTTCCCATCTGTCCTATACATATATTGTCTTTTCTAAATGTAAATGTTTTATTATTCATTAAACTATTTCCAGCTCAAAACATGCTCTCTTAACAGTTCCGTCTTCAAAATATTTGCCTGCTCTTTCTGTGATGTTTATTTTAGAAGAAATTCTTTATACACAAGTTTTGGATCCTCCGAGTAGTAGTTTCTCTACTCTTGCTATGTCTTTGCGGTAGTAATTCGGCTTGAATAATGATGGAGCTCATCGATCTAAACATGCTTACGGGTGCGGGTGATTGTTCAAGACCCTCTCTCCTGAAAGTATAGCTTTGAACTAACGGTCGCAGAAAGCAACTTAGGATTAAGAGCGAATCTCTTTGCGACTTTTTCTTTGTAATCTCCATGTGCTTCCTATACTTGTTAATCCACCTTCGGCCTACTTTATCCGATATACTGGGCAAGAAAAAACCCTCCTGAACAACAACAACAACAACGACAACAACAACAACAAAATGGCTGCGGAAAGTGCACACCTACTCTTAAGTTTTTTTTATGCAACAAGCACAAAATTTGACGTGATATTCTGTAATTGTTCTGCGGTTACCAAGAGAAGAGGCAGTCACTCTTGTTGGATCCCTGTTATGTTACCCGAACATGTTTCCTGACATGCCACTTCACCAACCTGGGCACCAAACTAATGAATATCAGCACAAGAGTACTGGCAAGGATATCAAGGTTTGTTATCGCATACTTTAAACCTTAAAAGCCCCTTATCATCAAAATAAGCACTCTCTAGACAGTTCTTAATTCATTACTTAACTTCCATTCAGACTTTTAATTCAATGGGTTTGAAGTTGTTTACCGTATGTCCTGATTTCCATTCCTCGGATTTGCTTTTAGGGCTCAACTGATTTGTTCCCGCCTAGTAGTTGTAGTTGTTTTTAATTCCTCTTATGTTGAATTAATTAGTAATTATTTGTCGGTTTCATTAATTTTTTATAGCTAGAATATTCGCTAACTTAAGGTTAATCCTTTGTATTGCATTGTGCTTCCTTACTACGCATAATTTCACGCCCAATTTGCGCGCGCACATTAAAAAAAATGGTGGCTTTTCCCTAAAGGCTTCTTGTGATAACCTATCACGTTTTTTTCTCCTTAAAAAAAAATTGCGTACTGCTTTAAGCGCGCGATGTAGTTATTGAATTAAATGAGTGCTGCAGCGGCAATGAATCTCGCAAACAGTTGGTTCATACTTAAGCTGTGCGCATATCGAAAAATGAACCACTTGAGAATATTGGAAAGCACTCGAGAGGCAAGAGTTAACCCTTACGCCGCTTTCGTGCTCTCTTTGTACTTCCTGTGCACTTTATATCTCGATAGTCGCACGCTGACGGATGAACCAATTTTTTTTTTATTCGACCCCTTTAGCTAGCATTGTACCATAAATATCGTCGAGGGAAGTAATAATAGAATAATTTGTAGCGTTTATGGCAAGAGGTTATTTAAACCCTCTATCTTCAGCGATTATTTTCCTTCCTTGCAATAGACCTTTCGTGTGCAGTTATTCAGAGACACTCATTAGTTCAGCTTTTGACCCTAGTGCTTATCAATCAGCCAAAGCAAATACGTGTTCGTTGTTTATGTGTAATTAGAGAGTTTTAGATCCGAGTTTACCGCGAACCTCTAACCGCTGGAGGTCACGTGACAAGTCTTTCGCGTCACGTTTGAGGTTTACGACGTGCGTTTTCAACGTGGGGAGATAGGTTTTCACGTATGTCATTTACCTGAACACTTTTAGCGTATAATTCTTGTTTCATCCCACGTAATGATACAAAAATCTTGTGGAGCAAGTCTTTATCCATTAACAGAGGCACACATTCGGGCGAAATGCTAAATTTTATAAATCCTATTGGATCTTGAAAACAAGTGCCATTCATGGCTGCTGATTCAAAATGGCGGCCTTAATTTAATCCACCGCCAATCTAAATCGAATTTTGTTTGACCGTCGAACCGCAGACGGGTAACCGCAAACCGCGGTTAGAGGTTTGCGGTAAACTCCGATCTAAAACTCTCTATTACTGTTATATTTTCCTCAACTACAGGATAAACTCATTGGCGCACTCTTACGAGCGTCAAAACTCGATCCCTCATGCAACGCCAGGTTGGTATCGGTAACTTTCTGTCATCGCACGCAATAGATCGTTTTCACTCACGTGGTCTGCAGCTATGCAAATTTCTTTGACGAAAGGAAAGTTTTTACATGGGAAAAGAATTCAATCCCCAAAGGATTTTTTCAGTACACCAACATGGTCGCCGTATCGTAGCCGTGTACACCAATATGGCCACCGTGACGTCATGTGAAAACTATAGATACACCACTTTAGAAACGAGAAGGAAACTGGTGCCGAACTTTGTCCCATAATTGTCTCTGGGATCGTTTCTGGGGACGCGCCGGTCAGCTACAGTCCCAGAAGTCTTTGCGAAAGTTACCTCAGCCCAGTTGCTTTCTCATTTCTAAAGTGGTGAATAATAGTTATTTAGTTACGCATGTCTGGAAATTTCTTGAAAGTTTGGGAAAGTAGAGGATGTAAGTCAAACGAAAGTTGTTTGAGGGGTGTGGTCGTAATGTATTTTGGGAAAGCGGTAGGTGATAGCTTTTTCTTTACCCTAAAGTTAATTCATCATTTAGACGTTAGATTTTTACGATTAAACTCAACGACAAGAAACCAGCAGATATCTTAAGCCGTGAATTAACAATGATCCGCAAGGATCACCAAAGCAAAGCTGGCCAAGCTGATGTATGCAATTACATGTAAGCCCCTGCAAACCCGGCGGCCACCCCACTCAAGCCTGCGTGCCTGGGGTTCAACCGCTGACCCGCCAGTGATGTCTCGAAGTTAACCTTGCCTAAATTACAATTTAGCCACATTAAATTTTGAGACCAAGTATTTTTCTTGGAATGGGTAAAACATGTTGCGCATCTTTCATTTCAGATGTATAGCTCTCAATGCCATCGGTGTGTTCATAGTGGAAGAGCTCATACACTGCAAAGGTCATCCTAAAGTTCATGACTGTATTTGTGTTCTATTGGCGTCTGTAACTGTAAGTATTAGTGGGTTTGTTTCACAAAATACTACCGTAAACTTCCACTCATAAACTCTGGGCTTGTGCATCTTCGTAAGGGGTTTTGGGAATGCTTGTAAACGGAGAAGGGCTTTATCCGTGGGGGCTTTAAACCGGAATAGTAAAAGTGCTTCGAAGCAAGCTAGCAATGCTGATCAAAACACGTTTTGCATTTACTGGTTTTTAATTAAGCTTCAAAACGCACAATAAATTGAATTCAAAGGGGGGCTTAAAATCGGAGCAAGAGGGATGGCGCGTATAGAGGGGGGGGGGCTTTAGTCGGATGTATTTTTTGTTTACAGAGAGATGGGCCGATCACTGGGGGGCTGGGCTTATAAGTGGGGAGGGGAGGGTTAAAAGCGGCTGTTCACGGGAAGCTGTATTAATTTCCCTTTGGTACTGCTTCCATGCTCATTTGCTATAATTTATTGTACACGATGGTTATGATGCCTTCTTGTAATGGAAGCACTCCGATGAAAGCTGAGCAGTAATTTTCCTGTGGTGCTGTTCATTAGCTGTACAGTTTGGTTCTAACTTTTGAGTCTGTGGATAAAATACTGAAGTGTGACAATTCAAATGAAAGCTACCCTAACTGACCCATACTTGATCCGGTGGTACTGTTTATTATACTGTGTAAAGTAGTTCGAAGTTTTTAATCTATGGATTAGTGTGACTCCTCAACAGAAAGCTACTTACCAGTACTTTTTTGTGGTACTGCTTACAGTTAAAAATGTACCTTATTTGAGTTTCAATGTATCTAGCACGAAAGTACTTATTGAGGATACTGTTTTTTTCGTCTCCTTCTGGAGACGGAACCTCCATTTTGCGTAGTCATCCGAGCCACACAAAGGTCTAGCCGTTTGAAAGGCAAAGAAAGTACTTTCGTTTCTCAGTTATTTTACTGCAGACCCTGAGTATTGGTCCGGTCCCGGGAATCGAACCCACGACCTACATCTCTGCGGTCGGGGGCTCTACCGACGGAAAAATTCCTGCCGCGGTTGAAGTTAAGTTCTTGCGAGATGATTATTTTCGATAGCACTGAAAGCTGTTAATCAGTTTTTTTGTGGTTGTTATATACCCTTTACACAAGGTGTTTTAACGTAGTTAGGTATATTCTACCGATTTGATTCCAGATATAGTAATCAAAGGGAAAGCTATTACCAGTGTTAATCGTGGCGCTATAAAATTGCGCTGTTTAAGGTACTTCTAAAATTCGACTTTGTGGATGCAAAATTGCGACCACTACTTGAAACTTGTTGGTGCTGCCTCTTTGGAAACCAGTTGAAATTTTGTCTTGTGTGTTTGTTTTCATTTACTTCAATCTAATGCGAGGTGTTCTTTTTCTTCCAGTTTCACAACAAGTCCATTTGTCACGTGGCCTGTGAGGTCGTGCACTTTCTCTCTGAGTACTACAGTGAACTGTGTGTGTTTGATCAAACTCTTCCTCTAAAGATTGTCGAGGTTGGTAGCCTAACATCATCGGAAGAGTACATTTATCTCTGTGGCATTTTTGCTTTACTTCCCGTCAGCAATTCATTTTTTATATATAATATTGTGTTGGGAGTGTTCCCCAAGTCTCTTTGGCAACATAATCATCTTCTAAACCTGAAAGGGATTGTTTGACTTTTTAGCGCATGTGATTTTCTGACGTAATCGTGCCTTATGAATTCAAGCTTGAGGCTGAAGGATGAATCAAAGTTGATATTTTTAGTCTAAGTCCATTGAATCCCTCCATGAGATTGCGCCACCCTCTTCAGCAGTACCTTTGTATGGTACTATAATACTGTATAACCAGACTCTAAGTTTTGAGTCTTCTTAGACAGTGCTTCCGTCTGGCTCTATTTAGTTTTCAGGAGGGGGTGGGGTTGTGATTAACTGGCTTTTTTTAGGAATAAAACGCACAGTTGTCTTCCTGTACAGGTTCTTTGTCACGCCATTGTAAATCTTCTTCCTGGGGGAGAATCGAGTCAAGTTCAAGAGAAGCACCAGGTGAGAGTGTATACGATGATAAAGCAAGGTCCACTTCATAGGATTTACGCCACGAGTTTTGCCAACCAAAATTTTAATCCTAGTTTAGCGCTAATCATCCTTTCAGGAACCAGGCCGTGGGACTTTTTTTGGGACATTTTTTTTTCATTGGCCATTGCGAGGTTGCACAGGACGTTGGGTCTAAATTTGTTTCCCTAAACAGTCCCTTTGTCCAATTCGATACAACGTTGACCCAGTGACATATGACGTACTAGCTAATAGAACTATCCATGCATTTCCACACCTAAGCTTTCCCAATTTATCAGTGTCGTCACCCTCAGCTTATTGTCGAAATCGTAGCATGGCGGTTTTGTCTGGCGCACTACTGAGTGGCGAAGCCGCAACAGCGCGCGCGAACGAGCGGTAAAGGCGGCGGTTTCTTGTTGCTCCCGCGCCAATCTCCTCGAAGTTTCACTGCCCTCGTCCACCTTGGCTTGTTTGCACGCCAGACCAAAACCGCCATGCTACGCAGGCTAAAATCTGACCAATGCTCGACGCCTTTGCTTCACGTAGGTTTTGGTGTCTGTTTTGATGTGTCTGCTGGACTGGATTATGGTGATACCGGTTTCAAAGCTGATGTCGAAAACACATGAATACGAGAATGTCAGCATCCTGTCAAGAGTCTTCCAGGTAATTGTAGTGAAACTTCTGCTAACGGACCCCCTCCGTATGCGGAAACCTCCTGTCAGGGGACACTTACCGTATTTACTCGATTAAACGCCGCAGATGGAAGCAAAATTACCAATAAACGCCGCACCCAATCAGAAAAATTCGGCGTGTATTCGATGATTGTTAGAAAAAAAACTCGATGCAACTAAGTAATCTAGACCATTCAGTCAATTAGGATCATCTCTCAGCAAAACAGAGGGACGTTGGAACTTTAAACATCTTTCTGTTTTACATAATATGTGCAAAATTTGTAAATATTTTCTAAAACTGAAAGATGTTTAAAGTTCCAATGTCTTGCTTCTTAAGCTGAGAGAGGATCGTAATTGTCCGGATGGTCTAGATCGTTTAATGATTTATCGTAGTTGTTGTCAGTGATTAAAGAAATGTGATTTTGAAATAAACTCCGCGTTGGAAACGCTTGAGGCCTACTTACACGAAGGAAATAATGTAGCAGCTTGGAAAGAAAGGGACCCTGAAGTACCGTGCCTTTTTTACTCGGGTGCATTACAAGACTTGTAGGTGTCAACAATCAGATTTCGTCTTCAACCGGTGCGCTTATTTCTTCCCGACCTATTCTGTCTCTTTTGACGAGTTTAAGGTTATAAATCGTAATCGTAGACACCAGATACCAGCGGTTGTAACGCTGTTGGCTTTCATCGATAACTTTTATCAATTAAATTTATCAATTAATTTAACCACTAGGTTTTGAAAATGGCTGCTGCTAATAAAGGTCCCAAGAAATGAACCAAACAGCTAAATATATCCACTATCATCAGCGGTGATGGACGACCAATCAGATTAGGACGTGTACAGGAAGGAGACCGAAGCTCAGCTGCCCTACCCACCAGCCCTGTTACTGACCCGCACTCTGACAGTGACTCTGATGAAGGTAACATGCCTACTCGGATATTCGTTTTGTGGTTGCGTGGAACTGGGTCGGTGTTGTGTCGAATTGCACTATGGGACTGTTTAGGGGACGAAATTTGGTCCAGTTTCCCACGCAACCTTTAACAGCCAATTGAAGAAGAGCTACGTCCCCAAAATAGTACCATAGTGCAATTTGGTACAACACCGACCCAGTCGCACCCGAAACCTCCAAATGGCCAATTGCCAAGTTTGACACCTCAGAATGAACATATCTCGCAACGTTTTTGTTGAAACGAGCGTTGCACCAATGGCCATTCGGTGCAACCTTCGTCATACCTGAGAGGTTGCGCGTGACATTGATCTTGAAAACTCGATATTTTACAGAGATTTTTTGGGCTCTTTAGTACTTTTGCATTTTCTGATCGCTGATATTTCCTTATAGTTACGACACGCAGAGAGCTGAATAAAGGCTACTTAGATTAACAGGCTCTTTCAGTCGTACAACTCAAATTTTTTTTACCATTTGCCTTTTCTATGAAATCCTTATGCGGGTGAAGCAAAATGTAAACAATGACGTCAGCGTCCCTTATTGGCTGCAAAATTCTCGAGCTGTGGGTCACACAGCTGCACTCGCTTTAAATTCTAAAATTTTCATAGCATCATATTTCCTTTTGACTGGCGAGACGCTTCGTCCTTATTATATATTACAATATTTTTTTGCTGAAACATCAAAGTTAATTTAACTCGCAACACTCATCTGTTGTTTTATTCTGCTCTGTAGAAATGGGTGGACAAGATACTTTTGACTTCCCACCCAAGTCGGATCCTGTGGAGCTAACAGCTACAGCGGTGCGTAACTTGTGTCTTTTATGATATCGCTACAGTTGATGTACCCCCCTTCCCCCCCACCCCGCCAAAAGGACAACAAATATTAGTCAAGAAGACGGGATGTGTTGGTGTAAATAAGAAAAATGTTGAATGGCATTGGAAAGTTAAGCAGTGTATCAACAACAAATGTGTGCAGGAGAGACGGAGATGTTCTGTTAAATACACTAGAAGATAGCTGAGTTACACACAAGGGTTCCTTTGCTCCTCAAAACAAAATTTACATCAATATTACCACCATATATGTTAAGTGTATTGGGTAGTCCACTAAAATTTGCATCCCGGCTTTACTAATATCCACAATAAATACACTTCCACATTCAGCGATAGCATGTAATGTATCAGACTTCCAAAAGCTGCAGGGCGCAAGACTGTGCTCTAAGGAAAATTTTCAAGCATTTTAGCTGGGGTGCGCAGGCCTAAAGATGGTCGCCCAAATGAAATTTTAGTTAGGGTGCCCAGGCCTCCAGGTTGGTCGCCCAAGTTAATAAATCAGTGCGTTGTTAGTTGATTATTTTCTAAACAAGACAAGCAAGGAACATATGAGACACAGGGGACACAAGGGGGGCAGGGAACACAGGGGACACAAGGAGACACAGAGGACACAAGGGACACAGGGGACATGGGACAAAAGGAGACACAGGGGACACAATGGACACAGCGGACAAAAGGGGATACAGGGGACGCAAGGAACACAAGGGGACACAGGGCACACAAGGAACACAGGAGACACAAGGGAACACAAGAGAACACAGGGGACACAAGGGACACTGGAGACACAAGGAACACAAGGGGACACAGGGGACATAGGGGACACAGGTGACAAAAGGGACACAGAGGACACAGGGGACATAAGGGGACACAAGGGACACAGGACAGAGGACACAAGGGACTCAGGGGAAACAGAGGACACAAGGGAACACAGGGGACACAAGGGACACAGGGGAGACAAGGGGACACATGGGACACAAGGAGACACAGGGGACACAAGGGGACAAAAGGGACACAGGGGACATGAGGGGACACAAGGGACAGAGAGGACACATGGGACACAAGGAGACACAGGGGACAAAAGGGACACAGGGGACATGAGGGGACACAAGGGACAGAGAGGACACAGGGGACACGGGACACAAGAAACACAGGACACAAGGGGACACAGGGGACACAGGGGACACAAGGGGATGTAGGGGACACAGGTGACAAAAGGAACACAGAGGGGACACAAGGGGACATAAGGGACACAGGACAGAGGACACAAGGGACTCAGGGGACACAGAGGACACAAGGGGACACAGGGGACACAGGGGAGACAAGGGAGACAAGGGGACACATGGGACACAAGGAGACACAGGGGACACAAGGGGACAAAAGGGACACGGGACTTGAGGGGACACAAGGGACAGAGAGGACACAGGGGACACGGGACACAAGGAACACAGGACACAGGGGACACAAGGGGATGTAGGGGACACAGAGGACACAGGGGACACGGGACACAGGGAACATGGGGCACAAGGGATAGAGGGGACAGTAATTAAGATTGTGGTCAGTTTAGGTAATTTTTGATAAAAAAATGTTTGTGTCAAAAAATAAGGACACTATTCTTTTTACTCATCACACGAGGTGAATTTGCTTGATATTTTATCAACTTCTCCCCACTACTTCCGTAGGAAATGAATAGGGGCAACAAATGAGAATGCAAATTTGGATCCTAGGTTTTAAAGGGTTAAGAGAGAGTTGACTGTATCCTGAAAATTTTAAAACGCTGTGACTAAGGCATTATGCGAGAGGTGGGCTGTGTGGGGTGATGGGCACTTGTCGAATTCTAAATTGTACTGCAATTAATTTCAGGTATTAACGCACTTGGTCAATCATCTTGGTCACTATCCCCTTGGCGCTGGTCCGTCGAGAATGGACAGTTTAATCAGCGAACATGAAGATAATCCAAGCGTGGAAGAAAATGAGCTCTTGTCCAGTATTTTGTCTGCTCCTAATGTGCAGGTCGGTTCCATATCTGCTGCTGACAATTCTTATTTTTCTTCCTCTTCGTCACTCCAAGGTGTTCTTACTTGATTTGTTTCGTTCCTTTCAGTTTTTTGCACTCAATGACAGGGTATTGATATCTTTGGTGGAACTTACACTAGAGGTGAGATGCTTAAATTGGCGTTTGGATTGAAATCCTGAACTCTTCTCGACTTCTTCGAGAGCAAGCGACTGGCAAAAAGGTATAGGGGAGAGGAGGGTGGAGCAGAGCAGAGCAGAGAGGAGATGTGTAATCAGTTTTTTAGCCCTGTGCAATGGGTGGGTTGGCGTCTCGATCTCTAGCCGCCTTCGTAAAGTTCCAGGAGTTGTTGATCCTTCGTGACGAGTCAGAAAGAACGCCTTACAATGAGGCTAATCCAGGGCTGTCACTGAAGACCTGGAGCTAGGGATTTCGCCCTGCTAATACGAGCATGACCCCTGGCTACTTTCATAATAAACAAAGGGAAAATGAAAACAAAAGAACCTCCTAGCCGTTCAATTCCCTACCTACTAACTGCTTGTACCCGGCAACTTGAAATCTTTCTGACAACCCTGCTATCTTAATGACAACAGATGACTAAAGGTTGATTGCAGGATCTTTCTAATGTTTCCAGGACACACCTGATTCTGTCGTGTACCAGGCCCCCGCGAGCACAGCGGCCACACAAGTTCGAATGATCACGAGGGATATGACGGGTAAAAATGTTTGGGACTTTACGCTATTACACGGGTCTTCAGCTACGCATAATGGGCAGTACCAATATACTGGTAAGATAATGTGTGGTAGGTTGTTCAAGTTCTGGTTTTGTAGCTAAAATTAGCCATTATTTGTTGTAAGGGCTATGCTTAATATTCTTTAAGCTTCAACTTGGAAGTTATGAAATCAGGAAATAGAAGAAATTATATTGCTAGCTGTACCACAGAAAACAACAGTCAAAGTCTTGTGACTGCTAGGCCGACACCATGAGCGGTTCTTAAATACTTTGTGCCCACTATACAACGGTCCATGTGTAGACGTCTTCCTTCTTCCTTTGTTAATCTTACAGACTTTGTTTCCGTAATCAGGAGCAATGTGCCATTTTTGGAAAGGTCACATGTAAAGTCGGCTTTCTCTCAGTTCTCTCATTACTTATTTTCTTGACGAAAGCTTTGTTTGAAATTTAGCTTAATCCTGAAGTAATGTTAACTATCTATCGAGCAGCCCGTGTCAGGGTGGAGAAACGAGGCCATACGCATGCAACAAGCCAAATGGCTTCTTGAAGGAGGCCACCTTAGCTCTTTACCACCCTTGTGTTATTCATGTTCACTTTCTGATATTTGATAAACCGCATTTTGTGTTCTATGTCGATTTATCTGTCATCCTTCTTTTCCCCAAAAAGAAGCAATAAATAACCATTCAATTGAAGAATTGATCGATGAAGAAGATGCAAGCCGTAGTAAATATCATCCACTCATAAAAGCCAGGAAATGTTCAACACCTGTTCCTGATGATAGACTCGATGAGGTGAGCCTTTCATGTCTTTGTTTCTGTGTCATTGTAAGTAAGTAAGTGTTAATTTAGCACCGTCCCATGCGGCTCCTACTGGAGACGGGACCACCATTTGTATGTTGTCAATCGAGCCACGCAGAAGTAAAGCTGTTTGCTGGGCAAAGGTAGCTCCTTCTTCCTCGGTTGTTTTTATACTCCGAGTATTGGCGACCCCGGGAATTGCGCCCGCCACCTCCTGTTTTGCAGTACAGCGCTCTATCAAACGACTAAGCTAACCGTTTTCCTTTTTCTTCCGTTCTTCCTTCCTTAATGCTACGCTTAGTCCCCTGCTTCCTTAATAGTTATTTTCCCTTATCTCCTTGCCTGCTCACTCCTCCTCTTTATCTTCCTTGTCTTTCCTTTTTCTTATTTTTTATGTTTTAAACTTAAACCACTCTTTTTTGGGGATCCTCAATGGCGAACGTTCCCGGGGATTGTTGACTAATGACCAGGCCCACCTTCAATATCATTTAAAACTGAACCATAGTCACACTAGGGGTTTACTTAAGAATCCAGGAGAATCTCACCGTACGAAATATTGTAAAACAGCGCCTTGAAACAATGGTGAACTTGGAGAAATGTAGGAAATAAGAAAGAGCATTTGCTGGAAATAATTTAAATATGGGTCACATTAGAAAACACACCATTTGTTTCTTTTGTATTTGAAGCTCCTGTGTAGTATTGGATCCTCTAGCCACGAGTGTCTATTGCACCCAGACCTCTCTCTGAATGAACCCGGCCCCAACCCCGAGGGTGTGTTGGGAGACATGGAATTTGACGTCATTGACGCTGTCCTAGAACAAAACTTCAGCGAAAAAAGACGTATGGAGAACGATGTTAATGAACCGAGGTTCGTACTTTTCACCTAAAGCTTAGTCGTTATTTAGTTGATATCTTAGGACTGCTACTCTGCTACACAGCCGTTCTTTGTTTCGTCACGCAACGCTCCTCTCCCTCCTCTTCCTCCTGTGAGAAGGAGCGTTGCGTGAGGAGACAAGGAACGGCTTTGTAACAGACTGTAGGACTGCTGAACCGGGAACAATTAGCCCGCACACAAGCTCTCCATTTGGGTTATTGTGAAAAGTCACGCGGGGGCGGCGTCACGCGAAAGGAGACTCGAGGGAGGGGTGAGAAAAGAAAGGGGGGCTGTCCATTCCCTCACCCTTCGCGGCTTTGCTGCTCGCTTGCCTTTCGAAATGGAGAGCTTGCTCGCAGGCTACGAATTAATTAGAGCAATTTATAATTTGCGAGAAAAATTTTAATTTCTGTTTGATTTGTAGTTTATCGTCGCTTGCAGCTTCTCCTCCCCCATATGAAGTTCCTATGTCACCATTCCAGTTGTGCCGGTTTGTGGTTAGTCAGACTGGTTTGATAGCTTCAGAAAAAAGGTGAGAAAATTAAGAGCCTGGGTCAATATTACAGACATGACAATACCTTGTGCGTTTCTTTGTTCTTAAGGAGGTGCCGTGATTTGAAGTAAAAGATAGTGTAACAATTTCATTTCACATTTGTGTTAAATTGCAGAGCAAAAATCGATCTTCTGAGAAGGAATGACCGCTTTTTGCGTGAGTTAAAGAACCTAGATAATCGACGCATGTAAGTAAACAGAGAGCATTTAATTGAGCTACTTTAAGTGTGCTCAACATATCAGAGCTTATGGCAAATGGTATGCACTTGGATAGTATACTCTCTTGTAGGAGTTTTATAAAATCTTGTTGTTGTTGTGGTCGTTTTTTGATGAAGTTGGGGGTGGTTTTTTTGTTAGCCTGTTCGTGCCAAGCTCTCAGATTGCTGGGACGTCGCGAAAACAAACTTTAAGCGAAAATAGGACGCGCGTGATGTGGGGAAGAGGACGGTGGCGGGAAAAGAAGAAACCAACACCTCTCCCCAACCCCCCTCCCGCGTTTTTCGCATTAGTTTCTCACGATCTCTGTAAATTGCTATCGTGGAGCCTGCAGCTGGTTATTTGTAACGCTTTTATTGTTATTTGTTTCAGTCGCGAGACGCACAAAGTAGCCCTACTGTACGCGGCCCAGGGTCAGGAAGACAAAACTTCTATTATGTCCAACTCTGTCGGTAGCGAAGAATATGAACGCTTCGTAGCAGGCCTAGCGTGGGAGGTACTGACAGTGTAACGTAGATAAACCCTCAAGTTAAAACACGTATGGGGAGTGGACAGCACGGTGGTCCGGTGGTCCAGTGGTTCTGAGATTCTGAATGCAAATCATTTTCTTTCTTTTAAGAAGCCAAAAAATAAATATAACTTTTGAGTGTACTTTTAAGAAACGTTAGTGGCAGGCGCTCAAACGCGCAGGGAAAAGAAGAGTTGTACTCGCGAGAAGCGCGTAGAGAATGTAAGCACAATAGAAGAGTCTCTGAAGTGAAGACACCACTCCCTTCTCTCGCGCGTCTTTCGCCCTTCCGCGCGCGGCTCAGCTTCCATTTCTGTTTTCCCGCGCCAAGCAAAGGCTTTGCCTCAGAAACAAGCTAAGCACTTTTACCTATTCTATCAGCAGTTTTCTTTGGGTCATTCTCAATAAAATTATTCACAATCTGTGTTTTTTATCAGGTGGATCTTTCCAAGCACACAGGATTTCTTGGTGGATTGGAGAGAAATCTCTCGACTGGTACCACTGCCCCATATTCCTGTAATTCAACTACTGAAGTGATGTTTCACGCGTCTACTAGGATGCCGTTAGCTACCGACAGCACCGGCTTCAACAAAAAGGTGAAACGTCCTTCCATTTAAACTATAGTAGTATATTGCCTTACTAATGTGACCGCACCCCATTCGAACTCATTAAAATAACCCCTTGTGGGGTTTATTATTGTACCTCCCTTCTGTTAAATTAAGCGCGGAATTTCAGTCATTGCGGAAAGTCGTTCGTTATTTAGAAAAAGTTCTCTTTGCTGCTGCATTTTTTGACCGCATTTTGTCGCTGAAGAGCGCTTATCTGTTATCGCACGTTTTCTGTAATAAGTTGCGTCTTTGCGGCACTCATTTCACGTCCCATGCGTCCGGTTTTTCTATCCGTTTATTGCATGTTTCCGTGCACCAAACGTACGTTCCTTAAGTTCTGCTCGTTCCTTGTACCACTTGAACCCTTTCTTGCGAGTCGTATGTCTCCTACACTATTCCCTACACCAAGCGTACACTTCCTGTACCAATATCATGTTTATCCGCTCCTGTCGCTGTGCGCGTCGAAATTGATCAGTATATGCCTCAATCGAGCTTACGATATTGTTGTTTCGTCAGGTCCGTCACCTTGGCAACGATGAAGTTCACATCGTGTGGTCAGAGCATTACAGAGATTACAGGCATGACATCGTAAACACTGAGTTTGCGGATGTGATGATTGTGATTTACCCACTGGAGAACCGCCTGTTTAGAATTCAAATCATCAAGAAACCCCAGGTTGAAAAGCTATGCACGATAAATGGTTCGCCACTTTCGAAACGAGAAAAGAACTGGAGCCGAAATACGCCCGCAGTTGTTCCTGGGATCGTTACTGGGGGCGCGTCTAGTAACAATCCCAGAAGTCTTTGCGAAATTTCACTTGGTCAGGAGCCCATCATCGGCTCCTGACTTGGTCCTGTTTTCTTCGTTTTTAAAGTGGCGAGTTGCGATAACTTCGTAGAAAAATTTAAAAGAAAAAAGGAGAATTGAAAAAAGCTAAATAGAAATAAGTTAGGCTAGTACGACATTAAGGGATCTAGTCTGACGAATTAAGCAGAAAACATCTTAACAGTGGCAAATTTATCTTCTTTCTCAACTTAACTGATGTCAAAATAATAGCTAATTAATTCTTATTTCACTTTTGTGCGACAGCGTTGAGCTACGTATAAACGGACGCAAAAGCTCCCAACATTTTTGGGCTCAACATTGTCCCAACAATGTTGCAAATTGTTGCGTCCGTTTGCACGTAGCTAAAAATTAGATGGGTTTCAAACTTTAGGTAGCAACTACCAATAACACGGCCACATTTTAAAATCCCAAACAGTAGAACCTCTTATAATTTCACCCCGTTAATACGGCCAAATTGCAGTTAGCCTGTTTGTACCGTTGTGCTCGAAGATTCTTTCAGATATTTTTTTTCTCATTGGTCCCCGATTATCCATATCTACAATTAATCGCGGTTAATACATTACTTTGTCTTTTTTCCCGCTTCTTCCTAGGTCCCAACATTCGGACCCTTGTTTGATGGCGCCTTAGTGGACAGACAAGTTTTACCATCTCTCGTCAGGGCTAAGGCCATCAATGCAAGCAAAGCAAGCCGGGAGCTTCTTCCGGTCTATGAGCGATAGTATCCTTTCTATAAGTAAACAGAGAGAGTGGGCGTCTTGCAGGTTATCTTTTTTTGTTGGGGGGAGGGGGCGGGGAGGGAAACGACGCGCGTGGCGAACGGGTAAGAACGCGTTCAGAGAACCGCCGGGTTGTAACATCTTGCGTAAGTAAGACAAAATGAATCCGGAACCAAACGCGAGAGCTGATGCGCAGACAAAAGAAAAGAAAGATAGGCTCAAGCCAAACGTCAAACTTTTCATAAGACGAACCAAACTTTGTGAGTTACGCTCATGAAAAGTTCGACGTTTGGCTCAGTTAAGTTCGTCTGAATGAGTTTTGATCGTCCAACACTTTCTGTCCGTCTGATTCGGGTGATTTAGTAACAACGGGAACGTCAGTTGACGACGGCGCGCGCAAATTAAACAACTGGCTTGACCAGTGGCAGAGCGGCAAATTGGGCACCGGAAGTCGTGTTTAGTCCTTTCCGTGCGCTTTCCCGTTGTCAACTGACGTTCCCGTCCTGATGCTAAATCAGCGTAATCAGACTGATAGAAGGTCTGAGAATCGTCTCTGAGACAAACGTCGAAAATGAGTGCGAGACAAACGTTGAATTCCTTATGACTGGTAAGAAAAGGATCGCCAAGGTCGCTGATAAAACATTCAGCTACTGAAGTAATTGTATCAGTCGCATAAAACAACCATAATTGGAGCTAGCGCAGCTATCATGCGACCTTTTTGATCGCTGATTTAATTGCATTTTGGCATCAAATATTATCTAGGGTGACTTATTCGTCATCTAGTCACTTTGTATGTTTGAAGTTTTCTCTTTAATAACCCAATAGCTACGAAGAACGCGAAAAATGCATTGAACGTATCGTGAAGAACCACAAGGAACCCACAACATTCGAGGAATACTCCTCACTCGTGTTTTGCCCTGTGCCCAGGTCCCCTGGAAGTGAACCTCCCACTCCGCTGTTGTCAGCGGCTGAACGCTATCCTATGTTGCGCACGCAGACGGCGCCCAGTAGCAGTTTCTCTGACAACGAAAAATCGTCCGTTCGATTTCGATCAAAAAGTTCGGTGACGTCTCCAAGGATATTGAGTAGCAAACTTGGTGAGTACTAGATTCATGCACTATTGACGCCAACTGGCTCTTCCTTTGTGTGGCTGCAGATGTTTCGGCGTTTTACCAGACTTGAGAACGACAGCTGCTTGCTCACTACAAGTAATGTTACACGGGACGATTCGCAATGACGATTTTTAGCGCAGCACAGATTTACAACGTCGTAGCCACATTGTTTCGAATGGTGGCAACATAGTTCCAACATCGCAATGGCATGTTTCGATAAAAGTCGTGGTTGCGAACCGTCCTATTTAACATCACCTTACATCACGCGGCAGCAAAATCCTGCTTTCAGTAATGACGGAGAGGGAAGAGAGGAGGGGAGAGGTTAATTATAGGGAGGATATCTTTAGGGCGCAATTGTATTAAAAGTAATAACAGCATTGTGTGATTTTGATTTTGGAGCGAAACGTGCCGTTCTCAGAAGAACCCTGCTAAGAAGAACCGTCACTTTCAATCTCCCTCTTGCTGGAAGAATTTTTTAGTTTCCCTTGCCAGTTTGTGTCATTGGGCTTCTACCGTATGTGCAAGAGATTGTAGTTTTATTTTGACAAAAGTTCCATTTCTCTCAGGCATTCAAAGAAGAAGACATGGCGTTAACGTCTTCACTCCCGGATGGATTAGACAATGTAGCGGAGGGAGCGCAGTCTGTTACGGATGGCAGTAATCCTCGTACAGATAAAAAGAGACTTTCCATTCGCTTGCGGAACAAACTGGCAAGTCTAAACGCCGCGCCTAGTGCCGACAGCGACTAAAGTTAATAGGAAAAGAGTATTTTATTAATAATTTCTGAGTTAATAATTCATTCTTCGAAGATTGATCACTGTTTGAGTGTTCAAACTAAAAAAGAAAGGTAAAACAAAATTTTGCTTCATTGTACTAAGGAGTAACATTTCTACCGTAACGGCGTTCATTAAAATTCGCCTTTTCCTAATTAATTGATAATTCATGAAAGAAGACAAAGGTATTTGCTATGTCAAAGGAACGACAACATTAAAAGACATAAGTGAATGAACTAACTAAAGATAATAATTTTTAAGTAGTTTTAATGCGCGGCGATCTTGCCGCTTGCTGTAGCTGCCGTCACTGCGAAGCTCTTCCCTTGCAGAGTTTTTAGAAATCTCTTACAACCTGATTTTTTCTTTCTTTGGACATTATCCATATCTTTGTTATCAATGCAGTACTAGACGCATTATATAGCACTCTTCCCTTTTGGCTCACGCCAAATAGCGAGATATTGTGTAGTCAATACGTGTTAAAAAATAAGGAGCCCAAGTGCTGATATCAGCGGTTTCTTCTTGGGAACGAGGTGGTGGGTCATTCTGCTCTGCGTCAACCTAACCTTGTTCACAATCCTCTATAAACAGACTAACAGCTATTGTGTCTACTAGTTTGTATGTTTATCTGTTTCCATGTATCAGGCTATGTCCATTCTATGCTGACATCAAAAGCTATCTGGTACAGAATGAATGGCAACGGCACAGAACTGGAACAAATCGTTGAGGCGCTTAAAATATTGTACCGGAGCGGTTGGCCAAGAGGATTTGGTATGATACAGTAAATCCCAACCTCACTTGTGTATATTTACTTCCGCCTCAGTGTGGTCCAGTCCTCACTCCCACTCATTTACTTCCGATACGGTCCAATTAGGCCTTTTTCTCCAAAATTCTGCAAAGGCATTGTTTTCAATTTCGTCGCGCCAAGAGAAATTGAAAACAATGAGCGGCAACGGCCATTGAATAAGGCCTATACCTTTTCACACTGCGACGAAGCGGGTAGAAACCTATCCGATGTATGACCATCCACGTTCATTAGCGGCGCGGTGCAGCTTCGCTCCGTGACAGAAATCGCGCCAAAACCACCTTTGTTATCTATGAAAAGAAGCCCTTTCCGGTATTGTTTTCGTATCGGCACAAGGGCTAACACACATAGTGTGAGCAAAGCCTCAGAAGATTTTAAAGATGCAAACAGCGCAAGTCAGGGCTCTCATCCGCCTTGAAATTCCTCGAAATTCGATCATTACTAACTTTATCCAACTGAGATTCTCAAGTACCTAATTTGAAGATAAAAGTTACTATCGTACTGTGAAAGAACAAGAGCTACTTTGTAAGTGGTAATTGTCTTAACTCAAGTCCAATTCCTAACTGCTAGTAAATGCGTGGCAACCTTTGTCTCGACACAATAAAAAAGATGTTTTTTTTTTTAGCTTGTGTAGCTGTGTAACATCATTTTTTATCCGCCAGTTTAACGAAAGAAATCCGCTTTGTAATAATTACGTTTACCATAGAGTGTTTATATTTTATAAGGAAAACAATTGTACATATGAGTGCCAAAGCAAATGATTCGGAAACCTTTCTCAAGTGTCACGTCGTAAATTATTGTAAAAAAATTCCATATCGCTAATGTAAAGGTGGAAGTGGTCACGAAATAAAATTAACGACCTCTGTATGTGTCTTCAATTTACTTAGCAAACGCTTTTTCTCACATGCATTGCGAAAGTCATCTTTTTTAATGGGAGCACGGGAAACTTCGTTTAGTTAAAATTCAACATGTCACAAAGTTTCTCGTTGTGTTCTGTGGTGGGTTAAAAAAATCGAGCTATTTTTATTTGGAGGTCAGAAATTCCAACCTCTCCGATTTTAGTTGCTACTTCTTACGCTTCCGATTTCAAAGAAAGTAAAATTGAAAGGTCATGGTTAAATCACATTTTGCTTCATTCGTAATTAGTTCATAGAAAAGCCAGCGGATAAAATTATTATTTGAAACACGACATCCTTCGAATTCTACTGGGGCATGCGGATCGGAGTAGTGAAGTTATTATCAACTAACAACTGCAACTGCGCCAGCAGCGTGAAGGAAAACCTGTGTTGTTCGTGAGAGCCTAACCCCGGCTCCCTTTCCCTCTAACCCCTCCTCCAACACCTTGCCAGGGAATAGTAACTTATGTCCAAGGAAAACTTTACTTCCATTTGATTTAAGCTTCGTTTGTTCCCCTCTTTCGCCAAGATTCAAGATGGCGACTTCAATGGTGCCGTGAATAGACTGGAACTAGTACTGGTGAATCAATGTCAAAATTTATAAAATGAACAAGCATTTCACCGGAAAATTGCCATCGAGAAAATAGAACTGACTACCTTTTCAAACAAACTTTAACTCGGACCAACTTTCCAAAGAAACGCCAGAGAAACGTATGTTCCATTTACATCTTACTGAAATTTCCGGCATTCCTCGGTAAGTAGCAAGCGCACGGTACTACCATTTTAGACTTTCCTTTGCCTTCGAAAATTTTCTACAGAAACGACCCGAAAAGTCGTGTGCCATCTTAATTCCTATTAAACCGGAATTTGCGGAAACTTTTCGTAAACGGCTAAGATTTGTTTATTATGAAGTGGTTTCGGCTAGAATTTATCAAATCTAAAACGTTTCGCCATCACTATCTTTTAATTAAAGAACTAAGTAAACATGCCACAAAATCTTGATAAGATAATTCAGATTATGAATTAATTGTTTATCGACGCTTAGAAGCCTCTGGCAATTATTATTCGTTAGCAAAATAGATAGATATAATGGACACGTCAATTCATAACAGTCGGATGATCTGACAACTTCGTGGTTATCTGCTTAGAAAGGTCAAGGCTACGTTATATGCCACGAAAGCCGTTTGCAGTTGGACTAAATGGCCATGAAGAACAAATATGCGAATGTGTCTATTCAAGAAAACCTTTCATGGTCGGAGTTTGTTTTCAAAAACGTCGAGGAATATGGAAACACCACAGCGATTGTAAGTTTGTAAAGCTTAATATGTATTCCTAAATTGTAAACCAGAAATATTGCAACAGTTCCGCTTCATGAGTTGACGGAAACTGCTAAGTTAGTTGTGCTTTACATTAAAACCACACGAATGAACCAAAGTGCGATATATCTTTAGGACATAGCAGACATAAGGCCTAATCCGATACATCAAACTGGTATCCCGTGCAACTTCCAGAACTTCAATTTGGTTCAGGGTAACCTACTACCTATATATATCTCGCCATGTTTTTGTAGTTTATACATTATATCTTGGTTACTAACACATAGTTGGAAGACCGAACTGGGCATTGTAACAAGTTGAAGAACAATAGCCCCGCCAGATCGGGTTAAGGAAACAAACTAAGATTGCATGCAATCAGTGTTTCCTTTGTCATGCTCAAGCAACTGGAACTTGGATGCCAATATTGTAATTAGCACAGTTCTCGTTAGAATTGATTATCAATGGATAAGGTCGGCGCTTAAGAAACCAGTAACGCTTTCCATTTGTATGGAAAACCCATTAATTGCGGGGATAATTCAATTGGAACGGTTCATCCCAGTGGACATTTTCCACAAAAAAGTAATACCCTTTGAGGTATTACCTTTTTCCCGTTTTTACCGAAAGGATGGAAATTCTTTATACCTTTTGTTTGATTAACCAGTGCCAGGCTTCCTCTTGAAGAGGAGGGTGATTTGTTTTAACCCAGGCTCACTCGTTAGCTGGTGTTTTGCAAATGATACAATTCTAACCCATTCCCCTTTTCGGAAACTTTTTCAAATCCGGTGCCATTGGTCAGAAATTTTTTACTGAAATTTGCTAACAAATGGTAAGCGCTCCATTTGTTCGTGAAAAATAATGCTAGCTTATATTAAAGGTATGGATTGAATTTTGTCTGCCAAAATTTTGAATACATTCGACTTTTTCTTAACGGACACCTTTAAGACGTGACTGACACCATGTATTCCATTTGTTTGACCCTCTATATGACGGACATTACTCTTAGACAGAGACTTGAGGCAGGTCCCAAAGGTGTCCCTCCAAGAGGGAATTTACTGTATGAGTAAAAGGGAAAACTGTTTAATTGTAGCGGACAGATCCACTCATGTTTTTCATAGAATCACTTCAATACCTTTGTCATGTTCATGTTCATATCTTTGTTCTTTGTCGTTTTGTTCATAGTGGATATAAAGGGTTTCGTTTCGTTCGTGGATATAAAGGGTTTCGTTTATTATTTCGTTTCGTTTTTTTTGTCTCTCGATTGTCACTTTTAAAATGCCTTTGTTTGGAAAATACAGTAAATTCTCTCTTAGACGGACATCTTTGGTAGCGGCACAAAGCGTCCGTCTAAGAGTAATGTCCGTCTTATAGAGGGTCAGATAAATGGAGTACAGAAAGGTAGGGACCAAGTCTAGGTGTTTATTTTACCGAAGTGTCAGTCTTGTAGAGGTGTCCGGTAAGAGAAGGTCGAATGTAATCGTAGTCTATAAATCTATTAGCCGATAATGTGGTTGTATTTTTTGTTCTTCAAAGGTGTGCGGATCCACAAAAATCTCCTACACTTTTTCTCAAGTAAGAGATCTAAGTAGGAAGTTTGGTTCGGCTCTAAGCAATAGGGGAATAATCAAAGGTGATGTGGTGGCGATCTTGGCTCCGAATGTTCCCGAGTTTGCCATTATATTCCTTGGTGTGCTTCAAATTGGTGGAGTTGTGACAGGTGTCAATCCACATTTCACGTGTCAAGAATTGACCAATCAGCTTAAGGAGTCCAATGCAAGGTGCATTGTTGCTAGTCACCAGTTGGCACACCGAGCCAAGGAGTCATCACGTGTTCTGAAAATAGATCACGTGTTTATTATCGGCGATGATGACGAATGTGAGTTGGTCTCAAACCTTCTCAAAGAAGATGACTCTCACTTGCCACTTGTGACTTTCAACCCGAGAGAAGACTTAGCCATTCTTCCGTTTTCCATTGGTATCAGTGGCCTACCCAAGGCTGTCATGATAACTCATTACAATTTAGTCTCGTTTGGTTCCTTGGTGAGCGCTGAAGAATTCTTGGATTTTAGAGAAAATTCAAGGGTCTTCACAACCGCACCTTTCTACCAAGTCTTTGGTTCAATAGCTGTGTTGTCTCTTTGCCTGTTCCGTGGAGCCACCCTAATCTCCGTGCCAAGATTTGAATACAGCAAAGTTTTCCATCTCTTGCAAGACCATAAGGTGCGAAGTAGTATTGCAAATCGAATGCGTACATGGGTAGATGGACTTTCGACTATACCGCATACTTATTGCACTAAAGGATAGCAATCGTTATCTGAAAAAATAAACAGTATAAGCTGTTCTTGCGACCACTCTCTTAAGCGACAAGCTCAAGATGCGACCAGAATTCCAATGTTTTGAAAATGGCACAAGTTTAGAATTCCTATGTTTGGAAAAAGGCGAAATTTAGAATTCCAATGTTTGGAAAAAGCCAAAATTTAGAATTCAAACGTTTGGAAAAGCTAAAATTTAGAATTCCAATGTTTGGAAAAGCTAAAATTTAGAATTCCAATGTTTAAAAGAGCTAAACTTTTAGAATTCCAATGTTTGGAAAAGCTAAAATTCAGAATTCCAATGTTTGAAGAAAGGGGAAATTTAGAATTTCAATCTTTGAACAAAGGCGAAATTTTAAATTCCAATGTTTGGGAAAAGCAAAAATTTAGCATTCGAATCTTTCGAAAAAGGCGAAATTTATAATTCCAGTGTTTGGAAAAGGCAAAATTTGGAATTCCAATAATTGGAAAAAGCCAAAATTTTGAATTCGAATGTGTGGAAATACCAAAATGTAGAATACAGATGTTTGGGAATTGCCGAAATTTACAATTCCAATGTTTCGAAAAAGCCAAAATTTGGGATTCCAATGTTTGGAAAAAGGAAAATTTTAGAATTCCAATGTTTGGAAAAGTTGAAATTGAAAAGTCCAATGTTTGGAAAAAGGCCAAATTTAGAATTCCAGTGTTTAGAAAAAGTCAAAATTTAGAATTTCAATGTTTGGAAAAAGCCAAAAGTTAGAATTTCAATGTTTGGAAAAGCCAAAGTTTAGATTTCCAATGTTTGGAAAAGGTAAAATTTAAAATTCCAATGATTGGAAAAAGCCGAAATTTAGAATTCCAATGTTTGGAAAAGTTAAATTTTTGAATTCTAATGTTTGGAAAAGCCAGAATTTAGAATTCCAATATTTGGAAAATTTAACATTTAGAATTCCAATGTTTATTAAAAGCCAAAATTTAGAATACCAATATTTGGAAAAGACAAAACTTAGAATTGGAATCTTTTTAAAAAGCCAAAATTTAGAATTTCAATGTTTGGAAAAGCCAAAATTTAGAATTCCAATGTTGGGGAAAAGCCAAAATTTAAAATTCCAATGTTTGGAAAAGCCAAAATTTAGAATTCCAATGTTTGGAAAAAGGCGCAATTTAGAATTCCAATGTTTGGAGACAGCCAAAATTTAGAATTCTAATGTGTGGAAAAGCCAAAATTTAGAATTCCAATCTTTGGAAAAAGGCAAAATTTAAAATTCCAACGTTTGGAAAAAGCCAAAGGTTAGAATTTCAATGTTTGGAAAAGCCAAAATTTAGAATTCCAATGTTGGGAAAAAGCCAAAATTTAAAATTCCAATGTTTGGAAAAGCCAAAATTTAGAATTCCAATGTTTGGAAAAAGGCGAAATTTAGAATTCCAATGTTTGGAAAAAGCCAAAATTTAGAATTCTAATGTGTGGAAAAGCCAAAATTTAGAATTCCAATCTTTGGATAAAGGCAAAATTTAAAATTCCAACTTTTGGAAAAAATCAAAAATTCAGAATTCAAGTCTTTCGAAAAAGGCCAAATTTAAAATTCCGGTGTTTACAAAAATGCGAAATTTAGAATACCAATGTTTGGAAAAAGGAGAAATTTAGAATTTAAATGTTTGGAATAAGCAAAAATTTAGAATTCCAATGTTTCGAAATGGCCAAAATTTGGAATTCCAATGTTTAGAAAAGCCAAAAATTTAGAATTCCAATGTATGGAAAAGGGAAAATTTAGAATTGCAATAATTGGAAAAAGCAAACATTTTGAATTCCAATGTGTGGAATTGCCAAAATGTAGAATACAGATGTTTGGAAACTGTCGAAATTTAAAATTCCACTGTTTCGAAAAAGCCAAAATTTAGAATTCCAATGTTTAGAAAAAGGCAAAATGTAGAATTCCAATCTTTGGAAAACGCCAAAATCAAAATTGCAAAGTTTGGAAAAGGCAAAATTTGGGATTCCTATCTTTGGAAAAAGCAAAAATTTAGATTCGCAATGTTTGGAAAAGTCAAAATTTTGAATTCAGACGTTTGGAAAAGACAAATTTAAAATTCCAATCTTTGGAAAAAGCCTAAATTTAAAATTCCAACCTTTGGAAAAAGCCCAAATTTAGAATACCAATGTTTGGAAAAAGTCAAAATTTGGGATTCCAATAGTTGAAAAAACCCAAAATTCAGAATTCCTTATGTTTGGAAAAGCCAAAGTTTAGAATTTTAATGTTTGGAAAGGGCAAAATTTGGGATTCCAATGTTTGGACAAAGCAAAAATGTAGAATTCCAAAGTTTGGAATACCCAAAGTTTAGAATTCCAATGTTTGGAAAAGCCAAAGTTTAGAATTCCAATGTTTTTAAATAGCAAAATTTAGAATTTTTAATTAATGTTTGAAAAAGACCAAAATTTAAAATTCCAATGTTTGGAAAAGCAGTTTAGAAGTTTAGAAGTTTAGAATGGCAATGTTCAGAAAAGCTAACATTTACAATTCAAATGTTTGGAAAAAGTTGATATTTGGAATTCCAATGTTTGGAAAAAAGAAAATTTAGAATTCCAATGTTTGGAAGAAGGGGAAATTTAGAATTGGAATGTTTGAAAAAAGGCGAAATGTAGAATTTCAATGTTTGGAAAAGGCCTAAATTTAGAATGAAAGCGAAATTTAGAATTGCAATGTTTGGAAAAAGGCGAAATTTAGAATTTCAATGTTTGGAAAAAGCCAAAATTCTGGCTTTTCCAAACATTGAAATTCTAAATTTTGTAAGAAATTAAGGGTAAACGAGACGAAATTAAGTGTACACGAGTCAAAAATTCATTTATGAGTTCCTGAGTCACATTACTTTAACCGTTACCTAGTCCCTAGTCCTACCTCTAAAGAAAACCCAAAGCCTAACCATGACCTCTAATCTGGCTCGCAACTTGACTTGTAACTCTTAGTGAGTCATAATTTTGAGAAAACAAGTTTTCTCCTTCGTTTGAACTGTAGCGACTGTTCGAGCGTCTAAGATTTAAGCTTCTTACATTGATTTGCAGGTGACTCATCTTGTAACAGAGGCGTCAACAGTGCATGCGATATCTAAACATCCAACGGTCGACAATCACGACTTGACCTCACTAACCCAGATAATATCAAGTTCTTCTTCGTTAAGCAAGGAGACGTCAAGAAATGTGATCAAACGTATACCTCGATTGAAAAGAATCAGTCAATGTGAGTGAACCCTGTATACACTGGCAGATACAGGGGAGGGGCCCGGGAGGCCCGCCCCCCCTTGTGTTTAGACCAAACTGAGGCCCGAGGGGCCGAAAAAGTTTTTTTTGTGACCGCCTCCCTCCTCCTCCTTATCTGGAGGTCTGGATGCGCCACTGGTATGAACACATGACATTATCACTATCCTTGTCGTCCCTTTATTGTCCTTACTTCTTGTTGCTATTTCCTTCGCCCTCCTTCGCTTCGCTTCCTCTTCTTTTCCAGTGACAGTCCTTCCATCGTGTCTTTGTTTTTGTTCATTTTACTCTCAATATAATTCAATATAATTTAAGAACAGTGGAGGCGTGTGTGGCCGAGCAACACCTCGAACTCTGGTCGGGGGTTCAAGCCTCGCCCATCGCGTTGTTTCCTTAGACAAGGAAGTTTACTCCACTTTGTCTCTCTTCACCCAGGTGTATAAATGGATGCTGGCGACATACTGCTTGGGGGTAACCCTGCGATGGGCTAGCATGTCGTCCAGGGGGGAGTAGCAATACTCCTAGGCTTGCTTTCTGCTACTGAAACCGGAAAAAGGCTCCGGCCGTGTAGGCCTTTGGCTCGAGTGCGCCTTTACCTTTTTTTCATAATTTAAGAACACGCTGGGCAAAGTTCGTCCGGTTTGCCAACAGATTTGTTCCTGAAAATCTGTTTGATGATTACACGTTTTGCTTTGTTGAGCATCTGAATTGGATACGTTCTCGAAATTAGTTTAATTACAACCTCTAAAAATAACTTTAGTGAAATTCAGATATTCCGGCCAACGCAAACGCCCGAAGAATCCCTCTCTGTCGCATTATTCTCTGTTAATCCGACTTAGATAAATAAACTCAAAACAAGGCTCATCTCCGTAAACTATATACTACTCATGCACATGTGCAAGCGACGAAGTGAAGAGAAATGTAGTGCCTGAAAACTGATCGTTGTGTTCAGCAGGTTACAGCATGACAGAATGCACTTCTATTAGTCACATGACCTCGCCAATGGATGCAAAAGACGGATCAGTAGGGGTTCTTCTTCCAAACCTTGAGTGTAAGGTAAAGAAATGATATGCTTATAAAGTAACATGACAGAAATAGATGGGAGATGAAGGTGGCGGCTATTTGGAATTGTGAAGACTTTATTACCGTGTTTTAAATTCGCCATTAATAGCGCTGTGCACAGATTCTAAGAATAGTCTACGTCTGATAAGAGCCCCAGCATGACTCAGACAAACTTTGCTTCTCACTCAAAGGCTTTAGATGCGCGTTTACTGAGTGTGGAGTCAAATTATCGGGATATGGTAAACAACAAGCGTTACAGCTGGGAAGAATGTGAGAGGGAGTCAAGGATCCCTGAAAAAGTGGTCTGAGTCACTAAATAAATGCGAGAAATCCGGAAGGAAAGCGAAGTACACTGTGTTTTGTAGCAGTGATCTGACAGCCGGGAAATGTTACGAAAGTGTTAGATACGTGATAGTCTTAAATTTATTCCATTTTCACGAATTCTCCGATTGAATTCTTCTAAAAGCATAAAATGCTTCTGTAGAAATCTCAAGCGATTTCAAGTATTGCCCTTGGTTTGAGGTAGACTAAATCGTCGACCTTGGGTATTTTGTGAATTCTCGTTGTTTTCAACACCTCACCGGCATGACGCAAAGAGTCAGTTTTCAGGATATCCGGAAAAATTATCATCGAAACCTGCCTGAAACATTTGATGTTTGTTCGCAAACGCCAAGCAACTCTAAAACACGTTTGGTCTTGTAGTGGACGAATTCCCCAAGCTTGAGAATATTCGAATCTCGAATCGCCGGGACGGTATACTGTAAACCGGAACGGTCCAGTGGTCTAAATGTAAACTACGTACGTCTCTCTGTTTTCACGAAAAACTTATCGAATATGTGGTACGACTACGACTCTTTCTACTTCAGCAAGGGAATCGAAATTTCTACACAATCATCGAAGTTGATGAGAATTCTTTGAAAACATTTACCGCCTGGGTTGCAAATAAAGTATCGAGACACAGCGTTTAAAAGTTCTCTAATTTTCCGCTCTGCTTCAACCCTTTGCACTTGAGCAATGTTTTGATTTGTTCTACATTGTATTTTGCCTGGACTTTCCTCGAATTTCGAAACTGGAGCGCTGAAACGACGAGCAGAACTGATCGCAAACTCTGCGTTTCCATACAGCGTTCTTGCGACCTCTACCAGGAATGGCCAATGTTTGTCTGAGTCTCGGTGGGGGGGTCACGTTTTTGTGACGTCATCTGTACGCAGCGCTATTCGCAATTAATTTGTGATGCAATAGAACCACTTAGTCTCAGACTCGCCGCTAAAAAGAATTCAGTTTTCTTTACCCTTGGCTTCATTCTCATTGAATTTTACTCCCTCTTTGGAACCTTGAATAAATAGAAAAAAATAGAAAACTGATCGGGTCTGAATCGGGTCAAATTGTCATAAAGGGAACGCAGATGTTTGTGATATCTTTCTTCCGGATAATTTTCTATTGAAGGTGTGTGATGTAACTACAGGTCAAACACTGGATCGCGGACAATGCGGTGAAATTTGTGTCAGAGGGCCGACGGTAATGAAAGGTGAGTTCTATTGTACTGTCCCACAGGCACTAACGCAATAACTCTCTTAAAACACGCCAGCAAAGTTCAGGTCCCGGTTGTTTATAAGCGGATAGCATTATTCACCGAATAAATAACTATCCAGACTATTAAAGAAACCAATTACGCTTTCCATTGGATAGATATTTTCTCAGTGAATAGCGTTATCCACCTTTGGAACAAATCGACTCACTTGCTGTGGGCTAACCTGCTTAAAAGGACCGAGGAGTTGACCTCCATCTAGAGGCCAGGCGAGGTTTCAATTTTAGCCCCTCCTTTTTGGCCGTTTTGAAGGTCAAGCGTGAGACTGAGTCGGTGTTGTGTCGAATTACACTATAGGACCGTTTTAGAGACGTCATCTCCTCTTTTATTGGCTGTTACGAGGTTGCGCGGGAAACTGGGTCGAAATTCCTTCCCCCAAACAGTCCCATAGTGCAATTCGATACGACACGGACCCAGTCGCCAGCTCATCTTCCAAAATATAGCGAATAGCAATTTTGCCTCCTTTCCCATGTTAGGCGACTGGACACTTCTTACGACAGCAACCGGATGGTTCAGGGAATAAAACACGGCTGTGCATACAACTGGATCTTCTAGCAATCATTTGAACCAATTAATCATTACTTTTTAGATAATCTAATACAGAATAGCGGATTTAAGACTGAAGGTTTCAATTTATTTGGAACCTAGTTTTTTTGATTTTTTAAGATTTACTGGCGCATGTGTTCTGCGAACTTGTAAAATAATTAAGATATTATAAATATAGAATTCATTCTGTACCTCTCACGCGCCCGGGTTTTCTTATTTTCTTCATTTTTCTTTATCTCTTGGTTGCCTTCAGGTTATTTGAAAAGCCAAGAGGCTACTGATCTTATGATCGATACAGAAGGCTGGCTTCACACGGGTGATTTGGGATACTACGACAGAGACGAACATTTTTTCATCGTCGACAAAATAAAAGACCTTATCAAAGTCAGAGGGCACCAGGTGGGTCTTAACTTTCTTACACAGACCCTCGGCAAGAAAATAGAACGCGCAAGCTTTCACTAGTTTACAGCGGTAGAAATCTAAAAACTTGCACTCTGCGGGTCGTAGAATAAATTTTAAGTAGTATATGTATGCTAATGAAAAATAGTATAAAAAACTTCACAATTCCCCACTCCAGAAACCATAAGGGAAATGGCTACAAGCTTTCGGCGCAACGATTTCTGGAATCATTTGGCTGGACAAGCAGTCCTTGTGATTGGTTAATGGTTGCCTTGAGTACCATCAACCAATCTTAACTATTGCTTGTCCACCCAAACAATCCCAGAAATGGTTGCGCCGACAGCTTGCACCCATTTCCCTTATAGTTTCTGAAGAGGGGAATTGGACAGAATGTGCTGCTTTCCCGAAGGGTCATCTTGCGACGAGTTTGAGAGCAACTGTGCATTGCCCAGTGGTGAGAAAGCTCGCGCGGCCTGCCGATGTGACGAAGGTTCAAATACCGAAGGCGTGGTCATATGTGGGTTGAGTTCGTTAGTGGTTCTCGTCTTTGCTCTAAAAGGTTTTCCTATAGGTGCGCTAGTTTCCCTTCTCTTTCAAAATCAGCAACTCCACATTCCAACTCGATTAAGAGTGTGGTAAAAGAAGAACCAGTCCATATTCCGGCTCCATCAGAGAGATATGGTGTACGAAGAACTAGTAAGTAGGGTTGCTACTTCTGAATTATCATTACGGTATAACATTATTTATTTATTAATACTATATTTATTATATTTTTCCCTGTATTTCACCCAGGTTTCCCCATCAGAACTCGAGGTTCTCCTCAGGGCCCACCCGGCCATTGAAGATGCAGCGGTTGTTGGAGTCTCAGACCCCCAGACTGGAGAACTACCAATGGCATATGTTGTAAGCAAAAATGACGACGAACTTACTGAAATGGAAATAATGCAATATGTGGACGAAAACGTTGCACCTCACAAGAGGCTACGAGGTGGAGTGGATTTTATCTCTACCATTCCAAAAGCTGTGAATGGTGAAATACTTCGAGCTGAATTGAGAGAGCTGTACAAAAGAAACAAGTCGAAAATGCAGGCACGAAGAGGATCGTTGCCTTGGAATGAGGAAAAGCGTTGGTCTTTAAAGAGACACTCTATAATGGGTCCTAGCTCAAGAGCACAGCATCGTGGTACAGTTTCAGAAGAAATACCCAGAAATGTGGCCCGATCACAAAGTTGTGCACTTCTGTAAATAAAATGTTTTGTCTTCGTAATCTATGAGCGACACATTAAAAACAGACTTTATAAATAGTTCTTGATGAAGACCTGAGCTAGAGGGAGAGATTTTAACGTCTTCATATCACAATTTCCGGGTCTTAGCTCAATTGATCGGTTAGGAATAAAAACGTAGCAATTGATTCAATAAGGCAATCCGCAAACTCAGGTGGTAGTGGGATATGTGTGTATGAACCTTACACTGTTTCCACCTCGAAATTCAGGGCGACCGCCATCATAATTGCCATATTATTATCTAACAAATCAC
>OZ037782.1:14454090-14574090 GCA_964035525.1 Porites cylindrica | reverse complement strand
TCGGTGAGGCAAGAACGACGAGACAACGCGCGAGTGAGCAGCAAAGAGCTTCCTCGTCCTGGGGCCCTTTTCTAGCAGATTCTCTCATCTCTCTGTTTCTTGGTATAACAATCCCTTGATCAAATATAAGGTAACACTGGAAATGTTAACACAGAAATTTACATCATAGCTAGCGAGTGAGTGACAATGACGTCAATGATCCAACACCACAAGATGAAAGGCCAACATTTTATTTTTTAACACAAAGCACAATAGTTCTTTCCTTTGGTTATAACAATTTAAAATAATCTATGGGTATAGATCTATCTGCTAACAGCGAATGGAACTGTATTTTCGCCAGAAAGAGCTCTTTTCAGTTTCAACATGTGGAACTATATATTCCTTTAACTTGAAATATAATTTAACATTTGCCACAATATTGCTTAACCAAACAACTTCATTCTTTATGAAAACTAAGTTAACAAAACAACTTGATCCTCTATGGAAACTAACCTAACATAACAACTTGATCTTCTATGGAAACTAACTTAACAGAAAAACTTGATCCTCTATGAAAACTAACTTAACAAAAGAACTTGACCCTTTATGAAAACTAACTTAACCAAACAACTTGATTCTCTAGGAATCTTGTGACGATATGGAACAAAATTTGTTGAAAATTGACTTTACAGAAAGGCATACATTTTTAGAGAAACTGAGCTATTATTTTTGCAGTTTTGTCTGCAATCATATCTTGTTTCCCTGCTTTCAATAACAACAATTTTAAATCATCTATGGGGTGGACATATCTGTTAAAGGTACAGGGTGGTCTATTTTTCTACGATAGCCTTCCACTGCATCATTAAAACATGTGTCACTGTGCACGCCGAAGGAAATATCTGGTTCCCCGAAGGGAGTTATTTGTGTGTCGAAAGACAGTATTGGTTTCCCGAAGGAAATATTTGGTTCCCCTAAGGGAGTTATTTTTTGTCTCGAAAGACAGTATTGGTTTCCCGAAGGAAATATTTGGTTCCTCGAAGGAAGTTAGTCAAATCCGTATAAGGGTTCGCCAGATGATGTACGTGGACCAATTTGAGGTGTTTTGCTGCACAAATCTCTCCATCATGGCCGCCCAACGAAGTCAAACATCTCGGTTCAACGTTGGGGTTTCTGGTAGAAATTCTGAGCCGACCGTCAAACAACCTAAAGAAGTCTTTTCTAGAAAACATCGTGCACGTACATTGCTTGAAAGCTATGCCTGGTTACTGGTGCAAAATAGCAAAACATTGTAAGCAAATTCTCTTACCTGAAATCGTGAAAGTCTTCACTCGCACATGGAAAGAAAGCAACATCGGTGGAAGGTTTCAATCGATAAGTAGTCGATCGTTAACGAGAGGGGACGAAAATGGATCGGGTAACATCGAGATTAGCCTCGGCTATCGTCGACGTGGTAGAGTTTCGTCGAGTTTGGGATATCCGAAATAAAACTGATAAATGTTCCGAACACAGTCCGAAGATTGAACCTCTTAGGGATTGACACACTCCATGACATAGGAGCTATTTCTTCTCTAAGAAGGGAAGCAGCTACAAAAATGGGACACCGTAAACTGGGACGCATTTATGCCCAACTCTTCTAGAAATAACGAAGAAGCCAGAGTCAGTGTTTTGTCTTTTTTAAGAAAAAATCCGGGTTTTTTTTCACTGCTGTCTTCTACTTTTATACGTCCCGTTGAATTTACACCAGTCGACTTTGACGTCTCAGACGTTTAATGCGCCTTGATGACTTTACAGTCTCTCATGACGGCATTTATAAAAACAGCCATTAAGGTCGAGCGCCTAGGTGTATATATACACCTTAGTTATTTTAGTTATTTCGCCATGTCTAAAAAAAAATATGAATTTGCTTGGCACGACTTATGACATATCAATTTGCCTCGGTTTTAAAAGGATCACCAGTGGAGCTCTTCAATCCCACTGCATCTCGTGCGTGCTTTCAATCCTGAATCTCGCCCCATTTGCATGTAAAATCCCCAAGCGCCATTATTAATATCGAGTCTTATGCTAGCTACCTAGCATTTATTAACACGCTCAGCCTCGAGGCCTCGACGGTGTAACAGAGACTGATGTGGATTATAAATCATATGACCTAGAGGTTCCAGCCTTGAATACTTGGTTTGCTACTACCTAATCTTCCCTCTTTTTTTGACTACTTTAATTTTTACGAATTTTTACATGTATTTTGAGTGTAAATGACAAACGGATTTTGGGGTGTTCTTTGTAGTCCGACAACCATTTCATGTCATTCTTATGACATTCCCGTGAAGATAGGAGAGAGAATGGGACAAAGCTTTTACCTAACATCACCTGCTGTTTAAGAAAAAGAACACGGTGGTGCATTTAAATTACCTGAACTGAGGAAGGCGCTCTAGTTCCATTTTAAAGTGAGGATAACGTGGACTGAAAGGAAATAGATATATACTTTCCCTAGATGTAAACAATCTCGTTTTAACTTTTAAATAATTTGCATATCTTGCCATTCTATATTTAGTTTCTCAAGTTGCAACACTATGAGCAAGCTGATCTCCTTCTTTAGTCAGAAATTCAAAACGTGATACTCGACCATTCAGGAATTTTTTACCTACCATTCACATTAGGTCCCTTTGATCGAATAGCAAATCTAACTATTATCATTCGCGGCATATGCTATAAAAATTCGAGTTTCATTCTATCTGCATTTCATTCTTTGGAAGTCAGTCGAATCCACAACTGACAGCTTTCAACAGCGCTTCTATTGATTATTTGGGCTATACATTAGTTTCGAAAGGACTTTGGTAAGCTAACTTTTTGTCTTTAACTTTAGCTTTTGCTGTAGTCTTTAAAGTCTTTCTGCCTCAGTCAGTGCTGTAGTCTCTTCGTGTCTAAGCTGTCTGACTCACAGAAACGTTTATTTCAACCAAAGTATCGAAACCCTCTGATTTATTCCATCAATTTTATTACTTTAAAAAGTTTCCGTTGAGCTTCCTTTTCATCGCAGACTCCAATACCAACGATTATCAGTTACAGAGCACTGCCAGGCCCATTTGGTCGAAACCATCTTTTTTTCTCTAGCAATAACAACAACAACAACAAATTTTATTGAAAATTGGAAAATAACTAATTACATTACTTTCCCACCCGCAGAGGAGAGGAATTATTGATATTTTCCCGTCCAAAAAGATTCCAAGCATTGTTACCAATTCTATGCAAGAAATTCTCCGCCCTCATTTCAAGTTTTGAAAGTTAGCCATAACATCGACTTAGTCCTTCGCAATACTAGATGGCCAGTTATTTAAACGGAGCTTAGCCCGCGTTTAACAAAACCGCGTTCTAAGCCATTTTCATTTTTCCCAACGCTTTTATCTAAACACCATTTATCGTGAACAATTTCAATAAAGCATATAGGGTAGACTGGTTAAGTACTTTTTTCCTTAAATTAACCCACTAAGAAAGAGGTCTGGAGGTCTAATGATTCTTAATCCGCGGCCTAAGTTAGAATTCCTTTAAATAACCGACCCAGTAAAGATATGACGGCAGTGAGTTAAATATTAACTTTAACCAGCTTCAAAAGTCTACAAATCGCCCTCAAGAAAGCATGAACACCAATGAAGAACTAAAGGAAAGAAGAAAAGAAAAAACAACAACAAAAAAAGGGCAACACACTCTACAATTAAATAGGGGTCTTTTCCTAGAAGAGATCCTACGACATCTACGTTTTGGAATAGAATTCATTGCATGCAATTTCTTAAAATTTACGATATGTGTAGCTTCATCTTGTCACTAAAAGTAGGTCGCATTCTAGATTTCTCAGCAGTGTAGAGATCAACCATGCCTTGAGCGGCCACTTACAGGAGGATAAAACCAATGGAAAATTCTAAAACCGTCATTCAAAAAATTGCCGCTAGCGGTCGCTTCCGAGAGGCAGTCGTTTACGAGAGGTTCTAACTGAAGTTATTTGACTGGGAAAATGTTGGTGTTTTGGATAAGTGGTCGCTTACAAGAGTTGTCGCACACTGTATCCATGGAGGTTCGACATTTATAGTATTCATGAGGCAGACACTTTGCTACCTACTAATTAAGGTTTAAATCATGATCATTCACTCTTTTCTTTTCTACTTATATATGGTTTGAAGCTTTTACTCTTTATATTAATGATTTTATCCAAACCGTTCAGCTAAATTTGTTTTCACAATCAGGATAAACAAACAGGACTTTCCCTTCTTTACCGGTCAAGATGCTACAGATGCTATGGGGCCACAGGTGCAAAATGTTAAAATTCATGTTTCTACCCATGCTTGTATTTCACAGGATTGAGTTGAGAGGTGTACGAAGATGAAATTTGCTGTTTTCTTTATTGTTTTGGTTTGTACCACCATGTATGTTTGCAAAGCGCAACCGCGATCATCAGGTTGCAGGGACCTGGTAAGAAAAGCACTACCAACGTAACAACGTAACATTGTCATACCGCAAAAGACACGTAAAGTAGTTATTATACATTGTACTCACTATCTGTTTTCGCGTTGGCTAAGAGCCTACGGTTACTTGTAGAAATCAGTTATAGATAATTGACTAATGTGCGGGTCTATAGGTTGACTGCGGACCAGGGGTAAAATGAAGACTGTGCGCGCACAATGCATGATTTTTAAGAGAAACTGAACAATTCGGTTCCTAGTGCGATGGTGTGTTTGTCATTATTTTGTTCAAAACAATGGATAATAAAAGCAATGACTAGATTCGGTTTTTGTAATATCCTAGATAATCAAGATCTTAGAAAGTGTTATCGACTTCGGCCATTGGCTCGGCTGATAATACTTACCTCGACCTTGATTTTTCCGGATATAACAAAAACCCTGCTCATCATTAACGGCTTATTCAATTCGCGTATCATCCCCCTTTGGACGTAAGCCATCCTAATTATAGCTCTCATCAAGCTTAGGAAAATGTCGATGTATAATACTACCCCTCCCCCTTTCATTTCCTCCATGCAGTTCAAGCCCATAGTAGGTCAGTAGCTTCAACTTCGAGTGGTAGGAGGAAAGAATTACTTTGAATTCGAACATAAATAGTGCACTATGATGACCTATAAATTAATTATCAGACTAAGAATTAATGAGTTTTGAAAAGAAACGCTATATTGTTAATTACGTATTTAATTGTGACGATAAGTGATGATTAACGACAGTAATGATCATGAAAAAAAAAAAGAAAGACAGTAATTGGATTTGGACTTTCCTGCCCTTGATACTGAGAATAATCAACGCTCAAAGTTTGGATAATTATTTGTCCAAGCGCTCAGACGATTAACACAAACCGAAGCTCTGATAACTAACCTCGCTTTCTAATGCAAGAACCGAATCCAGAGTGATTAGGTTTAATGACACGTAACCTTATCTCACCCAAACGACGCTCACCAGAAACAACGTACCAATAAAGACAATAAACAACACATCAAATTGCATTCTGCGCCCTTAAAGCCTTCAACCTTTTATCAACCTTTGCAAACTCTAAAAAATTCTAGAAAAATCTTAAGTATTTACTTGTGAAAACTTATGAGCTAAACCCTTCTATTTGTAGTAGTTTTTTAAGACTGATAAAAACGTAAAGTGTTGCTAAAGAAGCTGGCAGGTTGTTTAAATTGGTGGTGTCGTATAATACGAAACTATCATCAGCAAAATGGCGTCACGTCTGCATGTAATATCCCGTTGCCTTTACTGAGGCTTATATAGGTAAAAATTTTGGATTCAATAACATTTCTTAATCACTGCATAAAATTAGGTTCTTTCAATAATACTTAAACCCCAACTTAGGGACCGAAATTCTATTCATGATCCACCATTGTTCTCTAGAAATATACAACGGAAACACCCTCAACCACCCCACGCCTCAAATTTCCCCCTACGAGTAATGGTCGGTCCTTTAATTTTTTATTCATATATTTTTTAAATCTATAATTTTGTTAAAAAAAAATGCAAACAAACTTGGAGAAAAATGTCACCCTCACTTTGAACAAATTAGAACCATCGTTCCTGGACGAAAGAATAGACTCGCCACTGACACTGTTATGTGTAATTCTTTGATTACAGATTACAAACAAGCCGTCTGCTCACATTGAAGCTGCAAACAGAAGAGAAAGGACCTATCAAGTCAACCAAAGTACATTACTTTATGCTTCCCCTTCCTCCCTGCCACCTTTGTTCAACAGTATCATGTCGAGTCTGCCAAAGTTCAAAAATAAAATCGACCGAATTACAATTAATGCTATATAATCAGATTTAGGTTGCTCTTGTATAATGGATCTTATAGATAAAACGAAGCAGTAAAACCACATTGCTACATGGAAAAGACACATCGTAGAAACATTAACTTTACCTGAAGGACTACTAGAAAGCTATTACTGACTAAACTAGCAATTCGTCGTCTATTTCTTTGAAAGTAGGTGAATTTATCTTAGTATATACTGAAACAGTGGATAGTGTTTTTCGCGCGCTCTGATTGGCTACTCAATCAGTGAATATCCTGCACTATTCACTGATTCACCTCTAGTTCCTCCGAGCGAGCGACGCCAAACTCTCGTAAGTTGCGAGAAAAATGCCTTCCCGGTTTGCTGCCGTAAGACACAAAGACATTTCACAACTAATAAAGCAAGCTGTTCCCGAAATACACGAAGAAGGAGACGAAGTTTGGTTTGGAAGTTTTAACAGGTACAGCTTTGTCTTTTTGACTTGAATTTCTCGCTATAACCGGTGAAAAAGTTTTTTGTTTACAAATGCAAATTAAGCTTAAGTCTTGCGTTACTATATTTAGCTGACTTGTTCATTAATAAGCTTAAAAGTAAATTTAATAATCTTTTTTTACAGAATTTGGGAAAAGAATTCGTAACTCCTTTTGAATAAATTTCCCCGCAAGAGCTAAACAAAAAACAAATGCCTTCAAAAGTTTTCTTTGTCGGCAAGGTAAAGCGACGACCGTGGCCGTTCGATCATTGCGTGCCAAAATTGTAATCGTTGGCAGCAGTAAATGAGTTGAAAATCATCATTTTTGTGCTCAATTATCTCATTGTTTTAGTATATACTAAAACAACTATTCACCTCAGTGTCGCGGGCTCGGTAAATAAGCACCACTAGCCACCTCCACTTCGGTTAATAAATGTTATTTATCTCTTATCTCAGTCAAGAGAGCAGAAGCCTCGATAAATACCCCCCTCCCCGAAAAGAGAAATGTGCCTCAGTGAAAATCACCCGGAATTATTGCATCACTTTTATTTCATCCTCTAGTGATCAAAGACTGGTCTGTCAGTGCCCCGTTCAGCCATCTTGCAGGTTGTATGAAGTACCATGATGGAAAACTGACTGTGCCTATCCAAGGACGATATTATATTTACCTGCAGGTCTTCTACCAAACCGTTGGAAGGATTCATATAAGGGTTAACGGCAGTGTGAGAACCATGCTTCAGAGCCCTATAGCCGCCCATGGTACCGCGTATGTAGGCGGGATTTTCAACCTGAAAGCTGGTGACGTCATCACGATTACTTCGATTACGAGCAACTTCCGACTCTACATGTGGAGCTTTCATACCTACTTTGGCGCCTATTTGATCTAAAAATCAGTCGAATGTCACCTTGTAACTGCACCATAACTTCCTGAATTAAGGGAATAAAATAGATTTATTTTAGAAAATGCAAACTCACTGTCACTGTTTTAGAAGTACTTTTTGTTCGGATTCGTCTTTGGCGAATCGTTGATTCAAAAATGTCTCTAAATGATGAGTTTTTCTACCATAGTAGCCGCACTGTAACCTTGCAAAATAAAAATATAAGTCTAAAATACTCGGTTATTTACTGGCATACATTCTTTCTAGGAGACACTGGATAATTTATAGATTTAGCCAGGGCTAAAAACGTAGCTCTAGTAATTAATTTATGATTTAAATCTAACAACCACAACCCAGTAAACAAGCCAGCCAAGAATAACAAAAGAATGTTGATAGTTGCTGTATTTCATTTTGTAGATCCAGTACAAAAGGACAGATAAAAACATCACAAGATGACTCAAAACTCTGTCAGCTTCAGCTATCAGTGAACAAGTCGCAGATGCTGCATAAATTTTCCACTTGAATCCTCTTCGCTAGCGCGCCTGTTAATTCTTACTCTGTGCCTTTCTCTTCTTTCTCTTTTCCGTCGCTCTTCACTTACAAGCAAATAGTTTGAATTCAATCCGCTGTTGTTTGTTGCCATAACAATTTTTTCGAAACAGTTTCCTAGAAACTGAGCACTATGGTGTCACAAAATCCTTATGCAATGAAGTAGCTGAAAATTAAACATGTTTTTGAACTCGACGACAGCCACGCCATTTCTTGTGCGATTTCCCGCCTAGAAAAAGGGTTGCACAAATGCGTCGCGCGACTTATAACATACTCCTCCCCCGGACGGACTGACACCTGATTCCCTTCCCTCCCCCGCAAAGAGTGTACGGGGGTACGCTTTGTCATAACCAAATTTTCTCGGATGGATGGTTTACCAAATTTTGTTACCCATGGTGCTCCGCTGCCGGAGCTCCGCTATTATTATTCATGACCTGATAATAAGGTATGGGGAATCACTTTGGCCTGGGAAGCAGACGATCAACCCCCTACTTACTCGAGGGGTGGTAGGGTGGGTCGCAGGCCACTTCGTTTTCGCGGCCTCGAGTAGAGTGATGGGATGAAACACGTATAACCTCTTTTAGTTAAATCCAACTAGTGGTCTATTATCAATGCTGCGTTCTGATTGGTTGAGATACTACTAGGCTATATGTTATACCCATTAGTACAGCAGCGAAAAGCGCCGGCTTTTTGGCGGCAAAAAGGATTAAAAGTCTAGCTTTAACTAGCTAAAGTTGTTTTGTCTCGACTTTTTTGACCAACTAGTTGGATTTTACTAAAACAATTATTCTCCTCGGACTCATGGCCTCTGAGTCAATAGCCCATTCAGCCTTCGGCCTTATGGGCTTTTGACTCAGAGCCCCTGCTGGCTCGAGGAATAATTGTTAATTATAGTCTTATTTTCATGATCCCCAGGGTATTAATTACCAATGGAAATCAAGCTTGCATATTTCAAGGCTGAATTAAACAAAGGGATGGTGCTTAGTCTGGGTGGATCATTAAATATAACAAAGACAAAAACAAAGGGTGTTAATTTACTACTTAATGTAAATAATTAAACTAGATATTGCTTAGTCTCTTACGCAGGCGCTCGGGCCGGAGTCGCGCAATGCTCCCCGACCGCACGCATGGGGGTGGCGACTGGGAGCATTGCGTGACTCCAGGAGACTAGATTTTACTAGATCTCTTTAGCTTGTACGTTTTGTTTTCCCTATGCAGGTCATGTGATAAGAATACTCTAGAGAACTGTCACTTCAAATTTCGTCTTACCTACGTCCATTTGTACGCGTAATTTATAAAAAGACAACGGGCCAAATGGCTCTGAGACTTTCATTTTTATTGGGAGAACAAAACATACAAGCTTGAAGGAGGAAGGATTAGCACAGTTGGTTAGTGCGCAGCTTTCTGTGCGGGAGATATAAGGTGTGACCTCAAATCCTTCTTTCGACTTCTTTTCTTTTCCTGTAGCTTGAAGTAGCTTTAAATGTTGGATTTTAACGAAGCCTTTGACAGCATTAATCATGTCGTCTTACTGGAGAAGCTAAAACGTACTGTTGTTATATACTCGATCTGCTCTTTACTGGTTTAAAAGTTTTTTGTCGAAGTAAAGATGACGCACGGAGTATCGCATGGCATTATTCTTGGCCCGTTGTTGTTTAATATGTACATAAGCGATCTTCCGTCTGTAAGCACCATTATTAATATCGAGTCTTACGCCAGCTACCTAGCATTTTCTAACAAGCTCAGCCTCGAGGCCTAGACGGTGTATTAGAAACTGATGTGGATTATAAATCATATGACGTAGGGGTTCTAGCCTTGAATACTCGGTTTGTAACTACCTTCTTCCTTCTTTTATTGACTACTTTAACTTTTACGAATTTTTACATGTATTCTGAGTGAAAATAACAAACGGATTTTGCGGTGTTCTTTCTAGTCCGACAACCATTTCATGTCATTCTTATGACATTCCCGCGAAGATAGGAGAGAAAAGCTTTTACCTAACATCACCTGCTGTTTAAGAAAAAGAACACGGTGGTGCATTGAAATTACCTGAACTGAGGAAGGGGATCTAGTTCCATTTTAAAGTGAGGATAACGTGGACTGAAAGGAAATAGATATATACTTGAACGCCTCCAAACCACTTTAAATTCAAACAAAGGGCGTAGAATTTTACACCTAAGATAGACGTACAGCCCAACGTCAGACCAATTTTAGACTACGGGTAATCCCGTATTTTCCTCAAATACCAAACAACAAGCAGTTCTTGACTGACCGGCCTTAAGGGGACACGAGTTGCTTTGCTTCCACGAGACCCTCAATGTTGACTGCGTCTGAGGGGGTCATTGACCGTTTTTATGCTAGAGACGTCTTAGTTGTCTCAGGACGACTTTAACCCCTAGTACAAAACGGTAAATAAGACAGGCGCTTTTATCGTCTGACGACTTAGGAGTTTTCTTTTAAGTGCGTCGTTCAGACGCACAAGACAACTTTAACGTCTCAGACGTTAAGTCTAGTATAAATTAAATTGAATTAAATTAAATTGATTGAAATGACTATCGAGCCTGTGGAACTCCGTATATCAATTTCACCTCACTTTAAAGCATCTACAAAGATTGACTTATGTTATGTAAGGAATGTAGCTCTCTATTGTAAGTAATTAACGTGTTGTAAGTTATATGTTTTTAGATTTAAAAATCTAAATGAGTATTCACAGTCGGTGAGGCAAGAACGACGAGACAACGCGCGAGTGAGCAGCAAAGGGCTTCCTCGTCCTGGGGCCCTTTTGTCGCAGATTCTCTCATCTCTCTGTCTCTTGGTATAACAATCCCTTGATCAAATATAGGGTAACACTGGAAATGTTAACACAGAGATTTACACCATAGCTAGCGAGTGAGTGAGAATGACGTCAATGATCCAACACCACAAGATGAAAGGCCAACATTTTATTTTTTAACACAAAGTACAATAGTTCTTTCCTTTTGGTAGTAACAATTTAAAATAATCTATGGGTATAGATCTATCTGCCAACAGCAAATGGAATTGTATTTTTCCTAGAAAGAGCTCTTTTCAGTTTCAACATGTGGAACCAATATATATTCCTTTAACTTGAAATACAATTTAACATTTGCCACAATATTGCTTAACCAAACAACTTCATTCTTTATGAAAACTAAGTTAACAAAACAACTTGATCCTCTATGGAAACTAACCTAACATAACAACTTGATCTTCTATGGAAACTAACTTAACATAAAAACTTGATCCTCTATGAAAACTAACTTAACAAAAGAACTTGACCCTTTATGAAAACTAACTTAACCAAACAACTTGATTCTCTGGGAATCTTGTGAGGATATGGAACAAAATTTGTTGAGAATTTACTTTACAGAAAGGCGTACATTTTTTGAGAAACTGAGCTATTATTTTTGCCGTTTTGTCTGCAATCATATCTTGTTTCTCTGCTTTCAGTAACAACAATTTTAAATCATCTATGGACCTATCTGTTAAAGGTACAGGGTGGTCTATTTTTCTAAGATAGCTTTCCACTGCATCATTAAAACCTGTGTAACTGTGCACGCCAAAGGAAATATTTGGTTCCCCGAAGGGAGTTATTTTATCTCGAAAGACAGTATTGGTTTCCCAAAGGAAATATTTGGTTCCCCGAAGGGAGTTATTTGTGTCTCGAATGACAGTATTGGTTTCCCGAAAAACATATTTGGTTCCTCGAAGGAAGTTAGTCAAATCCGTGTAAGGGTTCGCCAGATGATGTACGTGGACCAATTCGAGGTGTTTCGCTGCGCAAATCGCTCCATCATGGCCGCCCAACGAAGTCAAACATCCCGGTTCAACGTTGGGTTTTCTGGTAGAAATTCTGAGCCGACCGTCAAACAACCTAAAGAAGTCTTTTTGCAGAAAACATCGTGCACATTGCTTGAAAGCTATGCCTGGTTACTGGTGCAAAATAGCAAAACATTGTAAGCAAATCCTCTTACCTGAAATCGCGAAAGTCTTCACTCGCACATGGAAGGAAAGCAACGTCGCTGGAACGTTTCAATCCATAAGTAGTCATAAGTAACATCGAGATAAGCCTCGGCTATCGTCGACGTGGTAGAGTTTCGTCGAGTTTGGGATCGTATAAAACCGATAATCCGAAATAAAACCGATAAATGTTCCGAACACAGTCCGAAGATTGGACCTCTTACGGACTGACACACTCGATGACATAGTAGCTATTTCTCTTCTAAGAAGAGACGTAGCTACAAAAATGGGACACCGTAAACTGGGACGCATTTATGCCCAACTCTTCTAGAAATGACGGGGAAGAGTCAGTGTTTTGTCTTTTTTAAGAAAAAATCCGGGTTTTTTTTCACTGCTGTCTTCTACTTTTATACGTCCCGTTGAGTTTACACCAGTCGACTTTGACGTTTCAGACGTTTTATGCGTCTTGATGACTTTAGCGTCATTACGGCATAAAAACGACCATTAAGGTCGAGCGCCTAGGTGTATATATACACCTTAGTTATTTTAGTTATTTCGCCATGTCTATAAAAAAATATGAATTTGCTTGGCGCGACTTATGACAAATCAATTTCCCTCGGTTTTAAAAGGATCACCAGTGGAGCTCTTCAATCCCACTGCATCTCGTGATTTCAGTCCTCAATCTCGCCCCATTTGCATGTAAAATCCCCAATCCCGGCCTTCAAATAAGGGAAATTCATTACCACGAAGGACCTATTGGAGAGTTCGTCTTATCATTAAGGGCTAGTTGCGTTACCTGTTCAAGTGCAATTGAGCTTTGTTCGCTTGATTTGGGTGGTATAACAATGCCTTTCCAGCCGAGACTTGGATTAATTACTTCAAGTTTAAAATTGCATCTTTAGCCTTAAAGAAAGTGTATCCACTTTCAAGCTTTCATTCGCATCGCTGAACTTGCTGTTCGAAAATTTTGTTTGGTCAGATCTAGTGTATTCTTTTAGCAATCTTTTATTGGTGTACGGGTAGTACTAAGCAATCTCTTTAGAAATATTAAAAATATAGAAAACCTTTTTTGAATAGGGATGATGGACTGGACCTACTGACCATTTACAACCTCTCTTTTGTTTAGGGATACTTGACAGCTTTTCTGTTACGCAACCGTGACACTTCGCTGATTAAGTTCAAGCGATTCGGTCGAAATATTCCTTTAAATTTTGCTCTGAGTTTTGGAATTTTCTATTCCCTAGATGTAAACTATCTCGTTTTAACTTTTAAATAATTTGTATATCTTGCAATTCTATATTTTGCAATTCTTTATTTTGTCCCTCCTCGTGGACAGTGGTTTCTCAAGTTGCAACACTATGAGCAAGCTGATCTCCTTCTTACTAGTCAGAAATTCAAAACGTGATACTCGACCATTCAGGAATTTTTACCTACCATTTACGTTAGGTCCTTTTGATCCAACAGCAAATCTAAATATGATCATTCGCGGCATACGCTATAAAAATTCGCGTTTCATTCTATCTACAATTCATTCTTGGAAGTCAGTCGAATCCACAACTCTGCTCTTAACAGCGCTTCTATTGATTGTTCGGAGGGATTCATTAGTTTCGTATATAAACGTAAGGACTTTGGTAAGCTACCTTTTTGTCTTTAAATTAAACTTTTGCTGTAGTCTTTACAGTCTTTCTGCCTCAGTCTGTTGTAGTCTCTTCGTGTCTAAGCTGTCTGACTCACAAAGCGTTTTTTTAACCAATTAAAACAGGGGCACCCAACGAAGAATATAGTTAACCACTTAAACATAGCTTGTTCAACGTATTTTAGTATTTAAACGGTAGATATAGGCAAATTTTTATCCCCTAAAAATTTTTCATATGTTCGGATTTCCTAGCTGAAAGTCTAGTGATCCGAAAATTATAGGGATCAAAATTTACCTTTTCGAAAGTTTTAGGCAGAAAAAAGACTCTCGAAAATTCTAGGTGACCTTTTTAGGGTAAAACGCCGTTAAAAATGGGCAATTATACCATTTTTAAGACGTTCGAAAATCCTAGGAGAGGTAAGCAAGCAAGAATTTTACAAAAAATGTTCCAAAAATTGTAGATCTCAAATCGTCCTCCGAACAGATATTTTCCGAAAATTGACGTTGGGTGCCCCTGTTAAAAGAATCGAAGCACTATTTTTTGCATCAATATTATATTTTAAAAAGTTTCCGTTAAGCGTCCTTTAGATCGCAGACTCTAACACTAACGATTATGAGTTACACAGCACTGTCAGGCCCATTTGGTCGGAACCATCTTTTTTGTCTAGAGAGGAAATATTCATAACTAAATTCTCGTTTTCCCCTGTCCAAAAAGATTCCAAGCTTTGTTATCAATTCTATGCAAGACATTTTCCGCCGTTCTTCCAAGTTTTGAAAGTTAGCATTAATATCGACTTAGTCCTTTGCAAAACTAGTGGGCCAGTTCTTTAAATGGAGCTTAACCCGTGTTTAACAAAACCGCGGTGTTTTGGTTAAGTGGTCGCTTATGGAAGGTGGTCGTAAACTGTACATGGAGGTTCGACTTTTGTAGTATTCCTGAAGCAGCTAGACACTTCTATGTTCAAATCATTCACTCTTTTCTATAGTGAAACAAGATGTTTCGCTCACCGGTTTGCTCGTTAATCTTCGCATTGACCCTTGGGCTGGCGTCATCTTACGTACTTGACGACATCTACTCGAGTAAGGAGGAATTTGAAGAGAACGAAACAAAAGAAGTGGAAAACGAAAAGAGAGATGACATTCCTGATCTGAATGGCAGCTGGTCCTCCGATGAATTGGATGATGTGATCGTAGAAGATCTCCCACAGAGTATCATAGACAAAGCGAAAAACCTTGCGAACGGTAAATGCAGCAAGGTATATGTACAACCAAGGAATAGAGTGGAAGAAAAAAAGGGCGCCCAGAAGAAGTTTTACCAATCGTTTCAGCATGGAGAAAAGAGTTCCATGAGTGATAAAAAGTGGCTGAAAGTAAAAAAGAGTGAACAGTGCACCACCTGTGTCTTAAATAAACTTTGCCATGAGATGAGTGCTGAAACCTTAAAGCAATTGAACATTGAATCTACATTAACTGCGTAAGTACTTAAGTTCAGTCTGTGATATATCAAAAATTGCTCCATTATTCTGTTCAGGGGAGGGGGATTTAAATGGCGAATTAAAATGACGGGGATCATCAAAAGGAGCAAAAATCAAAACCCCCCAAAATCCCTAGAACATGCTTCCAACGACTCCCTCCCCCAGCCCCCACAAAGTTTCTGAAAACAAAAAGTCACCCCCATACTTTTTTTTATCAGATAGAACTACGCGGCCAGCATACACACTCGGTACAACGCCAATCTTCAGATTGTTTTTAATAACTTTAAATCAACACACCCCCCAAAAAACCCTTGCCAAATTTTCCGAACCAAACAAATTTCGGGAAAAAAATTGAAACCCCAAGATATCGTTTGCTCATCTTCGCCACTTAACTCTGGACAACTATATCTGGTCAACTCCGAACAAGCTCTCATTAAGGTGACTCGACCAAGTTATTTTGTGAGGGTACCATCCTACTTTAAAGCTCTCTGGTATCCCCACCTTTACTTTGATCGTAAGTCTAACATATAGCATGGATAACATATAGATCACTCTACAATACAGCATAACATTTTTGGCGATCGGAGTAAATGTCACGTGGTTATAGTGCCACCCCTCTTTGGGGTGTGAGTCGAAATTCTGCTGTTGCCGGCATTTTTTCGTGAAAATCTCTCGGCTACATATAGTGCTTATTAGTGCCTTGCGTTGAACAGAGTTTCACCAAACTATCGCAAAGACCCAATGTGAGAAATTCAGCGGTTTCCAAATTTGGGTCATAATTTATGCGAAAATGATAAGCAAACTTTACACGATTATATCTAATAAACTATGAGATTTATCCCTTTATTTTGGGGATCTTAATAACAGATGGGTCCTTGCAAGTCAGCAAAAGGCTGTGGGGCCTTGTAAATGCGCGAGATTTCCAGCAATGCAAACATATTCCATATACAAATTATAGTTTTAGCTATTTGTTGACGTTTGTCAGTGTTTAAGAGTCCTTCTCACGAAAAAAGCATTTTCTTAAAAATTCGTATTTTTTTCCTTCAAATTTTTCCGGGGCCACAATTGATTAACTAACTACCCGGATTCTGAATTTCACGATCATTGAAAAACTGTGACATTAGCTTCTATAAGCCCAAACTTGAGTAAACATTGACGATTTTTAGCGTTTTGGCTGACTTTGTGCTTTGGGGGTTTTCTTTCGTTTCTTTTGTGTAACTGTGCCTAGTCACCTTAAGCATTTTCAAAACCTTGAGTTCGATTAAGTGTGTCCTTGAGGTCAGCGGCGTGTCCTTGTACGTAGTCCGACAGATCATAGCTAACGACCAGTCACAACCTGCTTACCACAAACAATCTAGAACCTTTTGAAGAGATAAATAATAATTATCAAAAAGGATAATGATCACCCTTTTCGTATTTTTCTTGTCTGGTTATTAGTACTGAAAGAGAGAGGAAGTGTAAAATGGCAATCCTCAGTGAAAAACTTGATGTCAGTAACCCTGAACAGTCACAAAAGATAAACTGCGATCCAAGGACGCCATTTCGCACAATCGACGGAACGTGCAACAACTTACAAAACCCAACCTTCGGAGCAGTCAATACACAATTTAATCGTCTCATAGCAGCGGATTATGGCGATTCCATCTCAACACCTCGCCTTGCGACGTGTGGAAAGGAGCTTCCGAATGCGCGTGATGTAAGTCGCTTTGTTCACGGCAGTAACAAAAAGCGCACTAACCCAAATTCTACCACACTGACCCATCTGACCATGAATTTTGGACAGTTCATGGACCATGACACAACTCTGGCAATGCCGCAAGAGCTTAACTGCGAACCACCCACCACAAATTCAGAGTGCATCAACATTGAAATTCCCGAGGACGATGCAACATTCCGAGAACGGGAAGTCGATATTATTGAAATGGAGAGAGACGCCCCTCACGAGCCATCTTCTTTCTGTAAACTGGTCGCCAGAGAGCACATCAACACTCTTACAGCTTATGTTGATGCTTCCAACGTTTATGGGTCAACAAAGAAAGTTGCTGATTCAGTCCGCGCTGAAGGTGGACTTCTGAAAGTTATGAAGCATCCAGATGGCAAGACCTTCGGAAATCTGTTGCCTAAGCAAACCATGGGTTTCTGTCCATCACTAGATCCAAACAGACCGTGCTTTTTAACAGGAGACATCAGAAACAATGAGACCCCAGGTAAGAATAAGTCAGCTTTTATGATGTAAGAGTCTATATATGCGTTATTATCGAGGTCCTCTTAGGTGGGTTAGATATGTCCCTATTCTGAATTTTAAAACCTTCGGCCTTTCACTCATTGAGAAGGAGGCCATGTCTCTATCGTTATTGTACTCCTGTATTTGCGCTTTTCTTCGTCGCTATCGCAGTCTGAAGGAACCCAATTTTTTTTGTCGTTTGTCGCCATTTATTCTCACTTACGTCCCTTTCCTACGCCATATCCTTTGTGGAATTATCCCATAACAGGGCCCTAAAGCTTTTTTGAACTTCTGGAGCAGAGAGAGATTGTTAATCTCGTTCTTTCTTCTCCACCTAACCATCCTTGTTATTCCATGTATATATATGGCTGTTGAATTGTGGCAGGAATTACCTATTGACCTTAAACATGTAAAACACTTCAATTTTCGGCGTAAGAAAGTAAAACAATATTTATGATAAGTAAAGGAAATCCACTGTCAGAGTTAAGAGTCGCATACAACATTTTACTTAGCTATTGTACTCTTTGACTGCAGTTCATGCTTGGTGTGAGTGGATGTGTGTTTGTGTGTTGCTCTTGATGTTTACATATTAAATTGAAACAATACAAGACTCGCATCTAACTCGGAAACCTAACGGTTTATTTAGATGCTATGCATTCCCTTACCTGTAATGCATTTTTAGTTTTACAAATATTATATTGCATCTAACTGACCGTTAGACTAAAACTGCCTGCTGTAACTATAATTATTCTAAAGCGAAATGTAAAGAAAGCTCGTTGTTGTTGTTGTTGTTACGTAATATTCGTTTGAAAAATGTTTTTTTCAAAATAGAGAAGTTCATATAATTTAGTACGGTTAATGCCACCAATGATCAACCGATTTCCATCGGGCAAACTTCACGTAAATGAGATAACTTTTCTAGATTTATGATAGCAAAATAACATATAGGTCAACGAGCTTTTCTTTTTTCCTCTCTCTCTCTCGAAAGTTTTCCTTTCGACTTAAATTTGAATTCCAGTTTGTCGAGATCGACTCGGATAGGAGATACACTACCGAAGAATCTTTACAATTCATTTATTTATTTATCAACGATCAATTTTAAACCAACATTGGCCAAGGCTGATAAAACTTACCGAGATCTTGATTATTCAGGGTTTTACGAAAACCTCATCCAAAAATTGTTTTATTATACATTACATTACTTTGAAGAATATGAGCACAAAAACACCGTTGCACGCCGAACGCAGTTTGTCATTTTGCGGCTCTTGAAAATCATGCATTGCGCGCAACTTACAGATTAGCAGATAACTAGCTAATCTTTAGGTTACACTGATTTCCAAAATTAACCGCAGGCTCTAGCCAATGAGAAGACAGATAGCGAACGCAATGTATAATAAGATGTCTTATCTTGCAGGTCTCAATTCAGTCCACACCATCTTCGTTCGGCAGCACAACCGAATAGCCACATTTTTACGCAACAACAATAATATTAATGGATGGGACGACGAAAGGATTTACCAAGAGACCAGAAAAATCATCGGGGCGCAACTGCAAGTCATTACATACAACGAATTCCTGCCATTGATTTTGAGTAAGGAAACGGTAGGTTGATAGCTCGCTTTTAATCTCTTATGATTAATGAAAATAGTTGTTGTCTCCTAGACCCTTAGTAAGGGCTATTTTTCACGTCCTACAAGAAATCTGGTGCAACGCAAGTAAAGCATAGACACCTTGCTTTTTATCATAGACTTTTGTCCTTGGGCCATCGTAGTTTGATAAAAAATAAAACACAAACAGCGGTCATAAACATTGTAAGCCTTCGCATTTTTATAGATTTGACGTTTCGCATGTTGGAATTGTGATGATTTTTACATTAGCAAAACTAAGCGACGGCTCCATGATAGGAAGACTGAACACTGCAAGTGCCTGACAAAAAATGATCCCTCCTCAGCTATTGCTGACCATGTCACTGCTACCGGACATAAAATCAAGTGGGACCCTTTTGAATTTTTAGCATCTGGCAAGACAGATTACCATTGTAAGATAAAAGAAACATTGTTTATACAAGACCTTAAGACAGGTTTTAATGTCAACAACAGCACTGAAAAGCTGGTGCCTTTAGTATTATTCATTACTGTTAAGAACTTTGAATTCTTAATCTCATTTCCAGAACCCTTGTAAAAAATCTTGTATATATAGTCTCGTCATTATCTTTAACGGTCACTTAAGACCCCTTTGGAAAATTTATGTTGAATAACATACGAACATACGAAAAGTCAAGTTCATAGAAATGCGAAAGCTCACAGTGTTTATCACCGCTGTTTGTCTTTCATCTTTCTTCGTGTTCATACTTATGTTATGGCGGTTACACTTTTCAAAATGCATAATCAGAGCACAAGCAAGTTTTCTTTTTAACTAATCCATATAGCTAACTGTATGTTCCACTTTAAATACAGTATTGCATTGTGTACCGTTCTAAAGTGATGACGTCATAAGAGTTAAATTTTCGAAATTATGGGATTTATTGGGATATTTTGAAAGAACACCATCTGAAAGGCCTACTTTCCAAAAGTCCTTGAACTGCTGGTCGAACTTAGGGCCTGTTTTTATGGAGGTGGGGGGCTCCAGATAAGTGAGGTAACATGTGGCGGGTCACCCCACCCATCATGTAAACGTGGTCAAGATAAAATGAGGGATTATATGGACCGGCGGGTTACCCCTCCAAAGCGGGTTACCTCAACCGCCTGGGATCCCCAACACCTTCAGGTAAACAGGTCCTTAGTGCCTGCTTTAAAACAGGCACTAAGTTTTAAAAACAGTCTTTTAACCACTATTTTTGGAAAGATGCTATACCGTGAGAATAAGGAGTCCCATCTAAGGAAACTGAAACTTTCCTAATTCTTAAACAGTCATTTTGGCATACAATGCTGTACAATTTTTGCAATGGCAGGAGGGAAGTTATTCACGATTATAAGAAACACCCACGTACCCCGGTCTTAAATTCAGCAACTGAATGTCAGTTACGTCAGCTTTTGTTAATTTTGCGAAAAGCTTTGTTTTTTTATTCTTTATAATTATTGTAGATCAAAGACTTTAAGTTTCGAACTACTTCCTGGAAGGTAATTATTCAAGGGCTGCTTTTTTGGGGGAAGTAATTCATAACAAGATGTATACGAAAAGAGCTATTCGACCTGCTTTAAATTTATTAGTATTAGTCAGCATGTTTTCAGCTGTTTCTCCCGTACATTTAAAAGCAACATTCATAATGTTCTTTTTTCCCCCCTCACTATACAGATCAATAAGTTTGGCCTCGGGCTCCTTAAGGGAAGAGAGTTTTTCAAAGGCTACAAACAAAGCGTTAATGCTCAAATGACAAATGCCTTTTCTGTCGCTGCATACCGATTTGGCCACAGCTTAGTTCAAGAATGGTTTGGAAGATTCAGTCAATTTGGTTTCGAAGATGAAGGAAGTGAATGCGGTTTGAAAACACAATTTCGGTCCATCCCAGTGTTGGACTTCAATAATCCTCAATACTTATACGAGACAGATCAGGGCGGCGTAGACGCCATTGTGAGGGGACTAGTGAAAGATTCAGCAGCGAAAAGTGACGGGTGAGTAAATAGGAACTGTCTAGTGCCAGAAGAGAGGGTGTTACTAAACCAAGTCTTGTAATTAAGAGGGAGTGCTCCGTCCCGAGGTTCAACCCCCATCCCGTTATATGCAATAGAAAATGTCCCCCCACCCCTTCATATACTTACAGACTGGGACTACTTACCTCTCTCCCCAAGTTGATCGTTAATGGGGATCAGGTTCGACTGCAAAAGAAAATTTTGTATCTCTGGACCAAACGCTGGGCAGAGCATTTTTTCTGGTAGAGTATTTACTTTCTACCATAAACAAAAATAGATATGTGCTACGATTGAAAATTTCTTCCCCTCTCAAATAAATTAACAAAACAGCTATGATCATAAGAATTGACAACAGCAGCAAAAGGAAGCGCCTCTTGCCTGTATATGATAGATACCTTTTTTTAATGTACTACTTGCGTTGATAAGAATGAGTTGATGTCAATACTAGGTGGCTCTTCCAAAACTGGTATAAGATTTAAAGGAGCCGAAAACAATTGATGATTAAAACATTTTTGGCATCTTTATGATGAACAGTTACAACTTATACTTATTTCGAACGTAGCAAATTTGCCGCCTGTCCCCTTTCAGTTCATGTTCTAAGTAAAGTCAGTACATAAAGAGATGATGAGTCTGGTAGTTTTATTAGATGTTCAGCTGTCCAGCTGTTCTTGCTATGTTTTTAGGCATAAGCTCAGCTAATTCTCATCGTTTTCGCAAACGTGTGTAATTTCTCGCCATTTTCTTTAGCTAAAACCAAAACAGCTGAGCAAAACAACCTCGTCCACAGATCTTCACATTGCCCATAATACACCTCGTTTACCTTCCACTCGTTGCCTACATAGGAGTGAATGTTCGTATTAAAATTTAAAGCAGCTCCGCTTTTAGGATTTGCTAACTATATTTGCTTAGCTAAGATATTGTGTTATTTGCATGTCTAGGCGATTTTCCAGTTCTGTGCAAGAAAACCTACGTCGTGGTGAGGGTGATTTATCTGACTTAATCAGCATTAACATCCAAAGAGGGCGTGAACGTGGAGTTCCGGGGTACACTAAGTATCGTAACCTTCAGTTATGTGGCCTGAGCAATGTAAAAAGTTTCGACGATTTGAAGAACGTCGCTGACTTTGATCAAGATGACGTGGAAAATTTGCGAAAGGTCTACGATAACGTTCATGATATCGACTTGTTTGTCGGAGGTAAGCAGTCCCCGAGTGCATGTGTGTGTGTGTGTGTGTGTGTATGAGGGGGGGGTGGACTGTAGCCCGGGCGCGGACCGGTGTTCGTCGAAACATTCCAAGGATATCCCTTGATTCTTTGTTACCAGAGGTCTCTCACTGCATGGAAATATATGATAGGAAAGAGAGAGACCTCTCCAGCCTCCTACTGGGCTCAGTCTCCAGCCTTGTGTGTCTCGTTGCGCGCGGTACTCTCCACCTGACGGCTAAGTTTCTTGTACATGACGTCATGATGTTCGTATACTACTACATGAAAAATTTCTGCAATTTGATTGGCTTAGAGCAGTGGTATTTCACCTTAATTTGAAATACCTACAAGTGAAAATTACAAACGTTTGCGGGTAGTAGTATGAACAAATAATAGCATGATTTGTACGTAATATTTGGCATAAATACCACTCGTGATATTTCAAAATTCTCTCATATTTCACTCGCCTAACGGCTCGTGAAATTACGTACAAAAATTTCGAAATATCACCAGTGGTGTTTATGCTAAATATCACTACAAATCATGCTATTACCTGTACTTATACTGAGTAATTTATGCATGACGATTTTTTCTCATTAACGCGAACAATCTCCCGTAGAGACCGAAGAGAACTTTTTTCGCGTAGCAAGATTAAACGTGTACTGTTAGAAGACGCAGACATAAAGGGAAAGTTCTAAAGAATACTCACTTTCCTTTTTGTGGAAAACGAAAAGCTTTTAGCCAGAAAACTTGACTTCAATGACTTCGACCAAGTTTTCTTTACAGCTTGTCCTGTTTTGAAATGCAACCAAGACAGCGAAGTTTGTAAAGAATTTTCAGGTACATTTTTCACGTAATGGCCAAAGAAATTACTCGTTTAAATGGGAATTTGTGTATTTATAAATTGTTCATAGTCGTAATATACATTTTGACTTTGGCTTTAAAGCAAAATTAGAAAGTGGGCCCTAATTTGAGACGGAGTTGCCCTGAATTTTGCCATGCCGCTCTTTTATAAATTTGCGTAACCGGATCCACGATCCAGTAAGTGTACATGTTCCGCTAATAGCTTTAAATAAATTTACTTACCCTTCAATCCAATTCTTTTTCTCTTAGAACAATAATTAAATTAGGAGTTATAAGCAAACTGTGAAAAAGAAACATGAGCTTACATACTTCATATAAACAACATGGAGATAAAAGAAACTTTTAAAAGATGCATCGTAAATGGGGAATTAGTACACACAAGTGAATAAAATATGTCCTACAAGGAAAAAGGATGTTTTAATAATGACTCAATCAGAGCTGGAAAAGCCAAGGTTTAACTTTTTGTAAACACAAAAACACCGCTGGAATAATTGTCAGCAGGAACGGAAAGAGCATATTAAAATCAGGTAACCTATAAATTTTCAGCCGTATATCTCAAAAGTAACGACTGCAACAGCTGAGCCCCCGAAAATTAGTAGGATTTGTGTGGGAAAAACAACTTTTGCTCCCCAGGCATGGTTGAGTGGTTTTACATATACATACAAATCCTTATAAATTTCGAAATTTTCAAACTGCATTACGAGGCTCAAATTGTGTCCTTTTTTTCACAACAGGCCATTTAATCCCTTAAATGCGGAAGGGAAAGATTTAACGACAGTTTAAGAATTTCCAAATGTACAAGGCCTTGTAGGAAGACCACTCAACCGTGACTGGGTGGCAAGAGTTGTATTTTCCACACAAATCCTTCTTATTTTCGGCAGCCGTTGCAATCGCTACTGTTAAGATATACGGCTGAAAATTTATAGTTTACCTAATTTTAATATGGTCCTTAAGTTCCTGTTAATAAAATCTTCCAAAAGCGAACTGTTTTCGCATTTAGAGAAAGTTTATCACGTGATCAACTGTGGCAATAGGCTATGTTCACACGAAACCAGATTGCTCTTTGCTCCGTTACAGAAATCGCGCGGAAATCACCGTATCTTATGTGTGAACAGAAGTCCTATCCTGTGTGGTTTTCGTGCCGGCGCTTTCTTATGTAAATCTGTCAATCCTGCTGAGTAGTAGCCCTAATTTACACAAGAAACGACTAACTGAAGGATTCTTTAGTGAAATGACGTCATCGCTCAATTGTTCTATTGGTCTTGTTTGTCCTATTTGGTCTACTCTTTATTTGCTGTTTTTAGGTAAATGCCCCTCACTGTGTTAAGCAAGGCATTATTTATTTCAGTTTACATTTCAGTGTATTGGTTGGTCACCTAAGTGCTAAATTTTGCTTAAGTGCCTGACACAGTAAGATCAAACACATTCAAATCCCTTTAAATATAACTTGTCGAGAAAACGCAGGCACCAATGGTCGTTCACCAAATAAAAAGACCCCTATAATTCCTGTTCCTTTCTGTTCCTGCTATACAGATCTTTCTGGTTTTATAATGCGATTGGTAGAATTTGTAACCAAAAACCGGTTTTGCTTTTTTCTTCAAAGGAATGCTTGAGCCAAGACCGAGGGGTAGTGACGGAGGGGTACTAGGACCAACTTTCCAGTGCATTGTAGCGGAGCAGTTCAAACGCCTCAGAGTTGGAGATCGCTTCTGGCACGAAAATGCACGGAACGGGAACTTAAACACTGATCAAACGGCGTACAATGAAGCAATGCTACGGGAAATCAGGAAAACAACCTTTGCCAGGATACTCTGCGACAATGCTGATAGCATCACGGCTGTCAACAAGATGGTGTTTAAGCAATCCAAAGAAAAAGTTGAATGCGACACACTACCGAGGGTCAGTTTAAATCCATGGATAGAGCGTCATAGGGACTCGGGGTAAGTTTTTGGTAGATATTGGGGTCTTGTTTATAGTGAAAGTGCACTTAGCTGTTCTAGCTGGTTTTAAGGCACTCCACGCCAGATTGCGAGTCCGATCCGACGCGCCAACCACTCGACTTGTTTTGTTTTTGGTACATTCATTTTATTTAAAATACTGGTTAAGATAGTGATGCTGTTGATGAAACAACGACGAAAATGATGATGATGTCAAAGAGACAGTTAATTTACTAATCAAGATTAGAAGTGTATTTTGCGAGTTCATTGGTATTATGATTCTTGTTTTAAGCTTGATGCTTAATTTTGGGTTTGGATTCAATGAAAATTTGAATCTCAAAATATAAACTAGAATGATGATGATGATGATAATGATGATGATGACGATGATGGTGATGATAAAAATACATTAAAAAACTACAAAACAACGCTATCAGAAAACCAGGATTTTGAGGAAGGTTCCTCATTTCTAGGTAACTAAGAGAAACAAGAGAGTGTCCCCATGGGACCTTTGTCATTTGTTATGACTCGCTCTCCTGGGATGTATTCAAAGTAGACAGACTACAAATTATAGTAGTTGCTAAAAAATATATCTACGTGTCCCAACTGTTCATCAGTAGGATGCGTAAAATGCATGCAATTCTTCAATTGGTTTCGGCTCCATTAAATCCTATACCAATTGCAGAACATTTTAGGAGGAGCCACCCACCGTGTCGGCATGAGAACAACCAGAGCTCAGGGCCAAGTTTTTCAGAGCTAGGTTAAGATAACCCTGGGTTAGTGCAAGATTTGAATTCAGATTTGAAAGCTTAAAAAATGTTTTAGTTTTACTTCTTTTTGTCTACGAGTTGATGATTGGAAGCTCTAAAAAAACAAAGAAAATTATCCGAGAAAATGCTTTTGAACACAAGAAAAAGAAACTCGGGTTAAATTTAACCCCGGGTGAAGCGCTAATCGGCCTTCGAACAACTGGGCCCAGAACTAAATGGATAATAATACTTGTATACTGATGACGATGATGATGATGAGGAGGAGGATGAGGATGATGATGATGATAAGAGATGATGATAATAAAAATAATTTGTAGTTTCAAAACTGAAAAAATTATATACAGAATACTTCTTACTATATTTTTTATCTTCCTCTCAGTACCTCAACGCAAATGTCATTTTTGTCCTTGAGTAAATAATATTAAATAATCCTTATCATAATCATAACTGTCTTATTTTTTTTACCTAATAGAGAACCTGACGATGTTGATGATGATCTCCTCGATGATGAGGACCCTGAGTTTTGAGTATCCGCGCATCAGTAAAGAATACTCACATCCTGGAAAATTCTCGACGCCTTGCTGGAATCGTAGATTAGACAAACGACTATCATAAAAATTGCCTTGCTATATTAATTGTAAAGAGAGAATGCAATAAATATCATTTTGCTTGGCAAGATCTTTGTACGTATTTGTTATTTCATCACAAATAAAATGAGCAGGTCAAAAATAGGGAGCTTAAGCAGAAAGTGAAGTCGAGCTGTTTTAAAATACGTCGTGATTCCACCAAGTAAAATTTGTCAAATGCTAGCAAATTTTCTGAAGTCGTATTCTTAAGGACTGTAAAAAACGCCCAGGACCCAGTTGTTCGAAGGTCGATTAACGCTAAAACCCGAGGTTAAATTTAACCCCGATTTCTTTTTCTTTTGTTCAAAAGAATTTTCTCGGATAATTTTCTCTGTTATATTTAGAGCTTCAGATTAAGAAAAAAGAAAGCCGTTGTCCGTGTTGTATTCAAGTCCGACTTTAATTTTCTCTGTTATATTTAGAGCTTCCAATCATCAACTTGTAGACAAAAAGATCTAGAACTTAAATGCTTTTTAAGCTTTCAAATCTGAATTCAAATGTCGCACTAACCCTGGGTTATCTTAATCCAGCTTTGAACAACTCGGCCCAGATTAAGAAAAAAGAAAGCCGTTGTCCATGTTGTATTCAAGTCCTACTTTAACAAAAAATATCATTAGAAAGTTTCACGTCGTAGTCTTGCAAGGACGGCAAATGAAAAAAAGTAATGTGCGTGCAGAGGTGTTATTTTGCTAACCTCAGCCAACAGCCGATATTTCGCGACTCCACCATGCCACTGGTTTCCCCGCAAAATGAGGTCTGAGGAACAGCGCAGAAATTCCATACTAATGACGGGCATTAACTAGACCTTGGCAGTGCTTCTAATTGGTTAAAAATTTGCTTCAACCAATCAGAAGCACTACCCAGATCTGGGTAGTGGCGGGTCATCAGTATAGAATTTCTGCAGTTGTTTCACAGACGTCAATTCGCCGGGAAACCAGTAGTCGCGTCGCGAATGTCGGCTGTTTACTCAGGCTATTGTTTTGCTTACTGAGACTCCGTCCACACAAATCCAGACAGTTACAAACCCTGTATTTCTGTAGTGGTGTTATACTAGCATGATTGGGCACATGGCAGTGTTGTAGTCAACATGTATGTGCACTGTAGATTCAAGGTTTGAGCTGAGCCACTGTGTAGTTCCCAAGTTCTCATAAGTTTTCCAAAGTTGGGGCGTGCATTAAAAAAAAAAAAAATAATAATTTTGTTCTCATTTTAATTAGTTTTCTTGCCCTGTTTTCTGTTGGAATTTACTAGACTTCATTTTGGTGGGAAAAGTTTTAGGATCTTAGTATTACATGGAAGTTAGTGGAACAAGATTTTCCTCTGAGTTTTTTGTGTTAACGTTATAAGTTGTCCTTGACTGTTAAAACTGATGACGTCACATGTGGTTCAAGGGACATAGTTATGGGCGGCTACAGTTGGTTATGCATGGGTGGCTAAGGGGTGAATGGGTTAAGTAATTATTGCATTTTTGTATAAATGGATACCATGCAGGGGTAGTAGCAATAGTCTTAGTTGCTTCAGAAACCAGTACAAGCTTCTGCTGTGTAGCTCTGTGACTGATTTCTACCAGTAGTAAAATATTATTGGTGCCTCAATATTGCTGTTTTGCTTGAGTGTCAGAAGGTTCTCTCAAGCAATGTATTGTGGCACCAACATCAACTTGGAGTAGCCTACATTTTTAACAGAAGCAACGTTAAGAATGGACCGAGGCCCCATACAAAAGTGTACTTACTTGTACCTTGTAATTGATAGTTTAAGAGTGAGTCCATGGGTGCACCAGGCAGGTGTGCTACATGCCATCTCTCCGATTTCGCTGAATCTTGGCCAGTTTAAAGGGTCTACCCCAAAACTCAAAATGACAAACTGGTTTGTAGTTTGGATCTTTATGGTGGGAGATAGCCCACCCAACTGGTTTAATTAGATTTTTTACCAATAAAAGGGCATTAATAACAGGCAAAAGTAGGAAGCTCTCAGTACAACTGTTTTTAATCTTTGACTATGAAGGTTTGTGTATATGTTGATACATCTTTACTAAATGCAAGAATATACGTTTCAGTCAATTTGATTGACAGCTTGTCAATCACCGGCCTTGAATATGGGACTACCTTTTTAGCCATTCAATTGTTTGCTGATTTTGAGATCGAATATCTCTCCTTGCCAGAAAGCTATGACAATAATTTTGTTATGCCCTGCTTAACAACCCTTTGGTCTATAATAAACACAAAAAAAATTTCTGGGCTCTGCCTTTTTTTGGCGTCAGATGCCAATTGAAAACTACACCTAAAATAGGTTTAGTTCCAGTTCATTTTTCCTGTAATTCAAGGATTAACGGCTGCTTAAGCTAATAAACCGACATTTTCTAGCCCATTCTACAAGATTAGTAATTGAAGAGTTTAATACATGCTTAAAACGATCGAGATTTGGCGAGAAAATTAAAGATTTCACACTGATTAGTAATGCATGTCACCAAAATATCGAAGGCAAAATCGTAATCCTTGTGAGCTCGTTTAGATGTTCTCGCAAAATCAGAGATTATTCTTCTTAGGAGTTAAACTAATAATAAGTCGTCTTATTCAAGTGTTAATTATCTATTGTCTTTACTGTGAGAAAAACAGGCTGTTCCTAATTTCCTAGGGGAGATTTCAAGGCCACATGGCGCGCGGTTGTTGACAAACTTTGAGTCACGCCAGTACACGGCAGTCATAAAGTAATGTCAACTCGCACATCTAAAGACAACATAATGATGAGAAATTCTTCCTTCTAGCGATAAAGAAATTGAGCTCTTAAAAAAAATTTTTAACTTCTGGTTACGAACTCGGAAAAAGAAGAGTATTAGAAGGAACAATGGTGGTCTCCGTCGATCTACGCCGAACTAATGTATGCTGCGTGACGAGACAATATTTGTTTCAAATCCTCTTCTTTGCCTCCAAGGAAGGCTCTCAGAATGGCCTTCTTATCTCCATGACTTATTTGTTTCCTCCTATCTGCATTTTTTAAATACAAGTTTTTCGAAGTTCTATCACTCTCGATCACCATTTATACGCCCAAGTATTACGTGACAAAAAAAGAGCCTGCAATGTTTTGTTCAGCGAATTTCCCGCGCCTACCTCGGAAATTTCATTGAATAATTCTAAACAATTTTCGGTTGTCCAGACAGGAAGAGACAATAAATAAGAATAAACAAAACAAAACGCAACAAAACGTCTCCCTGAGGCCAAAACTGAAAGAAAAATGTCGTGATTTTTTTTACTTATTTTTTTTACGTGTTTACTTCATGTTCCCGATGCTGTGTTTATTCGAGGGCGGCATTTATTTTGAAACTGTACTTATCAAGGTTGACAACAAGGCTTAATCATTTGAAAAATTTTATGTAAAACATGCAGGTATTTTTTTTCTTGCTGGGATGTAACACACGGTCATTTTTCCTGGCTTGTAAAAGAAACTGAAATACAATCCTCGAATAAACGCGACGTTCACTGATTGGGTACTATCGGCCCTTATTCCAGAGCATCGTTTGTTCGAGTTACCGTGTGGCATAAAATTTTTGCGGTACGCGTTTGCAATCGAATGCCACAGAAAAGTAATCTGTCTTGCTGGTTTTAAATGGGGTATACACACAGTGGAATTGTTGACGAATGTTTTTCCATTGCATGTATTTAATAAAAAAGAAAATATTATCTTTGATTTGCCAGGGACATTTTAAAAAAATAGCAAAAGTTAATTCTCAGCAAGAAAACCTGTCCTAATTGCAAAATTAGTTCCCTCAAAACACACACAAAAAAATCGCCAATTCGCAAAGCTAAACTTCCGTAAAACTTTCGAACCACGAGGTAAGAAGGTAATTGCACTCCTACCAATTTTTTAAAAAATTAAAGTTCAAGGTCCCTCCTTATCTGCTGCCTTGTCCGGACAGCCTCGGCTTCTACAACAAGATCATCGGCATCAGCCTCTTCGTCCTCATTCATTAAGGAAGAGTGGGTTCTCTGTAATCGACCAGCCTTATTGAGGGCGGAGAGTCGGCTAAAGTATCGAGCAATTTGTTGTTCTGTCAACCAGTCGGTCTTTGTGAACATCTTCTGCCCGTTCTCGTCTCTCAAAGACTTCAGGAGGCGTTTGCCTTCTTTCCTGTTTCCTCCCCGGCCCAAAACACGTCTACCAGATAGCTCTTCGCTTTCTCTGAAAAGGCTACCGGTTTTCGATTTTTCTGAAGAGCCCATCCTAGCTCCACGACTTCGCCAGGCGTTGCTTGGTCACTGGAGTCGAAGGTAGCTGAATCACCCCGAACATAGCCACCACCCAGGGAATGGCATGCCTCCGCCTATTTTCGTCTGATCTCGTCATAGGTGGACTCCTTTACCAGTCTCACCATGTGCGTACCAACGTCCACGTGCCTTTGGAGCGAGGCAAATTACTGGAAGGTCTTGATACACCCTTCCTCTTGACAATGAAACATAACCTTCTCTCCTACCTGGTCTGCCTGTGCGGATTCAGGAGGTTCTTGATGTGACCCAGGCAAAGACGAAGATCTTGCAGGCATAGCACGTTGCTGGCGATAGGTACCCACCTCTTTATGTGGTCTGCTAAAAGGATGAATTATGACGAGCTTTGTAGGACCTTGGGGAGTACCAAACCGTGCAAGCTGAGCTGTACTATAAAACTTTCCAGGACACACATTATAGGCTCGCCACACCCTTATGCCTCCATTCTCGTAAGAGAAGTTATGTAGCGACTGTATCCCAGCCATATTATGCTTGCTCATCGTCTGCGCAGATGGTTGAACTAGACACACAGCCGCATAGCAGCCCTTGATGCCTCCATAAGACTCAATGGCGGTTTTCATGTCATTGGCCGACTTGACATCATTTCCTTCGTTAAGAAAGCGTCGAATGTGGCTTTTAATTGCAGCAGTGCGACGATTGCAGATATCTTTACCAGCCTGCGGCTCACTGAAGTCGTATCGTGCAATCGTGACTCCTGTACGATCACCAATACTGGGGAGCGACAGAAGAAGGTAGGCACAGTGGTAACAACCGGCTTTGTCGGACCTAAGATATACCTGGTTGAGGTTTGGCTTCAGTGCTTTCAGTGTTTCTAACGTATTTTCTATAATGGAGGCCACTGCAAACCAGTTCTGAATGCACTCATCAAACAGATGGACGTAGGTGCGCGTCTAAAGAGTAAAAGAAAATCGATTGATCTCAAACAAACAAAATTTTAACTTCAGGCTCTCAGTAACACTGGGGCTTGTATAGCAGCAGTTATCTTTGTAAAGAAATTGCATTAAATTGCGTGGATAAAAACTGAGGGTTCGCAATGAAATCACTATTCCACATCGTAATTACTACGTCCTACAGCTGTGGCCGGAACCGAAGATGGGTCTTTCACAATACAAAACAATCTCTTCTTTTACAAACGTTTTGTTTGTTTTAATCGGCTGTTACACCTCAGAAAGACAGATAAATATTTTTTAGCATCTGGTCTTATTTCCGATATATTTTTTAAGAAAAAAAAGTATAGTTTTAACTCGATTGTAACATTTATAGAAATGGTACCTCAATTTCTTCGTTTTCATCTTTGGTAATGAAAACGGTTATGTGCCAAGGTAGTCCCTTTTTCCCAAACCAATCACGCTGAGTCTCTCGGTAGCTTGTTGGTAAAAACTTCATGGCCCAGTCCATGATCAGCAATGCTTCAATTTGGGTAAGGGCATCAACCACAGCAGTCTTGGCTGCATCTTGATGCACAGATCTTATGACATGTGACTTCCACATTTCGAGTTTTGGGATTGCCGCCTCAAGATCATGCTGAAGTTCCTCCCGCTTTTCATCGTTGCTTGAGAAAATTAAGAAAAGGGAGATAACAGTCACAAATAAAGACCAATATTTAGATTGGTGAAAATTCTAACATTTGGTTCTGGAGGTATAAAAGGCAGTACCTTAATTGAAGCTCAGACACAGCGACTTGAATATCTAAAACAGCATTCCTTAAGTCGCTGCAACGGTCACAGTTGATGTTGTGTTGGTGTGAACATGTCCCGCGGTACTCAGTTTCATTGCTGCTAAGTGCATACATGCTGCAGTGGTCTGCACAGGGAGTCTCAGTTGCGATGTGCAGCTTGTAGTCTGTTGACACATATCGTTTTCCAGCTTTGAGACGGGACAAAACTCCCTTTGACTCTTCATCTTGAAAGCCTACATGGATACAATTCCATTAGCTAAAACCCTTGACAAAGATACCAGCATGTACAAAAGGGAAACTCGATTAGGAAATGCAGCTCGTTTATTGTACCTTTCTTTTTCTTAGCCCAGTTTTCCAGGCTGTAACTATTTCACAGGTGCGCTCAGGAAAGAAATGCTCAGTGGTTTGGAAGAAAAGTGTATACTAGAAAATTAACCTTAAAACATAAAAAGGGTTCGTGCAATTGACAACTTACTCCTTTTTTTTGTGTCCCTTTCCTCTGAACTTTCTCATACGCCCCTCTCGAAAAAGCTCACTCCAAATGAGTGCGCCCACCCACCAAGCACAAAAACACCAACACGTTGCGTCCCATATTCAAGGAAATAAGGCAAAAGGCTAGACTTCACCTAATTTTCCGTCTTACCGTTTTTCTGTAGTATGCTAGTTACTACTTCAAGAGATGCAATTGCAGTTACACCGTCCGTTTGCATGCTGTTCAAACCCGCCAAGGACTTCTTCTGAGAAGCAGCGCACACCTGAAGTATAAAACTATATTGTAGTCAATTATGTACTGCTTAAATAAGAGGGTAAAAATCCTCTTGTCATACCAAGCAAAATATGTAGCTTGTGCTGGCCTTCTCCACTCACACATACAGATACACTTTTTCAAACACTAAGCTTAAGACAGTACGGAATAACTTGCGTGTATTAAAACCGAAATTGTCGTCTAACAAATGGCCTTATATCCATCTATACCTTAAGGATATTGAAAAGTGTTGATCTTCCAAGGGGTGTGAAGCCGGATTCTGTACAATAGGCTTGATACAGCTGGATCAGACGGAACGAAATGACTGTTCTCACCACGTTTGGTATGTCAATTTTCTCTCCGCTTGACAGCTTTAGAGTTTTCGTTCCATATGCAACGTCTTGAAGAAATGAAGGACTGGATACAAAATCTACGAAATGGTCGACTTTAGTGGGATCCAGCAATGTTCTGGTAATGGTTGGCGGCTCCATAGGCTCTCCAGGCTTGGTCTGAAAAGCATGTTTTCTGGCCTCATCAATCCTAAACTTTGTCAGTCCTGGCACAAGCTGCAGCAGTTCTGTCTTGCTGTAATCACCAGCAAAGAGGGAGAGAATCTGTTGCTGGGTGTTCCAGGATCTAGCTTCATTATACAGCATTATTAGTCTAGAGACCAGGCTGTCTTCCTCGGCAGCACCAGATACAGTACGCCCGCTTTGGTTCCTTGCGATCACCTGTTGAAGCAGCCATGATGAATTACCCGGCGCAATAGCCTCCAACACGGAATCAACAACTTGCTCTGCCTTTTTCCCATAATAGCGCCGCGTCGATGACGACATATTCACAACATCAGACCTGCATTGCGACCTGACTGGACTGATTCGGGCATCAATTGACTTAAGGCGATAACTGTTGAGGTGCTGCAACTGATGCTCAACTTGGGATGTTGGTTGCCACTCTTTAGACGTCTCTTCCTCTACCAACGAGCCTTGGGAGGACGATGAGAAGATATCTGAATTCGGATCGCTTTGCTATGATAAAAGGAACAGTTTTTTTTTTAGCGAGGTAGGAACCTATGCATTGAATGTGCGCCTAAATAATTAGAAATACATGTTATCCGGTGTCAGAATTGCTTCTGCCTCTTCCATAGGCTTTACAAGGCTAATTTAAGTGCAGTTATGCAGAGCGCGGACGTTAACTGCAGGCTGCTAGGACACGAGCATGAAGTACGAGTTTGGGGGGTGACGAGAACGAGCACAGGGTAGGGAACGGGAAATAATGTTATCCCTTTCGTCGCCCACCATTTCCGTAATAATTTACTACAATATCGACAAAAATATGCAACCGCGAGTGAGTGGAACGACGCGGTTATAATTCCTCTTTTACATGAACATATAAACCACGCAGTCGAATTACGTAAAAAATTAAGTAGAATATGATAACCTCATTATTAAATATATTATGAGTTCTTTTTTGGAGTTTTAAAATTTATTAATTCAAACATATTTAAGAGGCACATCAATCCTACCTCGCTTAAAATCTCATCTTGAAATCGCACTCGCAAACGTGGTAACACAAATTCCTCTTCTTCTGGCTCAGTTGACTGTGTTGCAACGTGCTCTGTTGATGGCGCTGGAGTGTGACCCATAAACTCCTCCTCTTGCGTAGCAGAAATTTGGGATCCCTCAGTTAAGGTAGCCAACACAAAGGGTGGCTCACACTCTTTCATAAAGTCAGAGTGGGCACCTCTACAGTATCTGCATATGCCTGGTAAGTAGGAATTATTTTAGATATAAAGTCTTCATTTTATAGTATACTCGGTGTGTTTAGAATAACAAAAATGTTGGACATGTGCCCTATTAATTAACTGCCAACCCCTTTCCCCTCGCTACCACCGTTATCCCGGCTACTTACTTTAGTAAAAAATAATTAAAATCGTCAATGATTATCACACCTATGCGCCCTGGTACTGATGAGTAAGCTATTGGCGCCTGCGATGACACGAATTTCATTTTCACACATTTTTAAGTCTTCTAGTAGAATTTTCAAAATGGATAGTAAATTAACAGCATATAGGTAAAAAAAAAAAAAAAAAAAAAAAAAAAAAAACACACACAGCTGAAGTAACAATCTTAGCTTGGTAGGTTGCTTAGCACCTTCGAAGTTGTCTCGGTCTAACTCGTCCTAGCCTGTGAACAGGCTCTCTGTTTGGGGAAAAATAGCGAGGAAAGGGAAGGGAAAGGGGGGGAGAGAGCCTGTAGACTTTTCGCTTTTCCCTCTCCCCACCCCGCTCGACTAAAGGCCTGTTCACAGGCTAAACTCGTCCCCAGTCGACTTCGTAACACACATCATACCCATCAAGCCATGCGCGCCTATGCTAGTAGGGAGAGGTTCAATGAGAGACGACTGGGAACGGGTCTGACTAACCCACGTTGCCCAAAGCCTCGTGGGAAGGCCTTTCCTTCCCTATCCTCCCCTTCCACGCGTGATCTATGCGTTTCGGGTCACACGGTTCAATTGAGTATGTTTGTCTCTCCGCTTTTCATATCAGTTGCTGTGCGTATAGAAAGTAAGCAAGTCAGTAACAACACCCTATGCAAAATAAAATCTTTTTAATTACCTGCACCGACTGGAACTACAGTGTTCCACTTTTCCTTGATTTCTTTTGCCGTCTTCAGATTGACTCCTCTGTCACCTTTGCCCTTTCGATTGCCGTGAAGAGGATGCTGGCATTTTTTTGATGGTCGGAATCTTACTCCAAGGACTGCGCGATGTTTGGGGCAGATCGTGAAATCGCGGCCGTCCTCACCTTCGAACAACCAACGCGAGCTAAAATGAGCTTTTTCTCGGATACAAGGCACGATTGAGATACATTTACATCACTAAGATGTTCCTTTATGCCATTAGCACACGAATTTAGTGGTATAAGTTGTTGCCGTCCGGGCCATCGCGAAGAGAAATCGCATTCCGTTCCACAGAAGATCGCAAATGAACAGGAAAGCTGAGACATATTGCGACTTTACAGCACAAATGCGTGGTTGAAAAGAAAGCCCCTTGGACGATTAGTCAAAAAAATTGCATGGTCTGAAGTTTGACAGGCGCGTGCTGTTACAATTTTGCTGATTGCGGAATCTGGCAAGGTCATGATTCTGTCTGGTCTCGTCTGGAATTTGAGGTACAAATGTACCATGGCCGGTACAATCCTGTACAATAAAACTTAATTTTGCAAAAGAATATAATTTCTTTAAATGAATTTAAGTAATTTACATTATAGTTTTGTATAGAGTCACAGAATTATACCGATTACAAATTACTACTTTGGTTATTCACTAATAAAACAAGATAATTCGGTTATCTTTCAAGAGCAACAACAACTTGTTTTGCAGGTGAAAATCTGTGGACTTCTGAAATAATTTAAGGCAATTTAATTTTTTTTGGTATGTTTTGTTTTTTAAAATTCATTTATTCTTCCAGTCTAGACAACCGAAAATTGTTTAGATTCCGGGGTAGGCGCGGGAAATTCGCTTAACAAAACATTGCAGGCTCTTTTTTTGGTCACATAATACTTGGGCGTAATATTGATTGAGAGTGATCGAGTGACAGAGTTTCGAACAACTTGTATTTGCCGAAAAACGCCGATAGGAAGAGACAAATATAGTGATACAGATAAGTAGGCCAATCGGAAAGCCTTGCTTGAAGGTGAAGAAGTTGATTTTGAACAAATATTGTCTGGTCACGCAGCATACATCGACGGCGGTAAGTGAAAATAACACGATACTTCTTTCTAATACTGTTTTTTTTCCGAGGTCGTAGCCAGAAGTTAAAGGAATTTTTTAAGAGCTTAATTTCTTTATCGTTAGAAGGAAGAATTTCTCAGCATTTAATGTTGTTTTTAGATGTGCGAGTTGACATTGCTTTATGACTGCCGTGTACTGGCGTGACTCAAAGTTTGTCAACAACCGCGCGCCATGTGGCCTTGAAATCTCCCCTAGGAAATTAGGAACAACCTGGGTTTCTCACAGTAACGAGAGTAGACAATAAACACTTGAATAAGACGACTTATTATTAGTTTAACTCCTAAGAAGAATAATCTCTGATTTTGCAAGAACCTCTAAACCAGCTCACAAAGATTACGATTTTGCCTTCGATATTTTGGTGACATGCATTACTAATCAGTGTGAAATCTTTAATTTTCTCGCCAAATCTCGATCGTTTTAAGCATGTATTAAACTCCTCCATTACAATTCTTGTACAACGGGCTGGAAAGTGTCGGTTTATTAAATTAAGCAGCCATTAACTGTTGAACTATAGGAGAGGTGAAGTGGAAATAAGTTTGTTTTAGGTGTAGTTTTCAATTGGCATCTGACGCCAAAAAAAGGCAGAGCCCAGAATTTTTTTTTATGTTTATTATAGACCAAAGGGTTGTTAAGCAGGGCATAACAAAATTATTGTCATAGCTTTCTGGCAAGGAGAGATATTCGGTCTCAAAATCAGCAAATAATTGAATGGCTAAAAAGGTAGTCCCATATTCAAGGCCGGTGATTGACAAGCTGTCAGTCAAATTGACTGAAACTTATATTCTTGCATTTAGTAAAGATGTATCAACATATACACAAACCCTCATAGTCAAAGATTAAAAACAGTTGTCCTGAGAGCCTCCTACTTTTGCCTGTTATTAATGCACTTTTATTGGTAAAAAATCTCATTAAACCAGTTGGGTGGGCTATCTCCCACCATAAAGATCCAAACTACAAACCAGTTTGTCATTTTGAGTTTTGGGGTAGGCCCTTTAAACTGGCCAAGTTTCAGCGAAATTGGAGAGATGGCATGTAGCACGCCTGCCTGGTGCACCCATGGACTCACTCTTAATACAACTAGTTGCAACCTGCGGCTCGCTGCATCTGAAAGAAATCTGCCTTAAGGTCAAATGGACGAGCAGAAAAAAATATAATCTCCACAAAATAAAAACTTGAATGGCACTACCCTTACTTTTAATTTAGACTATAGCTGTATTTTTATTGTGGAGGAAGGAGAGGGGGGTGTGGGTCAGAGAGATTGGGGGGCAGGTGGAGTACAGGGGAGAGGGGAGAGGGGAGTTCTTTAAAGGTGGAAAAATGGGAGGAAATTACACAACAATGGTTAATATTTTGCAATTGAAAAAGGGCTAAATGGAGGAAGCCTAGTAAAAGGGGTAGGAGCCAGGAATGCATGGTATGAGAGACAGGGAGTTTGACCCCCCCCCCCCCCCGCCCGGTACATGTCCCCCCCACAGTAAAGTATTAGCTTCTGGAACTTTCTTTCAAGTTATTGTTATGAATCTAATAGTATTAAGACTGTTCTGTGTCAAATCTACGGCAGTGAAATTGTATTATATTTACTGTACAGTGTACCACACAACAATAGATCTTTTTATTTATGCGGCTTCTTAATGTGGCTGAAAAACCCTTTATCATACACGCTCTCTATCAGAGGACTTCCATTAATAACTTTTGATCCCTGTATAAATAGGTCGTATCATGAGAAAGCTTCTGCATCATGGGAATGCACTGAAGGTATGCCATTATACCTGTAAACAATACATTGCATGTACATTTAAATTGTACATAGATCGTGACAATTCAAGTTTTTGAGGTAAATTTCAGTGAAATTCTGATCCAGAGAAAGGAAACTTGTTTAGTTTGAATTAGCAGGGAATTTGAATTATCCGAGTTCGAGTTAACCGAGTAAATATGACTGAAAGTTGGGGTGAAATCCAAGGAAATAGGACTAAGTTTGAGCTTGCCTGGAGTTTGAGTTATCCGAGTTCAAGGTATTGAGGTTGTACTATATTTTCTTTTCCTGTATTTTTTTTATTCACAGTTGCGGCGCGAAGGTGCCCGTCTTTTTATGCTGTGGTTCCAGGCATTGCAGGAAAATTCAGATGAATTGTGTCAACTCATGTATGTATACCTGCCAACTCTCACGCCTTAGGCGAGAGTCTCACGCCCGCGGGTTGAAAACTTCGATCTCATGCCGGCTCACGCCTGCGGGCCAATTTCTCACGCCTGATTGAAAAATGTGAGTTGTTGCCGCCCTGCTTGACACAATTTCCAAAAATATGTTCACTCAGACCCATGTAAGGAAGGAAAACCATGTGTAAAATGAATAAATGGCAATACCTTCCTCGCGATCTCTGATTTTTGAAGTGAAAAGCACTGGGAGCGAGCTCGCCTTTGGCAGACTTCGGACGTCTTCGGAAGACTTCCGACTTCTTCGGGAATCTTTGGAAATGATCGTGTCGTCTTCAAAAATCCCAGCACTTCCAGGATAAAAATCTCACGCCTATATCTCAGAAAAAGTTGGTAGGTATATGTATGCATGCATGATTCCTGGTTTTCCAAATCCCATTGACAATGTGGAATGGAAGAGCAAGCTATCAAGAGCTGGTGCTGAAGAAATTTTATGTCAATAAATGAAAGTGGCTACAGGGACCAGCCCCCCTCGACAAGCAATTTGCATTTGTCATCTGACAAAGAGAGTGATGGTTGGTTTTGTTCTCACAAAATAATCTCAACCCTCATGTTGCAGAATACAATGTACTTGTCTGATATATGGCTCTAAATGTGGAAATTTGCGTCATTCATATCTAAAAAAATACAACTTCTACTATGATCCAGATTTTTTTCTCCTTAAGATAATCGTACATGTATTTTTTGTGTAACCACAAGGAGCAAAAAACACATATAAAAAGGGGGGGGTCACCGTTCTTGTTTCATTGCAAAACTACAACAAAGGGACAATTTCAACGTCAAATTATTATTTTGCGCAATGGGACTGGGACAAGTTTTCAGAGAATCACCTTTTTAGCCAGGTATAGAATTATCAAAACTGCAAGTAAAAGCATTACAGGAAGGACTACAAAAGGGGCCATAATTACCTCTTTTTAGACAACCGTTGAAGATCACCACACCCTTTGAAGTTGCAATGTTACATGTATATGCAGTGCAAAACCAGAGAATCACCTTAAGGAGACATTTTGGCGATTTTGGTGCTTGTATGTGAAAGTTCATTCTTGCTAAATCTTCTTTTTTTCAGACTGGTGCTCGCAAGATGAGGTAGGACCGATCTTTCCTGCCAACACCACTGAGAGATTGCTACCACCAGAACTCTTGACAAAGTTTTTTCTGGACAAAGTTTTGGATTGTATGAGCACCCAGGTTTGTAATGAAATTACAAAATAATTGAGGAATTGTATATGAGTTAGTTTTGGGATAGGGGGTTGCAGTAGAGGTAATAAAGGTACAAAATAACTCAACTTTGGTGGAGGAGGGGGGATGGGTAGGGTGGGGGTGGGGTTAAGGGAGATGGCTTATGATGTAACAAGTCTTACTTTCCTTCTGCAGCTAAATAAAAATTTTTCCTCTCTTTCTTTAGCTTGTTCTTGTCGAGTGGGATGACAAGAAAACCAGAGAACATGCATTCTACTTCCTGTTTGAAAACTTTAAAAGGTTCTATCTGCCGCATATCTTTGAAGATTTTAACCCTTCAAGAGCATTATATGATTCATCACCCGGCAGGTACAAAACGCAGGTCACAGGTCACAGGTCACAGGGCACAGGGCACAGGGCACAGGTCATAGGGCACAGGTCATAGGGCACAGAAAACGCAGTAAAAACAGTTAAGACACTCCATTAGGCTTTTTTGTTTTATTTCCGGTTACGCCACAATCAGGCATATGCTTGCCATCGACCATGCTTTCCGGTTTTGTACTGAGGGTTGAACAAGTAAATGGCTAAAGTTACACATTGTATTGGAAGGAGTTCCTTCTCTGGAGATCTCGAAACGAGGCTTTTTCTTCGCTCCACGCGAGCGGACTTGGAAGGAGGCTCTGAGAGGAGAATGGAACGGAAAATAGCCTCGTCTGTGCAGAAAGCAACATGGCGGAAGACCAGAGTTTCGAGGTAAGAAAACAGCACTTGCCTACAAGTTATTTTGGCCTCAGTTCCACTGAAGAACTGAAAAATAACTTAGTGAATTATCAACACACGTCTACTTCGCTAACTATCGACTGTGCTGCAATCGTGAATTGCCGATTTCGGTTTGTTGCTGCGTACATTGTCATTAAGTTGAGCAATGGAAACATGGTATGATTCCAGCCGTAGTTACGAAATAGTGACACCTTTTAGACCAAGACCGTTTGCATAATTTGAAAGTTTTTTATACTCTCAGTACAAAACCGGAAAGCATGGTCGATGGCAAGCATATGCTTGATTGTGGCGTAACCGGAAATAAAACAAAAAAGCCTAATGGAGTGTCTTAACTGTTTTTACTGCGTTTTCTGTGCCCTATGACCTGTGCCCTGTGCCCTGTGCCCTGTGCCCTGTAACCTGTGACCTGTGACCCGTGACCTGTGACCTGTGCCCTGTGCCCTGTGACCTGTGACCTGTGCCCTGTGCCCTGTGACCTGACCTGTGACCTGTGACCTGCGTTTTGTACCTGCCGTTCATCACCAGGTAAGTTAGCCATCTATAAGTTAAATAATAACAATTTCAACAATAACGCACGTAACATTATAGTTATCTAGAAAGATAGTTTTACTCACAATTATACTTGTGAGGAATGGGAAATCTTGGCTAGCTAGTCTGACAACATGTGCTTTGATTCATAAGAGACCTTTCTGAAATTAAGCAAAGTCCCGTTTACATTCAGCACAGCAATCTCATCTTATGTGGCAGATCGATTTCTGACTGCAAAATATTCACAAGATACATCGTAATGACAGTTACATTTACATGCACGTACCCCCTGAGGGAGTGGATGTTGGGTTGAAATAATCTTATAATAATGTCTGGAAAAGCGAACAACTCAAAAGTAAATATTAAATTTTCAGTTTAATTTCATTCATACATTGTTTTATTTACCTATTTTGAAATATGTGTACTCACTGTCTTGTTAATTCAATATGTTGGTGTTCGTGCATCTGTTTTCTTTATTGTCAAGTTTCAATGGCTGTTGTTGTTGTTTTTTTTAACTTTTCCTTCCCGTCTTGATTAGCTAGGCTATTTCATGGGCAAGGGTCAATGGTTATGATAATTATATATCCAAAGTGTCTTAATAAACTTGAAGTTGAACTTGAACATGTACTTGTAAAAGTTATTACAATACTTGTGAAGAACTTGTGAATTTTGGATACTCTGGCAATCTGCCATGTAGTATAATAGTTTCTCTGCTGCAATGTACTTGTACATCACTTGACTTGTTCCTGGATGGTCTCTGGTTTGAATTCTTTGGTTTGGTTCCCTGTGAGCAGGGGTCCTTTGATTCTTCCTTTTCCACACTATCCAGGAAGAGTGATAAACTTCTGCTCATGGGGTAAGTGCAGGGTGCAAAGAAAATCTGTTTTACAGCCTGCCATTTGGGCAAGCTGTAGATAGCATGTACTAGCCCACAAGTCATTTCAACTATCCCCAAAACCCTTTTTGATTGGCCGGATTGATAACAATCCTTCTGTAATTTGAACCTCCCCAAAAAACAGCACTTGCCCGTCAGGCAAGTTAAGAACAAAAAACACTAGCCCGATAGCAAAATCCAGTAGCCCGGGCAGGCTACGGCAGGCTATCGGACACGACTTTCTTTGCATGCTAGGTAAGTGTCTGGGGAACCACATTTTTTATCTTTCCTTAGTCTGTGATTATATAGACAAAGGAATACACAATAGGTTCTGTCTTGAGCTTTAGGTAGCTCAGGCTCATTCTGCATGTTCATGTACTGGTACACTGATTACATAAAACTTAAGACTCAAAGAAAACAGCGATACTAGTTAGCTCCTAGTGAAACCTTATTATTTGGTTCTTAACCTTGTGTATTTCGTGTGTATGTAATTTGTTCCATTTCACACAGGGGAAAGGACCCTTTGTGTGAAGAGAATTGGTATTTTTAGATATAAGGGAGTCACATCTCTTGATACGTACAGTAATAATGAGATTTGCATCTCTGAAGTCAAAAGTTATTTTTCGCAAATTAATGATGGCGACAATCTGAACAGTATCAGTTTCAACTGCTGTTCACAAGCCACATACAGTTGATTATTGAAATCATTAATGGTAACTTCAAATGTTTAAAAGGTACCAGTGCTGCTGTGTGATTATCAGTTACAGCATAATTGACATGATAACTGCATAACTGTCTATGTTTAAAATAATTTTAGTTTCAGTGGCTTAAATCCTGATTTATAGTGGCATACATGTAATAATTAATAACTGCTACTTTGTCACTATCTGCCTTTCAGCTGCACAAGTTCCACGGAAGAGGAGCAACAGTGCTGGCAGGGAAGCAGAGCAAAGAATGATCAGTGCAAGAGACTGTCCTCAGATGGTTCGTTGCCTTCACTTTTAGATTCAAGAGGTCTGACAGTGTCTCAGAATCGCCAAATGTGAATCAATCAATAGTATCAATATCATCCACTGAAGGTAGTGAGCCGGGTTCACCTCCGACAACAGGTGGAACCATTCAGTTTAGTCCAGCACGCAACAAAGAATACTTACATGATGCCAGTGATGTGATCAGAAAAGTGTTGTTCTCTACCCGCTCAAATATAAGACTGCTTCATGAGGTTCTACGACAGGTATGTTTACATTGTAAAAAATGTGCTTGTACTCCAAACTAGTTTCAGTGGCTAAATAGACTAACAACCATAAACTGTCCCTTCTGCCTATCTACATGTAATCAAACAATACATCTGTTTGTAAGCCCCCCTCTAGCTTGTTTTGAATGAAATGGATATGTTATGATGGATTGAAGCTTAAGTAACAACCGGTAAATGCAAAACGTATGACGGGCACTGCTGCTGTTGCTTTTTCTTTCCCCCTCAGTTATTAAGCGCCCTCTGTTTATAAGCCCTTCTCAAACCCTGGCTTTACAAAGATGCATAAACCCTGTGCTTGAACATGTAAGCAGCAGGTTACAGTAGCTCCAGTCACTATCAATTTATTTTAATTGTCTAGGGGCAGATTTCAATTTTGAAAAAAAAAAAGCATTTGTTGTTTGAAGGTACAATTAATGACCTTATGCAGTGATAATGGCAATGACAATGGCAATGACAAAATAACAACTTTGCACATACGCCACTTGGACATCTCCCATAATGTATCTTATTTGCCTCCCAAAATTTTGCATAACCTTTGTTTTTCATTTCTCCTGGATATTCCAGCTGTCCCAACAGAAATTGAAAACAATGCTTACGCAAAATTTTGGGGGGCAAATAAGGTGCATTATGGGAGATGTGCAAGTGGTGTATGCATTGCACTTTTTGGTAAATTCATTGCTGTCCTGATCTACATGACTGATAGGTGAAATTTCATAATGCAAGGTTCTGAAGAGGATATTATGAACACACAAAAGTGACAACAAGTAACAATTCAACTTGAGAAAAATTTGGCTACAACTGACAAACTGGATTGGCTGAAATCCATGTACATGTATCATGTCAAAGTGCTTAATGACATCAAAGTGATATCATTTTGTTGGTTGGGTAAGGCCCCTAATGACACTTAAAGGCTGGTTTTCACTAGTGACAGAGTCGGAGTCGGAGTCATAAGCAGAGTCATAAGCCCGACGAAATCAGAGTCAGAAGAATTACAACGTTTCTGTTTCCTTCCGACTTTAATTTGCTTCCAACTTCGCCCCTTACATTCTGCTTATGATCTAGTGAAAACCAGATTGTCAGAGTTGGAAGCAAAAGTGGAAGGATAAACCAATCACAATGCACGTTCCCTGGCTTTGTGATTGGTTTAGTTCTTCCACTTCTGCTTGTGACTCCGACAACCCAGTTTTCACTTGATCGTAAAGGACAGAGTCATGCACGCTGTAATTGGAATTGGAAGAATCAGAATGCTGTTTTCACTAGATCATAAATTTTTATGCTTCTGATTACGACTCCGCCTCCAACTCCTACTCGGTCACTTCTGAAAACCAGCCTTAAGTGTGGGCCTACCAGGTGAATATTGACTTTGAAGCTTAACAATGAATTTTTATGAGCAAGAATTGAAGGGAGTTGGGGTGGAGAAACTTGCCAGTTTAAAAATGAGAGGAAAACTGGGCCAGGTTTACTTTCACAAAGACTTCTGGGATTGTTAGTGGTGACAAGGGAAAAATAATTATTATTGGCCAATAGCTGAACGACGCATCCCCAGTAATGATCCAAGAGACAATTGCGGGGCACATTTCAGTTCCAGTTCCCTTCTAATTTCTAAAGTGGTGAATTGTGTGATTTATTAAGTTACTTTGATTCGTGACATTTCCTTGAAAACTAAGGAAGAACTTAGAATCTAGATACATTTACTCAACGGGACCTTGGTCAATATTAATTACCCTTTGTGTTGTTTTCAGGGATTTCTTCTTCCCGCCAAAAATCTAAACACCGTGCGGCAGGTACTCGGGGTGTATCATGATTGGATTAAGGTGAGCTAGTGGTATAAGCAATGCAAATATACTTACTGATGTGCTTTTACTGTCAAATTTAGAAAACCATGAACACCTGAAAAACTTCAGGAATGTAGATTATCACAATAAAGGTCACTGGGGCATGTAGCAAATCGCAAAACCACACGCTACGTGTAATTACTGTTGCTGTTTGTGGTTTAGTTTTCTCACGCCTTACTGGCTTTTTCCTCGCAACACATCATTCCGTTTCATGTTCATGGTTTTGTGAGTTTCACAGTAATAAGTGATTGTTCGGTTTCTGTGGGGGCATGAACTTGGTAATTTGTTTGTCTATTAAGAATTGGTTAAATTTATTTCTTTGTTTATTAATTTAATCATTGATACCAGTGTATTCTTTGCCTGTGCATACATACATATTGGTTCTAACATTCCAAGTATGACAGTCTTCATTTGTTTATTAGGATGTAGATCTGGAATGATCCCATCTTGCGCTTGAAGTTCAACTCACACTTAGTTTATTCAAATGTAAATTAATTCCATAATGAAGTGTGTAAATTTTCTACTGTGGATTTTTTTTAGAGTGCAGATAAACCTGTATTTATGCTGGAACCCACCCAAGAGTTGTTGAGACCACTCGATGGTGAGAAGTATAGTCCACAAAGTCCCATTAGGAGTCTGTCATATTCATGTGCTGTAGATCGAGCGAGAGAAAAAGTATTCCGACTGCCACAGGAAGATGTGCGAGCTGGTCTTCAAGCCAACCTGAGGTTTTTTATCTTACATTCTGCAGCTGTATTTCTTGTGGAAGAGGATGAAATGTATTTGGATAAACAGGTGACTTAAATAGTTATTTAAGTATAATTATCATAAACATACAGTCATGTTCATTAAAATCTACATGTACAGAAAATTAAGGTAAAATTTCTCCTTTTTAATTTTAATTTTGTAACATTTTTTTTGCCTTGAACATGTGTTTTTGTAACTTTAAGGTTGATGTCTGCAAACGTGTCATCCATCTCTATCGGAGTGTTGTTTTAGAAGTGCCAATGGAACCAACCACATGGTATTATAATTTTACTTTTAATTTAGCCTCTATAAAGATGTCGATTTGTGGAATAATCTGTTTCTAAGTGAAATACAATAATAATAAATGAAATGATCTCATACATGCAGGCTTTAGTTAGTTAATCCAGATTATTACTGGCTGTTAAAACTCTAAACATTAGTGGTGCACTTTGATTAATCTGTTCAGGTCTCGAAAAATAAAAGTGTATGCTTTAATGCTTTTTATGGTACAAAAACCGAAAACAATCCTGTCAATAATAATGAAAATCTCGTTTTTAATATACTGATACAGAGACTTTCAGTAGCCTATTTGTTTTTCTGTATTTTACCAAAATTTAACAAAGTTTGCAATTGAACTCAATTTTCATATTGCGCACTGTTAAGAGTGAAAGAGGTACTGTTCTACCGTTGAATACATTTTTGACGATTCTGATTTAGAATTTTTTATTGTTGATCAACAGGGAGCAGATGTTAGAGTCTCTTCTGGAGGCTTCAAGACACTTGTTAGTTCCTGAAATGTCACAGAACAAAGCAGTGGCAATAGCTAGACAAGTTGTAGGCAGCCTACTTCAGGTTAGATTAGAACATTGCTCAAGATCAAGTCATAACAGACCCAAGGGGTACTTGGGTCAATTTTTGCTGGATATGGATTGTGCCACTGTCCTCTCACGATCTCATATACGATCATATACATATACCGGTACTCGCATATACCGGTACTCGCATCAGTATTTACGCGCGCTTTTCAGGCCAATTTTTCTTTAAGTTTTCCTAGAAAAAAATTGTAATGAGAAAAAAAAAATCGTTGTGCCGTCTTTGGATGTAATAACGATCGCCTTTTTCCTGAGAAATATAGATTGAAGTTCTGTTTTTGGCCAAAAAGCGTGCATAAATACTGAGCGAGTGCCCCCTGGGCATCCCATAATACTCCTTAAATCTAATAAATTCAATATGGCCACCATATCGGTAAAAAGGTCTATTTTACATACATGTAACCTTTGTTTCCAATTTCTCCTGGATATTACAGTCATTCCTACCCTGCTTGCAGAGGTTTGTCTCTTTACTCCCTGTGAGTAAGCAAACCAACTACGCGGCAGACAAGCCACGCGAATGACTTCGTAAATGCTTAAAGCCATGCAAGAGAGAAACCTTCGCTGGCGGGGTAAGTCATTCCAAGAGAAATCAAAGACAAAGGTTTTGCGACATTTTGAGGGGTAAACAAGGTGCATTATGGTCTATTATATAAAGGGTGAATAGCCTTTTTTGTGGCCAATTATAGAACCCATCTTAGGTTGGATTTCCACTGCCACATAATTTTGATGTGTGTGCACGTAAAATTTACGTAGAGGCAAAGTTTGAATGGTTGTGCATTAACATCAAAGTTGAAGGAGGTTCAATTTTAACATTTACCTCTATTTCATTTAAATTACGCAACAGTGGAAATCCACCTTTGGTCACTTACATGCATGGGCAAACGTAATTTTTGCAATGCCCACTTATTCACTTTCTGTAACATTACATGTATTTAACTGGGAATCTTCCCATTTATAAATCCCTACTTACCAGAAATTTCTTACCCCCAAGATTTGGACAATGTAAGACCCCATTCTAGTAACTCTATTGGGAGCCCCCTTGCCTCTGAAATAAGTCCCCCCTCTCTATTAAGTCCCCCCCACTCCCCCCCCAAAAACATTTGAAATAATTAAGCCACCGAGGGGGATTTATAGAGGATTTACAGTGTCTTTCAAAGAGTCATGGTCAAGTTGCAATGAATGAATTAGTATTATTTAAGAAATCAATTTATGTTTAGCTTATACACTGTAATGAGCTCCATCGCTAACACTGGACACATATTTTACCTACATCACACTTTCCTGTAAGATGAATGTGCATTGTAAGTAAGATCATTGTGGAAATCAGACATGATATTTCTATGTGTTTTTCATAACCACTCTTATCATCTTCTTAGACTCTGTTTGTGACATGGATCCGAGCCAATCTTAAGGTCAATGTACCCATTGCTTTGTGGGACAAGTGTTTGGAGGTTGTTTCATCTTCTACTCACTGGAAAGAAGTTATTGCTGAATGGAGTGTGAGTGCCTAGATCATTTTTTTTTCTAACAATCTCAGTTCATAATCAAGAGAATGAGTTATGAGAAGTAAGGAAATGATCAAAAGGAAAAGTCTTGATCCTTTAACCAATTCTCTCAACCAATTTTGTAAGGAAATGTAGGAGATCAGCCTGGAGAATTTTTAGCTAGGTATTGTGGTGTTTAACCCTTTAAGGGCCAATAGTGTCCAACATCAATTTTCTTCTAATGATATCCATACATTGTCAAGAGATTAGGTTATGAGAGTTAATAAAATGATCACCAAAGAGAAAATACATTGATCTCTTGTTAAATTCTCTCAACTCATTCTTTAAGGCAATGAATGGAGATCAGTTTGGAGAATTTGTATGTATATTGGGGCTTAAAGGGTTAAGCGTCTGATTAGCTGGATGAGTGTGGTCCTTAATGGGACTGTTGCTTACAGTTATACGTTTTGACAGCTTTGTCAAAGTGACGTGGTTATCATCAGTGGATGGTCTTACACTTAATTTAGCAATGTTAGTGATTGTTTGTTACAGCAAGGAGCCCAAAAGTGTGACCTCCTTTAATTAACTCACATTCTTTCATGCAGACACTAACCAATCAGAAGTCGAGGTCAGTTTCCAGCTGGCTTCTGATTGGATTAAATCTGTACAAAAGAATGTGAATAAATCAAAAGCGGTCACACTTTTGGGCTCAATGCTGTAATAGGCCATTTGCACGATGAAGTCATTTTATTACTAGAGTGAGAATCCTGGCTTCTGATTGGATTAAATCTGTACGAAAGAATGTGAATAAATCAAAAGCTGTCACACTTTTGGGCTCAATGCTGTAACAGGCCATTCGCGCGATGATGTCATTTTACTACTACGACAAGAATCCTGTCTTCTGATTGGATTAAATCTGTATGAAAGAATGTGCATAAATCAAAAGTGGTCACACTTTTGGGCTCCTTGCTGTAATAGGCCATTTGCACAATGATGTCATTCTACTACTACGACAAGAATCCTGTAGGGTTTTGCTTTCCTGTGCAAGTTAAGGCCTTTCTTGTTTAAGAAGCGGTCCAGATAAGAACGATAGCAACAACGGCAACGAACATGTTGGAATGCAAAAAAGGTGCTAACTTTTCTATTGTCTGTACTTACTTCTGATTGGCTTAAACAGCAAAAGTTAACAAAACTTCATAAAGCGGTACATATATTCATCCTTACTTTCCAACCATCTTCCATATAACAAAATCTGGTCTCAGTTTGAATACCAAAGAAATCCTACGTAGGGAACATGTAAAATTGTAAACTTTTCTTGGCTATTGTTTTCAACTCTTGTGATTTGTCAAAATCTTTTAACACAAAAAAACACCCTTTCAAAGTGGAGTGTAAATGCATTTTATTGCGTAAACGGCCTTCATGTAGGTTTATGCATTTCTCTGGAATGACGAAATTTTAATATGAATAGAAAGCGAAGAGGATTCTGGTCTTAGTAGTAAAATGATGCCATCATGGAAATGGCCTGTGATATCATTGGCTGTAGACGCTCTGGAGGCCAAGATTGGTTTACTTTTAACCATAATATGTTGTTATCTTTTGAGTTTTAACTGTAAATAGTTGAAAAACAAACAAACAAACAAACCAAAGGTACGAAACAAAAGAATCGCAGGGTTTCATTTCAATAATCAGTTGATAGCATTGTCACTCTCAAAATGTTGAACTACTTACTTTTTTTATGCTATGCTAATCTTGGCAATTTTACTGAAGCAGCTTCATGTACTATTTGCGTTGTCGTTTAGTTTTTTTTCTCAGTGTTTTCCCCTACAAGATTGTAAAATCAACCAGTTACATCGACAAAAGCATGATAAAGATTAAGTATTTAAAATTCTCCGGATTGCTTTTGTCATCAGGTAACCATGGAAACTCTGACAAGGGTGATGGCGCGAACTGTCTATGGCCTAGATATGGCTGATCTCCCTTTAGAAAGACTCACAGAACAGAAGCGCAAGAGGCGACCACAGGTACCCTCTGAAAGGCGGATTTTTAACAAGGCTTCTTTCTCCCGTTGGAGTCGAATGGAGAAGCCCAGTGCTCCAAAGCAGATAGTGTTAACTGTAAATGACTCTAATGCTATTGTTTCTCCACAAGTCCAGAAGCCGCGGAAATTGTCTCACGAGGAAGGCCGTCGTCCTCTGTCCGTTACCTTGCCAAAACACCCAAAAGTGTTGTCTACCACAAACAGTGCTTTCTTGCCAACTAACACACCAGCTATGGATAGCGTGTCTCCTATCAGAACTGTTGTTTCATCTCCCTCCGCTTTCACTGCAGGTTAGTCATTCTAAGTTGAATCAACGTTTGTACTTCCCGTGTGTACTGTTTTTCTGAGCCTGGAGGTATCGGGTCTTTTCGCCCGAAAGTCGAGTCGCCCAGACTAAGTCGATTGGTATTTGTCGTTCTTTAAGCTTGAGAAAAAGGAATAAGTATGGAAAGACAGTGACTGCACGTGTCCTGCACATGTGGAATTCAAGGTTAACTAAAATAACATCTCGGAGAAGTAGGTTCACCATGTTGTAGAGTGTTGTATGTCATCGGGAGAACTAAAATCGACTTAAGTCCTAGCGAACGCCTTTGGGTGAATCGACTTTCGGGCGAAACGACCGTAATAGGCCACTTCCGAGTTCCAAAAACCCTCTCCTTCAAAATCAGGGTAGGTGCACAACCTTTCTTGTGAAAATGAGTTTTATTTGCATGAAAATGAAAAGTGATTTCCAAATCAGAGGCTAAGCACCTACCCTCGTTTGGAAACAGAGGCCCGGGGGAACTCGGAAATGGCCTATTCAGCCATTTTTACTGACTATCACTCTTTTACAGGTTCAGTGACTACCGAAGATTTCGATGCTGCAGGCCAGCGTAAGGAACCTAAAGGTATCAGTAAAGAAACTAAAGAGAAATGTAACACAGAAAGCAACACTAACGAGGAACAAAAAGCAGTATTCTCTCTTGCAAGTGACACAGACAGTATGGAGAGCGTCGAAATGCATTCAAAATCTGAACATGATACGGATTCGCACGCTAATGAAGATCCAAGCAAAGCAGTGGATACTACGGACGGTTTACCCACTCAGCGAACACAACGCTTGAGCAGCAGTGACAGTTATTTTTCGCATCAAGACTCTAAGACCATGCCTTGGTATGCGAGTAGTCTTGACTTTGAGATGGGTCCTGATGCTAAATTAGCTGACTCCGAGTCACCGCAATTACATCTTGACAGAATCAACGAGTCTCATCTAGAGGCTAACTTAGACGAATTACATCAAGTAAATCACAGAACTTTGAATAAGACGTCCACTCCGTCACGTGAAGTGAGATTTGTTCCAGGAGGGAAAGGGGAGTTTGATCATGACATGGGAGGCAGGTCCTCTCCTGATTCATCTGGAAGAGGTTCGTGTTTCGAGTTTACATGGAAATATAAAATGATTCTATAGATCGTTTTCACTGTCACGCAACAAAAAAATAAATTGGAAACCGTCGAGTGGAAGAAGCCAAGAAAATGAAATGTTTTAAAAGACTAGTATATAAACAATTTGTCCAAGTCTCAGGTCTTTGTGGCCGATAGTTTCTGAGTTATTTGCCGAAACGTTTCACGCACCTCTGTAGAGCTTTGTATGGAGATGCCATATTGGTGTACCGTTTCGGTGCATCAATATGGTCGCCGGAAATCAAAAAAAAAGTCTGGAGTTCAGGGGCAGGGGCATCCATCCCCAAGAAATACGATTTTCTGCCTTTCCGTGACCGGAAGGAGTTAACTTGGCAGGTCTTTTAACGTATTAAAAGAGTGAATAATGCTGTCTTTAATGAACAAATACAACTTCATCCGATGTAATATTTATACTTCAGAAAATATTTTTGTTTGTACACGTCACGTCGGCGGTGGGGCATGGAATATGGCCCTTAGTGACTTTTGATGTTGTGTCAAATCCTCCTTGGAAGAGGGTTGTGTTGTTTAGTGTACATTTAAAAGGCATGCTAATGCTGTTAAATCTCGATGTTTTGAACTCTTAGTTTGTCAAGCCTTTCTATAATCTGAACCAAAACTGTCTTTTCTTCCCCTGTCAAATACTGTAATTCTAACCCCCCATTTTTCGAACTTTCCGACGAAGCTCTTTTTCCCTCCCGCCGCCTTTAGTTGAAGATGAGTCTGACAATGTCTTTATTTATTAATGTATTCTTAGATACTCCCGATGATCTGGCTGTGGCTTCCAGGACTCCTTCCCCACCTCATTTAAATGAAACCCACGAGGAGCTTCTTGATCACGACTTTGTTGAAGAAGACCCGCATAATGAAGATACTAGTGTAGTTGCGGGAGGTTACAGGGAAGGTTGGAGTCCTGTGGCGTCAGTGGTCCTGTGGCGCAGAATGCTGGGAATTCTGGGCAATGTAAACAAGATCAAAAATCCTGCCATTCACGCTTAAGTCTTTGAGTGCCTGACATCAGTCTGGACCTTGCTGGCCAAGGTAATTCAATAACGATAATAATTGATGGCAACAGGGGTTTCCAGTTTAGCCAGTGTTTAACGTTTTTTCAGTTTGCCTAACGCTTTTAGAGCGATTTTCGTATGACCTTGAAATGAAACGCGCGAACGATACAGAAACAACAAACGAACGGAAATAGAGGTATTTGATTGGTTTATCGAACGGATACAAACGCGCGTGGCTCTTGGTTGGTTAAGCGAACGCTGGGGTCAACTTCCTGGAAATCAATCGATACTTGGCTTTGACGTCATACTGCAACACGATTGGCCAATCGAACAATGTCTTCTCCGTACGGGGGGTTTTCTTTGGCGGGAAAACGAAGAGTCCATGTTTTGACCTTTTCATCCACTGGCGGATAAATCAAATAACGAACACTTACCGAAACCATTTTTCAAGGTCATACGAAAATCGCTGTAACACTTTTATCTAGATATTGTTCATCGTAAACACTATCATGGTAGCATATAGGGTACACTAGAAAAACATTTATCTTCTTAAAATAACCCGCTCAGGAAGAGATGTGTTACTCCAATGATTTCTTAAACCGCGGCCTGAATTAGACTTTGTCAAAATAACCAACCATGAACTTTAACTTTGTTGAGGATTGTGTTTGAATTTGCGCGGTGGTATTTTTGTACACTGTTTTTTCCCTTTAGATCCGATTGAATCAAGGCATCTCATTGGATAACAAGTCCACTCCTCCCATTCCTGTTTTAATTCCTCCTCTGCAGCACTTGGCTACTTGGGTCTTTGAGGTCAGTATCAGAGGGGGAAAAATCACTACATCAGAAACACTGCGTCAAGTATGATTTAAAAAATATTGGTAACGGCTCCAGGTACAAGCCTTGCCTTCCAGTTATTTCCTTAAACAACGACCTTGACTCTCTTCACCCAGCTGTATAAATGGGTATCCTGTGACATACTGCCGAGAGGAGTGGTTACTCTGCACAGGACTACCACTGGAAGTAGAAATGCTCATAGGTACCTCATGCTGCAGAAATCGAGTTAATCCTCCCATGTGGCCCTCATGGCTCGTGTTTCTGCCTTTACCTTTGCTTAGGCGTAAGGAAAAAAGAATTCCTTCGAGTGTTCTATTATACCCCACTTAATAGGGCCATTTATACGAGGAAAAATAAGACGCGTCTTAAATAAGACGCGAACTGTACCATTTATACGAGCATGTCTTATCTAATAAGACGCGTCTTAGCTAAGCCGCGTCTTATTTTAGACGAAATGTGCCTTTTATACGGAAAGTTCGCGTCTTGTGTAAGACGCGTCTTATTTTTCCTCGTATAAAAGGCCCTAATGATGCGTACTATCCAATTACGTTGTCGTATGAAAAATAAGAGCTGAAAGCCAATCAGATTGGAGAATTTTGTTGTAGTTATGTATAATCATAGATTTCCATGTTTCGAGCCGTCGAGTTTTCAAAGTAAACTTTTTTTTCTTGGTCATGTTTCAAACATATTATTCAATTCTGCGCTCCATTTTTCAAATCCTGATAGTTTAAAACAAAAATTCTTGGTTTCCTTAGGGAAATGAGGGAAAAATGTATCTTCAAAATTGCAAGCCTTTAGGATTTTTGACACACCACAGAATTACGGCCTTAGACTTCAAAGTTACAGTGTAAAATTATCCCTTTTGCAAAGTTACTAGTTGTAACTTGGACTGTGTCAGGAGCCCATCTGATGGCTGCTGACTGTGTTAATTCGAGGGAAACATAAAACCTTTCTGGGAAACAGCCCACCTGCCCCTCCCCTAAGCCACCATTTTGCACTAAGTGCGAAGTAAGTGTTAATGTTGGCTTAGGGGAGGGGTAGGTGGGCAGTTTCCCGGAAACGTATAATGATTCGTGAGAAGTAAGTGTTAATGTCAAGTGTTGGCTTAAGGGACGGGTAGGTGGGCAGTTTCCCAGAAACGTATAATGATTCGTGAGAAGTAAGTGTTAATGTCAAGTGTTGGCTTAGGGGAGGGGTAGGTGGGCGATTTCCCAGAAAAGTGCATTGATCCGTTAATTCGGGGTTACTCTCTTTTTTGTTCAGGCTGCCTCGTTGTCAATTAATAATGAATTTAAGAGTGGTCGTTTGCTGGCCTACAAATTGATGTGTGCTATGACTGTCTGTAGACAAGACATGCCTCTTACTCAAGAATACTTGACACACTTCTACCGTTTAATGCACATAGGACTTACAGGTACCGATCAGGTAAGTGTAGTTTATTACTAGGTAACTTTGGCTGTTTTCTTTAGAAGGAGGAGTGTGGTTTCAGCGTTCAAAGAAGGTAGTGTCCGATAGCCCGGTGCTGGCGGATTTTGCTATCGGGCTAGAGAATTTTGTTATTAACTTGTCCGACGGGCAAGTGAATTTTTTTGAGGAATTCAAATTACAGAAGAACTGTGAAATCAATCTGCTCATCAAAACGTTTTTTTGGGGTCAGTTGAAATGATGTTTGGGCTAGTAAATGTTAGCTTCAGCTTGCCCGAATGGAAAGCTGTAAAAATGACTTTCTTTGCACCCTGGGTTTATATTAAGAAAATGATCAGGTTTGTTTAGTGCTGTCTTTAAGCACTTAATTAAACATGGCGTAGTTTTTATTTACGTAATAGCCTCTCTTTAGCTTGTATGTTTTGTTTTTTCGTAATAGTCATCTTCAGAGTCAAATCAAAGTGAGTTGTACCACGTCAGTTGATGGTATTAAACTCTGGTAATTTTTCTGATTGGTCAATTAAGTCGCGATGCTATTGGTCGTCTGTCAATTAAGCCGTGATGTTATTGCCTATGAAGACTCGTCATGTCATTGGTGTGTTTCGATCCGTCTATTGTCGATGTCACAGTTAAACAGTCGTTTATTGGTAGTAAATTTGTCGGTTGTCCAGTCATTCTCTCCTAGTTAGTTTTTCTTGAGTCCGTCGATGAGTCGTTTGTACGGTGCCGGTAACTGTTGACTACGATTCAAAAGCGTTTGTTCTAAGTTAGTAGGGACTTTGAGATCCAACGACGCGACGGCGACAAGAACGTCGCTTAAAAAGTGAATTTGCGTTCTTTCAATTCAGTCTTTGTAGCGATTATTCCTACCCACTTACTTTGTCAATTGTAGGCAAACCCTCCTGAAGCTGAATTTCAAGGGACCAAATTCAAGCTTAGAAAGAGAAATAAAATTTCGTCTTTGCTTGTTTACGTCCTCCATAAAACGCGAAATTAGGCATTTTCACATCGTAGTCGTGCAAAAACGGGAAAGAAATGTTCAAAAAAGTGTAATGCACGTGCGAAGTTGTTGTTTTGCTAATTAAACCAATTGTTTTTTTGACGTTCTCGTTGTCGTCCGCGTCGTTGGATCTTAAAGTCCCTAGTAGGGAGTTTAAGCAGCAACGTTTTTTAGCGATCGCATTCAACCAGAAGTGAGCGTTTTTCTCTTTCAATACATCTTGACGCTACCAAATTTGAATTGTTAAGTGTCTATACTCTTAAAGAGACATTTTGCCCAAGAATTTCGTCAAAACCACGGCTGAAGAGTGCAAAAAGTCCACTTCCGGTTGACGTGCGCCGCTCAAAACCGTTGTTGCTTAAACTCCCCAGTAACATTCCCAGAAGTCTTTGCGAAAAGTAAACTCGACCCAGTTTCTCTCTCGTTTCTTAAGTGGCGAATGTTCAGAATGTTTTCTTGCTATACTTTTTTTCTTCTAATTTGCAGGATGCTACCAGTGCTATTGTTAGTAGCTGTGCACATTTCTTGTCAGTGATGCTACCGAGCTCAAGTCTTTTAATTCTCGACTTTATTAAAGCTACTGATGGAATAATTATCAGTCAGAATATGGAGGTAATTTTCTGTATTTTGTTTCTGTGGTTGAATATTCTATTTTGTCTACAACGGAGGGTTGCAGTTCTCTTGTTTTCAGGCTTAAGGCTCCTTTGTTAACTTTTTTATTTCATTGTTTTCCCAACCAATCCCAAGAGGTCTTCCTAGAGCTGCAAAGTCGTCGCTCTCTTAAGGGGTAAGGGGGCGGGGGGGGGGGGGGAGTGGCCAGGGGATGGGGAGTTTATGTAATTCCCAGGGGCGTTCTGTTCCCATCTGTCCTATACATATATTGTCTTTTCTAAATGTAAATGTTTTATTATTCATTAAACTATTTCCAGCTCAAAACATGCTCTCTTAACAGTTCCGTCTTCAAAATATTTGCCTGCTCTTTCTGTGATGTTTATTTTAGAAGAAATTCTTTATACACAAGTTTTTGGATCCTCCGAGTAGTAGTTTCTCTACTCTTGCTATGTCTTTGCGGTAGTAATTCGGCTTGAATAATGATGGAGCTCATCGATCTAAACATGCTTACGGGTGCGGGTGATTGTTCAAGACCCTCTCTCCTGAAAGTATAGCTTTGAACTAACGGTCGCAGAAAGCAACTTAGGATTAAGAGCGAATCTGTTTGCGACTTTTTCTTTGTAATCTCCATGTGCTTCCTATACTTGTTAATCCACCTTCGGCCTACTTTATCCGATATACTGGGCAAGAAAAAACCCTCCTGAACAACAACAACAACGACAACAACAACAACAAAATGGCTGCGGAAAGTGCACACCTACTCTTAAGTTTTTTTTATGCAACAAGCACAAAATTTGACGTGATATTCTGTAATTGTTCTGCGGTTACCAAGAGAAGAGGCAGTCACTCTTGTTGGATCCCTGTTATGTTACCCGAACATGTTTCCTGACATGCCACTTCACCAACCTGGGCACCAAACTAATGAATATCAGCACAAGAGTACTGGCAAGGATATCAAGGTTTGTTATCGCATACTTTAAACCTTAAAAGCCCCTTATCATCAAAATAAGCACTCTCTAGACAGTTCTTAATTCATTACTTAACTTCCATTCAGACTTTTAATTCAATGGGTTTGAAGTTGTTTACCGTATGTCCTGATTTCCATTCCTCGGATTTGCTTTTAGGGCTCAACTGATTTGCTCCCGCCTAGTAGTTGTAGTTGTTTTTAATTCCTCTTATGTTGAATTAATTAGTAATTATTTGTCGGTTTCATTAATTTTTTATAGCTAGAATATTCGCTAACTTAAGGTTAATCCTTTGTATTGCATTGTGCTTCCTTACTGCGCATAATTTCACGCCCAATTTGCGCGCGCACATTAAAAAAAATGGTGGCTTTTCCCTAAAGGCTTCTTGTGATAACCTATCACTTTTTTTTCTCCTTAAAAAAAAAATTGCGTACTGCTTTAAGCGCGCGATGTAGTTATTGAATTAAATGAGTGCTGCAGCGGCAATGAATCTCGCAAACAGTTGGTTCATACTTAAGCTGTGCGCATATCGAAAAATGAACCACTTGAGAATATTGGAAAGCACTCGAGAGGCAAGAGTTAACCCTTACGCCGCTTTCGTGCTCTCTTTGTACTTCCTGTGCACTTTATATCTCGATAGTCGCACGCTGACGGATGAACCAATTTTTTTTTTATTCGACCCCTTTAGCTAGCATTGTACCATAAATATCGTCGAGGGAAGTAATAATAGAATAATTTGTAGCGTTTATGGCAAGAGGTTATTTAAACCCTCTATCTTCAGCGATTATTTTCCTTCCTTGCAATAGACCTTTCGTGTGCAGTTATTCAGAGACACTCATTAGTTCAGCTTTTGACCCTAGTGCTTATCAATCAGCCAAAGCAAATACGTGTTCGTTGTTTATGTGTAATTAGAGAGTTTTAGATCCGAGTTTACCGCGAACCTCTAACCGCTGGAGGTCACGTGACAAGTCTTTCGCGTCACGTTTGAGGTTTACGACGTGCGTTTTCAACGTGGGGAGATAGGTTTTCACGTATGTCATTTACCTGAACACTTTTAGCGTATAATTCTTGTTTCATCCCACGTAATGATACAAAAATCTTGTGGAGCAAGTCTTTATCCATTAACAGAGGCACACATTCGGGCGAAATGCTAAATTTTATAAATCCTATTGGATCTTGAAAACAAGTGCCATTCATGGCTGCTGATTCAAAATGGCGGCCTTAATTTAATCCACCGCCAATCTAAATCGAATTTTGTTTGACCGTCGAACCGCAGACGGGTAACCGCAAACCGCGGTTAGAGGTTTGCGGTAAACTCCGATCTAAAACTCTCTATTACTGTTATATTTTCCTCAACTACAGGATAAACTCATTGGCGCACTCTTACGAGCGTCAAAACTCGATCCCTCATGCAACGCCAGGTTGGTATCGGTAACTTTCTGTCATCGCACGCAATAGATCGTTTTCACTCACGTGGTCTGCAGCTATGCAAATTTCTTTGACGAAAGGAAAGTTTTTACATGGGAAAAGAATTCAATCCCCAAAGGATTTTTTCAGTACACCAACATGGTCGCCGTATCGTAGCCGTGTACACCAATATGGCCACCGTGACGTCATGTGAAAACTATAGATACACCACTTTAGAAACGAGAAGGAAACTGGTGCCGAACTTTGTCCCATAATTGTCTCTGGGATCGTTTCTGGGGACGCGCCGGTCAGCTACAGTCCCAGAAGTCTTTGCGAAAGTTACCTCAGCCCAGTTGCTTTCTCATTTCTAAAGTGGTGAATAATAGTTATTTAGTTACGCATGTCTGGAAATTTCTTGAAAGTTTGGGAAAGTAGAGGATGTAAGTCAAACGAAAGTTGTTTGAGGGGTGTGGTCGTAATGTATTTTGGGAAAGCGGTAGGTGATAGCTTTTTCTTTACCCTAAAGTTAATTCATCATTTAGACGTTAGATTTTTACGATTAAACTCAACGACAAGAAACCAGCAGATATCTTAAGCCGTGAATTAACAATGATCCGCAAGGATCACCAAAGCAAAGCTGGCCAAGCTGATGTATGCAATTACATGTAAGCCCCTGCAAACCCGGCGGCCACCCCACTCAAGCCTGCGTGCCTGGGGTTCAACCGCTGACCCGCCAGTGATGTCTCGAAGTTAACCTTGCCTAAATTACAATTTAGCCACATTAAATTTTGAGACCAAGTATTTTTCTTGGAATGGGTAAAACATGTTGCGCATCTTTCATTTCAGATGTATAGCTCTCAATGCCATCGGTGTGTTCATAGTGGAAGAGCTCATACACTGCAAAGGTCATCCTAAAGTTCATGACTGTATTTGTGTTCTATTGGCGTCTGTAACTGTAAGTATTAGTGGGTTTGTTTCACAAAATACTACCGTAAACTTCCACTCATAAACTCTGGGCTTGTGCATCTTCGTAAGGGGTTTTGGGAATGCTTGTAAACGGAGAAGGGCTTTATCCGTGGGGGCTTTAAACCGGAATAGTAAAAGTGCTTCGAAGCAAGCTAGCAATGCTGATCAAAACACGTTTTGCATTTACTGGTTTTTAATTAAGCTTCAAAACGCACAATAAATTGAATTCAAAGGGGGGCTTAAAATCGGAGCAAGAGGGATGGCGCGTATAGAGGGGGGGGGGGCTTTAGTCGGATGTATTTTTTGTTTACAGAGAGATGGGCCGATCACTGGGGGGCTGGGCTTATAAGTGGGGAGGGGAGGGTTAAAAGCGGCTGTTCACGGGAAGCTGTATTAATTTCCCTTTGGTACTGCTTCCATGCTCATTTGCTATAATTTATTGTACACGATGGTTATGATGCCTTCTTGTAATGGAAGCACTCCGATGAAAGCTGAGCAGTAATTTTCCTGTGGTGCTGTTCATTAGCTGTACAGTTTGGTTCTAACTTTTGAGTCTGTGGATAAAATACTGAAGTGTGACAATTCAAATGAAAGCTACCCTAACTGACCCATACTTGATCCGGTGGTACTGTTTATTATACTGTGTAAAGTAGTTCGAAGTTTTTAATCTATGGATTAGTGTGACTCCTCAACAGAAAGCTACTTACCAGTACTTTTTTGTGGTACTGCTTACAGTTAAAAATGTACCTTATTTGAGTTTCAATGTATCTAGCACGAAAGTACTTATTGAGGATACTGTTTTTTTCGTCTCCTTCTGGAGACGGAACCTCCATTTTGCGTAGTCATCCGAGCCACACAAAGGTCTAGCCGTTTGAAAGGCAAAGAAAGTACTTTCGTTTCTCAGTTATTTTACTGCAGACCCTGAGTATTGGTCCGGTCCCGGGAATCGAACCCACGACCTACATCTCTGCGGTCGGGGGCTCTACCGACGGAAAAATTCCTGCCGCGGTTGAAGTTAAGTTCTTGCGAGATGATTATTTTCGATAGCACTGAAAGCTGTTAATCAGTTTTTTTGTGGTTGTTATATACCCTTTACACAAGGTGTTTTAACGTAGTTAGGTATATTCTACCGATTTGATTCCAGATATAGTAATCAAAGGGAAAGCTATTACCAGTGTTAATCGTGGCGCTATAAAATTGCGCTGTTTAAGGTACTTCTAAAATTCGACTTTATGGATGCAAAATTGCGACCACTACTTGAAACTTGTTGGTGCTGCCTCTTTGGAAACCAGTTGAAATTTTGTCTTGTGTGTTTGTTTTCATTTACTTCAATCTAATGCGAGGTGTTCTTTTTCTTCCAGTTTCACAACAAGTCCATTTGTCACGTGGCCTGTGAGGTCGTGCACTTTCTCTCTGAGTACTACAGTGAACTGTGTGTGTTTGATCAAACTCTTCCTCTAAAGATTGTCGAGGTTGGTAGCCTAACATCATCGGAAGAGTACATTTATCTCTGTGGCATTTTTGCTTTACTTCCCGTCAGCAATTCATTTTTTATATATAATATTGTGTTGGGAGTGTTCCCCAAGTCTCTTTGGCAACATAATCATCTTCTAAACCTGAAAGGGATTGTTTGACTTTTTAGCGCATGTGATTTTCTGACGTAATCGTGCCTTATGAATTCAAGCTTGAGGCTGAAGGATGAATCAAAGTTGATATTTTTAGTCTAAGTCCATTGAATCCCTCCATGAGATTGCGCCACCCTCTTCAGCAGTACCTTTGTATGGTACTATAATACTGTATAACCAGACTCTAAGTTTTGAGTCTTCTTAGACAGTGCTTCCGTCTGGCTCTATTTAGTTTTCAGGAGGGGGTGGGGTTGTGATTAACTGGCTTTTTTTAGGAATAAAACGCACAGTTGTCTTCCTGTACAGGTTCTTTGTCACGCCATTGTAAATCTTCTTCCTGGGGGAGAATCGAGTCAAGTTCAAGAGAAGCACCAGGTGAGAGTGTATACGATGATAAAGCAAGGTCCACTTCATAGGATTTACGCCACGAGTTTTGCCAACCAAAATTTTAATCCTAGTTTAGCGCTAATCATCCTTTCAGGAACCAGGCCGTGGGACTTTTTTTGGGACATTTTTTTTTCATTGGCCATTGCGAGGTTGCACAGGACGTTGGGTCTAAATTTGTTTCCCTAAACAGTCCCTTTGTCCAATTCGATACAACGTTGACCCAGTGACATATGACGTACTAGCTAATAGAACTATCCATGCATTTCCACACCTAAGCTTTCCCAATTTATCAGTGTCGTCACCCTCAGCTTATTGTCGAAATCGTAGCATGGCGGTTTTGTCTGGCGCACTACTGAGTGGCGAAGCCGCAACAGCGCGCGCGAACGAGCGGTAAAGGCGGCGGTTTCTTGTTGCTCCCGCGCCAATCTCCTCGAAGTTTCACTGCCCTCGTCCACCTTGGCTTGTTTGCACGCCAGACCAAAACCGCCATGCTACGCAGGCTAAAATCTGACCAATGCTCGACGCCTTTGCTTCACGTAGGTTTTGGTGTCTGTTTTGATGTGTCTGCTGGACTGGATTATGGTGATACCGGTTTCAAAGCTGATGTCGAAAACACATGAAGACGAGAATGTCAGCATCCTGTCAAGAGTCTTCCAGGTAATTGTAGTGAAACTTCTGCTAACGGACCCCCTCCGTATGCGGAAACCTCCTGTCAGGGGACACTTACCGTATTTACTCGATTAAACGCCGCAGATGGAAGCAAAATTACCAATAAACGCCGCACCCAATCAGAAAAATTCGGCGTGTATTCGATGATTGTTAGAAAAAAAACTCGATGCAACTAAGTAATCTAGACCATTCAGTCAATTAGGATCATCTCTCAGCAAAACAGAGGGACGTTGGAACTTTAAACATCTTTCTGTTTTACATAATATGTGCAAAATTTGTAAATATTTTCTAAAACTGAAAGATGTTTAAAGTTCCAATGTCTTGCTTCTTAAGCTGAGAGAGGATCGTAATTGTCCGGATGGTCTAGATCGTTTAATGATTTATCGTAGTTGTTGTCAGTGATTAAAGAAATGTGATTTTGAAATAAACTCCGCGTTGGAAACGCTTGAGGCCTACTTACACGAAGGAAATAATGTAGCAGCTTGGAAAGAAAGGGACCCTGAAGTACCGTGCCTTTTTTACTCGGGTGCATTACAAGACTTGTAGGTGTCAACAATCAGATTTCGTCTTCAACCGGTGCGCTTATTTCTTCCCGACCTATTCTGTCTCTTTTGACGAGTTTAAGGTTATAAATCGTAATCGTAGACACCAGATACCAGCGGTTGTAACGCTGTTGGCTTTCATCGATAACTTTTATCAATTAAATTTATCAATTAATTTAACCACTAGGTTTTGAAAATGGCTGCTGCTAATAAAGGTCCCAAGAAATGAACCAAACAGCTAAATATATCCACTATCATCAGCGGTGATGGACGACCAATCAGATTAGGACGTGTACAGGAAGGAGACCGAAGCTCAGCTGCCCTACCCACCAGCCCTGTTACTGACCCGCACTCTGACAGTGACTCTGATGAAGGTAACATGCCTACTCGGATATTCGTTTTGTGGTTGCGTGGAACTGGGTCGGTGTTGTGTCGAATTGCACTATGGGACTGTTTAGGGGACGAAATTTGGTCCAGTTTCCCACGCAACCTTTAACAGCCAATTGAAGAAGAGCTACGTCCCCAAAATAGTACCATAGTGCAATTTGGTACAACACCGACCCAGTCGCACCCGAAACCTCCAAATGGCCAATTGCCAAGTTTGACACCTCAGAATGAACATATCTCGCAACGTTTTTGTTGAAACGAGCGTTGCACCAATGGCCATTCGGTGCAACCTTCGTCATACCTGAGAGGTTGCGCGTGACATTGATCTTGAAAACTCGATATTTTACAGAGATTTTTTGGGCTCTTTAGTACTTTTGCATTTTCTGATCGCTGATATTTCCTTATAGTTACGACACGCAGAGAGCTGAATAAAGGCTACTTAGATTAACAGGCTCTTTCAGTCGTACAACTCAAATTTTTTTTACCATTTGCCTTTTCTATGAAATCCTTATGCGGGTGAAGCAAAATGTAAACAATGACGTCAGCGTCCCTTATTGGCTGCAAAATTCTCGAGCTGTGGGTCACACAGCTGCACTCGCTTTAAATTCTAAAATTTTCATAGCATCATATTTCCTTTTGACTGGCGAGACGCTTCGTCCTTATTATATATTACAATATTTTTTTGCTGAAACATCAAAGTTAATTTAACTCGCAACACTCATCTGTTGTTTTATTCTGCTCTGTAGAAATGGGTGGACAAGATACTTTTGACTTCCCACCCAAGTCGGATCCTGTGGAGCTAACAGCTACAGCGGTGCGTAACTTGTGTCTTTTATGATATCGCTACAGTTGATGTACCCCCCTTCCCCCCCACCCCGCCAAAAGGACAACAAATATTAGTCAAGAAGACGGGATGTGTTGGTGTAAATAAGAAAAATGTTGAATGGCATTGGAAAGTTAAGCAGTGTATCAACAACAAATGTGTGCAGGAGAGACGGAGATGTTCTGTTAAATACACTAGAAGATAGCTGAGTTACACACAAGGGTTCCTTTGCTCCTCAAAACAAAATTTACATCAATATTACCACCATATATGTTAAGTGTATTGGGTAGTCCACTAAAATTTGCATCCCGGCTTTACTAATATCCACAATAAATACACTTCCACATTCAGCGATAGCATGTAATGTATCAGACTTCCAAAAGCTGCAGGGCGCAAGACTGTGCTCTAAGGAAAATTTTCAAGCATTTTAGCTGGGGTGCCCAGGCCTAAAGATGGTCGCCCAAATGAAATTTTAGTTAGGGTGCCCAGGCCTCCAGGTTGGTCGCCCAAGTTAATAAATCAGTGCGTTGTTAGTTGATTATTTTCTAAACAAGACAAGCAAGGAACATATGAGACACAGGGGACACAAGGGGGGCAGGGAACACAGGGGACACAAGGAGACACAGAGGACACAAGGGACACAGGGGACATGGGACAAAAGGAGACACAGGGGACACAATGGACACAGCGGACAAAAGGGGATACAGGGGACGCAAGGAACACAAGGGGACACAGGGGACACAAGGAACACAGGAGACACAAGGGAACACAAGAGAACACAGGGGACACAAGGGACACTGGAGACACAAGGAACACAAGGGGACACAGGGGACATAGGGGACACAGGTGACAAAAGGGACACAGAGGACACAGGGGACATAAGGGGACACAAGGGACACAGGACAGAGGACACAAGGGACTCAGGGGAAACAGAGGACACAAGGAAACACAGGGGACACAAGGGACACAGGGGAGACAAGGGGACACATGGGACACAAGGAGACACAGGGGACACAAGGGGACAAAAGGGACACAGGGGACATGAGGGGACACAAGGGACAGAGAGGACACATGGGACACAAGGAGACACAGGGGACAAAAGGGACACAGGGGACATGAGGGGACACAAGGGACAGAGAGGACACAGGGGACACGGGACACAAGAAACACAGGACACAAGGGGACACAGGGGACACAAGGGGATGTAGGGGACACAGGTGACAAAAGGAACACAGAGGGGACACAAGGGGACATAAGGGACACAGGACAGAGGACACAAGGGACTCAGGGGACACAGAGGACACAAGGGGACACAGGGGACACAGGGGAGACAAGGGAGACAAGGGGACACATGGGACACAAGGAGACACAGGGGACACAAGGGGACAAAAGGGACACGGGACTTGAGGGGACACAAGGGACAGAGAGGACACAGGGGACACGGGACACAAGGAACACAGGACACAGGGGACACAAGGGGATGTAGGGGACACAGAGGACACAGGGGACACGGGACACAGGGAACATGGGGCACAAGGGATAGAGGGGACAGTAATTAAGATTGTGGTCAGTTTAGGTAATTTTTGATAAAAAAATGTTTGTGTCAAAAAATAAGGACACTATTCTTTTTACTCATCACACGAGGTGAATTTGCTTGATATTTTATCAACTTCTCCCCACTACTTCCGTAGGAAATGAATAGGGGCAACAAATGAGAATGCAAATTTGGATCCTAGGTTTTAAAGGGTTAAGAGAGAGTTGACTGTATCCTGAAAATTTTAAAACGCTGTGACTAAGGCATTATGCGAGAGGTGGGCTGTGTGGGGTGATGGGCACTTGTCGAATTCTAAATTGTACTGCAATTAATTTCAGGTATTAACGCACTTGGTCAATCATCTTGGTCACTATCCCCTTGGCGCTGGTCCGTCGAGAATGGACAGTTTAATCAGCGAACATGAAGATAATCCAAGCGTGGAAGAAAATGAGCTCTTGTCCAGTATTTTGTCTGCTCCTAATGTGCAGGTCGGTTCCATATCTGCTGCTGACAATTCTTATTTTTCTTCCTCTTCGTCACTCCAAGGTGTTCTTACTTGATTTGTTTCGTTCCTTTCAGTTTTTTGCACTCAATGACAGGGTATTGATATCTTTGGTGGAACTTACACTAGAGGTGAGATGCTTAAATTGGCGTTTGGATTGAAATCCTGAACTCTTCTCGACTTCTTCGAGAGCAAGCGACTGGCAAAAAGGTATAGGGGAGAGGAGGGTGGAGCAGAGCAGAGCAGAGAGGAGATGTGTAATCAGTTTTTTAGCCCTGTGCAATGGGTGGGTTGGCGTCTCGATCTCTAGCCGCCTTCGTAAAGTTCCAGGAGTTGTTGATCCTTCGTGACGAGTCAGAAAGAACGCCTTACAATGAGGCTAATCCAGGGCTGTCACTGAAGACCTGGAGCTAGGGATTTCGCCCTGCTAATACGAGCATGACCCCTGGCTACTTTCATAATAAACAAAGGGAAAATGAAAACAAAAGAACCTCCTAGCCGTTCAATTCCCTACCTACTAACTGCTTGTACCCGGCAACTTGAAATCTTTCTGACAACCCTGCTATCTTAATGACAACAGATGACTAAAGGTTGATTGCAGGATCTTTCTAATGTTTCCAGGACACACCTGATTCTGTCGTGTACCAGGCCCCCGCGAGCACAGCGGCCACACAAGTTCGAATGATCACGAGGGATATGACGGGTAAAAATGTTTGGGACTTTACGCTATTACACGGGTCTTCAGCTACGCATAATGGGCAGTACCAATATACTGGTAAGATAATGTGTGGTAGGTTGTTCAAGTTCTGGTTTTGTAGCTAAAATTAGCCATTATTTGTTGTAAGGGCTATGCTTAATATTCTTTAAGCTTCAACTTGGAAGTTATGAAATCAGGAAATAGAAGAAATTATATTGCTAGCTGTACCACAGAAAACAACAGTCAAAGTCTTGTGACTGCTAGGCCGACACCATGAGCGGTTCTTAAATACTTTGTGCCCACTATACAACGGTCCATGTGTAGACGTCTTCCTTCTTCCTTTGTTAATCTTACAGACTTTGTTTCCGTAATCAGGAGCAATGTGCCATTTTTGGAAAGGTCACATGTAAAGTCGGCTTTCTCTCAGTTCTCTCATTACTTATTTTCTTGACGAAAGCTTTGTTTGAAATTTAGCTTAATCCTGAAGTAATGTTAACTATCTATCGAGCAGCCCGTGTCAGGGTGGAGAAACGAGGCCATACGCATGCAACAAGCCAAATGGCTTCTTGAAGGAGGCCACCTTAGCTCTTTACCACCCTTGTGTTATTCATGTTCACTTTCTGATATTTGATAAACCGCATTTTGTGTTCTATGTCGATTTATCTGTCATCCTTCTTTTCCCCAAAAAGAAGCAATAAATAACCATTCAATTGAAGAATTGATCGATGAAGAAGATGCAAGCCGTAGTAAATATCATCCACTCATAAAAGCCAGGAAATGTTCAACACCTGTTCCTGATGATAGACTCGATGAGGTGAGCCTTTCATGTCTTTGTTTCTGTGTCATTGTAAGTAAGTAAGTGTTAATTTAGCACCGTCCCATGCGGCTCCTACTGGAGACGGGACCACCATTTGTATGTTGTCAATCGAGCCACGCAGAAGTAAAGCTGTTTGCTGGGCAAAGGTAGCTCCTTCTTCCTCGGTTGTTTTTATACTCCGAGTATTGGCGACCCCGGGAATTGCGCCCGCCACCTCCTGTTTTGCAGTACAGCGCTCTATCAAACGACTAAGCTAACCGTTTTCCTTTTTCTTCCGTTCTTCCTTCCTTAATGCTACGCTTAGTCCCCTGCTTCCTTAATAGCGGGGCTCCCGCGCGCGCGAAGCGCGCGTGGGACAGAGCCCCATACCCATGGAATATGGTCAACCTCTTTTCGTTTGGTTGTCACGTGATTGACCGAGCGTACGTACGTACGTACGTACGTACGTACGTACGTACGCGTCTACAGATTGTATGGGTGGGGTAGGGGAGACTATCAAAAGGAAGGGAGGGGTGTCTCAGGCATGTCTTGGCAAGTCCACATCTTTAATATAGGACATTAACAATATGGTCAATTGACAGCTGTCCAAACAGGATAGCCACTGACCAGTATCCCATGACCATATCGCGGGCTCATGTGTCAACTCATCGAGGTGACGTGATTTATTTGGAAGCTGTCCGCTGACCAGTTAACTGTTTTACTAGATCGCGAACAACGTTCAATCTCATACTTTTACTAGTTTGGGAGCACAGGAAAACTGATAATGCACACATATTGGACATCAATGTTTTGATCAATTGACAGCTGTCAAAACAGAGTACCCGCTGACCAGTATCACTTGACCGTATCGCGGGCTCAGGTGTCGACCCGTCGAGGTCAAGTATTTTTTGAAGTTATCCGCTGACAAGTAAACTAGTTTTCAAGTGATCGCAGGCTCAAGTTCAATTTTTTTTCTTAATTCATATGAAATATGTTGTGTTTATGTGCTGGACAATTAAAATTTTGATTGCAAACTGACCTCGGACGTGAAAATTCAGCCAGCTGTTACAGGCAGGGAAGACAGTTGCTTTTGTTTTTTCTCACAATGGTCACGCGTTGGTCACGCTCTACGTCCAATTTTTATGCTCTGATTGGTCAAAATTTGACAGGTGAGTTCATGCGCAAAATTTATGCAGCATCTTGAATCTTGTTTACTTTAACAGCTGAAGCTGACAGAGTTTTGTGTCAACTTGTGATGTTTTTAACTGTCTTTTTCCACTGGATGTACAAAATGAAATTCAGCTGCTATCAGGAGTCTTCTGTTACTCATGGCTAGTTTGTTTATTGGGTTTTTGGTTGTGAAAACGTCGCTTGTCAAAGTCGGAAATCCGATTTCGGATGGCATCGTGTTCGTTTTCACCTTGCTTGATGCGTAAGAGGATTGCAAAGTCTGAAGCGATACTGGCTTTACCTGATAACTTTCAGGAGCTGCATCTCGAATGGTAAGCCAGAGAAATTATTGTATTTCATGTTTGTTTTTTGTATCTAATTTAATGAAGTGGAGCGTAGTTTATGCGGGAATTTAGTTTATGCGCGTTTGTAAGATTTGAGACAACGATCTCACCGAGTATCTGGTTTGATATAATCTTACAGAACTTTAAAAAGCCTTTAGACAGTTTCTCACCGCAAATAGAAAGAAAATGTTCCAAAGAATCTTTAGTTATAATTCTAGCCGGAAAAGAAAGCTTTGAGCGATTTTCTTGCCTCGAGTTCGTCTTTGGAAAAACAAACACCGGGAAGCTGGCTTAAAACATAAACTTCAGCAAACTTAAGCTTGAAGCTTGAAGATTCAGGATATTTAGGGACACTTTAATACTTGTCTTCCTGAATGAAAATTGTTGTCTCTGTTTATGTTTCACCGAATTATATTTCTTTTATTGATTGTTAGTAGTCTCTCTTGCAATTTTAATCGCTATGCCGATTGTTTTCAGTCGTTCAGTGAACATCGCTTGCAGGAGTTCTCAAAATGCCGCGCGTTAAACCATCAAATAAAAAATAAACATGATAAATTCTTTATTATCTTGGAGCGTAACTCTGTTAATGTTCATTCAAACACTCGCTACAGCTCGCACTACAAAAGTGAGAACCGGATGGCCGTATAGGTGATTTTGGAAAATTTTTTTAACAGTTTATGAATATTGAATGAGAGCAATTTGTATTGTGAAATACTGCTTTCTGTCCATGGTATGAAAGGTTGGTTTACACGCACCCAGATTTGTTGGCAAGATTTTGCAAAGTAAACTTGTCGAACGCCAAAACGTTGGCCTGGTTTTTTTTCTAAGCCTAATTGATCTACGGTGATCAATAGCCATTACGGCTCTTAAATGTGATAAAAGATGATTACCAGTTTTTGAGTGTACATATGAGGCTATCAACTCGATGTAAGATTTGGTTCACTCTTGGGCTGTTTGCAAATTATTTTTCTCTAAAATCAGGTAGCCTTTCCCTCAAAAGTCACATAAATGTGCTCTAAAGTTAACTGAATTGTGGAATTCGAATACAAGTTTATTGTTTAATTTAAATTATAAATTTACTAATGGGAGCCTCGCTTTTAGCCCTGGCTAAATCTATATATTAGTTATTTTCCCTTATCTCCTTGCCTGCTCACTCCTCCTCTTTATCTTCCTTGTCTTTCCTTTTTCTTATTTTTTATGTTTTAAACTTAAACCACTCTTTTTTGGGGATCCTCAATGGCGAACGTTCCCGGGGATTGTTGACTAATGACCAGGCCCACCTTCAATATCATTTAAAACTGAACCATAGTCACACTAGGGGTTTACTTAAGAATCCAGGAGAATCTCACCGTACGAAATATTGTAAAACAGCGCCTTGAAACAATGGTGAACTTGGAGAAATGTAGGAAATAAGAAAGAGCATTTGCTGGAAATAATTTAAATATGGGTCACATTAGAAAACACACCATTTGTTCCTTTTGTATTTGAAGCTCCTGTGTAGTATTGGATCCTCTAGCCACGAGTGTCTATTGCACCCAGACCTCTCTCTGAATGAACCCGGCCCCAACCCCGAGGGTGTGTTGGGAGACATGGAATTTGACGTCATTGACGCTGTCCTAGAACAAAACTTCAGCGAAAAAAGACGTATGGAGAACGATGTTAATGAACCGAGGTTCGTACTTTTCACCTAAAGCTTAGTCGTTATTTAGTTGATATCTTAGGACTGCTACTCTGCTACACAGCCGTTCTTTGTTTCGTCACGCAACGCTCCTCTCCCTCCTCTTCCTCCTGTGAGAAGGAGCGTTGCGTGAGGAGACAAGGAACGGCTTTGTAACAGACTGTAGGACTGCTGAACCGGGAACAATTAGCCCGCACACAAGCTCTCCATTTGGGTTATTGTGAAAAGTCACGCGGGGGCGGCGTCACGCGAAAGGAGACTCGAGGGAGGGGTGAGAAAAGAAAGGGGGGCTGTCCATTCCCTCACCCTTCGCGGCTTTGCTGCTCGCTTGCCTTTCGAAATGGAGAGCTTGCTCGCAGGCTACGAATTAATTAGAGCAATTTATAATTTGCGAGAAAAATTTTAATTTCTGTTTGATTTGTAGTTTATCGTCGCTTGCAGCTTCTCCTCCCCCATATGAAGTTCCTATGTCACCATTCCAGTTGTGCCGGTTTGTGGTTAGTCAGACTGGTTTGATAGCTTCAGAAAAAAGGTGAGAAAATTAAGAGCCTGGGTCAATATTACAGACATGACAATACCTTGTGCGTTTCTTTGTTCTTAAGGAGGTGCCGTGATTTGAAGTAAAAGATAGTGTAACAATTTCATTTCACATTTGTGTTAAATTGCAGAGCAAAAATCGATCTTCTGAGAAGGAATGACCGCTTTTTGCGTGAGTTAAAGAACCTAGATAATCGACGCATGTAAGTAAACAGAGAGCATTTAATTGAGCTACTTTAAGTGTGCTCAACATATCAGAGCTTATGGCAAATGGTATGCACTTGGATAGTATACTCTCTTGTAGGAGTTTTATAAAATCTTGTTGTTGTTGTGGTCGTTTTTTGATGAAGTTGGGGGTGGTTTTTTTGTTAGCCTGTTCGTGCCAAGCTCTCAGATTGCTGGGACGTCGCGAAAACAAACTTTAAGCGAAAATAGGACGCGCGTGATGTGGGGAAGAGGACGGTGGCGGGAAAAGAAGAAACCAACACCTCTCCCCAACCCCCCTCCCGCGTTTTTCGCATTAGTTTCTCACGATCTCTGTAAATTGCTATCGTGGAGCCTGCAGCTGGTTATTTGTAACGCTTTTATTGTTATTTGTTTCAGTCGCGAGACGCACAAAGTAGCCCTACTGTACGCGGCCCAGGGTCAGGAAGACAAAACTTCTATTATGTCCAACTCTGTCGGTAGCGAAGAATATGAACGCTTCGTAGCAGGCCTAGCGTGGGAGGTACTGACAGTGTAACGTAGATAAACCCTCAAGTTAAAACACGTATGGGGAGTGGACAGCACGGTGGTCCGGTGGTCCAGTGGTTCTGAGATTCTGAATGCAAATCATTTTCTTTCTTTTAAGAAGCCAAAAAATAAATATAACTTTTGAGTGTACTTTTAAGAAACGTTAGTGGCAGGCGCTCAAACGCGCAGGGAAAAGAAGAGTTGTACTCGCGAGAAGCGCGTAGAGAATGTAAGCACAATAGAAGAGTCTCTGAAGTGAAGACACCACTCCCTTCTCTCGCGCGTCTTTCGCCCTTCCGCGCGCGGCTCAGCTTCCATTTCTGTTTTCCCGCGCCAAGCAAAGGCTTTGCCTCAGAAACAAGCTAAGCACTTTTACCTATTCTATCAGCAGTTTTCTTTGGGTCATTCTCAATAAAATTATTCACAATCTGTGTTTTTTATCAGGTGGATCTTTCCAAGCACACAGGATTTCTTGGTGGATTGGAGAGAAATCTCTCGACTGGTACCACTGCCCCATATTCCTGTAATTCAACTACTGAAGTGATGTTTCACGCGTCTACTAGGATGCCGTTAGCTACCGACAGCACCGGCTTCAACAAAAAGGTGAAACGTCCTTCCATTTAAACTATAGTAGTATATTGCCTTACTAATGTGACCGCACCCCATTCGAACTCATTAAAATAACCCCTTGTGGGGTTTATTATTGTACCTCCCTTCTGTTAAATTAAGCGCGGAATTTCAGTCATTGCGGAAAGTCGTTCGTTATTTAGAAAAAGTTCTCTTTGCTGCTGCATTTTTTGACCGCATTTTGTCGCTGAAGAGCGCTTATCTGTTATCGCACGTTTTCTGTAATAAGTTGCGTCTTTGCGGCACTCATTTCACGTCCCATGCGTCCGGTTTTTCTATCCGTTTATTGCATGTTTCCGTGCACCAAACGTACGTTCCTTAAGTTCTGCTCGTTCCTTGTACCACTTGAACCCTTTCTTGCGAGTCGTATGTCTCCTACACTATTCCCTACACCAAGCGTACACTTCCTGTACCAATATCATGTTTATCCGCTCCTGTCGCTGTGCGCGTCGAAATTGATCAGTATATGCCTCAATCGAGCTTACGATATTGTTGTTTCGTCAGGTCCGTCACCTTGGCAACGATGAAGTTCACATCGTGTGGTCAGAGCATTACAGAGATTACAGGCATGACATCGTAAACACTGAGTTTGCGGATGTGATGATTGTGATTTACCCACTGGAGAACCGCCTGTTTAGAATTCAAATCATCAAGAAACCCCAGGTTGAAAAGCTATGCACGATAAATGGTTCGCCACTTTCGAAACGAGAAAAGAACTGGAGCCGAAATACGCCCGCAGTTGTTCCTGGGATCGTTACTGGGGGCGCGTCTAGTAACAATCCCAGAAGTCTTTGCGAAATTTCACTTGGTCAGGAGCCCATCATCGGCTCCTGACTTGGTCCTGTTTTCTTCGTTTTTAAAGTGGCGAGTTGCGATAACTTCGTAGAAAAATTTAAAAGAAAAAAGGAGAATTGAAAAAAGCTAAATAGAAATAAGTTAGGCTAGTACGACATTAAGGGATCTAGTCTGACGAATTAAGCAGAAAACATCTTAACAGTGGCAAATTTATCTTCTTTCTCAACTTAACTGATGTCAAAATAATAGCTAATTAATTCTTATTTCACTTTTGTGCGACAGCGTTGAGCTACGTATAAACGGACGCAAAAGCTCCCAACATTTTTGGGCTCAACATTGTCCCAACAATGTTGCAAATTGTTGCGTCCGTTTGCACGTAGCTAAAAATTAGATGGGTTTCAAACTTTAGGTAGCAACTACCAATAACACGGCCACATTTTAAAATCCCAAACAGTAGAACCTCTTATAATTTCACCCCGTTAATACGGCCAAATTGCAGTTAGCCTGTTTGTACCGTTGTGCTCGAAGATTCTTTCAGATATTTTTTTTCTCATTGGTCCCCGATTATCCATATCTACAATTAATCGCGGTTAATACATTACTTTGTCTTTTTTCCCGCTTCTTCCTAGGTCCCAACATTCGGACCCTTGTTTGATGGCGCCTTAGTGGACAGACAAGTTTTACCATCTCTCGTCAGGGCTAAGGCCATCAATGCAAGCAAAGCAAGCCGGGAGCTTCTTCCGGTCTATGAGCGATAGTATCCTTTCTATAAGTAAACAGAGAGAGTGGGCGTCTTGCAGGTTATCTTTTTTTGTTGGGGGGAGGGGGCGGGGAGGGAAACGACGCGCGTGGCGAACGGGTAAGAACGCGTTCAGAGAACCGCCGGGTTGTAACATCTTGCGTAAGTAAGACAAAATGAATCCGGAACCAAACGCGAGAGCTGATGCGCAGACAAAAGAAAAGAAAGATAGGCTCAAGCCAAACGTCAAACTTTTCATAAGACGAACCAAACTTTGTGAGTTACGCTCATGAAAAGTTCGACGTTTGGCTCAGTTAAGTTCGTCTGAATGAGTTTTGATCGTCCAACACTTTCTGTCCGTCTGATTCGGGTGATTTAGTAACAACGGGAACGTCAGTTGACGACGGCGCGCGCAAATTAAACAACTGGCTTGACCAGTGGCAGAGCGGCAAATTGGGCACCGGAAGTCGTGTTTAGTCCTTTCCGTGCGCTTTCCCGTTGTCAACTGACGTTCCCGTCCTGATGCTAAATCAGCGTAATCAGACTGATAGAAGGTCTGAGAATCGTCTCTGAGACAAACGTCGAAAATGAGTGCGAGACAAACGTTGAATTCCTTATGACTGGTAAGAAAAGGATCGCCAAGGTCGCTGATAAAACATTCAGCTACTGAAGTAATTGTATCAGTCGCATAAAACAACCATAATTGGAGCTAGCGCAGCTATCATGCGACCTTTTTGATCGCTGATTTAATTGCATTTTGGCATCAAATATTATCTAGGGTGACTTATTCGTCATCTAGTCACTTTGTATGTTTGAAGTTTTCTCTTTAATAACCCAATAGCTACGAAGAACGCGAAAAATGCATTGAACGTATCGTGAAGAACCACAAGGAACCCACAACATTCGAGGAATACTCCTCACTCGTGTTTTGCCCTGTGCCCAGGTCCCCTGGAAGTGAACCTCCCACTCCGCTGTTGTCAGCGGCTGAACGCTATCCTATGTTGCGCACGCAGACGGCGCCCAGTAGCAGTTTCTCTGACAACGAAAAATCGTCCGTTCGATTTCGATCAAAAAGTTCGGTGACGTCTCCAAGGATATTGAGTAGCAAACTTGGTGAGTACTAGATTCATGCACTATTGACGCCAACTGGCTCTTCCTTTGTGTGGCTGCAGATGTTTCGGCGTTTTACCAGACTTGAGAACGACAGCTGCTTGCTCACTACAAGTAATGTTACACGGGACGATTCGCAATGACGATTTTTAGCGCAGCACAGATTTACAACGTCGTAGCCACATTGTTTCGAATGGTGGCAACATAGTTCCAACATCGCAATGGCATGTTTCGATAAAAGTCGTGGTTGCGAACCGTCCTATTTAACATCACCTTACATCACGCGGCAGCAAAATCCTGCTTTCAGTAATGACGGAGAGGGAAGAGAGGAGGGGAGAGGTTAATTATAGGGAGGATATCTTTAGGGCGCAATTGTATTAAAAGTAATAACAGCATTGTGTGATTTTGATTTTGGAGCGAAACGTGCCGTTCTCAGAAGAACCCTGCTAAGAAGAACCGTCACTTTCAATCTCCCTCTTGCTGGAAGAATTTTTTAGTTTCCCTTGCCAGTTTGTGTCATTGGGCTTCTACCGTATGTGCAAGAGATTGTAGTTTTATTTTGACAAAAGTTCCATTTCTCTCAGGCATTCAAAGAAGAAGACATGGCGTTAACGTCTTCACTCCCGGATGGATTAGACAATGTAGCGGAGGGAGCGCAGTCTGTTACGGATGGCAGTAATCCTCGTACAGATAAAAAGAGACTTTCCATTCGCTTGCGGAACAAACTGGCAAGTCTAAACGCCGCGCCTAGTGCCGACAGCGACTAAAGTTAATAGGAAAAGAGTATTTTATTAATAATTTCTGAGTTAATAATTCATTCTTCGAAGATTGATCACTGTTTGAGTGTTCAAACTAAAAAAGAAAGGTAAAACAAAATTTTGCTTCATTGTACTAAGGAGTAACATTTCTACCGTAACGGCGTTCATTAAAATTCGCCTTTTCCTAATTAATTGATAATTCATGAAAGAAGACAAAGGTATTTGCTATGTCAAAGGAACGACAACATTAAAAGACATAAGTGAATGAACTAACTAAAGATAATAATTTTTAAGTAGTTTTAATGCGCGGCGATCTTGCCGCTTGCTGTAGCTGCCGTCACTGCGAAGCTCTTCCCTTGCAGAGTTTTTAGAAATCTCTTACAACCTGATTTTTTCTTTCTTTGGACATTATCCATATCTTTGTTATCAATGCAGTACTAGACGCATTATATAGCACTCTTCCCTTTTGGCTCACGCCAAATAGCGAGATATTGTGTAGTCAATACGTGTTAAAAAATAAGGAGCCCAAGTGCTGATATCAGCGGTTTCTTCTTGGGAACGAGGTGGTGGGTCATTCTGCTCTGCGTCAACCTAACCTTGTTCACAATCCTCTATAAACAGACTAACAGCTATTGTGTCTACTAGTTTGTATGTTTATCTGTTTCCATGTATCAGGCTATGTCCATTCTATGCTGACATCAAAAGCTATCTGGTACAGAATGAATGGCAACGGCACAGAACTGGAACAAATCGTTGAGGCGCTTAAAATATTGTACCGGAGCGGTTGGCCAAGAGGATTTGGTATGATACAGTAAATCCCAACCTCACTTGTGTATATTTACTTCCGCCTCAGTGTGGTCCAGTCCTCACTCCCACTCATTTACTTCCGATACGGTCCAATTAGGCCTTTTTCTCCAAAATTCTGCAAAGGCATTGTTTTCAATTTCGTCGCGCCAAGAGAAATTGAAAACAATGAGCGGCAACGGCCATTGAATAAGGCCTATACCTTTTCACACTGCGACGAAGCGGGTAGAAACCTATCCGATGTATGACCATCCACGTTCATTAGCGGCGCGGTGCAGCTTCGCTCCGTGACAGAAATCGCGCCAAAACCACCTTTGTTATCTATGAAAAGAAGCCCTTTCCGGTATTGTTTTCGTATCGGCACAAGGGCTAACACACATAGTGTGAGCAAAGCCTCAGAAGATTTTAAAGATGCAAACAGCGCAAGTCAGGGCTCTCATCCGCCTTGAAATTCCTCGAAATTCGATCATTACTAACTTTATCCAACTGAGATTCTCAAGTACCTAATTTGAAGATAAAAGTTACTATCGTACTGTGAAAGAACAAGAGCTACTTTGTAAGTGGTAATTGTCTTAACTCAAGTCCAATTCCTAACTGCTAGTAAATGCGTGGCAACCTTTGTCTCGACACAATAAAAAAGATGTTTTTTTTTTTAGCTTGTGTAGCTGTGTAACATCATTTTTTATCCGCCAGTTTAACGAAAGAAATCCGCTTTGTAATAATTACGTTTACCATAGAGTGTTTATATTTTATAAGGAAAACAATTGTACATATGAGTGCCAAAGCAAATGATTCGGAAACCTTTCTCAAGTGTCACGTCGTAAATTATTGTAAAAAAATTCCATATCGCTAATGTAAAGGTGGAAGTGGTCACGAAATAAAATTAACGACCTCTGTATGTGTCTTCAATTTACTTAGCAAACGCTTTTTCTCACATGCATTGCGAAAGTCATCTTTTTTAATGGGAGCACGGGAAACTTCGTTTAGTTAAAATTCAACATGTCACAAAGTTTCTCGTTGTGTTCTGTGGTGGGTTAAAAAAATCGAGCTATTTTTATTTGGAGGTCAGAAATTCCAACCTCTCCGATTTTAGTTGCTACTTCTTACGCTTCCGATTTCAAAGAAAGTAAAATTGAAAGGTCATGGTTAAATCACATTTTGCTTCATTCGTAATTAGTTCATAGAAAAGCCAGCGGATAAAATTATTATTTGAAACACGACATCCTTCGAATTCTACTGGGGCATGCGGATCGGAGTAGTGAAGTTATTATCAACTAACAACTGCAACTGCGCCAGCAGCGTGAAGGAAAACCTGTGTTGTTCGTGAGAGCCTAACCCCGGCTCCCTTTCCCTCTAACCCCTCCTCCAACACCTTGCCAGGGAATAGTAACTTATGTCCAAGGAAAACTTTACTTCCATTTGATTTAAGCTTCGTTTGTTCCCCTCTTTCGCCAAGATTCAAGATGGCGACTTCAATGGTGCCGTGAATAGACTGGAACTAGTACTGGTGAATCAATGTCAAAATTTATAAAATGAACAAGCATTTCACCGGAAAATTGCCATCGAGAAAATAGAACTGACTACCTTTTCAAACAAACTTTAACTCGGACCAACTTTCCAAAGAAACGCCAGAGAAACGTATGTTCCATTTACATCTTACTGAAATTTCCGGCATTCCTCGGTAAGTAGCAAGCGCACGGTACTACCATTTTAGACTTTCCTTTGCCTTCGAAAATTTTCTACAGAAACGACCCGAAAAGTCGTGTGCCATCTTAATTCCTATTAAACCGGAATTTGCGGAAACTTTTCGTAAACGGCTAAGATTTGTTTATTATGAAGTGGTTTCGGCTAGAATTTATCAAATCTAAAACGTTTCGCCATCACTATCTTTTAATTAAAGAACTAAGTAAACATGCCACAAAATCTTGATAAGATAATTCAGATTATGAATTAATTGTTTATCGACGCTTAGAAGCCTCTGGCAATTATTATTCGTTAGCAAAATAGATAGATATAATGGACACGTCAATTCATAACAGTCGGATGATCTGACAACTTCGTGGTTATCTGCTTAGAAAGGTCAAGGCTACGTTATATGCCACGAAAGCCGTTTGCAGTTGGACTAAATGGCCATGAAGAACAAATATGCGAATGTGTCTATTCAAGAAAACCTTTCATGGTCGGAGTTTGTTTTCAAAAACGTCGAGGAATATGGAAACACCACAGCGATTGTAAGTTTGTAAAGCTTAATATGTATTCCTAAATTGTAAACCAGAAATATTGCAACAGTTCCGCTTCATGAGTTGACGGAAACTGCTAAGTTAGTTGTGCTTTACATTAAAACCACACGAATGAACCAAAGTGCGATATATCTTTAGGACATAGCAGACATAAGGCCTAATCCGATACATCAAACTGGTATCCCGTGCAACTTCCAGAACTTCAATTTGGTTCAGGGTAACCTACTACCTATATATATCTCGCCATGTTTTTGTAGTTTATACATTATATCTTGGTTACTAACACATAGTTGGAAGACCGAACTGGGCATTGTAACAAGTTGAAGAACAATAGCCCCGCCAGATCGGGTTAAGGAAACAAACTAAGATTGCATGCAATCAGTGTTTCCTTTGTCATGCTCAAGCAACTGGAACTTGGATGCCAATATTGTAATTAGCACAGTTCTCGTTAGAATTGATTATCAATGGATAAGGTCGGCGCTTAAGAAACCAGTAACGCTTTCCATTTGTATGGAAAACCCATTAATTGCGGGGATAATTCAATTGGAACGGTTCATCCCAGTGGACATTTTCCACAAAAAAGTAATACCCTTTGAGGTATTACCTTTTTCCCGTTTTTACCGAAAGGATGGAAATTCTTTATACCTTTTGTTTGATTAACCAGTGCCAGGCTTCCTCTTGAAGAGGAGGGTGATTTGTTTTAACCCAGGCTCACTCGTTAGCTGGTGTTTTGCAAATGATACAATTCTAACCCATTCCCCTTTTCGGAAACTTTTTCAAATCCGGTGCCATTGGTCAGAAATTTTTTACTGAAATTTGCTAACAAATGGTAAGCGCTCCATTTGTTCGTGAAAAATAATGCTAGCTTATATTAAAGGTATGGATTGAATTTTGTCTGCCAAAATTTTGAATACATTCGACTTTTTCTTAACGGACACCTTTAAGACGTGACTGACACCATGTATTCCATTTGTTTGACCCTCTATATGACGGACATTACTCTTAGACAGAGACTTGAGGCAGGTCCCAAAGGTGTCCCTCCAAGAGGGAATTTACTGTATGAGTAAAAGGGAAAACTGTTTAATTGTAGCGGACAGATCCACTCATGTTTTTCATAGAATCACTTCAATACCTTTGTCATGTTCATGTTCATATCTTTGTTCTTTGTCGTTTTGTTCATAGTGGATATAAAGGGTTTCGTTTCGTTCGTGGATATAAAGGGTTTCGTTTATTATTTCGTTTCGTTTTTTTTGTCTCTCGATTGTCACTTTTAAAATGCCTTTGTTTGGAAAATACAGTAAATTCTCTCTTAGACGGACATCTTTGGTAGCGGCACAAAGCGTCCGTCTAAGAGTAATGTCCGTCTTATAGAGGGTCAGATAAATGGAGTACAGAAAGGTAGGGACCAAGTCTAGGTGTTTATTTTACCGAAGTGTCAGTCTTGTAGAGGTGTCCGGTAAGAGAAGGTCGAATGTAATCGTAGTCTATAAATCTATTAGCCGATAATGTGGTTGTATTTTTTGTTCTTCAAAGGTGTGCGGATCCACAAAAATCTCCTACACTTTTTCTCAAGTAAGAGATCTAAGTAGGAAGTTTGGTTCGGCTCTAAGCAATAGGGGAATAATCAAAGGTGATGTGGTGGCGATCTTGGCTCCGAATGTTCCCGAGTTTGCCATTATATTCCTTGGTGTGCTTCAAATTGGTGGAGTTGTGACAGGTGTCAATCCACATTTCACGTGTCAAGAATTGACCAATCAGCTTAAGGAGTCCAATGCAAGGTGCATTGTTGCTAGTCACCAGTTGGCACACCGAGCCAAGGAGTCATCACGTGTTCTGAAAATAGATCACGTGTTTATTATCGGCGATGATGACGAATGTGAGTTGGTCTCAAACCTTCTCAAAGAAGATGACTCTCACTTGCCACTTGTGACTTTCAACCCGAGAGAAGACTTAGCCATTCTTCCGTTTTCCATTGGTATCAGTGGCCTACCCAAGGCTGTCATGATAACTCATTACAATTTAGTCTCGTTTGGTTCCTTGGTGAGCGCTGAAGAATTCTTGGATTTTAGAGAAAATTCAAGGGTCTTCACAACCGCACCTTTCTACCAAGTCTTTGGTTCAATAGCTGTGTTGTCTCTTTGCCTGTTCCGTGGAGCCACCCTAATCTCCGTGCCAAGATTTGAATACAGCAAAGTTTTCCATCTCTTGCAAGACCATAAGGTGCGAAGTAGTATTGCAAATCGAATGCGTACATGGGTAGATGGACTTTCGACTATACCGCATACTTATTGCACTAAAGGATAGCAATCGTTATCTGAAAAAATAAACAGTATAAGCTGTTCTTGCGACCACTCTCTTAAGCGACAAGCTCAAGATGCGACCAGAATTCCAATGTTTTGAAAATGGCACAAGTTTAGAATTCCTATGTTTGGAAAAAGGCGAAATTTAGAATTCCAATGTTTGGAAAAAGCCAAAATTTAGAATTCAAACGTTTGGAAAAGCTAAAATTTAGAATTCCAATGTTTGGAAAAGCTAAAATTTAGAATTCCAATGTTTAAAAGAGCTAAACTTTTAGAATTCCAATGTTTGGAAAAGCTAAAATTCAGAATTCCAATGTTTGAAGAAAGGGGAAATTTAGAATTTCAATCTTTGAACAAAGGCGAAATTTTAAATTCCAATGTTTGGGAAAAGCAAAAATTTAGCATTCGAATCTTTCGAAAAAGGCGAAATTTATAATTCCAGTGTTTGGAAAAGGCAAAATTTGGAATTCCAATAATTGGAAAAAGCCAAAATTTTGAATTCGAATGTGTGGAAATACCAAAATGTAGAATACAGATGTTTGGGAATTGCCGAAATTTACAATTCCAATGTTTCGAAAAAGCCAAAATTTGGGATTCCAATGTTTGGAAAAAGGAAAATTTTAGAATTCCAATGTTTGGAAAAGTTGAAATTGAAAAGTCCAATGTTTGGAAAAAGGCCAAATTTAGAATTCCAGTGTTTAGAAAAAGTCAAAATTTAGAATTTCAATGTTTGGAAAAAGCCAAAAGTTAGAATTTCAATGTTTGGAAAAGCCAAAGTTTAGATTTCCAATGTTTGGAAAAGGTAAAATTTAAAATTCCAATGATTGGAAAAAGCCGAAATTTAGAATTCCAATGTTTGGAAAAGTTAAATTTTTGAATTCTAATGTTTGGAAAAGCCAGAATTTAGAATTCCAATATTTGGAAAATTTAACATTTAGAATTCCAATGTTTATTAAAAGCCAAAATTTAGAATACCAATATTTGGAAAAGACAAAACTTAGAATTGGAATCTTTTTAAAAAGCCAAAATTTAGAATTTCAATGTTTGGAAAAGCCAAAATTTAGAATTCCAATGTTGGGGAAAAGCCAAAATTTAAAATTCCAATGTTTGGAAAAGCCAAAATTTAGAATTCCAATGTTTGGAAAAAGGCGCAATTTAGAATTCCAATGTTTGGAGACAGCCAAAATTTAGAATTCTAATGTGTGGAAAAGCCAAAATTTAGAATTCCAATCTTTGGAAAAAGGCAAAATTTAAAATTCCAACGTTTGGAAAAAGCCAAAGGTTAGAATTTCAATGTTTGGAAAAGCCAAAATTTAGAATTCCAATGTTGGGAAAAAGCCAAAATTTAAAATTCCAATGTTTGGAAAAGCCAAAATTTAGAATTCCAATGTTTGGAAAAAGGCGAAATTTAGAATTCCAATGTTTGGAAAAAGCCAAAATTTAGAATTCTAATGTGTGGAAAAGCCAAAATTTAGAATTCCAATCTTTGGATAAAGGCAAAATTTAAAATTCCAACTTTTGGAAAAAATCAAAAATTCAGAATTCAAGTCTTTCGAAAAAGGCCAAATTTAAAATTCCGGTGTTTACAAAAATGCGAAATTTAGAATACCAATGTTTGGAAAAAGGAGAAATTTAGAATTTAAATGTTTGGAATAAGCAAAAATTTAGAATTCCAATGTTTCGAAATGGCCAAAATTTGGAATTCCAATGTTTAGAAAAGCCAAAAATTTAGAATTCCAATGTATGGAAAAGGGAAAATTTAGAATTGCAATAATTGGAAAAAGCAAACATTTTGAATTCCAATGTGTGGAATTGCCAAAATGTAGAATACAGATGTTTGGAAACTGTCGAAATTTAAAATTCCACTGTTTCGAAAAAGCCAAAATTTAGAATTCCAATGTTTAGAAAAAGGCAAAATGTAGAATTCCAATCTTTGGAAAACGCCAAAATCAAAATTGCAAAGTTTGGAAAAGGCAAAATTTGGGATTCCTATCTTTGGAAAAAGCAAAAATTTAGATTCGCAATGTTTGGAAAAGTCAAAATTTTGAATTCAGACGTTTGGAAAAGACAAATTTAAAATTCCAATCTTTGGAAAAAGCCTAAATTTAAAATTCCAACCTTTGGAAAAAGCCCAAATTTAGAATACCAATGTTTGGAAAAAGTCAAAATTTGGGATTCCAATAGTTGAAAAAACCCAAAATTCAGAATTCCTTATGTTTGGAAAAGCCAAAGTTTAGAATTTTAATGTTTGGAAAGGGCAAAATTTGGGATTCCAATGTTTGGACAAAGCAAAAATGTAGAATTCCAAAGTTTGGAATACCCAAAGTTTAGAATTCCAATGTTTGGAAAAGCCAAAGTTTAGAATTCCAATGTTTTTAAATAGCAAAATTTAGAATTTTTAATTAATGTTTGAAAAAGACCAAAATTTAAAATTCCAATGTTTGGAAAAGCAGTTTAGAAGTTTAGAAGTTTAGAATGGCAATGTTCAGAAAAGCTAACATTTACAATTCAAATGTTTGGAAAAAGTTGATATTTGGAATTCCAATGTTTGGAAAAAAGAAAATTTAGAATTCCAATGTTTGGAAGAAGGGGAAATTTAGAATTGGAATGTTTGAAAAAAGGCGAAATGTAGAATTTCAATGTTTGGAAAAGGCCTAAATTTAGAATGAAAGCGAAATTTAGAATTGCAATGTTTGGAAAAAGGCGAAATTTAGAATTTCAATGTTTGGAAAAAGCCAAAATTCTGGCTTTTCCAAACATTGAAATTCTAAATTTTGTAAGAAATTAAGGGTAAACGAGACGAAATTAAGTGTACACGAGTCAAAAATTCATTTATGAGTTCCTGAGTCACATTACTTTAACCGTTACCTAGTCCCTAGTCCTACCTCTAAAGAAAACCCAAAGCCTAACCATGACCTCTAATCTGGCTCGCAACTTGACTTGTAACTCTTAGTGAGTCATAATTTTGAGAAAACAAGTTTTCTCCTTCGTTTGAACTGTAGCGACTGTTCGAGCGTCTAAGATTTAAGCTTCTTACATTGATTTGCAGGTGACTCATCTTGTAACAGAGGCGTCAACAGTGCATGCGATATCTAAACATCCAACGGTCGACAATCACGACTTGACCTCACTAACCCAGATAATATCAAGTTCTTCTTCGTTAAGCAAGGAGACGTCAAGAAATGTGATCAAACGTATACCTCGATTGAAAAGAATCAGTCAATGTGAGTGAACCCTGTATACACTGGCAGATACAGGGGAGGGGCCCGGGAGGCCCGCCCCCCCTTGTGTTTAGACCAAACTGAGGCCCGAGGGGCCGAAAAAGTTTTTTTTGTGACCGCCTCCCTCCTCCTCCTTATCTGGAGGTCTGGATGCGCCACTGGTATGAACACATGACATTATCACTATCCTTGTCGTCCCTTTATTGTCCTTACTTCTTGTTGCTATTTCCTTCGCCCTCCTTCGCTTCGCTTCCTCTTCTTTTCCAGTGACAGTCCTTCCATCGTGTCTTTGTTTTTGTTCATTTTACTCTCAATATAATTCAATATAATTTAAGAACAGTGGAGGCGTGTGTGGCCGAGCAACACCTCGAACTCTGGTCGGGGGTTCAAGCCTCGCCCATCGCGTTGTTTCCTTAGACAAGGAAGTTTACTCCACTTTGTCTCTCTTCACCCAGGTGTATAAATGGATGCTGGCGACATACTGCTTGGGGGTAACCCTGCGATGGGCTAGCATGTCGTCCAGGGGGGAGTAGCAATACTCCTAGGCTTGCTTTCTGCTACTGAAACCGGAAAAAGGCTCCGGCCGTGTAGGCCTTTGGCTCGAGTGCGCCTTTACCTTTTTTTCATAATTTAAGAACACGCTGGGCAAAGTTCGTCCGGTTTGCCAACAGATTTGTTCCTGAAAATCTGTTTGATGATTACACGTTTTGCTTTGTTGAGCATCTGAATTGGATACGTTCTCGAAATTAGTTTAATTACAACCTCTAAAAATAACTTTAGTGAAATTCAGATATTCCGGCCAACGCAAACGCCCGAAGAATCCCTCTCTGTCGCATTATTCTCTGTTAATCCGACTTAGATAAATAAACTCAAAACAAGGCTCATCTCCGTAAACTATATACTACTCATGCACATGTGCAAGCGACGAAGTGAAGAGAAATGTAGTGCCTGAAAACTGATCGTTGTGTTCAGCAGGTTACAGCATGACAGAATGCACTTCTATTAGTCACATGACCTCGCCAATGGATGCAAAAGACGGATCAGTAGGGGTTCTTCTTCCAAACCTTGAGTGTAAGGTAAAGAAATGATATGCTTATAAAGTAACATGACAGAAATAGATGGGAGATGAAGGTGGCGGCTATTTGGAATTGTGAAGACTTTATTACCGTGTTTTAAATTCGCCATTAATAGCGCTGTGCACAGATTCTAAGAATAGTCTACGTCTGATAAGAGCCCCAGCATGACTCAGACAAACTTTGCTTCTCACTCAAAGGCTTTAGATGCGCGTTTACTGAGTGTGGAGTCAAATTATCGGGATATGGTAAAAAACAAGCGTTACAGCTGGGAAGAATGTGAGAGGGAGTCAAGGATCCCTGAAAAAGTGGTCTGAGTCACTAAATAAATGCGAGAAATCCGGAAGGAAAGCGAAGTACACTGTGTTTTGCAGCAGTGATCTGACAGCCGGGAAATGTTTTAAAAGTGTTAGATACGTGATAGTCTTAAATTTATTCCATTTTCACGAATTCTCCGATTGAATTCTTCTAAAAACATAAAATGCTTCTGTAGAAATCTCAAGCGATTTCAAGTATTGCACTTGGTTTGAGGTAGACTCAATCGTCGACCTTGGGTATTTTGTGAATTCTCGTTGTTTTCAACACCTCACCGGCGTGACGCAAACAGTCAGTTTTCAGGATATCGGGAAAAATTATCATCGAAGCCTGCCTGAAACATTTGATGTTTGTTCGCAAACGCCAAGCAACTCTAAAACAGGTTTGGTCTTGTAGTGGACGAATTCCCCAAGCTTGAGCATATTCGAATCTCGAATCGCGGGGACGGTATACTGTAAACCGGAACGGCCCAGTAGTCTAAATGTAAACTACGTAGGTCTCTCTGTTTTTCACGAAAAACTTATCGAATATGTGGTACGACTACGACTCTTTCTACTTCGGCAAGGGAATCGAAATTTCTACACAATCATCGAAGTTGATGAGAATTCTTTGAAAACATTTACCGCCTGGGCTGCAAATAAGGTATCGAGACACAGCGTTTAAAAGTTCTCTAATTTTCCGCTCTGCTTCAATCCTTTGCACTTGAGAAATGTTTTGATTTGTTCTACATTGTATTTTCCTGGACTTTCCTCGAATTTCGAAACTGGAGCGCTAAAACGACGAGCAGAACTGATCGCAAACTCTGCGTTTCCATACAGCGTTCTTGCGACCTCTACCAGGAATGGCCAATGTTTGTCTGAGTCTCGGTGGGGGGTCACGTTTTTGTGACGTCATCTGTACGCAGCGCTATTCGCAATTAATTTGTGATGCAATAGAACCACTTAGTCTCAGACTCGCCGCTAAGAAGAATTCAGTTTTCTTTACCCTTGGCTTCATTCTCATTGAATTTTACTCCCTATTTGGAACCTTGAATAAATAGAAAAAAAAAATAGAAAACTGATCGGGTCTGAATCGGGTCAAATTGTCATAAAGGGAATGCAGATGTTTGTGATATCTTTCTTCCGGATAATTTTCTGTTGAAGGTGTGTGATGTAACTACAGGTCAAACACTGGATCGCGGACAATGCGGTGAAATTTGTGTCAGAGGGCCGACGGTAATGAAAGGTGAGTTCTATTGTACTGTCCCACAGGCACTAACGCAATAACTCTCTTAAAACACGCCAGCAAAGTTCAGGTCCCGGTTGTTTATAAGCGAATAGCATTATTCACCGAATAAATAACTATCCAGACTATTAAAGAAACCAATTACGCTTTCCATTGGATAGATATTTTCTCAGTGAATAGCGTTATCCACCTTTGGAACAAATCGACTCACTTGCTGTGGGCTAACCTGCTTAAAAAGACCGAGGAGTTGACCTCCATCTAGAGGCCAGGCGAGGTTTCAATTTTAGCCCCTCCTTTTTGCCTGTTTTGAGGGTCAAGCGTGAGACTGAGTAGGTGTTGTGTCGAATTACACTATGGGACCGTTTTAGAGACGTCATCTTCTCTTTTATTGGCTGTTACGAGGTTGCGCAGGAAACTGGGTCGAAATTCCTTCCCCCAAACAGTCCCATAGTGCAATTCGATACGACACGGACCCAGTCACCAGCTCATCTTCCAAAATATAGCCAATAGCAATTTTGCCTCCTTTCCCATGCAAGGCGACTGGACAGTTCTTACGACAACAACCGGATGGTTCAGGGAATAAATAAAACACGGCTGTGCATATAACTGAATCTTCTAGCAATCATTTGAACCAATTAATCATTACTTTTTAGATAATCTAATACAGAATAGCGGATTTAAGACTGAAGGTTTCAATTTATTTGGAACCTAGTTTTTTTGATTTTTTAAGATTTACTGACGCATGTGTTCTGCGGACTTGTAAAATAATTAAGATATTATAAATATAGAATTCATTCTGTACCTCTCACGCGCCCGGGTTTTCTTATTTTCTTCATTTTTCTTTATCTCTTGGTTGCCTTCAGGTTATATAAAAAGCCAAGAGGCTACTGATCTTATGATCGATACAGAAGGCTGGCTTCACACTGGTGATTTGGGATACTACGACCGAGACGAACATTTTTTCATCGTCGACAAAATAAAAGATCTTATCAAAGTTAGAGGGCACCAGGTGGGTCTTAACTTTCTTACACAGACCCTCGACAAGAAAATAGAACGCGCAAGCTTTCACTGGTTTACAGCGGTAGAAATCTAAAAACTTGCACTCTGCGGGTCGTAGAATAAATTTTAAGTAGTATATGTATGCTAATGAAAAATGGTATAAAAAACGTCACAATTCCCCACTCCAGAAACCATAAGGGAAATGGCTACAAGCTTTCGGCGCAACGATTTTTGGAATCATTTGGCTGGACAAGCAGTCCTTGTGATTGGTTAATGGTTGCCTTGAGTACCATCAACCAATCTTAACTATTGCTTGTCCACCCAAACAATCCCAGAAATGGTTGCCCCGAAAGCTTGTACCCATTTCCCTTATAGTTTCTGAAGAGGGGAATTGGACAGAATGTGCTGCTTTCCGAAGGGTCATCTTGCCACGAGTTTGAGAGCAACTGTGCATTGCCCAGTGGTGAGAAAGCTCGCGCGGCCTGCCGATGTGACGAAGGTTCAAATACCGAAGGCGTGGTCATATGTGGGTTGAGTTCGTTAGTGGTTCTCGTCTTTGCTCTAAAAGGTTTTTCTATAGGTGCGCTAGTTTCCCTTCTCTTTCAAAATCAGCAACTCCACATTCCAACTCGATTAAGAGTGTGGTAAAAGAAGAACCAGTCCATATTCCGGCTCCATCAGAGAGATATGGTGTACGAAGAACTAGGGTAGTAGGGTTGCTACTTCTGAATTATCATTACGGTATAACATTATTTATTTATTAATATTATATTTATTATATTTTTCCCTGTATTTCACCCAGGTTTCCCCATCAGAACTCGAGGTTCTCCTCAGGGCCCACCCGGCCATTGAAGATGCAGCGGTTGTTGGAGTCTCAGACCCCAGATTGGAGAACTACCAGTGGCATATGTTGTAAGCAAAAATGAGGACGAACTTACTGAAATGGAAATAATGCAATATGTGGACGAAAACGTTGCACCTCACAAGAGGCTACGAGGTGGAGTGGATTTTATCTCTACCATTCCAAAAGCTGTGAATGGTGAAATACTTCGAGCTGAATTGAGAGAGCTGTACAAAAGAAACAAGTCGAAAATGCAGGCACGAAGAGGATCGTTGCCATGGAATGAGGAAAAACGTTGGTCTTCAAAGAGACACTCTATAATGGGTCCTAGCTCAAGAGCACAGCAACGTGGTACAGTTTCAGAAGAAATACCCAGAAATGTGGCCCGATCACAAAGTTGTGCACTTCTGTAAATAAAATGTTTTGTCTGTGTAATCTATGAGCGACACATTAAAAATAGACTTTATAAATAGTTCTTGATAAACACCTGAGCTAGAGGCGGAGATTTTAACGTCTGTGATATGTGTGTATGAACCTTACACTGTTTCCAACTCGAAATTTTCGGCCATCATAATTGCCATATTATTATCTAACAAATCACCTGGCTTTCATAAAGACAATATTAAACACTTCCCGCAAAAAAGTACTAAGCTTATAAACACCTAGTTCACAGAAGGCTGCATCCCTATAACTTGGAAGTTGGCTGAAGTCGTTCCTCATCTACAGAGAGGGGAACGTGAGATGGCAACCAATAATCGACCTTTCTATCACTACTATTACCAACCTTGTCCAAAGTTATTGAACGGATAGCGCATTAGCAGTGTGTAGTTACTTTACCTTTAAGGGCAAATTGTCCTTCAAAAACCACTCAATAGAGACTCCTGGTATGATATTTTCTAGTCACTTCTTTCAGGCGGCTGATGATAAAAAAAATCCCGACGGTGATAATGTTGGATTTTAACGAAGCCTTTGACTGCATTAACCATGTGGTCTTAATGGAGAAGCTAAAACGTGCTGTTGTTGTTTACTCTGCTCTTCACTGGTTTAGAAGTTTTTTGTCGAAGTAAAGATGACTCACGGAGTATCGCATGGCATTATTCTTGGCCCGTTGTTGTTTAATGTGTACATAAGTGATCTCCCGTCTGTAAGCACCATTTTTCATAGCGGGTCTTATGCCAGCTTACCTAGCATTTTCTAACAAGCTCAGCCTCGAGACCTCGACGGTGTAATAGAAACTGATGTGGATAATCATATGACGTAGAGTTTCAAGCCTTGAATACTCGGTTTACTACTACCTTCTTCCGTCTTTTATTGTGGTGTTCTTTCTAGTCACAACCATTTCATGTCATTCTTATGACATTCCCGTGAAGATACGAGAGAATGGGAGAAAACTTTTACCAAACGTCACCTGCTGCTTTAAGAAAAAGAACACGGTGGTGTATTTAAAATCACCTCAACTGAGGAAGAAGATTAAGTTCCATTGTAAAGTGAGAATAACGTGGACTGAAACGAAATAGATATATACTTTAACGCCTCCAAATCACTTTAAATTTAAACAAAGGCGTAGAATTTTGCACCCAAGATAAACTTACAGGCCAACGTCAGGCCAATTTTAGACTACGGGTAATCCCGTATTTTCCTCAAATACCAAACAACAAGCAGTTCTTGACTGACTTGCTTTGCTTCCACGAGACCCTCAATGTTGACTTCGTCCGAGAGGGTCATTGACCGTTTTTATGCTAGAGACGTCTTAGTTGTCTCAGGATGACTTTAACCTGTAGTACAAAAACGGTAAATAAGACAGACGCATTTATCGTCTGAGGACTTAGGGGTCTTCTTTTACGGGCGTCGTTCAGACGCACCAGACAACTTTAATGTCTTAGACGTTAAGTCTAGCATAAAAATGGGACACCGTAAACTGGGACGCATTTATGCCCAACTCTTCTAGAAATGACGGGGAAGAGTCAGTGTTTTGTCTTTTTTAAGAAAAAATCCAGTTTTCTTTTCACTGCTGTCTTCTACTTTTACACGTCCCGTTTAATTTAAACCAGTCGACTTTGACGTCTCAGACGTTTAATGCGTCTTGACGACTTTAGCGTCTCTCATGACGGCATAAAAACGGCCATTATAGGGTCGAGCGTATAGGTGTATATATACACCTTATTTTAGTTATTTCGCTATGTCTACGAAAAAATATGTATTTGCTTGGCACGACTTATGACACATCAATTTCCCTCGGTTTTACAAGGATAACCAGTAGAGCTCTTCAATCCCGCTGCTTCTCGTGCGTGCTTTCAATCCCGAATCTCGCCCCATTTGCATGTAAAATCCCGAATCCCGTCCTTCAAATAAGGAAAATCCCGTATTCCGAAGAACCTGCTGGGGAGTTCTTCTTAGCGCTAGGTGCGTTACCTGTTCAAGTGCAATTGAGGTTTGTTCGCTTGATTTGGGTGGTATAACAATGCAATTGCATCTTTAGCCTTAAAGAAAGTGTATCCACTTTCAAGATTTCATTCGCATCGCTGAACTTGCTGTTCGAAAATTTTGTTTGGTCAGATCTAGTGTATTCTTTTACCAATCTTTTATTGATGTACGGGTAGTACTAAGCAATTTCGTTAGAAATATTTAAAATATAGAAAACCTTTTTTTAATAGGGATTTTGGACTGGACCTACTCACCATTTACAACCTCTCTTGTGTTTAGGGATAGGTGACAACTTTTCTGTTACGCAACCGTGACACTTCACAACGCTGATTAAGTTCAAGCCATGCAGTCGGTCGAAATATTCGTTTAAATTATGCTCTGAGTTTTGGGATTTTCTATCCCCTAGATGTAAACAATCTCGTTTTAACTTTTAAATAATTTGCATATCTTGCCATTCTATATTTAGTTTCTCAAGTTGCAACACTATGAGCAAGCTGATCTCCTTCTTACTAGTCAGAAATTCAAAACGTGATACTCGACCATTCAGGAATTTTTTACCTGCCATTCACATTAGATCCCTTTGATCCAATAGCAAATCTAAATATGATCATTCACGGCATATGCTATAAAAATTCGAGTTTCATTCTATCTACAATTTATTCTTTGGAAGTCAGTCAAATCCACAACTCAGTTTCAACAGCGCTTCTATTGATTATTTGGAGGGATACATTAGTTTCGTAAGGACTTTGGTAAGCTACTTTTTGTCTTTAAATTTAGCTTTTGCTGTAGTCTTTAAAGTCTTTCTGCCTCAGTCAGTGCTGTAGTCTCTTCGTGTTTAAGCTGTCTGATTCACGGAAACGTTTATTTCAACCAAAGAATCGAAACCCTCAGATTTATTCCATCAATTCTATTACTTTAAAAAGTTTCCGTTAAGCTTCCTTTTGATCGCAGACTCTAATACCAACGATCATCAGTTACAGAGCACTGTCAGGCCCACTTGGTTGAAACCATCTTTTTTGTCTAAAGAGGAATTATTGATATTCTCCAGTCCAAAAGGATTCCAAGCATTGTTGTCAATTCTATGCAAGAAATTCTCCGCCCTCATTCCAAGTTTTGAAAGTTAGCAATAACATCGACTTAGCCCTTCGCAAAACTAGTGGGCCAGTTATTTAAACAGAGCTTAGCCCGCGTTTAACAAAACCGCGTTCTAAGCCATTTTCATTTTCCCCAACGCTTTTATCTAAACAATTTCAATAAAGCATATAGCGTAGACTGGTTAAGTACTTTTTTTCTTAAATTAACCCACTAAGAAAGAGGTCTGGAGGTCTATTATGATTCTTAATCCGCGGCCTAAGTTAGACTTCCTTTAAATAACCGACCCAGGAAGGATATGACAGCAGCGAGTTATATATTAACTTTAACGAGCTTTAAAAGTCTTCAAAGCAACCTCAAGAAGCATGAACACCAATGAAAAACTAAAGGAAAGAAGAAAAGAAACAACATCAAAAAAATGACAGCACTCTCGACAAAAAGGGATCTTTTCCAAGAAGAGATCGTAACACATCTACGTTTTGGAATAGAATTCATTGCATGCAATTTCTAAAATTTACGATACGTGTAGCCTCATCTTGTCGCTAAAAGTATGTCGCATTCTAGGTCTTTCACTGGTGTAGAGATCAACCATGCCTTAATTAAGCGGCCACTTACAGGAGGATGAAAACCAATGGAAAATTCTAAAACCGTCATTCAAAAAATTGCCGCTAGCGGTGGCTTCCGAGAGGCGGTCGTTTACGAGAGGTTCTAACTGAAGTTATTTGACTGGGAAAATGCTGGTGTTTTAGATAAGTCGTCTGTTGCTTACTAGAGTTGTCGCACACTGTATACATGGAGGTTCGACATTCGTAGTTTTCATGAAGCATGAAGCAGACACTTTGCTACCTACTAATTAAGGTTCAAATCATGATCATTCACTGTTTTTCATTATACTTGTATATTGTTTTTTACTCTTTATATTAATGATTTTATCCAAACCGTTCAGCTAAATTTGTTTTCTCGATCAGGATAAACAAACAAGACTTTCCCTTCTTTAGCGGTCAAGATCTCAGGTGCAAAAAGTTAAAATTCATGTTTTTACCCATGCTTGTATTTCACAGGTCGAATTGAGTTGAGAAGTGTATAAAGATGAAGTTTGCCTTTTTCTTTGTTGTTATGGTTTGTACCACCCTGTGTGTTTGCAAAGCGCAACAGCGATCATCAGTTTGCAGGGACCTGGTAAGAAAAGCACTACCAACGTAACAATGTAACATTGTCATACCGCAAAAGACAAGTATAGTAGTTATTATACATTGTACTCACTGTCTGTTTTCGGATTGGCTAAGAGCCTACGGTTACTTGTAGAAATCAGTTATAGATAATTGACTAATGTGCGGGTCTATAGGTTGCGCGCACAATGCATGATTTTTAAGAGAAACTGATCAATTCGGTTCCTAGTGCGACGGTGTGTTTGTCGTTATTTTGTTCAAAACAATGGATAATAAAAACAATGACTAGATTCGGTTTTTGTAATATCCTAGATAATCAATATCTTAGAAAGTGTTATCGACTTCGGCCATTGGCTCGGCTGATAATACTTACCTCGACCTTGATTTTTCCGGATATAACAAAAACCCTGCTCATCATTAACGGCTTATTCAATTTGGAGAGCGTATCATCCCCCTGGGGACATAAGCCATCGTAATTATAGCTCCCATCAAGCTTAGGAAAATGTCGATGTACTACCCCTCCCCCTTTCATTTCCTCCATGCAGTGCAAGCCCATAGTAGGTCAGTAGCTTCAACTTGGAGTGGTAGGAGGAACGAATTACTTTCGAAAAGAAATAGTGCACTATGATGACCTATAAATTATAATCAGACTAAGAATTAATGAGTTTTGAAAAGAAACGCTATATTGTTAATTAGGTATATTTAACTGTGACGATAATAGTAATGATTAACGACAGTAATAATTATGAAAAAAAAAATAAAAACAGTAATTGTATTTAGACTTTCCGGGCGCTTTATACTGAGAATAATCAACGCTCAAAGTTTGGATAATTATTTGTCCAAGCGCTCAGACGATTAACACAAACCGAAGCTCTGATAACTAACCTCGCTTTCTAATGCAAAAACCGAATCCATAGTGATTATTTTAGGTTTAATGACACCTAACCTTATCTTACCCAAACGACGCTCACCAGAAACAACCAATAAAGACAATAAACAACATATCAAATTGCCTTCTGCGCCGTTTTTATCAACCTTTGCAAACTCTAAAAAATTCTAGAAAAATGTTAAGTATGTACTTGTGAAAACTTATGAGCTAAACCCTTCTGTTTGTAGTAGTTTTTTTTAAGACTGATGAAAACGTAAAGTGTTACTAAAGCCGCTGGCAGGTTGTTTAAATTGGTGGTGTCGTATAGTACGAAACTATCATCAGCAAAATGGCGTCACGTCTGCATGTAATATCCCGTTGCCTTTGCTGAGGCTTATATAGGTAAAAATGTTGGATTCAATAACATTTGTTAATCACTGCATACAATTAGGTTCTTTCAATAATACTTAACCCCCAACTTAGGGACCGGAATTCTATTCATGATCCACCCTTGTTCTCTAGAAATATACAACGGAAACCCCCTCAACCACCCCACGCCTCAAATTTCCCCCTATGAATAATGGTCGGCCCTTTAATTTTTTATTCATATATTTTTTAAATCTATAATTTTGTTTTACCTTTTATAATTTTGCTTCAAAAAAATGCAAACAAACTTGGAGAATATTGTCACCCTTATTTGGAACAAATTAGAACCCTCGTTCCTCGACGAAAGGATACACTCGCCACTAACACTGTTATGTGCAATTCTTTGATTACAGATTATAAACAAGCCGTCTGCTCACATTGAAGCTGCCAGCAAATACGTAGTGGTCTATCACGCCAAACAAAGTATTTTATTTTATGCTTCCCATTAGTCCTCCCTGCCACCTTTGTTCAACATACTATCATGTCGAGTCTGCCAAAGTTCAAAAATAAAATCGACCGAATTACAATTAATGCCATATAATCAGATTTAGGTTACTCTTGTATAACGGATCTTACCGATTAAACGAAGCAGTAAAACCACATTGCTACATGGAAAGGACACATCGTAGAAACATTCACTTTACTTTAAGGACTACTAGAAAGCTACTACTAACAAAACTAGCAATTCGTCGTCTATTTCTTTTAAAGTATGTTACTTTATCTTATCTCTTAGTTACCTCAATCAAGAGAGCTGAAGCCTTGATAAATACCCCCCCCCCCCTCCCTGAAAAGGGAAATGTGCCTCAGTGAAAATCACCCGGAATTATTGCATCACTTTTAATTCATCTTCTAGTGATCAAAGACTGGTCTGTCAGTGCCCCGTTCAGCCATCTTGCAGGTTGTATGAAGTACCATGATGGAAAACTGACTGTGCCTGTCCCAGGGCGATACTATATTTACCTGCAGGCCTACTACCATACCACTGGAAGGATTCTTATGAGGGTAAACGGCAGAGTGATAACCATGATTCAGATCCCTGGGAGGAGCGGCCATGGTACCGCGTACGTAGGCGGGATTTTCAACCTGAAAGCTGGTGACGTCATTACGATGACTTCGGCTGGGAGCAACTTCAAACTTTACATGGACACCGTGCATACCTACTTTGGCGCCTATTTGATCTAAAAATCAGTCGAATGTCACCTTGTAACTGCACCGGAACTTCGTGAATTAAGGGAATAAAATAGATTTAATTCTTACTCTATGCCTTTCTCTTCTTTCTCTTTCCCGTCGCTCTTCACTCACAAGCAAATAGTTTGAATTCAATCCGCTATTGCTTTTTGCCATAACAATTTTTTCGAAACAGTTTACTAGAAACTGAGCACTATGGTCACAAAATCCTTATGCAATGAAGTAGTTGAAGTAAACATGTTTTTGAACGCGACGACAGCCACGCCATTTCTTGCGCGATTTCCCTCCAAGAAAAAGGGTTGCCCAAATGCATCGCGCGATTTATAACATACTCCTTCGATTCCCCGGACGGGTTGACACCTGATTCCCTTCCCTCCCCCGCAAAGAGTGTACGGGGGTACGCTACGTCATAACCAAATTTTCTCGGATGGATGGTTTACCAAATTTTTTTACCCATGGTGCTCCGCTGGCGCGCTTCGCGCGCCGGAGCTCCGCTATTATTATTCATGACAAGATAATAAGGTATGGGGAATCACTTTGGCCTGGGAAGCAGACGATCAACCCCCTACTTACTCGAGGGGTGGTAGGGTGGATCGCAGGCCACTTCGCTTTTGCGGCCTCGAGTAGAGTGATGGGATGAAACACGTGTAACCTCTTTTAGTTAAATCCAACTAGTGGTCTATTATCAATGCTACGTTCTGATTGGTCTAGCTCCTACTAGGCTATATGTTATACCCACTAGTACAGCAGCGAAAAGCGCAGGCTTTTTGACGGCAAAAAGGATTAAAAGTCTAGCTTTAACTAGCTAAAGTTGTTTTGTCTCCACTTTTTTGACCAACTAGTTGGATTTTACTAAAACAATTATTCCCCTCGGACTCATGACCTCTGAGTCAATAGCCCATTCAGCCTTCGGCCTTATGGGCTATTGACTCAGAGCCCATAACACCTGCGTTACGCGAGATCAAATGGCTACCGGTAAATGAGCATCTCCACTACAGAGACACTGTAATGACGTTTAGGTGCATGAAAGGCCTGGCCCCCACATACTTGTGTGAGTCTCTCCGACGACGCAAGTCTATTCACTATCATAACACTAGAAAAAGAGAATCCCTAGATATTCCTCCAAGTAAGACAAAGTCAGGCCAGCGACGTTTCCTCCATAGAGCAGTCTACATTTGGAAAAATTAAGACAAACACTTTAAACAGTTATCTTTGCCATCATTTAATAAACGTTGAAAACGCACAAGCTAGAGAATTATTTTAATGACCGCTTTTTATAATTTTATTCATTTTTTATTATAATGTTCTTTGCTGTTTAGTAGTGAAAAGCCCCCTGGGGAATAATTATAAAAGTATGTATGTATGTATGTATTCCGGCTCGAGAAATAATTGTTAATAATTATTATAGTCTTATTTTCATAATCCCCAGGGTATTAATTACCAATGCAAATCAAGCTTGCATATTTCAAGGCTGAATTAAACAAAGGGATGGTGCTTAGTCTGGGTGGATCATTGAGTATAACAAAGACAAAAACAAAGGGTGTTAATTTACCACTTAATATAACTTACGCAGGCGCTCGGGCCGGAGTCACGCAATGCTCCCCGACCACACTCATGGGGGTGGGGACTGGGAGCGTTGCGTGACTCCAGCCCGAGCGCCTTCGTAGGTGATTAGATTTTACTAGATCTCTTTAGCTTGTACGTTTTGTTTTCCCAATACAGGTCACGTGATAAGAATACCCTAGAGAACTACTATTTCAAATTGCGTCTTACCTACGTCCATTTGTAACGTAATTTATGAAAAGACAACGGGCCAAATGGCCCTGAGACTTTCATTTTTATTGGGAGAACAAAACATACAAGCTTGAAGGAGGAAGGATTAGCGCAGTTGGTTAGTGCGCAGCCTTTTGTGCGGGAGATATAAGGTGTGACCTCAAATCCTTCTTTCGACTTCTTTTCTCTTCGTGTAGCTTGAAGTAGCTTTAAAAACCCGGAGAACTGATGTGGATAGAGAGGGAATGAGGAGAGGGTAAAATGAGCGAACCGTCGGCCTCAGGTGACTAGTTTGAGCTACCCACGTACAATAAGGATTGCCGGAAACTAATCCGTTTGGAAAGTAATATAAATGCAAGACACCTTTTTAGGTCGTTCCAGCGGAAAATTTCTGGGAGCGATGGGAACATCTGAAAACGTAGTCCTGTTTTTAAGGACGAAATTTCTAAACGGACATTCCTGTTCCATTTTTTTTTCGCGGCCGTTCTTTGGTAATCTACAAACGCTAAACGCGATTCCAGAATGAAATTTACCAGTCCTGAATTTTGTTTACCACTTACCCAAACAGTGAACCGACCGTGAACCTTTACCTTTTTAGCTAAAGAGGTCTATTATTAGGAACTGAAGGAAGTGGAATGTTTAAACAAAATCCACTACTTCAATGAAAACTTACTTCTCAAGTGGTATAGGCATAAAATGAGAGATAAGAGTGGTCCAAATAAAACGAAGTAAGAAGCCGGCTCTATATTTAATATTTAGCTCGCAGTGTATTTTGGGCCGACCGAGCACAATATCATTTCCTGTGTGCAGTCGCCATTCTTAAATCACAATACAGAAGATGATTGGGAAGAGCATACAGTACGATCAATGTTAGTTTTATTTCGAGTGTTGTACTGAACTAGTGCATCGACTTCAGCTAAAAAGCAGTAGCATGAAGGTGCAAATTAAATTCTGCTACTTAAACTTACACAAAAGGTAATTAAAGCCTGAAAGAACTGGAAAGGAGACAACCTCGTCCCCCTCTCTCGCTTCGGGAGACGAGTAGGAGAGGACCCTGGGAACGAGGTTGGAGAAAAGAAGGAGGAAAGTTGCATGTTGTAACCAGTAAAAGTCAATTTTGTGCCCTTAATGAAATTATGACTTATGTTCTTTAGTTAAAAAATTATGACTTATGTGCACCTACAGAAGACTTGATACTCCACTAACTCTTGCAGATAGCTTTCAACAACTTCCAGAATGTTTAAAGTGTTTAAAAACACTTTTGTGATTAATACTTTTTCCTCACAGTTTGAAAAAAAAAAAGATGCACCAATGCGGAATCACTTTATTAGTATGTGTAATCAAATGGTGACGAGTGAAATTAGGAAATAATTTCACGCGTGTTTTGTCCAAATCCTAAATCCTAATAATTTCCCTCGCCTAAAGGCTCGGGGATTTGGACAAAACGCAAGTGAAATTATTCCCTAATTCACGAGTATACCATTTGATTACCTATTAATATCATGGGTGACGAATTACGTTAGCAATCTTGGATTTTTGATATGTTTATCCTGGATCGTATCGATCGAGAACTCCACTCTCTCAAATGTTTAGACCTTCAATTTGGCTTATAAAGTTCAGCATTTTTCAGACTTTTTCGGCAAAATACCTGTTAGAATCCTTCTTGATGTTCTCTTGTGTGTTCAAGTTTTCTAAAGCGTCTTTTTGTGCCCTGACATCTTCATTCACGGCATTTTAAAACTTCGTCGCCATCTTGACACTGAGACGTACGGAACTTGGTTGCCATGGCAATTTTGTAATTTCACATGTGAAATTACAAATTAGTATAGGTAATAGCATGATTAGTAGTGATATTTGGCATAAATACCACGAGTGATATTTCAAAATTGTTATACGTAATTTCACGAGCCGTCAGGCGAGTGAAATTTGAGACAATTTCGAAATATCACGAGTGTTATTTATGACAAATATCACTACTAATAGTGCTGTTATTTGTTTATACTACTACCCGCAAGAGGTTTGTAATTTTCACATGTAGGTATTTCAAATAATTAAGCTGAAATACCACTGCTCTAAGCCAATCAAATTGCAGAAATTTCTCATGTAGTAGTATAAACGCTGAAATTTCGCGCCAAAATTAAGGAGTAAGTCGTCACCTATGATATTATAACATTAACAATACACGGTGTCGAGGAGACGAGGAGGGAATATATCTCAGTTCAGTAGTAGAGTTCTCTCTTTAACCAAATTAAATACCTAAGGTCTGTTTGTACGTTATGGCTAGATACAATAAGCTCGATAATTCAAATGTTATATATTTGAAAAGTTGGCAATATGCTCGATGGATCTTGGTTTATATGTTTGATGCCCTATTCCTTTTTCCATCGCCGCAGACAAAAGCATACCTCCGTAAGTCAGAACACAAAAGTTAGGTCAACAGAGCTTGATCTCGAACCTTCCGTCATAGCAACTGGCAAGCCCTAGCAACCTGGCTCGATTATACTCTATTACGCTCGATGCTCAGTCGACTATAGCATTGCCCAGAATAATGCCAGTTTAATGTATCTAGCCCTAGCACCTTTGAGGCGCCTTACTATACTATGTTTATGAACAATTTGTTTAGAGGAGTTGTAAATGATTCACTTGATCGAACCACAGATTTTGTGGTCACCTTTATCTACACTGAACCAGGATATGAACATGACTCATTTCTAGCATTTTCAATTGGTTCGATTAAACAGAATCAAAATTGCAGTTTAAACTCTTGTTAACAAACGAAAGTCAATCAGACCACTTTTTTAGTTTACACGGGATTGCGTAACACTGACTCGATTAAACATAACTTTATTTGCTGTATAAGATTGGTGACAACGCGGGGTCAGCAGAAAGTCTGAACGTACACTTTCTATAGAAACTATATTTGAAATTTCTACCATATTGGGCTAAAAGGTTACAGAATGGTAGAACTTTGCATTCCAAATAATCCCATGTTTTTTTTTCTTTTCTAATTAATGGTTTTTGGTGGCAAAATGACGTCACAAGATTGATAGCAAAGTTCATGAGTTCGTGTGTAAATTAATGATGTTATAAATACGCCACTTATAAAGAACATGACGGAATAGTATCAGCTCATTTCCTGCAAGGGATATTTCGGATTTTGGAATTTGGTTAATATAACCTGAGATCAGGCCCAATTTTAGCGGCTCTCATACATTCTCTCTAACGGCTACCGCCTGATACAAACTAAGGCTTTGAAATTTTTGCTTCAAATCGGGCCAACTTTGTTCGGGACCGTGCGAAGCTTGGGTCCTAATAAAGACAAATTCAAGATAGCGACGTGAAGCCAGACGAACTACGGCTGATGACATAATGTCTACTGAGATGAAATATTATCGTATGAATAATTTAACTTTTCTACATTTCAGTTATTGGTTTGAAATTGCAATTCCTGATGTTTTCACGCCTCTAAATTGCAATTTCAAACCAATAACTGAAATGTAGACAAGTTAAATTATTCATACAAGTAAGCTACTTCCCATACATTCAGTCTTAAATGAAATCCAAACGATGTGCTCACAACTTGCAAAGCGATCAGCAAGGGTCTTGCCAGCGGATTTGTGTACTGATCATGCGCATTACGACAAAACCCATAGATCAACGGTCTGAGAAAGAACAAAAACACGGTGGTCGAAGGCGGGACTGTTTCTCACTGTTATATTTTGGTAATTCGCAAACTTATTGATTTTATGTCGCTTTTCAGACATAGTGTGTGGTTTTCTTTTTCTGTTAAACAATTTCCCTCTGCAGAGTCTGGAATATGCAACATATAGCTCCGTATGGCTGCTAAGAACCGCCGAGGAGTTGAGCTATCGAGCAGTGTTCTGCTGCAAATTCCCTTAGGAAAGTTAAAGTCGCTTCAAGGTACAGAGCTTTCAGTAGTAGTTGTGATTTGTTTTAGGGTCGTTTTCAATTTTAACTTTGGATTCAAGGTGTTGACTGATCGAAATAAACGAAGTGAAATGTTATGAAGTGTTAATTTTTATTCAGTTATGATATGTAGAGCAGTAAGCTCATATTTATAAACTCTCTTGGATATACTTGCTTCCGATAAATTTGACACTTGCTCCAGTAATTTTTATCAGCATCAAGTTATCCTTGCCCGGCAAAAACGTTGTAACCTATAAATAAATCCATCGTGCGCGTTGTTGTTGGTTAAGATCTAGCACGGTTGCGTTTTAGTTTCTCCCGCATTTCAGTACCGAAAGACAAATACGATATGCAAGAAAAACAAAGATGTATTTTTCTTTTTAGATGCTTCTAAAAAGTCCAAAAATATTTACTGTGGAAAAAATACTGTAATTATCCGCTGACCACCACGCTGGATGACCGCTTTGCAAGTTGTGAGAACATCGTTTCTCGGTCCCAAACCTCGTCTCTTCCCCCTTCCCCCCCCCCCCCCCCCCCCTGAATAGAACTTTGTTGGGCCCTTATTACCGTTATGAACTAGCCAAGTACTCGATTGCCAACTTGAAGGCTTCGAAACAGTTTGCTTGCTTATTACCCCCGGGGTTATTAACTTTCCTGTTCAACTTTCAATGTCTTTTAACTCCCGGCTCGCAAATACGGGATTCGACTTAATACTACCTTTCAAAAGTTAATTATAGTGAACGTTTCTACCGGTTTAAAAGGATTTATAAATCGTGTTTAAAAAATAAACTCCCGATGTAAAGACTCTGAAATTTGAATATTGGCGGCAAAATAGGATTGCAGAGCGATACTATTTTTTAGATCGATTTTCAATTAAAGTCAAGTAAAGAAAAGAAACATTCAAATGAATTGGTTTTCTCGAAGTTGCCTTTAACAATCAATGCAGAATAACCGAAACATAGTTACTTCCAGGAGGTGAAATTTACTCTTTTTTTGTAGGATCTAGTTGGCTACTTAATATTTCAAAGTGGTAGGCAATTCTAGTAAGTCGAATAAGTCCTGCGTCTCCAGAAAAATAACTGAATATAAACGAAACAAAGCAAGAAGAAACAGAACAAACAAGGAGAAAACGGCCGGTTTACTAGATGCTATTTTAGAGCTGAGATCCTCCAAATTGACAAGTCTTGAACCCAAATGATTCTAGCAGGTAATCAAAGTAAGCAAAGAGGACCCCTACTTGGGAAATGGGGAACCAAGATGGCCTTCGCCAGCGACAGAGTTTCCTAGTGACATATGTGTCATCAGTTTTGCATGATCGTCACGGCCATTGGTGCCTGTATTAGGTGCAATTTCGCTCCGTGATAACATGCAATTACATGAACTCATTTTGACCCAAATTTTAATTTGTTAAGCCCGGGCTTAATGGCTCAAAGACAGCTACGCCCCTGTCAGCGCTGAATTCAGTCGGGGACTTTTTCCTTTTCTAGTCACGCTTGCGGCAAACTTTACAAAAATATTGGTTTGTTATATGAAACGCCTGCGCTAAGATAACAACAACGGAGGCCTGTTTCTAACGTCGTGCTACTGTCGTGCTAAGTTGCCTCGACTGTAGCTCGACTGCAGCACGACACTAGCACGACTTGGTTTCAGACGTCGAATTTAATTCAGTCGAATAGAACGGCTGTTGCCGGAAACAAAACACAAAAATAAAGAAACGGATTAGAAAACTTTTAAATATATTCTAATGTATGTATAATTTATGAATTGAGATCGGTAGCACGACGTTTGAAACCAAGTCGAGCTACTGCCGTGTAGCACGGCAATCTTGCCGTGCTACACGGCAGCCTGGGTCGGGCACGGCAGTAGCACCACTTGGTTTCAAACGTCGAGCTACTTCCGTGCTAAAGTCGAATTTAATTCGATCAATTTAGTTCGGCACGGCAGTAGCACGACGTTTGAAACGGGCCTAATAGTATTTTGAAACGGGCCTAATAGTATTTTGAAATCGTAGAAGAACCCTTGTTCCCTCTTCTGTCACTTATAATCCCTTCGGGAAAGGAATAATCGTGTCTTTTAACTTGGCTTTGACGATCAATCTCTTATATTAAGACCTACTATAGGCTAAAGTGGACTTGCAGACGCTTTTTACCATCGTGCGACTACGAAGAGGGACCTGCATTTGGTATAAGCAGTACTTTCTCCAATCTTCCTACAACATTTAATCAATCCATTAGTTATCACAATCGTTTCACGCTGAAACCTTGAAACTTAATCCCATGTCTTGTTTAAAAAAGAATGCGTCACAAAACAAACTTTCTGTTTCTTTTCTTCGTGATCTCAATAAGCACAGCGTATACCGCGGGATCAAACTAACGATGCGGAAATCAATTTTATTGATGCAGATGTCGATGTTGGTACTAATGCTACTACCCGGGTACTACTCAAGGACAGTGACGTAAGACCAGTATATATGTAGTTTTTTTGAGTTGTACATATTCAGTGATTTGTGAAAATTGTTCAGAAACTCGGCAGTTTTAAAATACCCGGTCTTCCTGATCCTGGGCTGCAGGAAATTAAACTTTTAAGATGAACGATAAACCGGGAACGTTTTGTTACTCTATCTGCTGGATAGGCTTATTCAATTGCAAATAACAGCCGTAGCCAGGTGACTTTCTCTGCTTTGCTGGATGGATTGGTAGGGGGGTTGTTTAAAGCACTTTTTGGAATACCCATATTTTTCGAGATTGGTGAAGGTCATTATTAGGATATGACAATCATTTTTATGTTTTTATGAAACTTTTGAATAGCACCTTGCTGCATCGGAAGGCTATTATATCATATTTTCGCAAGAAATCATTGCCTCAAGATCAGGAACCTAGGCATTTCTGGACTACCTTCCGCCCGTTTTTGCATTCACGCAAATCACAGCAGGCCAATAATGTTTTCTTGAGCGAGAATGATCGTGTGGTCACTGACAAACAGTCCATTGCCAACATTTTCAACAAGCACTTTGTGAATATTACAACAAGCGACATCAAGGAACCTGAAAGTAATCGTGGTGCTAATTTTGAAGATCATCCTAGCATTTCTGCGATCCTAGCAAAAATTCCTGAAGTCCACTTTTATTTAACATTTTTATAAATAATATTTTTAACTTTGTGAGGCATTCCAGATTGAATATTTATGCGGATGATCAGCAAATCTATGATTCTGACAAGGGCCCTATGACACTTCACCTTAGAATGGAAAATGAATTGGTTACTATAGTTAACCGGGTATACTATAAATGGTCATGAGGCAAACCCTGAAAAATTTCAAGCTATGATTTTGGGTAAAAAGACATAAGACTTTAATTTTAAGATTGGGAATGTGAAAATTGATGAGGAAATTGGTATTGACTTACTGGGTGTCAATTTGGATAAGTGCAATTTTTCCAAGCATGTTTCTAATGTCTGTACGCCATCAAATTCAAGTCATTAAAAGATTTAGACATATTTTAGCTAGGTGACTCATCTAAAGCACTGCTTTACAAGGCTTTTATTATACCACACTTTCAGTACTGTAACACTATCTGGCATTTCTGTGGTGCTAGGAAAAATTAGAACTCCTCAATAAACATGTTTTACGAATAATTCTTAATGATAAAGTCAGCACATGGTGCTTTTGGAAAGTCTGGACCTTGTAAGCTTGAGAGAGAGAAGATTTCTCGATATGTTGATTTTAGTTCAGAAGTCCTTTCAAGCAGCTACACCTGCCTGCATATCAGCATTATTTACACCGAGAACCAACATTAATGGGCTTAGGGGTGTAAACAAGTTGCAGTTACCGCGTGTGAATACTACATCTTATGGGAAAAACTCCTTCAAATTTCTTGCGCCCAAATTATGGGCAATGGAAACAACTGCCTTGACTTTGTAACTAGCTAGATAATTTTCTCTTAATCTTTTCTTGATTGTTTTCACATATAATTTTTAATTACTAGAATGTATATATACCTGGTTTTTTGAAACTGGGCTACTAACACAGGACAGTCTCTCGCACTGATTGGTAATTTAATGGCCCTTGTTACTTGAAAGGTAAAAGCTCACCTCAAAAAGAAATTCTTGAATACATGAGCTTCCATTTGATAGAATCGTCCATCTTGAAGGTTACAAAAGTGAAGCTTTCCTCATTAGTCTGGAAAATAAGGCATTTTAACGGACAATTTTTAGTGTTGGTGTCACTGATTGCAAAGCCATTTCCCCAGTTCACCCCATTTTTCATTGCAACTGGTCTGCCAAAAAAATCTAAACCAACACTGCTCAACAAAACCAAGTCCTACAACCACCAGTTTAATTGCTTGCGGACTTGGACTGCATTATCAACAGAGTGGATCATTGCTTGCATGCAAACAGCACAAACAAACTCACAACAGTGCGAAAACATATCAAACTTTACAACAACCCCACCCCCTGGAATTTAACCAGGCTACCCCAAACGCATACCAGATGATTTCCCTGTGTCTGTGCAACAACATGACACCCAGCCAGACACAAACCCCCCTCAATCTGAGGGACACCCTGAGCTTTGAAAGACAGGGGTAAGTCCTGGTACAAAAACACTGCAAATCCACACTCTAGACACAAAGCCTAGTCTTTAGGTACAACGCCACCCCTCCTGGAATTTAACCAGGCTACCCCAAATGCATACCAGATGATAGCCCTGTGTCTGTGCAACAAGAGGACACCTAGCTTGACGGAAGCCCCAACGCTGGTCCAACGGGGGCAACAGGCCGGCCCGTTTCTTATGACATTCCCGTGAAGATACGAGAGAATGGGAGAAAACTTTTACCAAACGTCACCTGCTGCTTTAAGAAAAAGAACACGGTGGTGTATTTAAAATCACCTGAACTGAGGAAGGAGATTAAGTTCCATTAATGTAAAGTGAGAATAACGTGGACTGAAACGTAATAGATATATACTTTAGCGCCTCCAAATCACTTTAAATTCAAACAAAGGGCGTAGAATTTTACACCCAAGATAAACTTACAGGCCAACTTCAGGCCAATTTTAGACTACGGGTAATCCCGTATTTTCCTCTAATACCAAACAACAAGCAGTTCGTGACTGACTTACTTTGCCTCCACGAGACCCTCAATGTTGACTTCGTCCAAGGGGTGTCATTGACCGTTTTTATCCTAGAGACGCCTTAGTTGTCTCAGGACAACTTTAACCTGTAGTACAAAAACGGTAAATAAGACAGACGCATTTATCGTCTGACGACTTAGGGGTCTTCTTTTAAGTGCGTTGTTCAGACGCACAAGACAACTTTAACGCCTCAGACGTTAAGTCTATTATAAAAATGGGACACCGTAAATGGGACGCATTTATTCCCAACTCTTCTAGAAATGACGGGGAAGAGCGTGTGTTTTGTCTTTTTTAAGAAAAAATCCAGGTTTTTTTTCACTGCTGTCTTCTACTTTTATACGTCTCGTTTAATTTAAACCAGTCGACTTTGACATCTCAGACGTAAAATAATGCGTCTTGGCGACTTTAGCGTCTCTCATGACGGCAAAAAAACGGCCATTAAGGTCGAGCGCTTAGGTGTATATATACACCTTAGTTATTTTAGTTATTTCGCCATGTCTACGAAAAAATATGTATTTGCTTGGCACGACTTATGACACATCAATTTGCCTCGGTTTTAAAAGGATCACCAGTGGAGCTCTTCAATCCCACTGCATCTCCTGCGTGCTTACAATCCTGAATCTCGCCCCATTTGCATGTAAGAGCGCTGGTCAGGAAAAATCGACCAGAATCCTTAATTTCGTGGCAAGAGTTGAAAAATAAATCTCTTTCATTTTTTGTTTATAGATAGCTTTTAGGTAGATAAGAAACCTATTGTAGATTGTTCCTACCGAAAGCTTTTTATTTGTGAGAAAAATTAGAAGATTGGTTTTCGATGTCAGAGTCTCAGACTGCCCTGATTTTTAACCTGAAATTCGCAAACATTAACAATCCTCGCGTACGCAAACGAAAACGCATGGAGAAATTTGGACTCTTTCCATGAACAGAAAAATTATTTTTCTTCCACTAAACGATACTTTCAGGGCAATAGCGAAGCTCGTCGTATTGAAATAATTTAAAAATGAGCGATAGGTTTTCAGGATAACGAAACCTTAAGTTCGTTACTCATTTTCGACGGCAATATTTAAGATGTGGTTTAACTCCAAATTCTCTTAATGCTATTTAAATCACACATTTAGACATTCATTTAAGACATACCAGGGAATTGACTTGGGTTATTGAATGTAATCTCCGTAAGACACCATCGAAGTTCAGGAATTTTCATGGCAGGCCGGCGGTAATTGTGTAAACATTTCGAAACGCACAAAAGTAGACATTTACAGCCTAAAGGCTCGTTTTTTTGTACTTCTTGTAGGTTTTCCCATTGCAAAATTTCTTTTTCCAAACAAAGAGTGGGAAAAAGGTGAAACTGGGTCAATTTTAACCATTTTGAAACGCTGAACCCTACCAGATGGCGACTCTGCGTGACAATCTGTTCCGTGACTGCACGCGACATAATGTACAGCCGTTAAAGTGAAAGTCACGGAATCACGGTAGTAGCGCAACGCAATTCTTGTCGATCCCTACAGTATTCATCCTCGGAGACCCAGGGGCAGTTAGCCCACTAACTGCCCCTGGGTCTCCGAGGATCGACAGTATTTTGAGGAAGAAAAAGTCAAACGCGCTTTTTCTGGTACTCACTTTTTATCGAAAAAATATGGACTTTAACAATGCTAATTCGCTAAGGATGACGGAACAGGAAGATATTTCGTCTTCTTACCTTACGATCGAGGAAACTTGGAGCCGTAAATAAGTTATTTTGGTCACGCTTCACTGTTTTTACCGGACTTTCATACTTTCGTTTGGAGGCTGCCTAAAGGAACCCAAGCCAATTCTCAGGTATGCTTTAGATGAATGTCTCACTGTGAATAAACGAGGACCGGGAAAATTTGGAGCTATACCACATGAAGAAAAATGCCGCAGAAAACAACTACTAAATTAAAGTTTTTGTCACCGTAAAAACCTGTTCTTCGTTTCTGAATTATGTTAGTTCAACGAGTCTTGATATTACTTTGAAAGTATGTTCTAGTGAAAGAAGAAGAGTTGCTCTATTGATGGAAAGTGTCCAAATTTCTCCTTGCGGCTTTATTTGCGAACGCGAGGAGAGTTGATGTTGGCAAATTTCGGGTTGAAAATACGGCCATTTTGAGACTCCGACCACGAAAACTGATATTCTTACTTTTCTCGAAAATAAAAGGCTTTTTGCGAGAACAACTTACATCAGATTACTTATCTACCTAAACGCTATTTATGGACAAAAAATGAAGGGAATCGATTTTTCAACTCTTGCCACTCGATGGTCGATATTTTCTGACCGTCGCTCGTAAAATCCCCAATCCCGGCCTGCAAATAAGGGAAATTCAGTATCACGAAGAACCTATTGGGGAGTTCGTCTTAATCAAGGGCTGGTTGCGTTACCTGTTCAAGTGCAACTGAGCTTTGTTCGTTTGATTTGGGTGGTATAACAATGCCTTTCCAGCTGTGGGGAAGCAGTAAATACGACAGAGAACTCAATGTAGTTACATGTATATTTCAGACAACATTAACACAACATGGCGGTCATAAAGTAACGAGAGCGAGGCAGAAAAAGGTTCTGTTCTTGTGACGTAAGCATTACATAAATGACCGCTGACCAGGTAACGAATTACATGAAAGGTAACGAAATACACGTTCAAATGTCACGATTTAACTATTTCACATCCTCCGGGGGGGAGGGGGCGCGAATGTCCTTGGCCCAATCTGCAATTATCCTTATTGCTCGTCGTGCTGCATCTCTTTGTGGTCTCCTCACAGGGGTTGGAGTTTCTACTGCGGTTGCTTGATCCTCTGTGCAACACTGTGCTTCCTTGGCGTGAACTTCTAGAGGGTGTAATCTTGTTATGGGACGGTTTGTTGTTCCATTGGCGGTGCGTAAATTTGCGGAACGCACAAGTCCATCGCGACCTCTGTTAATGGATGTGACAAGTGCTAGTTTCCAGTTTACTCTAGGGCTATCATCATGGATTAGAACTACATCACCAGCCTTCACGGATTCTGTGTTGATTCCTGAACCTTTGTGGAACTCTCGGAGGGAGGTAAGGTACTCATGACGCCATCGTTGCCAAAAGTGTTGGATCAGTAAGGTGACACGTTTTGCCCTTCTTAGTAAATCTGTACTTGTTTGGTAGGTGGGATCACTCACTTCGTCACTTTCTACTGGTGGATGTGGTAATGACGTAATTCGTCGGCCATAAAGTAGATGTGCAGGGGTTAATGCTTCCTCATCCTTAATGTCTGAGGAAACGTAGGTTAGGGGACGATCGTTTAGAATTGCCTCTACTTCAACAACAATTGTCTGAAGAGTGCACAGGTTGACTGCAGCTCTGCCGAGTACCTTCTTGATGGTGGATTTGGTGAGACCGATGAGGCGTTCCCAAAACCCGCCGTACCAAGGCGCCTTCTTGGGGATGAATAGCCATTCAATGCCTTCCCTTGCTAGTGTTTCCTTGAGCGCACGAGATTGAAACAATTCCTTTAGTTCATTGTTCGCTGATACAAATGTTGAGGCATTGTCAGATATTAGTTTCCTTGGAAGAGATTTCCGACTTGCAAATCTGCGAAAGGCTAGTAAGAAGGCTTCAACGGTCAAGTCTTCGACAACTTCAAGATGAATAGCCCTGGTTGTTGCACAAGTAAACAGACATATGTAGACCTTTGTTTCGATTCCAGCATTTCGAACATACAGAGCTCCGGTGTAGTCCACCCCAGTGACTTCAAAGGGTTGTGTTTGTTGTATTCTTGACTTGGGAAGGGGTGGTGGGTCTGGTGCATTGTAGGCTGTTCCTGAGACCTTTCTGCAGGTTACGCATTTGTCAATTAAAGTTTTGACGCGTTGTCGGCCAGAAGGAACCCAATAAGTTTGACGTAGGGCGGTGAGTGTTGAGTTGACACCTGCATGAAGCTGTTTGACATGGGTGGAGTGAATTACAAGATCTGTGAAATGGTCTTTGCTTGGAAGTAGCAGAGGAAACTTGGTGTTGCCACTTAAGGGTGCGTTGTGTATCCTTCCGCCACAGCGTAGAAGACCACCATCATCAAGGAAAAGGCGAAGTTGACGTACCAAAGTTGTACGGTGTCGCGACTTCGAGAGGAGGTTGTTAACTTCAGCATGAAAGACAACAGATTGACGATTCTTCACCCATTCTGTCATGGCATGATCATATTCCATGGCTGTAATTGGGCCTTGTTGACTAAGTTTCTTCTGGAGAAGTTTTACAAATCTGAAAACATAGGCTGTAACACGTAGAAGCTTTGGTAAACTGCTGAAATCCGATGGATTGATCAGGCGATGAAGGCCTTGCTGTTGAACTGGGACTGTGCCGTCTGTGGTAGACCCACCAGGAGAGGTTTCAGTTGCTGATAAGTGAAGAACCTCTGTCGTAGGCCATGAAGGCCACTGGGATCTGTTTGGTAACCATGTGGGACCATGTTTCCACAGCAAGGAAATCTCTAGTTGATGTGCTGTTATCCCTCTTGTGAGAAGATCGGAGGGGTTTTCAGTTGTAGGGCAGTACTTCCAGTTTGAAGTTGATGTCAGCTTCTTTACTTCTTGGATGCGAGTGTTGACGAATGGCTTCAACAACTTGGTGCTTTTGAGCCAGTGGAGAACAATTTGGCTGTCAGACCACAATGTGACTCTTGTAACTGGCAGTTGTTCTTGAAGATATGAAGCTAAACGTGCGGCTGTTAGAGTTGCCATAAGTTCCAATTCTGGAAGGGTGAGTTTCTTCCTTGTCGGAGCAACACGCGACTTCGCCATAGCTAACGATGACTGGTTTCCACGTACTAAGTAAGCAGCAGCTCCATAGGCTTTCTGGCTTGCATCAGCGAAAACATGTAGTTCTGTATCGCTGCTATCGACAGAGACATTAGAAGAGAAGTAGCGACGTGGGAACTCAAGTTTGGTTGCATCTCCAATCTCCTTTGCTACAGCACGCCATTTTTGATCAAGAGAAGGTGGAAGGGGCTCGTCCCAATCAATCCCTTCCTTCCACAGTTCTTGTATTAGAATCTTAGCCGCAACGGTGACTGGTTGAAGTAAGCCGAGTGGATCAAAGACTTTTGCTGTTTCTTGTAACACCTCTCTCTTGGTTGACAACGGGGGGGTAGAGGTTGCCTGTTTACATGAGAATCGTAGCGTGTCTGAAGTTATGTCCCATACCATGCCAAGTACTTTTTTAGTTGGACTAGTGTCGAGGATTTGATTTTTGGCTGCAATATGTTGAACACCAGGACTGTTTGAACTCCATGACCTGAGATTGAAGCCCACCGGTGACATTTTGTTCCTGGCATCTTGGTAATAGTTGACTGCTGAATCATCATCGTTTGTTCCCGAGGCGAGATCATCCACATACAGATTCCTTAACATATCCATGCTGACTTGGTCTGTAGACTGTGTGAGGTGCTTATTGAGAGTGGCATTTAAGATGAAAGGGGAACTTGTGGCACCAAACATGACAGACTTGAATCGGTAGACAATGAATTCACTCTCCGGGTCATCCGTGTTAGATAGCCAGTAGAAGCGCGTGGCATCTCGATCAGCTTGGTCTAGGTTTACATGTAAAAATGCCTTTTCAATGTCTGCAGTTATAGCATACTGGTGGAGACGGAAGCGTAGAAGTATACCAGTAAGATCATTGAGAAGTGGAGGACCTGGCTGTAAGCAATCATTCAAGCTGGGTTGTTCACCTCGTTTGAAGCTGCAGTCGTACACAATGCGTAGAGGAGTTGTGGTAGAGTCCTTGAGAACAGCGTGATGAGGTATGTAATGACACACTCCGTTGGTTGTTTCTGGATTGTCCACTCTTTCGATAAAATCGCGAGATTGTTGTTCTTGGATGATGTCATTGTACATGCGTAATTTATTAGGATCTTCAGCTAGTTTTCTGACCATGGAGCGGGTTCTCTGCTTAGTGATTTCTGCATTTGATGGTAGAGGGGGATGTTCTGGTCGCCAGGGTAGCTTTGCACTGTACCGGCCATCCTCCAACATGATAGACGAGTTTTGATAGTACTTCAGAAAGTCAACCGTTTCTTCTGATGAGCTTGGCTGAACACCAACTGATTCAATCCGCCAGAAACGTTCCAAATCAAATTGTTCTTGATGATGCTCAGTCACAACATTTAAAATAGACGTGTTTAGGTTCTCTGAATGGTTACTGTTGGAGAGGGGGCCCGAAAGGAGGTATCCTATCTTTGATTTGGCTGCTGTGGGACCTGGACCCTTGACAACTTCGTTTTCCACTATGTCCCAATAATGATCTGCACCGATTAGAATATCAACTGTGAAAGGTGAATCATCAACGTTTTGTGCTAATGACAGTCCCTTTAAGTGTGGTAGTTCCCTTACATTGGCACCAGTGTAAGTAGTGAGGGGGGCAGCTATTGTTGGTACAATGATCACGCGAATGGGAATGTTCTCCTCTTGAGCGGTTTCAACAAAAACGGTGGCAGTGTCAATGCGTTTAACGGATGATGTGTTCCCACCAAAGGTTGACAGGGATATGGTCTCTTGCATTTCTGGTTTCAGATCAAGTTTGGTCGCTACATCTGAAGTAATGAAGGAGCGTTGAGACCCTTCATCAAATAAAATGTGTGCACTGATGTGGTTGTTGTGACTACCAACAGAAGCAACGGCTGTTTTCAGTAGAACGGGGGTGTGTCTGCTAGTATCACCAATGTGGTAGGATGAGACTGAAGGTGCTGTAGTCTTGTCTGTGGTGGGTGTACATTGAGCCTTGTTTGTAGTTGGCGGTTCAGTGGATGACACTAGGGGAGTTGATTCTGCATTTTGGCAAAGACTGGTATGATGCTTTCGATGGCACACCTTACATCTGTTCCGTGACTTGCATTTAGATACTGAATGACGATTAAGACAGTTAAAGCATACCCTTGCATCACGTACAATGGAGTATCTCCTTCCCTTGTCTGTTACAACATTACAATCATTTGAACTGTGTTCGCCCTTACAGAAAAGGCATGTTCGCTTGGTAGGGCGCCGATCAGTGGGAGGAGGGAGAACAGGTGTAGGTGGCTTTGAAGTCGTGAGAAATGCAGCAGTAGCAGCAGTTGTTGAGTTGCTACTGAGTTCATAATCGCTAGAACTGTTCTGACCTGCTTCTAAGATTTCAATTTCGTTCAAGATTGCCTTACGTAAGTTGTCAAGCTGCCACTCCTTGTTTCCATTTTGCCTTGCTAGATTCCTCTTAATTCCATTAGGTAACTTCTTCTGAATGATGGGAACAAGAATATCTCCATACGTTTCTGTTTTCTTCCCTAGTGACTCAAGTCCCCTGATGTGTGTTTCAACTGAGTCATAGAAAAGCCTCAAACTACTTAAATGATCAGTGGGTGATGGAAGGTTGAGCAGTGCCTCCATGTGTGCATTGATAATCTTGTGGGGTTGAGCGAATCTATCTTTCAATAACTGGATGCTCTTAGCGTAATTGGCACTGGTTAATGGCAACCCGGCAATGACTCTTTCAGCTCCGTCGCGTAACTGTGCTCTCAAATAATTGAACTTTTGGACATCACTGATCGAAGAGTTATCGTGTACTGCAGACTGAAAAGCGTCCCAAAACGATTGCCATTCAAGCGGGTTCCCATTAAACGATGGCAGTACAAGTTTAGGTAAACGATTAGTTTGGAATGTACTCACCGGCGGTGGTGTAATCGGAGTAATCGGTGGTGTAATTGGGGGATTCTCTGCTGAAGCGGCTGTGTTACTTTGAAAATCGCTACCTGACGTTCCAGTCGAAGGTGGGGAATTGGATTGTTGATTTTCTTGTTCCGTTTGCGACGTAGATGGAATGGGTTGCTGATTTGTTTGTCCCTTTTGCGGTGAACTTGACGGAGTACTGATATTCCCGGGACTGTGAGACAACACGTACTGGTCGAGGTTTCTTTTGGCGAGCTCAATTAAATTGTCGGTGAGGCAAACCTTCTCCACGATAAGGCTGTCTAGTTCCTCTGCATCGAGTATTTCTGCTTCGAGTTCCTCAGGAGTTTCCAGTAAAACTGCTATCTTATCGTTAAGTTCCTTGAGGGTTTGTCTCTTTTGCTTTAACTGCTCCACGAGAGACTTGAGTAGTACAATTCCGTTGTCGGCTATTGTTCCTTCTGCAGTGTCATCGATTTTCTGTCTTAGTTTGGTTAAATGTGCTTTGTGAGCTCTTCTTGACGCTAGCAGTTTCGGTAACTCTTCCATCCTGGTCTCGGCACCAAAAATGTGGGGAAGCAGTAAATACGACAGAGAACTCAATGTAGTTACATGTATATTTCAGACAACATTAACACAACATGGCGGTCATAAAGTAACGAGAGCGAGGCAGAAAAAGGTTCTGTTCTTGTGACGTAAGCATTACATAAATGACCGCTGACCAGGTAACGAATTACATGAAAGGTAACGAAATACACGTTCAAATGTCACGATTTAACTATTTCACACCAGCCTTTAACAACTTGAAGTTTAAAATTGATCTTTATTGTATCCACTTTCAAGATTTCATCCGCATCACTGAACTTGCTCTTCTAAAATTTTGTTTGGTCAGATCTAGTGTATACTTTTACCAATCTTTTATTGATGTACGGGTAGGACTAAGCAATCTCCTTAGAAATATTTCAAATATAGAAAACCTTTTTTGAAGAGGGATGTTGAACTGGACCTACTTACCATATACAACCTCTCTTTTGTTTAGGGATACGTGACAACTTTTATGTTACGCAACAGTGACACTTCACAACGCTGATTAAGTTCAAGCGATTCGGTCGAAATATTGCTCTGAGTTTTGGAATTTTCTATCCCCTAGATGTAAACAATCTCGTTTTAACTTTTAAATAATTTGCATTTCTTGTAATCCAACCCTCCTCATAGACAGTGGTTTCTCAAGTTGCAACACTATGAGGAAGCTGATCTCCTTCTCACAAGTCAGAAATTCAAAACGTGGTACTCGACCATTCGCGAATTTTTTACCTGCCATTCACATTAGGTCCTTTTGATCCAATAGCAGATCTAAATATGATCATTCACGGCATACGCTATAAAAATTCGAGTTTCATTCTATCTACAATTCATTCTTTGGAAGTCAGTCGAATCCACAACTCTGCTTTTAACAGTGCTTCTATTGATTGTTCGAAGGGATACATTAGTTTCGTGAGGACTTTGGTAAGCCACCTTTTTGTCTTTAAACTTAGCTTTTGCTGTAGTCTTTACAGTGTTTCTGCCTCAGTCTGCTGTAGTCTCTTCGTGTCTAAGCTGTCTGATTCACAAAGCGTTTATTTTAATCAATTAAAAGAATCGAAGCCCTATTTATTGCATCAATTTTATATTTTAAAAAGTTTCCGTCAAGCTTCCTTTAGATCGCAGACTCTAACACCAACAATTATCAGTTACACAGCATTGTCAGGCCCATTTGGTCGGAACCATCTTTTTTGTCTAAAGAGGAAATATTCATAACTAAATTCTCGTTTTTCCCCGTCCGAAAAGATTCCAAGCATTGTTATCAATTTTATGCAAGAAGTTTTCCGCCTTCCTTCCAAGTTTTGAAAGTTAGTAATAACATCGACTTAGTCCTTTGCAAACCTAGTGGGCCAGTTCTTTAAACGGAGCTTAACCTGTGTTCAACAAAACCGCGGTGTTTTGGGTAAGTGGTCTCTTATGGAAGGTGGTCGTACACTGTACATGGAGGTTCGACTTTTGTAGTATTCGTGAAGCAGCTAGACACAGCTACGTTCAAATCATTCACTCTTTTCTATAGTGAAACAAGATGTTTCGCTCACCGGTTTGCTCGTTAATCTTCGCATTGACCCTTGGGCTGGCGTCATCTTACGTACTTGACGACATCTACTCGGGTAAGGAGGAATTTGAAGAGAACGAAACAAAAGAAGTGGAAAACGAAAAGAGAGATGACATTCCTGATCTGAATGGCAGCTGGTCCTCCGATGAATTGGATGATATGATGGTAGAAGATCTCCCACAGAGTATCATAGACAAAGCGAAAAAGCTTGCGAACGGTAACTGCAGCAAGGTATATGTACAGCCAAGGAATAGAGTGGAAGAAAAAAAGGGCGCCCAGAAGAAGTTTTACCAATCGTTTCAGCATGGAGAAAAGAGTTCCATGAGTGATGAAAAGTGGCTGAAAGTAAAAAAGAGTGAAAAGTGCACCACCTGTGTCTTAGATAAACTTTGCCATGAGATGAGTGCTGAAACCTTAAAGCAATTGAACATCGAATCGACATTAACTGCGTAAGTACTTAAGTTCAGTCTGTGATATATGAAAAATTGCTCCATTATTCTGTTCAGGGGAGGGGGATTTAAATGGCGAATTAAAATGACGGGGATCATCAAAAGGGGCAAAAATCAAAACCCCCAAAAATCCCTAGAACATGCTTCCAACGACCCCCTTCCCCAACCCCCTCAAAGTTTCTGGAAACAAAAAGTCAACCCCATACTTTTTTTATCAGATAGAACTACGCGGCCAGCATACACACTCGGGACAACGCCAATCTTCAGATTGTTTTTAATAACTTTAAATCAACACACCCCCAAAAAACCCTTGCCAAATTTTCCAAACCAAACAAATTTCGGGAAAAAAATTAAAACGCCAAAATATCGTTAGCTCATCTTCGCCACTTAACTCTGGACAACTATATCTGGTCAACTCCGAATAAGCTCTCATTAAGGTGACTCGAACAAGTTATTTTCAGTGGGTACCATCCTACTTTAAAGCTCTCTGGTATCCCCACCTTTACTTTGATCGTAAGTCTAACATATAGCATTGATAACATATAGATCAATCTACAATATAGCATAAAATTTTTGGCGGTCGGAGTACATGTCACGTGGTTATAGTGCCACGCCTCTTTGGGGTCTGAGTCGAAATTCTGCTGTTGCCGGCATTTTTTCGTGAAAATCTCTCGGCTACATATAGTTCTTATTAATGCCTTGCGTTGAACAGAGTTTCACCAAACTATCGCAAAGACCCAATGCGAGAAATTCAGCGGTTTCCAAATTTAGGTCATTATTTATGCGAAAATGATAAGCAAACTTTACACGATTATGTCTAATAAACTATGAGATTTATCCCTTTATTTTGGGGATCTTTATAACAGATGGATCCTTGCAAGTCAGCAAAAAGCTGTAGGGCCTTGTAAATGCGCGCGATTTCCAGCAATGTAAACATATACCATGTACAAGTTATAGTTTTAGCTATTTGTTGACGTTTGTAAGTGTTTAAGAGTCCTTCTCACGAAAAAAGCATTTTCTTAAAGATTCGTAGTTTTTTTTTTCCTTCAAATTTTCTCAGGGCCACAATTGATTAACTCACTTCCCGGATTCTGAATTTCACGATCATTGAAAAACTGTGACATTATCTTCTATAAGCCCAAACGTAAGTAAACATTGAAGATTTTTAGCGTTTTGGCTGACTTTGTGCTTTGGGAGTTTTCTTTTGTTTCTTTTGTGTAACTGGGTCGAGTCACCTTAAGCATTTTCAAAACCTTGAGTTTGATTAAGTGTGTCCTTGAGGTCAGCGGCGTGTCCTCATAGCTAACGACCTGTCACAACCTGCTTGCCACAAACAATCTAGAACCTTTTGAAGAGATAAATAATAATTATCAAAAAAAGGATAATGATCTCCCTTTTCGTATTTTTCTTGCCTGGTTATTAGGACTGAAAGAGAGAGGAAGTGTAAAATGGAAATTCTCAGACAAGAACTTGACGTTAAGCCCGAACAGTCACAAAAGATAATCTGCAAGCCAAGGTCGCCATTTCGCACAATCGACGGAACGTGCAACAACTTAGAAAACCCAACCTACGGAGCAGCCAATGCATCATTTATTCGTCTCATAGTAGCTGATTATGGCGATTCCATCTCAACACCTCGCCTTGCGACGTGTGGAAAGGAGCTTCCGAATGCGCGTGATGTAAGTCGCTTTGTTCACGGCAGTAACAAAAAGCGCACTAACCCAGATTCTACCACACTGACCCATCTGACCATGAATTTTGGACAGTTCATGGACCATGACACAACTCTGGCAATGCCCCAAGAGCTTAACTGCGAACCACCCACCACAAA
>OZ037782.1:14446590-14449090 GCA_964035525.1 Porites cylindrica | reverse complement strand
TTAACCACTAGTTTTGGAAAGATGCTATACCGTGAGAATATGGAGTCCCACCTAAGGAAACTGAAAGTTTCCTAATTCTCAAACAGTCATTTTGGTATACAATGCTGTATAATATTTGCAATGGCAGGAGGGAAGTTATTCACGATTACAAGAAACCCCCACGTACCCCGGTCTTAAATTCAGCAACTGAATGTCAGTTACGTCAGGTTTTGTTAATTTTACGAAAAAATTTGTTTTTTTATTTTTCATAATTATTGCAGATAAAAGACTTTAAGTCTCGAACTACTTCCGGGAACGTAATTATTCATGGGCTACTTTTTTGGGGGAAGTAATTCATAACAAGATGTACACGAAAAGACCTATTCGACCTGCTTTAAATTTATTAAAATATGATTTCTTAAATATATTCCAAGTCAGTATGTTTTCAGCTGTTTCTCCCGTACATTAAAAAGCAACATTCACAATGTTCTTTTTTCCCCCTCACTATACAGATCAATAAGTTTGGCCTCGGGCTCCTTAAGGGAACGCAGTTTTTCAATGGCTACAACAAAAACGTTAATGCTCAAATAACAAATGCCTTTTCTGTCGCTGCATACCGATTTGGCCACAGCCTAGTTCAAGAATGGTTTAAAAGATTCAGTCAAATTGGTTTCGAACATAAAAGAAGTGAATGCGGTTTGAAAACAGAATTTCGACCCATCCCAGTGTTGGACTTCAATAATCCTCAATACTTATACGAGACAGATCAAGGCGGCGTAGACGCCATTGTGAGGGGACTAGTGAAAGATTCGGCAGCGAAAAGTGACGGGTGAGTAAATAGGAACTGTCTACTGGTGAAGAGAGGGTGTTACTAAACCAAGTCGTGTAATTAAGAGGGCGGGGGGAGTGCTCCGCCTAAGGTCCAAGCCTTACCCCTCTTATATATCATAGAAAATTTCCTTCCCCCTTTCGTATACCTACAGAGGACTACTTGCCTACCTACTACTACTACTCCCCAAGTTGATCGTTTATGGGGGTTAGGTTCGACTGCAAATGAACATACATTTTATCTCCCTGGAACAAACGCTGGGCAGAGCATTTTTTTCTGGTAGAGTATTTACTTTCTACTATAGACAAAAACATATATGCTACGATTCAAAATTTGTTTCCCTCTCAAAAAAATTAACGAAACAACTATGATCACAAAAATTAACAACAACAGCAAAAGGACACGCCTCTTGCCTGTATATAATGGATACCTTTTTTTAATACACTACGTTGATAAGAATGAGTTGATGCCAATTCTAGGTGGCTCCTCCAAAACTGGTATAGTATTTGAAGGAGCCGAAACCAATTGCGATGATTAAAACATTTTTGGCATCTTTATGATGAACAGTTACAACTTATACTTATTTCGAACGTAGCAAATTTGCCGCCTGTCCCCTTTCAACTGTTCATGTTCTAAGTAAAGTCAGTACATAAAGAGATGATGATGAGTCTGGTAGGTCTAATAGATGTTCAGCTGTCCAGCTGTTCTTGTGATGTTTTTAGGCATAAGTTCAGCTGATTCTCATCGTTTTCGCAAACGTGAGTAATTTCTCGCCATTTTCTTTAGCTAAACTAAAACAGCTGAGCAAAACAACCCACAGATCTTCTCGGTTGTGATCTCCACATTACCCATAATACACCTCGTTTACCTCCCACACTTTTCCTGCACAGGAGTGAATTCGTATTAACCCTTTAAGCCCTAAGAGTGATCAGCATCAAATTTCTCCTTGTAATATCAATGCTTTGTAAGACAGAGTGGTCATGAGAATTACAGACCTGATCACACATGATGAATTTGCTTGATATTTTATCAACTTCTCACCACTACTTCTGTAGGAAGTGAATAGGGGCAACAAATGAGAATTCAAAGTTTGATCTTAGGGTTTAAAGAGTTAAAATTTAAAGCAGCTCCGCTTTAAGGATTTGCTAACTTTAGTTGCTTAGCTAAAATATTGTGTTATTTACATGTACTAGGCGATTTTCCAGTTCTGTACAAGAAAACCTACGTCGTGGCGAGGGTGATTTATCTGACTTAGTCAGCATTAACATCCAAAGAGGTCGTGAACGTGGAGTTCCGGGGTACACTAAGTATCGTAACCTTAAGTTATGTGGCCTGAGCAACGTAAAAAGTTTCGACGATTTGAAGAACGTCGCTGGCTTTGCGGAAGAGGACGTGGAAAATTTGAGAAAGGTCTACGATAACGTTCATGATATCGACTTGTTTGTCGGAGGTAAGCAGTACCCGAGTGCATGTTTGTGTGTGTGTGATGGGAAGTTGTGGGGGAGGGGGGGGGGGGGGACGGTCGCCCCGGTGTTCGTCGAAAAATTCCAAGAACATCCTTTAATTCATGGTTACCAGAGGTCTCTCACCGCATGGAAATATATGATAGGAAAGAGAGAGACCTCTCGGGCCTCCTACTGGGATCAGTCTCCAGCCTTGTATGTCTCGATGCATGAGGTACTCCCCACCCGA
>OZ037782.1:14256590-14441590 GCA_964035525.1 Porites cylindrica | reverse complement strand
ACCTAGTTAAATTTGTCAAATGCTAGCAAATTTTCGGAAGTTGTATTTTTAAGGACTGTAAAAAACGCCCAGAACCCAGAATTTTCTCGGATAATTTTCTCTGTTATATTTAGAGCTTCCAATCATCAACTTGTAGACAAAAAGATTTAAAACTGAAATGCTTTTTAGGCTTTCAAATCTGAATTCAAATCTCGCGCTAACCCTGGGTTATCTTAACCCAGCTTTGAACAACTCGGCCCAGAATAAGAAAAAAGAAAGCCGTTGTCCATGTTGTATTCAAGTCCTATATACTTTAGGAAAAAAAATATAATTAGAAAGTTTCACGTCGTAGTCTTGCAAGGACGGCAAATGAAAAAAAGTAATGTGCGTGCAGAGGTGTTCTTTTGGAAACTGTTCTTTGAACAGTTCCAGTATATCAGAACGTTTGGATTGAATGGCAATTGCGACTCGTCGTTTTCCATTGGCTACTACATCTTGTAGTCGCTCGATATTTTAGCAGACGTTCGCCTTTATCGTCGCTCCGGACGAATGAATCGGCAGGTTGTGTCGCTATTTCTCGTTGACATTCCTGCTGAAATGCTGGTGAATGGCGCTGAGGATCTAAGAAATGTATACGGCCAGTGAGTTCGATATAGCTACAAAAATATTCAACAATGCCGCGAACACATTGAAACCGATTTAAGCATGCCCACTAGCTAATAGTTAGCAAATGTAAATGGCAGTCGCATATTCGTTTGGATAAGTGAAACCAAAACCGTATACACCACACCGAATTCGTCTTGACACAAATATTAATTATGCTGTTTCGTCTTATCCAGATTCGCTTGGACGTGACCTAAACCTGCTTCGTCTGTTCTTCTTTTGCCGTTTTAAATCTTTTGCTATCACCGTTCTCGTTGCTTAAGCTCTCTAATAAGCGTCGAACTCTGGCTAGCGATTTTTAGAACTAAGCAAAGGCAACTTCCCATCAGATTTATGGACCACAAGGCTTTGAGCCTTTAAGTGAATCAGTCCTCCGTTCGGATATCAATACATCGAGTAAAGTGCCTTTATCGGTAGAAAACTTCAAAACACTTGTCACCGCTACGAGAGACTCTTGACTGAAAAAAATTGTGTTCGCCATTATCCCGCTTTGATCAAGTGAAGGCTTTGGGATACGTTTGGGAGAAGCTGTTTACAATTTAGTTAAAGAGGAAGAAAGGAAGAAAGGCAGCGTTTGGGTGTTAGAAGATGCCTAAAATGGCTCAAATCCTCGAACCAGTTTAGTCAGCCTAGGCGCAAAGTGGTAAGTTCTTCGTTTATTCCTTTCTTTTAATTTATAAAACCAATAGACTCCATGTTGCGGTGCGTCTGTTTAGTGAAATGTCTAGTAATAGGTCGTGATAGGGAACTAAAGGCGAAGACGACGACGACGACAACTACGAGCACTGCAAAAAACATGATAAGGATTAGCAAAACAACAACTTTGCACGAGTGCATCACGCTTCATTGCTTATCTCTTTGCCGTCGTTCTCAACCTCACAACAACAGTTTTCGTTTCCTTTTATTTTCTTTAATTACATTCCTTTGTCTGGAGAGGTTCCTAAGGGCCTGTTTACACGGAGGTGGGGGACCCTAGATAGGTTAGGTAACATGTGGCGGGTCACCCCAGCTATCATGTAAACGTGATCAAATTAAAATGAGAGATTATGTGGACAGGCGGGTTACCCACCAAAGCGGGTTACCTCACCTACCTGGGGTCCCTCACCTAGATAGATAGATAGATAGATAGATAGATAGATAGATAGATAGATAGATAGATAGATAGATAGATAGATAGATAGATAGATAGATAGATAGATAGATAGATAGATAGATAGATAGATAGATAATCTTTATTTATCCACGGTACAAAATTCGTCAGCTTTAAAAATGCCTAATACTAATATAATAAAAATATTTAAATAAAAAAGCTGCTTTCCACGAATGCCGTGCCTTACAGTTCTTTGAGTAATCGTTTAAATTGCCCAAGGGACTCTGCTTCCCTTAAGTTACAAGGAAGACTGTTCCAGAGAATGGCGCCACTATAGCTGAAGCTGTTTTTGTAATAGTTTGTGCGCGGTAATGGAACATTGAGTTTATTTTCTGCAGAGTCCCTTAGGTTATATGCGACTTCTCGCCTTTCAAATTTAGAACTAAGATAGTTTGGAGCCAACCCGTGCAGAGACCTGTAAACCATCGTAGCTCTTTGAAATTGTTGCTGGCAAGCTAGGTTTTTCCACCCTAGAAGTTTGAAAAGGTGACCAGCATCTACGTCATAGCTTGAGTAGGTCAAAACACGGGTTGCTCTGTTTTGTAGCTTTTGAACCTTATTCCGTAAGGTTATCCCACAGTTTCCCCAAACAATGTTGCAATAATCAAAGTGTGGCTGTATTAAAGCTTGATATATTAGTTGTAAGGTCGCCTGAGGGACAAGGCGCCTTATTCGTTTTATGGCCCCAATACCAGAAGCGACTTTCTTTGTTACTTTCTCGATATGGCCACTCCAATCAAGTCTGTCATCGATGGTCACTCCAAGTGATTTTGCAGTAGTGACCTGGCTAACTTCAAAATCATTAATTGCAAATGTCGGGGACTCTGTGAGATTACTTAGCCTCTGCCTAGATCCGATAAGCATAAATTCGGTTTTAGTCATATTTAGAGTAAGTTTGTTTGCTCTCAGCCAAGTGTGAACATTTTCTAAATCTTGATTTAGATGCAACTGAATATTGTCTGCATTATCACCTGCGTACGTAAGGTGGGTGTCATCAGCGTACATCCTCGACTCACAATTTGAAAGACAGTTTGGAAGATCGTTGATGTATAACAGAATAATAATGGACCTAAAATCGTCCCCTGGGGAACACCACAACTTAATAAACAGCTTTGAGAGAGCGTTCCGTTGATGGAGCACATTTGAGTACGATTCTCTAAATACGACTTAAACCATTGGTGCGCGTTACCATATATGCCGTAATTGCTTAATTTTGATAAAAGGATCTCATGGTCAACTGTGTCGAAGGCCTTTTTGAGATCTAAGAAAACAACGGCGTTGATTTTACCGCGGTCAATATTGTACGCCCAAGTGTCCGTGGCCTCAAGGAGAGCCGTGACAGTTGAGTGAATAGCGCGAAAGCCTGATTGATATTTACAGATTATATTGTGCTCTTCTAGGTAGGCATATAATTGATCATAGACGATTCTTTCAAAGACCTTGGCCGTAACTGAGATCACCGAAATTGGACGATAATTGTTTAAGTCGTCCCGATCGCCTTGTTTAAAAAGTGGGGTGACCTTTGCGCATTTCCAGTCATCCGGAAATATGCCTTGACTTATTGACTGGTTAAAAATATCACGGATAGGAATGCAAATGAGATCTGCACATTCCCGAATGAGCCTAGCAGATATATTGTCAAGGCCAGCTGCCTTTGACCTATTTAGACCATTCAAAAGTGAGAGAACTTTATTTGTACTGTTCGGATGGAGCTGAAACCGTTTATCTGTGCCAGTGAGGTACTTTTGATAACCATCACTATTTGAGGAATCAATATTGCTTGCAAGTTCTGGACCGATAGTAGCAAAGTGATTATTAAATTGGTTCGACAGCACAGTTGGATTTGTTATTGATACTCCATTTACTTTCAGAGATGTCACCGATTTTTTCCCAGATTTTCGCGAAGTAAGTTCATTGATAGTCTGCCAGGTCTTTTTAGAATCGCCCGTATGCTTGTTAAAACTATTTTGATAATAGGCTTGCTTGGCTAATCTGATTTCGCTATTTACTATATTGCGTTGTTTTTTAAAAAGTGACCAGTCATTTGAATCATTCGATTTACTAGCTTTAATCTTTAGAATATTCCGATCATGCATTCGTTTCTTAAGCTCAGATGTAATCCATGGGGAACTACGCGTGCGAACACGCATTGTCCTCAAGGGAGCATGCTTGTTAACAATAGATAGAAACGAGCATTTCCATTGTAGCCACATTTGATTGGGATCAGTTGAATTGTATACGTGATCCCAACAATGAGATGCAATATCATTCCGAAAATTTATTCGATTATATTTTCGAAAGTTTCTGTAGGTTATAGCATTGTGCCCACCAGACATTCCATTCACGGATAATTTTCGATAGGCAAAAACTATGCTATGATCGCTAATACTGATATGACGAACCCCCGAACACACAACTTTATCTAGACAATTAGTATAGATTACATCAATCAAAGTTGCAGAAGTCGGAGTTATTCTGGTTGGTTCAGTGATAAGTTGCTGTAGACCATAAATATCAGTGATACTCATTAACTTGCATGTATTATTGTCATATCGAGTAGCAATCATGTCGCAGTTAAGGTCTCCCATTAGAAAATATTCAATATTTTCGGAATCGAGTGTCCCAATTAAAGTTTCGAAAGGTGAAAAAATACCAATAGGAGAATCAGGTGGTCTATACCACGTAGCAACAACAAACGGTTTAGATCTAGGTTTTTGAATTTCCAGACATAGATTTTCAAGAGTGTCCATGTTTAAATCATTTCGTATGGTAAAATTTATTGAACTTGTCACATAGAAACACACTCCTCCTCCACCGTTTGTAATTCTATCACGTCGAATTATATCATAGCCAGAGATGTTGACCTCATTGTCGCTAATAGTTTCATTGAGCTTAGTTTCATTAATCGATAAAATATCTATTTCGTTATGCGCTAGAAGAATTCTAAGTTGATCTATGTGTGTGATTAATTTATTGATATTTAAAGAGGCTAATTTAAAACCTCGTTGAGATGGCAACACTGAGGTAGGCTCATGAGATTCCTCAGTATTGCGTTTTGTACATTGTAAACAGTTCCATGTAAACAGGGCCTAATTAGCCCCCTCAGTAATGTAGAACACACAGAGACGTCAAAAAGTGGTGAGAACATGTGACACTTTTTGCTCATGTTGACGTTGTTCGTGTTCTATGCAGGGAAACATGGTGCGAAGAATTGTGAATTTCTCCGCCTGCATGAAGGGTGCGAACGACTCTCAGGAGGGCTAGGTCAGGGCGGATCGCGAGCGAAGGGGCTCGAAGGCCCGGAAGAATCCAACAGTTAATTATCGATCTGTTCTCCTTACTGTTCGTCCTTTCTTTAGTCTTCTAATCTTATTTTTGATCTTACTTACTTCACGCTTTCGAATTAGAAGCTCTCCTTTTATTTGCTTGCAAATGCAGAATGTGTTGTTCTTAGATCAATATAATGCGTACGCAGGTTCCAATTACTTGCTTATTTACCGTATGAATTCATCTTTGAATCTAGGGCAAGAAAGCTTTTTTTCACTAGTTCCGGAACAGGTTGACGACTACTGCAACTGCCAGAGTTAAGCTCACTAAAAAAGTACATTTTAGGAAGTTACCTTTCACGTTACTTCGTGTTAGTTAGATGTTAGAGGTATAGGCCTCGTTATGAACAGTAAACAGTGGACAACATAAGTAGATAGGACAGGTTTCCGACTCATTGTGAATAGATCCTCAAAAACGTAAAACGTAAGTACACCCTTCCTAAGTCTAATTGTTGAAAGGCAAAAGTGGACATTTAAAAGATAAGTATTTAATTTTGAGGAACGTTAAGTTGTGAGACAACATGTCCCGCTCTCAAAACCACCCTTCCTCATTAATGAAACACGAAAGGAGAAATTCTTAATGCTATTCTGGTCCCAGACTCATAAAATATACACGAAATATAGGGCGAATAAAGAAGAGGGGTGTCGTCGTTGGTTGATCAACAGGGAGCTTAAGAAAAGATGACGGCGACGGCAACGAGGACGGCACTCTTTCGTTCTTGATATGCTCAAAAATTGCTCAGAAAGGCAAAAAATTGCTCGAGGTTACTAGAACCTCAAAAAGTTGCTCCAAAAGCCAAAAGCTGCCCAAACGTTGCCGATCAACAACAACAAACACAACAATCCTTTTATTCACAGTATTCAGAGGTACAAAGGAGAAGAAAAAAATGAGGATACAAGAAACTGTACTAAACGAAATGATAGAAATTGCTTTTTTATTAACTATAATAGTATGCAACAGCCAAGGTAGCAAAGCTTTCGAGTTGGCTACTGCTTACGTACAAGTAAAGAAAGGACCGAAGTAATTAACTGAAGATGAAACTTATTCACAAGGCAATAAGTGTTATGAAAACGGAGTGGAAACATTGCATTGAAAATTATATACAACTTTCAGATAAGCCAGAAAGCGATAATAGATATGATTACTAAATAAATTTTACTTGGAAATTCAGAAGAAAAGTAACTATGACTGACATTTGAGGAGATGATTTTTATACCACTTTTCAAAACTGCTAGTAGAGAGCCGTTTCAAGTTTGTTGGTAGCGTTTCCCAGAATTTAGAGGCTACATATACAAAAGTAAATTTGCCAGTGTTGGTAGAGGCGTATCTGGTGTTAAAACAGTGAAGGATCATAATCCGGACAGGCCTAGAAGCGCCTGATACTCAGGCTAGCCTAACAAAGCTGTATAATTTGAGTAAAGCATTTCTTCACTGACTTGAATCTTGGTCAGACCATTTGCCGTGACATGTGTAATGTATCTTCTGCCATCTGCCATGATTTTGAAATATATTTATTGAACGGTTTCGATTTATGTTTTCTGCTGGCGTGGCAGGAAAAAGCCGCGATATTGTTGGCGATCTATTTTAAGTGCACCGTTTAGGAAAAATTGACACACAATATGCAAGGCTATGAATTAATACCTTCCGAAAAAACCGTGTATAAACATCCGCTAAACAAAATCTGTAATAAAGGTCAAAATTGGTAAAAATAAGAATTATTTTCAGAAAGGCTTCTGCATGACTATACAAAGTCAACTTAAAAAAAGCCAATACAATAAGGAGGTGCTCTCAGATATCGTCACAAGTAGGTTCGAGTAGTTACCCGCCCCTCCCAACATGTAGTAATCGTAGGTTTCAAGGGTTCGATGACAAAAAAAAAAGAAAAAGATATTGACTTCGACCACGTTCATTGTGGGACCAGGCAGGCGGTACAATTCCGATTCTTTGTATACCGTTCTAAACACGCTTCGCTACCCATTGCTATGAAAAAAGCCGGTGGTTCTTTCAGGAAGGCACTCGACTGAAGCACACATTCAGAGAGCTCCTTGAATAATGTGAAAACACTCTTTCAGTTTGATAATCGTTCCTATTCAGTGTACCTCCTTTGTATCTAGCAGCTTAAAGTTTTCTCTAACAGTTTTAAATTTTGCGGGTAATGAAAGATTTCCCTTGCCAGTTGGGAAAGATTAAATTGGTGAATGAAAAAAAGGCTTTCCTATATAGAAGTGGATACTCCTGGGGTCCGCATATGTCTGTTCCCAGAATTATCACTTCAAAAAGAAAAAAAACAACAACTCCACCAACTCGTGGCTCCCTTTGCGAAAAGCGGTGAAAAATTAATCGTGTTGGGCTCCTGTCGTGATTGAAGGAAATATCCGAACTTACGTGACTCCCGAAACTGCGCTCTTTTCTACCATCGCATAATTCCCTCTATTTTTTCTATTATCATTTTCTTGGTTTTAACGTTCGACATTTTTCAGCTACGCACAAGCGTTCGTGACCACAGGTAGCTAAGCCCTCGGAGAAAGAAGGATTTGAAGTACCCCTAAAATAAAACTAATTCCTCCAGAGAACCACTCGAAGCACTCAATGATATTGACGTAGTGAAGACCCCATGGGCCTTCCGCTACAATAACCGTCACGAACAATCATCTGTTTCTAAAAAGATCTTTGAAGCTACCGGTTTTTAAGGTGGACTCAGAGGGAAATGCGATAGCGTTGACTCCACCCTTAGTTCCCCATTGTGTTGTAAATTACATAGGTTACGTTAAACAATGTAAATATACAATATTGAAAGTAAGACTTGTTATGTGAGATGTGATCGTGGGGTATATCTCATACCCCATAGGTGATTCTTTTAAGATTGACGAGAGTACAATTCCCTGAATTCGTATTACAATAGTTGTTGTTGTTGTTTCTGCAAGACTAAATGTATTTATGCTTAAATAAAAACCCTGAGAAATGGACGTGATTCATTCAGGAAGGCACTTGAAGCACATATTGTTCAAAAAGCTATTTAGAGTCCTCAAGCCTTAGGTAACAATAAACGACCTAACAGTCATCTGTATTTCACAGATAAGGAGTCTTGAGGCGAGTTTTAGTTTCTCCATTGAAGTATTGTACTAAATAACATGGTTGACATTGAAGAAGTTATTGATCATTAGAATCAAAACGAACTATATGCATGGGATATGATATGGAATAGGTCGTCGGTGGAATAATACTGATTATAATAATAATAATATTAATGTTAACAACAACAATAACAGTTTTGGGTCAAGTTCGTTGGAGAGACAGATTGACAGATTTCCTAAATTCCTATCATGTATTTCTTAGCAAGAACCATTCTGACACCCATATGCTCATCCTTCCGACAGGACCACGTATAGTATTGATTGATTGATTAATTCATTAATTTATTTGTTTATTTCTCACTTTCGTAACACTCTTGTACGTCATATCCTCATTTTGAAATTTCCGATCATTGTTTGAAAGAAATACATATTCGTGAATCCGTGATTTGTCTTCAATAAACCGGATAAAACTAATATCGTCAGATCCAATTATTGCACCTTTTTTTAACGTTCTTTAATCAGTCATCAACAGCACTTTTTTGCAGTTGAGAGTAATCCACACACATAATCTAACAGCTACCTGTAGCACAATCTATTTCATATCATATTTCATATCATGACCGCGATGTCTATAATGTGAAAAAAAAATCTACAATATAAAAATAAACATAAATCTACAATATATGCGAACGCTAAACTATCACAAATATTTTCACGCTGCATTTAGCAACCGAATATATTATTTTTAAAAATAAATATTTTGCGCAGCACAGCATATAAATAGGGCGTTGTAGGACTAACCAAGGCACTGAAACGCAAGGCGAAGCCCGAAGAGTAAAGGTACAGCTGTGGTCTGCGTAACTCAACGGATAACAACCGGGAGAGTTTTTACATGATTAAGGTAAGGAATTATTATAACTATATAGAAACAATTCATTGCGGCACTTTGGAATATAAGGACAATGTTAAATTATTGCTCGTAGAACGAACATGCAGCATTCCTCCGCAGTACAAAAATTATTATAAGGGATCGATATTAGTGGCTTGAACAGCACCTTAAATAAAAAGTAAAATAATTCCTTTTACTAAAGGAAGAAATAGTTAATAACTTGGATTTACTAGTTTCTCTTGATAGGTGGTATTGTTCCTCGGTCCAAATTTGAAATTGGTCGCCCATTTTGAAGGTTTCGAATTCAGCTGAAGTCAATTTTCTATTGACTTAGATCCGGAATCCCACTAAGCTCACTGGTATAATAAAGGTGAAATCTGAAAAAAAGGAACATACAATGTTTACTATTCTAGCTTTACCGTCAATATTACCGCGGGTGTCTTGAAAGAAAACCTACTCTCTATGAAACTATTAGCCGTTTAATACTATTAGGACGATGGTTACATTCACGTTCACGAGTAACTGCGACTCCAAGACCTATGTGAAGTTACCTTAAAAAGGGGGGTCAAAACCGAATGGGTGTTATTATCAAATGCCTTAGTATTTTTTCTCACGTGGTATACATAGCGCTCCGCATCCGGAGCTATTAAAAGTCACTTGCCAGTTACGACACCAGTACTGCAGGCTATCCTTACAGGGAATTGTCAACACTGGACTGCTTTTGATGACATTACAGAACAGCTAGTAGTCTAAGAAAAGTGCAACAGTGTTTTAGACCACACTACGGAGATCGCTGGACTAGTTCAATCTGTACCCTCGTTATTAATCATCTCGTCGACTCACGAAAACCGCACAATATCAGTCAATCTCTCTCACACTTTCCGCTCTCTGTAAAACGCTTGGTAGTGAAGACTTAGTGCACCCGTGTCACATCACGTGACGATTTGTTTATGGTTTAGAAAAAAGTATTTAAAAGCAATATCATTTCTTGGCAATAGGAACCGCTATGCTAAAAAAGCTTTAAATTTATTCTGATAAGAACTTCAAGGAAAAAGCATAACAAAATAAGGCGCAAAAAATATCAAAAGCGTTCGCGTGCAATCTTTGCTTCTACCATCGTGTACGAAGTAGATTTTAACAACGTGACTTTACAATTTTTTCCCCAAAAGCCCTTACGGACGAAAGGGCAACAAAATGCCAAATGGATCTGCAACAAAATGCCAAAATTATAGATTTTTGGCGGGATTGCTTCAATATTCTGGGAAACTTAACTTATCACCAATTCACAGGAATTCATTTTAATTTGTTTTCGAACTTGGCGTCGCCTCCGCAATGAAAACACGTGGCTTTTCACAAAAAGCAGGGTTTCATAGCTTTAAGTTAAACATTTCCAACTTAATTCAAGTTCTTGAGTCACATCTTTAAGTTTTTTATCTTATTTTCAACAAATTAATTTCTATGACGTTTTACAAGCTCTCTGACTAACGACATTATAATAATAATAATAATAATTATAATTATTATTATTATCCACAAAAATCTTATCAAAATGGCGCGTTATTATCCCGAAGCTTCCTTACAGTCATCACCCGATCTAAACCGCATGCTTATTATGTAAGATTTCTTTCAGTCCCAATTACGTAACTTTACAGTAATCGGCCATCCGAAGGACCGACCATACTTTCAACTGACGGACGAAACGACTGACCCACCATAGTTCCCCTATAGCTCACTAACATTTCACGAGCAAAAGTAGTCACACATACACAAATTAAACCTGTTCAACGTACTCAGTCGTGATTATCAAAAATTGATAAAAATATGAATGATCATCAGAAAGGCTACTAAAGGCACGTCATATCGATCCACGTCAAAAGACTTGAGGTGGGATGTTTCGAGTGGCCGATGCAAATATAGCCTGGCGAGTGCAGACGTCTCCTGTTTTCCCTGTTGAGCGCGGGAAAAGAGACAACAAAAAGAATAATTATATTAAGCTGTCAGCACAAAAAAGCCGAGGCTTATGTGACAAGAAAGTGTCCCAAAACCTTTGTTTAGATGTCTGTTTAATGAATATTTTACACCATGTTTGCTGGGATGACATACGTTAACTAATTTGCACTTGAAAACAAACTAATTAATAAAAGGATTCTAACAGTAGTATTCAAATGACGACATCTTGCAAATTACTATCAGCTATAAGGACAACTGCACGAAGACATGATTTTTCTTAAAACAACAAAATTCTCCGGTCTTCATTTTTCTTGTCCAAACTGGGCTCAGTAATGTTTCTAAAAATTTCAGTGGCATATTCAAATTTAAAAGCAGGAAGGAAAACCAAAAGAATTCTCGTAGTATCAAACAAATAACTTTATTGTGAAAATGTCGTGTAAAATCCATACAGTTGTGTCATATCACTTCCTTAATATTATATTGGGCGGTCGGAATACCTGACTTTTAAAAGGACTATCTATTAAACATACTGTCATTAATGATTACGTAATACTGTTTGCGGTTCAAAGACCACTGCAAATGCGTGTAATACTGAACTAAAAAGAGGCCGGGGACAACGATATAGATTCTGAAACAGGTCAGTCAGAACACATTCCGATCTAATACGCCACTCCGAATATCGTACCACAAGACTTTTTACGTTGTTTGATAAACCCCTGCAGTGGAACTTTTTTAATAGCCGTTCACACACAAATATAAAATTGGTAATGCTTGTTGAATGTAAGTGTCTTAAATTCATATTTCATCTACAATAGCCAATAACAATAGCCGCATATATTGATTTTAAAAATATATATATTGCGTAGCACAGCATATATATAGGGCGTTGTAGGACTAACCAAGGCATTGAAAAGCGAGGCGAAGCCTGAAAGGAACGCACAGCTGTAGTCTGCGTAACTGAACGGATATTAAAAACTGGGAGAACTTTACATAATTAAGGTAAGGAATTATACTAAACTATATAAAAGCAATTTCTTGCGACATTTTGGAATTTAAGGAAAATGTTGAATTATTTGCTCGTAGAACGAACATGTAGCGTTCTTCCGCATTACAAAAGTTATTATAAGGGATCGATATTAGTGGCCTGAACGGCGACTAAAATAAAAAGTAAGATAATACCTTTTACTAAAGGAAGAAAAAGTTAATAACTTGGTTTTACTAGTTTCTTGTGATAAGTAGTATAATTTAAAATTGGTCAGCCATTATTGAAGGGTTCGACTTCAGCTGAAGTCAATTTCCTTTTGACTTAGAACCCAAATCTCATTCAGCTCTCTGATATAACAAAGGTGAAATCTGAAAAAAGCAACATACAGCTAGTGTTTACTATCTTAGCGTTACTGTCAATACTAAGGCGGGAGTCTTGAAAGAAAACTTGGTTTTCTATGAAACTGTCAGCCGTTTAATACTATTCGAACGATCGTTACATTCAAGTTCATGACTAACTGCAACTCCAAGACTTTTTGTAAAGCTACTTTAAAAAAAAGTCCGAATGGATATTATTATCAAATGCCATAGTATTTCGTATATAAAGCATATTCCTGCATCCGGGGCTATTAAAAGTCACTTGCCAGTTACGACACCAGTACTGCTGGTTATCCAGGTGAGCTTTAAATGCAAGGAATTATCATCACTAGACTGCTTTTGACATTGCAGAAGAAAAGTGCAACAGTATTTTAGACCACACTACGGAGATTGTTGGACTAGTTCAATTCGAGTAATTCGTACACTTGTAGTTTCCATTGAAAAGAGAAGTGCTGCGAGTATTGATCATTTTTTCAGCAGACGAAAACCGTGCAGTATTAATTAATCTCTCTCTGACTTTCCGCTGAAGTCTTAGTAAACCCGTGTTACATCATTCATGGTTTAGGAAAACGTATTTAAAGCCAATATCATTTTTTAGCAATAGGAACTGCTATGCTAAAAAAGCTCAGCTTTTACTTTGATAAGAATTGCAAGAAAAAAATAAAATAAAATAAAATAAAGTGCAAAAAATAGCAATGGCGTTCGCGTTTCATCTTTGCTTCTACATTTTGTAAAAGATTAATTTTAACTAACTTTTCACAATTTCCCCAAAAGCCCTTACGGACAAAAGGACAGACTGGATCAGTATCCGCAAAAAATCCCAAAATTATTTACCATAGACTTCTCTCTCACTGACATTTCACGGCCGTGAAAAGAGTCACACATAGACAAATTAACCCCGCTGAACGAACTCGTGATTATCAAAATTTGCTAAAAATATGAATGATTGTCAGAAAGGCTTCTAGAGGGACGTCATCTCGAACCACGTCAAAAGACTTCAGGGGAGATGTTTCGAGTGGCCTATGCAAATACAGTATAGCCTGGCGCGTGCAGACGTCTCCTGTTGTCATTGTTGCGCGCGGAAAAGGATAACAAAGGAAATACAGGATGTCAGCACTAAAAAGTAGACTTATGTAACAAGGAAGTGTTCCAAAAACCTTTGTTCAGAGGACCGTTTAATGGATATATATATATCTATTACGCCATAGTTGCAGAACTTTGCCGGGTTGTTAACTAATTTGCATTTAAAAAATAAACTAGTAATTAAAAGGATTCTACTGAGCAGTAGTCAACTGATTACATCTGTCAAAGTACTATTAACTACGACTAAGGACAACTGCACGAAGACATCATTTTTCTTACTATAACAGGATTCTACAGTCTTGATTTTTCCTTTTCAAACCGGAATTAGTAATGTTTCTAAAAATCTCAGTGGCATATTCAAATTTTAAAACAGGAAGCAACACCAAAAGAATTTAATTTGTAGTTTCAAACAAATGGCGTTTTTGTGAAAATGTCGTGTAAAATCCATACAGTTGTATCGGATCACTTTCTTGATATTATATTGGTCAGTCGGAATACACCTGACTTTTAAACGGACTAATTATTAAACATACTGTCATTGATGATGCAATACCGCTTGCGGTTCACTTCAACACTGAAGTTCAAAGACCGATGCAAAGACGATAGAAATTCTGATACAAGTCTGTCAGAACACATCCCTATTTTATTGGCCACTCCGAATATCGTACCACAAGACTTTTTACGTTGTTTGATAAATCCCTGCAGTGGAATTTATATTTAATAGCCGTTGATACCTAAATACATAATTGGTAATACTTGTTAAATGTAACTGCCTTAAATTTGTATTTCATTTACAGTAGGCATATCTTTTGGCTAATTATGTCTTTTCAAGATATTACTCGCAGCGCAACATTTAAAAGCGTAACCGGCGATTTTCAGGTGCTAATTAGGTGTTCAACGTTGTAAGATCCAAGGCGTTGGAACAAACTGGATCGGTTGAAGAAGCCCTAAGAACGTGTATGTAGATGGCTATAATAGAGGTAACTGAAGAGGAAAGATTTGTGAGATTACTTATGATTTAGCTGCATGGTGGTAATTTAAATAATCATGAAAAAGTTTTAATGTGGCGTTTGGGATATAAATCTAATGTTGAGTTAACTTCGGTTAGAGCAAAATCAATTTCTGTTATGTACAAAATCATTAATAGGGATAGTGGCGTAACAGAGACATCTAAAATGTAAAGGAAGATATCTTGTTTTATTAATTAAAGTCAGCAAGTAACAGGTAATAACTTTCAACTCTCTGGCAGGTAATACCTTGGTTTTACTAGTATCTCTTGATAAAATGTGCTGTCCCTCTAATCCATAGTGTAGTGTGACCGAGGTAATCGAGTAATATGAATTCTATTGTATTACGTAATTCCACTGATGACGCAATACTGTTCATTGTGTTCACGATCTAATCTATAGTGGTATTGTAAGCGCTCCTTTAGAAAAGAGATAATTAAATACACAAAGTTTTTAAACCACTGCAAAAGCCAAGAACGATAAGCGTTGCAACGTGGTCAATCATTATCAACCAAATTACAACCATTGAAAACAATGGATCATTTGAAGGCTGAAAAGACAAATTCGTCGATTACAGTAACTGTAATCGACGAGTTTGTATTTTCAGCCTTTTTAAATGATCTATTGTGACCGATTGGAGGATGAAAATATATACGAACACTATTTCGTTGTTCTAGGTCATTTTGTCAAAAAAGTCCTGGAAAATTGAAATATCCTGCACTGAAAAATAATATCGCTCATGATTGATAATGTTGAAAAAAAAATACTACATCGTTATTTCAGTCTCGTTGAAAAGTTTGTAACTCCGGAGAGGTTTGGAAAAAAATCTTCAAACTAAATCAGTAAAATCACCCATACCCCACTCCTCCACAAACGTCCAATGGTCATGTCAACCATTTATGGGGCGACGGAAGAAACGGATTTAACACTTTAGTAAATGTCATCCATCAACATAATGGCTGGCGCGCGTTCATCATGTGGTGGTTTTTAAGACTAAAGTTTTGCATTTCAAGATTGAAAATACGGCGATAAAAGACACAAAGGAAAGAGAAAGTTAAAAATAATGCTCAGTTTCCTTTTTGTGGACAAACGAAAGCTTTTCGCTATGACATTGTCTTTTGCGGGATTCAACCTTGTTTTCTACGGATCGGAGCGCTGGGCTTGTTTTGAACCAACAAGGCAGCAAGGTTTCTGAAGACACTTGAGGTATAACGTACATTCCGTACTCTACGATCAAAGAAAAATACGTTTTTAAAAGGGAGTTTTTGTATTTTAAAGGTTTCATGGACAGTTTTCTACATTTTGACATCGGCGTGAAAGAAAAACCACCAAATGTGCATTTGATATTGATTTTTTGCCATGTGCTCGACCGATTTAACTTGCGTGAACGCAATGATTTAACTTGTCTTACGCGAATTGCTTTTTAGGATTAACTTATGGGTTTTTGAATAAAAATTTTCAAGAAATTAATTTATTTATCTGTCATTGTTCATTCATAACATTTACTCAAGAAACGACCTTGACACCACAGATCGTGAGATTTTTAGAAACATTCAGACAGGCCCTTTCTTGAATTAAAACTGAAGTGTTGTTTTCACATGTTCCGCATTAAGGTGCTATTCCTATTCTCATTCATTACTTGTCATTCAAGAATTTCTGCAGTTTTGCAGTGTGCAGTGTGCAGCGTGCTGCTCCTTTTCCTTAACTTGTGCCCTGCTGATTACAGCTGAATACCGCTTGAATTAAGTTTACTGCGTTTGTTTTCAGTTGTTTGTTTACGGCTTTATATTCTCACTGAAAAAGTGACCTTATCTAAAAAATGAAGGAGTTTTCCTCTATTCTAAAACGCACAGACTCGTCGGCTTTTCGAGCTCGAGTTTGTCTTTTTTTTTAGTGAAAAAAGTTGTAAGTTGCTGTATTAAGTTTATATTTGTAGTGAAAGATTGGATTATAGTTATTAGTAGCGAAAAAGGTTATCGTTTGCTTTCCATATTTGTCCTCAGAGAAAATTTTATACACATTACGGTGCCCCTTACGGTAACATTTTCTTACAGATATTGTGAGGTATAAGTGTAAAGGCTACTCACTATTCGTCCGAGCCCGTTAAAAAGAACGAAAAGAAAAGAAAATATAATGGGCTTACGGGAAAACAAAAGTCCTTAAGTCGGCCTGATTTTACTTTTAGGTCTTCCCTTAAACTCAGACACACCGACCCTAGAAATCGTAACCTGTAAATTGCTGCTTCTATATATAAGAGACCTACAATTTAACAATTTTTTTTAAATTCAGGTTTGTTTGCGGGAAATTTTTTCTTAATCATTTATTCCCTCGCTCTAAAGGTGTTTGATACCGAAGGCTCTTAGGATGCGAAGATTTCTTTTTTTTGGCTTAGAGTTTATTTGATTGCTTTTATCATAAGTATAGAAAAGGAGGCTTCGCTTTTAGCCTTGGCTAAATTTATATATCAAGTAGATAGACAGAGTGGATCGGTGGTGTCCAAAAAAATGCTTTGTAACATACAGTAGGCTACCTTTCTTAACTTTATATGATTTAAAGATTTAATTAATTCGTTAAATCAGTATAGTACAAAATGATAAAATTTTTCGAGCCGTAATGAAAAAAAATTCGTAAACGCTACTGACCAATGATGGTCAGTGTTAACTTTGTAGCCAAAGAATAAGAGGTAAATAAGCGAAACCACTTTCAAGACATTTTAACGTTTAAAAAGCGTTTCAAATAAGCTTATAAACGGGATAAAATAATGAGAGTATATCAACGCTAATCGAAAGGAAGTGTATCTGAAGAAAGGGTTTAAAAGAAACGAAAAATATTGATATTCTTTGATTTGTATCATGACAGTTTGTATGCTCATCTTCTGTTTTTAGCAATCGGCCATCAATCAATCAGCTCAATCGATCAAATGTTCAACCACATAAAAAAAAACCTTTTAGGAGCGTAATATAAACTATGCACCTCCTTCACTGCCTAAAATAATATAAGTATAGATTAAATTTATGAAGGGCAAATTCCATGTCTGTCAATGATTCATGCAGACAAAAATCATATGCATGTGTATTTCGCACATGAAATACCATATATCTGGACGGGGTCAAGATGAAGATTCTTTTGTCCTGCGAAATATGGCCCGATTACACAACAGACTTCTCATCAATTTTGTCGCCACTAGTGTAAAACTAAATAAATGAAGTACGTGAATCCGAACGTTCATCATATGATTGTGTATGCAAATATAATTCTCTGCACTATACAAATAAATTACGGTGGACGAGCACATTGCTTATTCAGCTTTTGTGTGCCTTGCTACAAACTTTATTCAGTATATGTGCACTGATATTTCCAAAAGTAGGATAGTGAGCTTAGCCCATGAGGCAATAAACAACGCATCATGTTTTTTTCATTGCTGCAGATAATTTTCAAGGAATGAAAATTTCTTTGCGTCCTGCACATATGGCTTTACTCGGATCGACTCAAACTGTTTGCTTAGCTTTTTTGCGATAGGATAGTCAAGTTAACCAATTAATCAATTGGCAATCATCAATCAATCAAACAAAAAGAAAATTTTCAATTGTTTAACTATATATCATAATTAAAGGTCTGGATTTTAACTCGAGAACGAGACATATTAAAGGAGTGTAAAATTTAATATGACTACCATATTGAATTTCACTAAAACTTTACAATTCAGGTTGAAATAATCGTTTTTAGTACAACTTTAAGCGTTTAATACTCCTTTAAAAATGAGTCGTTTTCCTAAGAAAGCCTTGTACTTATGCCCCTTGTCATGTCAAAGCTGGTAACCATAGCAACTGAGCCCCAAATTGCTAAAATGTCTCTAAAGAACCAATGTCAAACAACTAGCAAAGAAAAGAGTTTTGTTGCTCATAATTGTTCTGTTAGTTCTAAGGCCACGACAACGGGAACATCGAAAAATAACAACATACCAAGTATGCACTACACCAAGCAACCACGACAAGAACTGACCAAATTTTTAGTTCTCTCGAACGTGAACGGCAAGGCCGCATAAATTTTACAGTGTTTTTCTGAGCTTGGGATGAGCCCTCTCCATTCACAAGATCTAGCTTTGTTTACCGATTATCAAAAAAAAAACATCTCAGAATTCGGACGTGAAGATCAGATCGGATCTGATCAGATCGTAAGGTTCCTAATGGTGCTCCAGGCCGTCATGATATCGCGAGAACAAGTAAATATCTCAAAGCAATTTGCGATTTTTGCGGACCCTTAGCTCTATTGCATTCTGTAATCACCACCATCAGTTTCTGTTTGTTTCTGTCGATCACTAACATAAAAATCATTTATCCTTTTTTTTTAGATAAACATGGCAAGCCGCTCACTGGTATGTCAGTTAGTGTTGGTGTTTTTGAGCCTGGGAATGGCGTCCTCCAACTTCAATGACGAGGCTTACTCTAACACAGGTTCAATCGAAGGCATGGAGTCAGACGTAATGCTAGATGAGATCGCTGCTCTCGATGAAATAAGTGATGATAACCTGTCTGAAGAGGTAGATGATGACATGACCAATTTTGATGAAAACGACGTTCAGGGGCTGGCCGAGGACCCAATGGTAGTAAGAGATATCGCACAGTCTGTAAAACGCCAAATATTAACAGAGGCTAAGCGTCTTGTCTCGTCTTGCAAGAACCCAAAGGTTGATGCGAGGAATCGAAAGCAGGAACGACTAACAGCCTTAAGAAAGTATTACCAGGCATTTGTGCACGGGGGAAAGAGCTTTATCAGAGACGCAAACTGGCTGAAAAATAGAAAGAGTGAAAAATGCAGCGCTTGTCTCTTAAATGAACTCTGCAAACGGACACGGATTCAAGGATTATTGAACATCGACGCCAAACTCCCTGCGTAAGTAATTTTAATCCAGGTATATGACTGGGTTTTCTATGCGAAGAAAAAACTAGAAGCAATCGTATTAGACGCTATCGTAGATATTTACTGCACCCTCACGGATGTCAAAACCGTGGTTTGTGAGTGCAGAACTTTTGATGGACTAGTCATGATGTTGGAGACCGGTAAACAATGTACTCATAAGTCTGCTCAGTCACCGTTACCCTCCTCCTCTTTCGAAGGCGAACCAAACAGATCATTGAATTTTAGAAGCCCGGGAACTGTGTTAAGCGTAATAAAACCTAACACAATATACAAACATGTTTGAAATGCATGCTATCCGATTCGTGCCAAATATGTTCATTCTTCTTAAAAAGAATAACTATTAAAAAATTATCTTAACCGTGATCTATCTTTTCTATTTATCAGGAAGGAAAGAAATCGTATTTGCAGAAGGAAACTCGTCCGCGAAGCGATGGATGTTTTCGCCGTGAACGAGATCAAGATACAATGTAATCCAAATGCGCCATTTCGAACAATCAATGGAACGTGCAACAATTTACGTAATCCTTCCTTCGGGGCAGCCAGCACAACATTTAACAGACTTTTACCTGCTGATTATGGAGATGGCATCTCAACTCTTCGCCAAGCGGTAAATGGGAAAGAGCTTCCAAACGCCCGTGACGTAAGTCGATTTGTCCATGGAAGCAACGCAGACCGAACAAATCCGAATTCTACCATACTGACTCATCTGGCTATGAACTTTGCACAGTTTACGGATCACGATTTTACTTTGGCAGAGGCACAGGGCGTTAACTGCGAGCCACCCACCAAAAATCAGGAGTGCATTAATATTGAGATTCCCAAAGACGATGCGATATTTCGGGACCGGGAAGTGGATTTCATCGAATTGGAGAGGGAGGCTCCAAGCGAGTCAGACAGTTTTTGCAAACTGGTACCCCGAGAGCATACAAACACTCTAACAGCCTACATTGACGCTTCAAACGTTTATGGATCGACGCAGGAGGTTGCTGATTCGCTTCGCGCTCCAAATGGCTTACTTAAAGTTATGGAGCATCCAGATGGCGCAAAGTTTATGGATTTACTACCTGCCCGTACAGAAACCCCGGAGACTTTTTGTCCATCACTAGATCCAAACAGACCGTGTTTTGTAGCAGGAGACAGTAGGAGTAATGAGAACCAAGGTGAGAACAATTGCTTTGATGTTTAATCAACCTAGTAGAAAATGGACTATTTATATCCTTCTTGCAAAATAAAAAACGTGCAGTGACAGTTGTTTCGTAACTTTCAGGTCTCAGTTCAGTTCATACCGTATTTGTGCGCCACCACAACCGCATCGCCAAGTTTTTCCGTAGAAGGACAAAATGGGGACCCGAAAGGATTTATCAGGAGACCAGGAGAATCATCGGAGCACAATTGCAAGTGATTACATACAACGAATTCCTGCCATTATTTTTGAGCAATAAAACGGTAGGTTTCTACATTCAAAATTTCAGTCACTGTTCAGTTTACTTGTCGTTTACAAATTATGCCTGTGAGAATCTGGTTGTCAAAAACAGATCCTAAAGAATCAACAAGTACAAAATTACGCGTTTCCCACTCACATTGAACTGTGAAGCTTTTCTAAATGGCAGAATTAATAAAAAAGCATTTTACGTACCCTCAGTAATTAGGAGAAGGCCTTATAATGCTAACCTTAAGAGTTTTTGTTATTCGAATACTTATTTCTAAGGTGTACGATAATTTTTGGTATTTTAGGGAAAACACGCACTAGAAAATACTTATCTGGCCTGTTCTAAATTTAAACTTGACTTTTTTCCCTCAGATCACAAAGTTTGGTCTTGGGCTACTGAAGGGTACACAGTTTTTCAATGATTACGACGAAACTGTGAATGCTCAAATGACCGCTGGCTTTTCTGTAGCTGCCTTCCGATTTGGCCACACCCTGATTCAGGAGTGGTTTAGACGATTCAATCAAAGAAGTTTCCAACACAAAGACAAATCCGAATTCCGGCCTATTCCCGTGCTGGACTTTGAAAATCCACAGTACTTGTACGAGATATGTCAGGGAGGTGTAGATGCCATTTTGAGGGGATTAATCAAGGATGCCGCGGGAAAGGCTGACGGGTTAGTAAATAAGCATTTTTTTTCTTTTCTAAATGTCTCCACAAGGGAAATAAACAAGATTCTTTTTTTTTCGAGACCAATCTCTGAGTATTGACGCCAAGAGTGAGCAATTCCTCCGCGTAATATAGAAATAAACTGTTCTTGACTAATAATTCCTGGGGTAGAGTTAAAGGCTTGACCCAATTCAGTAGTACCCAACAACGTTTTTGGTGCAAATGGACGATATTATGAATTAATCATCAAATAAGTGCCTATTTGTTGGTCACTGTTAAAATTTAACTCGGTCTGTGGGAAAATAATACCCTTCTTCACCCCCAGGCTGGAATAGTTTCCAGGGAAAAAAATCCAGTAAGTAACTGGTCTTTATCCTGATAACATCAAGTGAATACTTTTCCTAATGATTCACAAGTCAAAGGAAAGAAAAAAAAAATCATTCAGGGTTTGTGATATTTTAAGAATGAGAGATTAAGCATCGCGTTTACGGCAAACACCAAAGGTGAGATTCAAATTAATAAATTTTCAAAATGAGAAATGAGCAGATAAAAACAGCTTGAAACAATCCTTATGAATAGAATCGATGCGAATGTACCAATTTACTTGTAGCTGTAATGAACAGTAAACGACAAGTAAAGGGGAAGCTTGGTCACGTGGTACAAATTTACGTTTGCCGTCTCTCTAATATGCTTCATGTTGCTGAGCGACACTTCAAGGATACTCCTCGATTGTAGCATCCTCAATTTGGATTAACATTTTGAATTCTTAAACTCCCTATATCTTTTCATTGTAATTTTATTGCGTAGTTATTGCTGCAGTTATCATTGAAAATATTTGCTTCCGATGTTTTGATTGCCCTAAATACAATTATGTCAGGTACCTATGAATTGCCTAAGCTCATGTGCAGAATCGGGGAAGAAATGTTCTGCTGCAAGCAATGCATTTCTCATGCCCAATTTGGCCCCGCTTTTGGTGGCTAACTGTAACTGCAACCAACTGTTTCGAGATTGCAGTTTTATTTTCCTTTGTAAGGTTATTTTTAAAAAAATTAGCGGTCGAAACTTAAACGGTTGTAATTATGAAGTCATACATGTCTTTTATCACGGCCAGAAAATAGGATAAGTCAATTAGGTTCAACATCTCCTGCTTAAACCGTTCATTAAACCTTCAAAAGTCATGGTCAGTAGTTCCTTGAAACGAAGATGAAGTAAAAACAAAAGGAAATTGTCAATTGTCATTTTTAAAAGTTACCAATTTTGTTATTTCATATTAAATAGGAGATTTTCAAGCTCTGTACAAGAAAATCTAAGGAGAGGTGAGGGAGATTTGTCTGACTTAATCAGTATCAACATCCAAAGAGGACGTGAACGCGGCGTTTCTGGATACACTAAGTATCGCAACCTTCCGTTATGCGGACTGCCAAAGGTGAAATCGTTCAATGACTTGGTACGAAAGGCAGGCTTTGACCGAAAGGATGTGGCTAATTTGAGGAAAATTTACAAAAACGTTCATGATATTGACTTTTTCGTAGCAGGTAAGTCAAAAAATTTTAATGTAAGGATGTAAAACGCGGCCAAAATTGTCCTTTAATAAAATTAATTAAAAGTCGAGTACTATTATCTCTTTAAGAAAACTCCGCTTGAAAAATTCCCTAAAACCAATGTTGTGGAATAAACAATCTTCTGAAAAAAAAATCCAACTGCTTACACAAAATATCATATTCATTTTCATTCATTTTTATTTCAGTTAACTCGCAAAACGTGCGCACCATCGGCGGTTTTTGGTGCCATTTTCCTGTTTTTGGTCCTGCATCAAAAGCCCTGGTTTTGCTTAAATTTCGCGTAACCATGCGCATAAGTCGGATGGATGTCGAGACATTCTGCCCGATAATTTCGCTAACCTACAAGCTAAGCGTTATAATCACAGTTACATTAATTCGCAGAATTGGGGTTGTGGAGATTTTTTCTGTTCACTGTCAAAGTTTCGCCATTTCTTCCGGCGCATCAGTGAAATTAGGAATGTCGGGGATCTCATGCACGTCCGCATAGGTTCATCCTGACCTCGTTTAATTCTATGAAACATCTGGAAGACAACTGAGCAAATGCCTCTTCAAACCTTGAAAAAGACTCTGAAGGACAAGTTTGAAACCATTATCCTTCTCCGCCTTTGTTATGTACTTTTATAATGCAACCTAAATTATTTTCAATTCCTCCCCCTTCTCAGGAATGCTTGAACCACGACCTAGTGATGGAGGAGTTCTGGGACCAACTTTTCAGTGTGTTGTAGCGGAACAGTTCCGCCGCTTGAGAGTTGGAGATCGTTTCTGGCACGAAAACGCCCCAGACCCAAGCTTGAACACAGACCGAACGGCGTTCAATGCTGCCATGCTACAGGAAATTAGGAAAACAACATTTGCTAAAATCCTCTGTGACAATGCCGACGACATACCATTTATAAGCAGGAAGGTTCTAGAGCAGAGTAATAAAAGGGTGGCATGCAGCGCTCTACCAACCGTCAGTCTTAAGCCATGGGTGTGACACTGGGTAAGCTGCTGTTTCAGACATTTAATAAGTTAACGTAACCATCATCCCTCGATCACCGGATTGGACCGGACATTTCTGGAGATTTCTCCTTAAACACCATACAGTTCCCCATCGCTGTATAGTCCCTGGTATTAAGTCCTAAATCCCTGGTAACCACTTCGGGCCCGTTTGTTAGCTTACGTAAATGTATGCATTGTGCCCGCCGGGTGCCAAAGGAGGAGATATGAGATTATTTCCTTTTATTCCCGAGGGCAATGGCTAGCAAGCTGGAGACGCTTTTGCTTCAGTCTCAGAGACAGAGGTGTTAGTTCCCGATAGATCCCGGGAGTACTCCTGAGAATTCTTGGCGGACGTGTGCCGCCTGGTTCCCAAAATCCTGACCCTATTTCACACCACAAAATGTTATTTTTCAACCTGTTCTCAGACCTGGCCTCTCAAATCCATACCCGTTTTCAGACCTGGCCTTTGGGCAAACTTTTTGTCGTCATTACTTAGATTAGACGGCAAACCAAAAAAATCTTCAAATGCAATTCGAAGTCGCATATTTCTATTTCGTTCTTATTCATTTGGAATTGACACGATAAATACGTTCATATTATCCCTAGTTCCCTTAAAAACCATACCGGACTCCAGAGCAAAATAGGCAAGGTGTGTACCCGTTTTCAGGCCAAAAAGGCCCAAAACCCTACCTGGTGAGGCGGCATGTACGTACCTATATGGCTTATATAAGGAAGAATCACCCCCCCCCCCCCCCCCCCCGTCCAAAGATCTTCTCCAGCCAAGAGATCCTCTTTTCTCTCTTAATGTAATGGTTCCCCTTAGAATAAAAGTATCCTGTAACAGGTAAAACACCGCAGGAATAGCATCTCTTAACAGCACGGTATATAGATCCACCCCGCGCCCACCCCTAATTGGTTTTCCTATCGATATGGATTCCACTAAAAAAAACCTGCACCTTTAACATACAAGCTGTTAGTCTGTTTGCTCAAATTTGGTGGCTGTTGGTTACTATGTTGAACTTGAAGCATGACGATGAGTGCATTGTTTATACTTTTTGATTGTTAAGATAATCGTTTCAAAGCGATATAACTTGAGCTTTTGCGTTCAAGGTTAAAAACTAAGTAAATTCCATAACCCTTTAACTCTTAAGCACACAAAAATAGGTGAAGGTTCATAATAGTCGGCTTGCTTTCTTAGGTCTAGTTAGATGACGTACCTCACATGAGTTGAATGGAATTCAATGAGTTAAATTCATGTTAAGGACGGCGTCTGAATCAATTCGAAACGGCTAACAGATTTTGGATCGGCTCGCCTCTTGGTCATGAGTGACTTGTTACCCAGGAATGACGGCTGTAGAAAGGCGTTGATTTAGACCTACAACTTCAAGTGATAAACAGAACCAAATGCATAAATTTTATGATTTAGAATAGAAGTGCGCGTTAATTTCCTTTTGAATTTAGTCTGGTATGGATGGAAAAAAGAACGGTGTCTGAGTCAATTCGCCCGCCCTAAAGTAATTCCAGTCGGCCTAAAATCGAATTCGTTTCGGCTTGGGTTTAGGTACTGTGACATTTTTGCATTCAGATGCCTTTGACCTAAAAAAGGGTTGTACGCCGGAACTTTCTTTACAAAACAAACAATGAAATTAAAAATGTAGCTTATAAGGTCGTTTAATATTTAATTATATGCAAATGTGATACATTTAGAAACTTCAACAACTTGGTAGTGCCAATATGAAAAATAGTACAGTGCGTGATGAAGCACTTTCTTAAAAAAAGCCTCGTGATGTGAGAAATAAGCATTGTATCGACCTTCCACTGAGGGGTATTTAGCAGATTCTTCCGAGTCTCTATGTGGTTCTGTGTCCTCATACAGTAGCAGACTTAAACAAATTTGATATCCATCGTTCCAGGCCCATAATTAACAGTTACGTTACCTTCTTTTTTCTGCAGAGTACCTAACAATGTTAACGATGATCCAAGCAATACACATAAAGAGGTAGCGGAGTCTTGAAATTCAACCAAATCAGAAAAAAATACATCCGTGATAATTATCTTGCTTAATGGTAGACTAGATGAACGACTATTATAGAGGGCTGTAATAAAAGCCAAGAACCGTGAATACAAAAAATGCCATTCATCATGTATTGTATGAAGGAATGCAATAAACATTTTGCTTGACGAACGATATGCGTGCTTTTCTTTTTGTGTGTCTCACTTTATTTCAGCAGCCAAATTATATTTTGTGATCTCCACTACATTTATGAGTGGTTTTGTGAAAAGAAACAATGTGTAACGATGAAAACTGGCAAATGCCAGTTAAAAAACATACCTGGAGTAAAGGATCGTTGATACTATTCTTGGAGAGCCAGGAACAACCAATATGGCGTTTTTACCCATTACAAGCAGCTATGCAAATTTATCAGAAAATGGAAGCGTCTAGATAAGAAAGGATTTCAACCCCCACGGGACTACTATTTGGACACCAAGATGGCCTAAACGCCGTTTTTTTATTGTTTACGGACTCCATCAGGGCGGACGTGACGTCACGTGAAAAGGGACTATGCTCCATTTTCAAATCCTCCATAATACACTCTGTTTGCCCCCCCCCCCCCCCCCCCAAATTTCAAATCCTTCTAAGTGGACCGCACATTCCCAAAGCATTTTTAAATAACTTATGCAATCTTTGGAAGGAAAACAGAGTGCTTTATGAGTTCTTGTTTTGGCAACCACTTGACAATGTGGCCGTGTTGGTTGACAATAAATACAGCACAGTGTTTTTATTGCTTAAATTTGCACGAAAAATAAGTTTAGTTCCTAGCTGAAAACAAATTAAAACAAAACAAAAAAAAAAAAAACGCATGTCAACCAACATGCCGCTATGAAGTCAGGTGCAATTGATTTTCTTTTGTTTTCTTGTAAAATCGCTCAATTCTCCCAAACGAGCGTGCCTACCCAAAAAAGAACGGAAATTTAATGTTTGAAAATCATCCAGATTTTAAGTAAATATGTTCTGTAAGAATGACCAAATTGCACTTATTAAGTGATCAGTAAAAAAAAATCATCTTTGTTAGTTTTATCAGCATTGACATTGATAATTAACAATAACAATGGTAAAAAGTATTATAAGTATTATAATAATTAAAGTGATCAATGAAAGATCAGTCCTCGATGTTCATGGCAAAGCTTTCTTTTAATATCACAGGGCAGAATTGTAGAATTGCAGTCATTTAATGGAGAGCTTTATATTTGAGGATAAGAACGAGTACGAATACGAGATTTAACTTAAAGTTTTGGCGCGTGTTCTCAGAAACAAAAAGACACCAAGGAAAGCTTCATTTTACTTTTTTTTCTCTAAAAAAGTTAGTAGGGTTATTTATACTGAAGGAGGAAAAGTCCTCTCCCGATAGAAAAATGACAAAACTTCTTACATTTGATAACTTGTTCCCGCCACTACGACATTCTCAATAAAACTCGTAGTAGTAACACTAGGGACCTTAAGCAAAGACGACGACGACGACGACGGCAGTGAAAACGTCGATAAAAAAATGAATTTGCGTTCTTTCAAACTTAATCGCGTTTATATGCACCAGCTCAATATGTCAATGCGGGCGACTTATCCTGGAGTTGAATTCTCAAGGATTTTATTCAGGTTCAAAAAGAGGAAGGAACATTTGTCGTCGTATGTCCATATGTCCTCCATAAAACGTCAAATGAGGCGGTTTCACGTCGTAGTCCTGCAGTCGACGTCAAAGAAAGGTACTAAAAAGCGTGATTACGCGCCTTTGCGCGCTACGCGGTCACGTACTTTTAGTACGTGCTATAAACAGTTTGTGTTAAATTATGGCGGCCGATCGAGTAAAGAGCGCTCGACTTCATGTCAGGATTTACAAGTGTATGCCAACTCTGTGGACCGTGTGGGCAAGTAAATTTTGTTTTAATCGGGTATCAAAGTGTCTATGACTCTTTAGCGACTGGAACGTTCTTTGAGAGAAAGAGATCCACCAAGTTCAAAAGCTGGTGCCAGGTGCGTCGAGGCAATGCCCTTCATGAGTCTTCGTGATTCTATTACGCTTACATGTAAGTATGATAAAGAGTTTTTTGTTTCTTCTTTTAGTACAACCTGTTTCTGAAACGATCAAGCATACGTCTTTCCATGGTTTGTAAAATGGTATACTCCGGTACTACTATAATTTTCATTAATTGACATCAGTACAGTACAGTTAACGTTGCTTGCTCGACTTCACACCATGTCTGCAAGTTATTTATTTACAGGTCACATTCCACAGGTCAGAATACAGGTCGCCGTGCTACAATTAAATAAACAAGACCAGAAATGTCTGTTGCCCTAATCCCTATATGAAATTTTCCTTTTGATCAAGGGGAAATTATTTGGTTTAGTTACCTTGATCAGTGAAAAAGTGACTTTGATTTCATTGGACCTGTGGAATGTGACCTCAGTGTAAAACAAACCTCTCCACCATGTCTCGTCGTAGTCCTCTGTCATTCTCACGTTAATGGGAATGGTTTCCTTGAGCAGTAGTAAAGGTTCACACCTAGCTTGAAGGCTAGGCGTAAGATTAGAATCAAGATGTGCTAGCTCTTGGGAGTAATGAATGTAATCTTTATTTCCGTTTGGAAATCCCTTGAGAATTTCCTAAGAATTCACAGGAGTATTAAAACTATTAAACACTAAGGAATTTCTTTCCTTGCAAAATCTGACTCACTCCTTGAAAATTTGGCAAGCCAAGGCTTGCTTGAAAATTGAAGGGAGCCCTGGGTAGCTCTGATTTAGGGCCTGTTTACATGGAAGTGGAGGACTCCAGATAGGTGAGGTAACATGTGGCGGGTCAACCCACCTATAATGTAAACATGATCAAATTATACCTAAGCAGTCTACCTCACCTAACTGGGGTCCCCCACCTCCATGTAAACTGGATCTTAATCTGTGAGAGGTCCAGTGAAATCCAAGATGCCCAACGCTGGAATTTTGTTTTATAAAGACTGTGATTTCCTAGTCACCCAGGAGCAAAATGTTAAGTGCCCAGGGCCACACGCACTGCTAGACCACAGCGCACAATATTGTATGGGTTATCAGCATTATGCATCTTTGACTGTCAATTAGCTGCAAGTCAAAAAGGTCCAGACTGTTTTAAACAAATTGATTTTCTCCTGTCCTAAGAATGTTTAGTTGTTAGTTGTCCTTCAAATATTAATAGTCAAATATGACCAGCACAAATATTATAAAAGTATATTCCTTTGCACACATTTAATTTTGACTCTCGCAATGTTAGCATAAGAAGAATTAAAAGCAAGAGGGAAAAATTTAATCTACTATTCAGTAATGGGGAATTACCAAGAGTACCATATTTCCTTGAATAATAGCTATCCCCCGATTAATCGCCTCCCTCAAATAATTGCCCCCCTTGAACAGAAATATTTAAAATAATTGTGTCCTTCGAATAATCGCCCCCAGACCCCTTTCACCATCTTCTCTTTCTTTTATCCCCTTGCTGCCAAGTTAAAATTGACAACTTGGATAACAAACAAAGCTGAAGTGGAATCTGATGCAGCAAGACTGAACAGTGATGATTCAAATTCTGACGTCAATGATATTGATTTGGTACACTTTTTTATTATTATTTAATGGGATATTTAATTATTTTTTTTTATTTAAAGGGATACTAAAACAAAATATCTAGGCTGGCACGCCTTTGAGTGAGCAATATTTGAAATATGTGCCTGCCCCAAATAAATGCCCCCTTTTGGTGGGGAAAAAGGAATAATTGCCTCCGGTTATTATTCAAGGAAATACAGTATTCAACTGCAAGCAAAGAAAAGAGAACAGAGTACAATCACACCTATATTAAGTAGCCCCCTGTAAAGTGGTCACCCTCTATTGAGCAGACGTATTCAGCCTGGCTGTAGACTTCCCAACACGGGTCATTTTATTTTATTTTATGTCAGTACTAAATGGTCACCTAAATTAGCTGAGTTACAGTGTAAACAAAGCATGCCCACTTTCTTCAAAGAGCTCATAACGCATAAACTGTACTCAAGAAACACATATCCTAAGGTAGGCAATTACTTTCCTAACTGGGTGCAACCCGGGGTTGGCAACCACAGTGGCAAATACGTTTTCCTCATTAAAGAATGGTAATGACTGATATGCTATAGAATACAGACTAGTTTTCTTTTTCAATTGATCAATTCAATTCAGTTTTATTTCACCACAAAACATTAAGAACAAGAATACAGGATTAAACAGAAGCAAATGAATGTGGTGAAAAAAACAATGATAATGCATAAAACATCGTATATTGAGTTTATGTTTGTTTAAAGGATCGTCAATTCAAGTTAAAAACATGTACTAAGATGTTTATATCCGTATCACTATTGCTGAAATACTCATGTAAATTATGTAACCCATCCTTGTACATGTCTGAGCATGATCCCTGGCTAATCTTTTGAGGGAAGAAAGGAAAATAGGACCCAAATGGTCAAATCCCTGCCTACTAATTGTCCCAACTCGGCAATTAAAAATCTTTAGTGACAGCCCTGTATGCTTCATCAGAACTTCACCTGTACTTCATTTGTACTTCATATGTACTTCATTTGTACTTCGTCTGTACTTCATCTGTACTTCATATGTACTTCATTTGTACTTCGTCTGTACTTCATTTGTACTTCATATGTACTTCATTTGTACTTCGTCTGTACTTCATTTGTACTTCATATGTACTTCATTTGTACTTCGTCTGTACTTCATCTGTACTTCATTTGTACTTCATATGTACTTCATTTTTACTTCATCTGTACTTCATCTGTACTTCATCTGTACTTCATTTGTACTTCATCTGTACTTCATCTGTACTTCATATGTACTTCATTTGTACTTCAACAGTACTTCATTTGTACTTCAACAGTACTTCATTTGTACTTTATCTATACCTCTTCTGTACTTCATCTATGCTTTCATCTATATTTCATCTATACTTCATTTTTACTTCATCCGTACTTCCTCTATAGGTCATTTGTAAACTTCACCTAAACGTCATTTGTACTTAATCTGCAATTCATCGACACTTCATCTATACTTTATTTGTACTTCATCTATACTTCATTTGTACTTCATCTGTAACCTCAGGTGCTAGGTTAGATTTTTAGGTGTTAACGTTGTAAGAGCCAAAGCATTGGAACGAACTGGAACGTTTGAAGAAGCCCTAAGAACGTGTATGTAGAAGGCTATAATAGAGGTAACTGAAGAGGAGAGATTTGTGACATTACTTATGATTCAGCTGGTAGTAATTAAAATAATCATGAAAAAGTTTAATGTGGCACTTGGGATATAAATCTAATGTTGAGTTAACTTTGGTTAGAGCAAAATCAATTTCTCTTATGTACAAAATCATTAACAGGGATATTATAGTGGCTTAACAAAGACATGTAAAATGTAAAGGAAGATCTCTTGTTTCATTGATTAAAGTCAGTAAGGAACAGGTAATACCTTGGTTTTACTAGTCTCTCTTGATAAAAGATATTTTCCCTCCAATCCATAGTGTTGTCAACTGCACTAGGGACTGAGATTGTTGAAATAAACTAGAAAGAGAAGAGACCCCAAGAGTCTTCCCTGAGGTACGGTTACGTAGCTGGACTAGAGACTTATTTCAATGGAATACCGAATTTCAAAACCACCTGGAAGTAGGCAAATTGGTTCGAATTTAGACGTTGGGAGGTTTGAAAATTGGAGGGTAAAACTTCAGAGTTAAGCTGGTGAAGGAAAGTTAGGTTTGTCTTTATCTGAAATTTCGAAACACCGAGAATCGAGTAATAAGAATTCTACTGCATTACGTAATTTCACTAATGATACAATACTGTTCATTGTGTTCACGATCTAATCTATAGTGGTATTGTAAGCGCCCCTTTTAGAAAAGAGACAATTAAGGTGGCCGAACACAGTTTAGGCAGTTTGTGAGTATATGTCATTTGTCATAATTATGGCAAGAGAAAGGTTGCAGCTCACAAGCTGAAACTTGGCAGGTGAAAAGTATACTTAATGAAAGATTTTGATTGACGGGTAAAATTTGACGATTTCCCAGTTTCCATGGCAACATGAACGACTGAACACAACCTTAAATTTTCACTTTTGGTCAGTTTACATAAGATTCGCTCATTAGATTTTCCTATAAACTTGCACACAGCTTATTATAATTAATAATTATCATTTGAAACTTGTTTGACCAAATTTTAACAGACGGGTTTTTAGATAATCCATAGTACAATTGTACTGTAATTATTAAATGTGTCACAAAATTCGTCTATTCAACTTCCATTTTAAAGTTCTTATAATTTACAATACGATAAAAGTAAAACTTCTGCCAAATATCACAAAATTTTAATGAGTAGATTTTGTGAAATCGTCTTCTGTGCACCACTGCTTTATCGCCGCCATGTTTGTTCGTCCAATTTAAAACACTAGCCGTCACGCGAGCTGCCGCTGACCGCCCGCAAAACTGTGTTCAGCCACCTTAAATACACAAAGTTTAAACCACTGCAAAAGCCAACAACGATAAGCGTTTCAACGTGGTCAATCATTATCAGCCAAATTACAACAATTGAAAACAATGGATCATTTGAAGGCTGAAAAGACAAACTCGTCAATTACAGTTGTGACCGATTGGAGGATGAAAATATGTACGAACACTATTTCGTTGTTCTAGGTCATTTTGTCAAAAAAGTCCTGGAAAAAATTGAAGGTTTAAGGGTTTAAATGGGATTAAAAGGGTAGTCAGCAACGCTATAATCTACATACGCCATAATATCCTCTGATATTTACACAGGCTACGAAGTAATTGTTTAATCTAACCAATCATTTAAGAGATTCTTGCAACGTAACAACCTTGCTTCCTTATACGCATGCCCTCCTGGCATTAAAAATTGCATTGTTGCCTCACATCTACCACGCCTTGTTAAAATCTTTGCGGAGGGGTAGCATTTGCAATAGCAGTATACTATCCGGCAGTAAGAACGTACCAGGACAAGTTTCCTTTAGTTTCTCCACTGAGCAGGCAAGTAGTAACTAGTTGTTGAAGACATTATTTTGCTTTTCGTCTTTTTTAAGCAAGGTTAATAAAAATTACTGGGTCAGCCCAATATTCAACCTCACTGAGTAGAGTCCCGCCAACGATAAGAAGAAGAAATAAATTATTCGCTCAAATTCAAAGAAAAAAGGGAAAAAAAAAAAACAAATCAATAAAACGTAAATTAATACTTCATGTTTTGAACCAACTGAAAGTAAGACTGTAAAATCTTTTTTTCATTTTTCTGTTTGTTTTTTTCCTTCGTGTCATAACTCCATTAAATAAGTAGATGGACAAATTGGATCGGTGGTGTACAAGAAAGAAAATGCTTTGTAACATACAGTAGGCTACATTTCTTAACTTTACATGATTTAAAGATTTAATTAACTCATTAAATCAGTATAGTACAAAATGCTAAAATTTTTCGAGCCGTAATGAAAAAAATTTCATAAACGCTGCTGACCAATGATGGTCAGTGTTAACTTTGTAACCAAAGAATAAGAGGTAAATAAGAACCACTTTCAAGACATTTTAAAGTTTAAAAAGCGTTTGAAATAAGCTTATAAAGGTGATAAAATATTGAGAATATCTCAACGTTAATCGAAAGGAAACGTATCTGACGAAAGGGTTTAAAAGAAACGAAAAATATTGACATTCTTTGAACTGTATCATGACAGTTTGTATGTTCAGCTTCTGTTTTTAGCAATCGGCCATCAACCAATCAGCTCAATCGTTCAAATGTTCAACCACCAAAAAAAGTTTTAGCAGCGTAATATAAACGATATGCACCTTATTCACTGCGTAAAATAATTTAAGTATAGATTAAATTTATGAAGCGCAAATTCCATGTACGTCAATGATTAAATGCGGTTTAGAATCATACGCATGTACATTTCACAATTTAAAAAGTGAGATACCATATATCTATGTGAGGAATGGGGTAAGGGTGCAGATTCTTTTGCTCTGCGAAATATGGCTCGATTACTCAACAGACGTCTCAACAATTTTGTCGCCACTAGTACAAAACTAAATAAATTAAGTACTTAAATTCGAACGTTCCATATAATATGATTGTGTATTCAAATATAGTTCTCTGCAATACACAAATGAATTAGGGTGGACGAGTCACATAGCTTATTCAGCTTTTATGTGCCTTGCTACAAACTTTATCAGCATATGTACACTGATATTTCCAAAAGAGAGATAATGAGCTTAGCTCATGAGGCAACTTTACGTATCTTGTTTTATCATTGCTGCAGATAATTTTCAAGGAATGAAAACAAGGAATGAAAATTTCTTGCGTCATGCTCATACCTTTACTCGGATCGACTCAAACTGTTGCTTAGCTTTTTGTCGAAAGGATAGTGAAGTTAACCAATTAATCAATTGGGAATCATCAATCAATCAATCAAACAGAGATTTTTCAATTTGTTTAAACATATATCATAGGGCCTGGATTTTTAACTCGAGAATGAGGTATATTTAAGACAACCTGTGAATTTCTTACACCCGTGTAAAATTTAAAATGGCCACCATCTTGAATTTAACGAAAACTTTACATTTCAAGTTGAAATAAATCTTTCTGTTTTGAGTAAAACTTTACGCCTTAAATGCTCAAATGTAAAAATGGGTCGTTTTTTCTAAGAAAGACTTGTGCTTATGCCCCTTTTCACGTCAAAGCTGGTAATCATAGAAACTGACAGACAAAACATTTGCCAAAATATCTCTAAAGAATAAATGTCGAACAACTAGTAAAGAAAAGAGTTTTGTGCCTCATAATTGTTCTGTTGCTTCTAAGGCCACGACAACGGGAACATAGAAAAATAACAACATAACAACAAGTGTGCACACATATAACAAATCAATAAAACGTAAATTAATACTTCATGTTTTGAACCAACTGAAATTAAGACTGTGAAATCTTTTTTCATTTTTCTGTTTGTTTTTCTCCTCCGTGTCATAACTCCATTAAATAAGTAGATAGACAAATTGGATCGGTGATGTACAAGAAAGAAAATGCTTTGTAACAAACAGTAGGCTACATTTCTTAACTTTACATGATTTAAAGATTTAATTAACTCATTAAATCAGTATAGTACAAAATGCTAAAATTTTTCGAGCCGTAATGAAAAAAATTTCATAAACGCTGCTGACCAATGATGGTCAGTGTTAACTTTGTAACCAAAGAATAAGAGGTAAATAAGAACCACTTTCAAGACATTTTAAAGTTTAAAAAGCGTTTGAAATAAGCTTATAAAGGTGATAAAATATTGAGAATATCTCAACGTTAATCGAAAGGAAACGTATCTGACGAAAGGGTTTAAAAGAAACGAAAAATATTGACATTCTTTGAACTGTATCATGACAGTTTGTATGTTCAGCTTCTGTTTTTAGCAATCGGCCATCAACCAATCAGCTCAATCGTTCAAATGTTCAACCACCAAAAAAAGTTTTAGCAGCGTAATATAAACGATATGCACCTTATTCACTGCGTAAAATAATTTAAGTATAGATTAAATTTATGAAGCGCAAATTCCATGTACGTCAATGATTAAATGCGGTTTAGAATCATACGCATGTACATTTCACAATTTAAAAAGTGAGATACCATATATCTATGTGGGGAATGGGGTAAGGGTGCAGATTCTTTTGCTCTGCGAAATATGGCTCGATTACTCAACAGACGTCTCAACAATTTTGTCGCCACTAGTATAAAACTAAATAAATTAAGTACTTAAATTCGAACGTTCCATACAATATGATTGTGTATTCAAATATAGTTCTCTGCAATACACAAATAAATTAGGGTGGACGAGTGACATTGCTTATTCAGCTTTTATGTGCCTTGCTACAAACTTTATTCAGCATATGTACACTGATATTTCCAAAAGAGAGATAATGAGCTTAGCTCATGAGGCAACTGAACGTATCATGTTTTTCATTGCTGCAGATAATTTTCAAGGCATGAAAATTTCTTGCGTCATGCTCATAACTTTACTCGGATCGACTCAAACTGTTGCTTAGCTTTCTGTCGAAAGGATAGTGAAGTTAACCAATTAATCAATTGGGAATCATCAATCAATCAATCAAACAGAGATTTTTCAATTTGTTTAAACATATATCATAAGGCCTGGATTTTTAACTCGAGAACGAGATATATTTAAGACAACCTGTGAATTTCTTACACCCGTGTAAAATTTACAATGGCCACCATCTTGAATTTAACGAAATTGTTTCAGGTTGAAATAAATCTTTCTGTTTTGAGTAAAACTTTACGCCTTAAATGCTCAAATGTAAAAATGGGTACTTTTTCCTGAGAAAGCATTGTGCTTATGCCCCTTGTCACGTCAAAGGTGGTAATCATAGAAACTGACCGCCAAAACATTTGCCAAAATATCTCTAAAGAATAAATAATGTCGAACAACTAGTAAAGAAAAGAGTTTTGTGCCTCATAATTGTTCTGTTGCTTCTAAGGCCACGACAACGGGAACATAGAAAAATAACAACATAACAACAAGTATACACTGAACCACGCAACCACGACAAGCAATGACCAAATTTTAAGTTCTCTCGAGAACATGAACAGCAAGTCCGCGATAAATTTCACAGTGTCTTTCCGAGCTTGGGATGAGCCCTCTCTAATGCGGTCTCTAGCTTTATTTCCCAATTATCCAGATTGGACGAGTTTGAAAAATCGTGAAAACGTTTCAGAATTCGGACATCAAGATCAGATCAGATCAGATCGTAAGGTCCTTATCGAAGCTATACAGGCTGTCATGATATTGCCAGAATAAGTAAATATATCAAAACAATTTGCAATTTTTGCGGACCCTTAGCTTTATTGCATTTTGTAATCACCACCATCAGCTTCTGCTTGTTTCTGTCGATCACGAACATAAAAATCATTTATCCTTTTTTTTTTAGTTAAACATGGCAAGCCACTCACTCGTGGTATGTCAGCTAGTGTTGGTGTTGTTGAGCCTGGGAACGGCGTCCTCTAACATCAATGACGACGCATACTCTAATACAGGCTCAATCGAAGGCATGGAGTCAGACGTAATGCTAGATGAGATCGCTGCTCTTGATGAAATAAGTGATGATAACCTATCTGGAGAGGTAGATGATGAGATAACCAATTTTGATGAAAACGAAGTTCAGGGGCTGGCCGATATCGCACAGTCTGTAAAACGCAAAATATTAAGACAGGCTAAGCGTCTCGTCGTCTCTTGCAAGAAACCAAAGGTTCAACTAAGGAATCGAAAGCAGGAACGACAAACAGCCTTAAGAAAGTATTACCAGGCATTTGTGCACGGGGGAAAGAGCTTTATCAGTGACGCAAACTGGCTGAAAAATAGAAAGAGTGAAAAATGCAGCGCTTGTCTCTTAAATGAACTCTGCAAACGGACACGGATTCAAGGATTATTGAACATCGACGCCAAACTCCCTGCGTAAGTGATTTTAATCCAGGTATATGACTGGGTTTTCTATGCGAAGAAAAAACTAGAAGCAATCGTATTAGAAGCTATCGTAGATATTTAGAGAACAATCACGGATGTCAAAACCGTGGTTTGTGAGTGCAGAACTTTTGATGGACTAGTCATGATGTTGGAGACCGGTAAACAGTGTACTCGTAAGTCTGGTCAGTCACCGTTACCCTCCTCCTCTTTCGAAGGAGAACCAAACAGATCATTGAATTTTAGAAGCCAGGGAACTGTGTTAAGCATAAACCTAACACAATATACAAAAATTTTTGAAATGCAGGCTATCCGATTCGTGTTATTCTACTATGCCACTTTTGCCAAATATATTCATTCTTCTTAAAAAGAATCACTTTTAAAAAATTATCTTAACCGTGATCTATCTTTTCTATTTATCAGGAAGGAACGAAATCGTATTTGCAGAAGGAAACTCGTCCGCGAAGCGATAAATGTTTTCTCCGTGAAGGAGATCAAGATAAAATGTAATCCAAACGCGCCATTTCGAACAATCGATGGAACGTGCAACAATTTACGTAATCCTTCCTTCGGAGCAGCCAGCACAACATTCAACAGACTTTTACCTGCTGATTATGGAGATGGCATCTCAACTCTTCGCCAAGCGGTAAATGGGAAAGAACTTCCAAACGCCCGGGACGTAAGTCGATTTGTCCATGGAAGCAACGCAGACCGAACAAATCCGAATTCTACCATACTGACTCATCTGGCTATGAACTTTGCACAGTTTACGGATCACGATTTTACTTTGGCAGAGGCACAGGGCGTTAACTGCGAGCCACCCACCAAAAATCAGGAGTGCATTAATATTGAGATTCCCAAAGACGATGCGATATTTCGGGACCGGGAAGTGGATTTCATCGAATTGGAGAGGGAGGCTCCAAGCGAGTCAGACAGTTTTTGCAAACTGGTACCCCGAGAGCATACAAACACTCTAACAGCCTACATTGACGCTTCAAACGTTTATGGATCGACGCAGGAGGTTGCTGATTCGCTTCGCGCTCCAAATGGCTTACTTAAAGTTATGGAGCATCCAGATGGAGCAAAGTTTATGGATTTACTACCTGCCCGTACAGAAACCCCGGAGACTTTTTGTCCATCACTAGATCCAAAGAGACCGTGTTTTGTAGCAGGAGACAGTAGGAGTAATGAGAACCAAGGTGAGAACAATTGCTTTGATGTTTAATCAACCTAGTAGAAAATGGACTATTTATATCCTTCTTGCAAAATAAAAAACGTGCAGTGACAATTGTTTCGTAACTTTCAGGTCTCAGTTCAGTTCATACCGTATTTGTGCGCCACCACAACCGCATCGCCACGTTTTTCCGTAAAAGGACAAAATGGGGACCTGAAAGGATTCATCAGGAAACCAGGAGAATCATCGGAGCACAATTGCAAGTGATTACATACAACGAATTCCTGCCATTATTTTTGAGTAAGAAAACGGTAGGTTTCTACATGCAAAAGTTCAGTTTACTTGTCGTTTACAATAAATTATGCCTGTGCGAATTTGGTTGTCAAAAACAGATCCTAAAAGAATTAACAAGTACAAAATTACGCGTTTCCCACTCATATTGAACTGTGAAGCTTTTCAAAATAGCACAATTAATAAAAAAGCATTTTACGTACCCTCAGTAATTAGGAGAAGGCCTTATAATGCTAACCTTAAGAGTTTTTGTTATTCGAATACTTATATCTAAGGTGTACAATAATTTCTGGTATTTTAAGAAAAACACGCACTAGAAAAGACTTATCTGGCCTGTTCTAAATTTAAACATGACTTTTTCCCCTCAGATCACAAAATTTGGTCTCAAGCTTCTAAGGGGAACACAGTTTTTCAATGATTACGACGAAACTGTGAATGCTCAAATGACCGCTGGCTTTTCTGTAGCTGCCTTCCGATTTGGCCACACCCTGATTCAGGAGTGGTTTAGACGATTCAATCAAAGAAGTTTCCAACACAAAGACAAATCCGAATTCCGGCCTATTCCCGTGCTGGACTTTGAAAATCCACAATACTTGTACGAGATATGTCAGGGAGGTGTAGATGCCATTTTGAGGGGATTAATCAAGGATGCCGCGGGAAAGGCTGACGGGTTAGTAAATATGCATTTTTCTTTCTTTTCTAAATGTCTCCAATTAGATAAACAAGATTCTTTTTTTTTTCGAGACCAATCTTTAAGTATTGACGTCAAGAGTTAGCAATTGCTCCGCGTAATAGAGAAATAAACTGTTCTAATAGTTACTGGGGTAGCGTTGAAGGGTTGACCTAATTCAGTAGTACCTAACAACGTTTTTGGTGCAAATGGACGGTATCATAAATTAATCATCAGATAAGTGCCTATTTTTTGGTCACTGTTAAAATTTAACTCATTTTCTGGGAAAATAATACCCTTCTTTACTCCCAGGCTGGAATAGTTTCCCGGAAAAAAAATCCAGTAAGTAACTGGTCTTTAACCTGATAACATCAAGTGAACACTTTGCCTAATGATTCAGAAGTGAAAAAAAGGAAAAAAATAATCATTCAGGGTTTGTGATATTTTAAGAATGAGAGATTAAGCATCGCCTTTACGACAAACACCAAACGTGAGATTCAAGTTGAGAAATTTTTAAAATGAGAAATGAGCAGATAAAAACAACTTAAACCAATCCTTATGAATAGAATCGATGCGAATGTACCAATTTACGTGTAGCTGAAATGATAAACAGTAAACGACAAGTAAAAGGGAAGCTTGGTCACGTGGTACAAATTTACGTTTGCCGTCTCTCTAATATGCTTCATGTTGCTGAGCGACACTTCAAGGAGAATCCTCGATTGTAGCATCCTCAATTTGGACTAACATTTTGAATTCTTAAATTCCTTATATCTTTTCATTTTAATTTTATTGCGTAGTTACTGCATTTATCATTAAAAATATTTTCTTCCGATGTTTTGATTACCCTAAATACAATTACTGGTATGTCAGGTACCTATGGATTGCCTAAGCTCATGGGCAGAATCGGGGAAGAACTGTTCTGCTGCAAGCAATGCATTTCTCATGTCCAATTTGGCCCCACTTTTGGTGGCTAACTGTAACTGTAACCAACTGTTTCGAGATTGCACTGTTATTTTCCCTTGGCCCGACAAGAACTAGGAGTAACCATGACTTTAAAATCAGGCCTAGGGCAGCAAGGACAAACTATTTTAAATTTTCATTTTTTAATCGGTGCGTTAATGATTGAAACTCTTAAACAAATTCCTTAAAGTCTGCTTCCAGCTTGAACTCTTTTTAAAATTTTATTACTTAATTATCTTTGTGAATAGCCATATTTTATTATTTCTTACCGATTTTGGATTTTCGGTTTTTTTTTTTATTTTTATTATTTAATATCCAAGTAGTTTAATTAGTCTTTTTTTATATAATGTATAGTTACACATTAGATTTTCTACTTTTTATTGTTTTATCTTTTTATTTTTGGAGAACAGTTTTTGTGTGGGGATTCAGTTTCCCCCTATTGCTTTCCTTTACCAATTGTACTTTTATATATATATTTATAAACTATCTAAGATAGTACGCGTGCTTTGATTGGCCGAGAGGAGTGTTTGCATGAGAGTATGTAAACATGGTTGTGGCTTCAAGATGTTTTGCTTTTCGCGCGCTAATCACGCAAGCACGAATTTGAAAAAGTTTTCGAGTTCAAAACTCCACAAGTTTACTTTATTTACCCATTCCTTCGTCGGCTGAAACTTGGAAAATCGTTGCAAAGAAGGTATATTGATTTTTTTTCGCTTAAGCTGACATTTTAAGCGAGAAAAGTCCGTATTTTGGAAAGCATCTTTTTGCAAAACAAGAACTGATTACGCGAGCAAGACTTAGTGGACAAGACTTTGTTACTGGTAAGAATTTCTCTTTTAATCAGTGCCATACAAAGAGTTTTGCGTTTTTCTCGAGAAAGTTGTTTATAAAAGCAATAGGTGATATAAACACTCGAGGCGATGGGAGAATTTTCGACAGTTATGCAAACTCTCGACTTCGTCTCGGGTTTGCATAACTGTCTCGAATTCTCCCAACCCCTCTCGTGTTTATATCAGGCTGTGCATTGGTAAAAAGTATAATTAAGCATTAACCATTAAAAAAAATTAGCGCTCGAAACTTAAACGGTTGTATCTCTGAAGTCAGTACATGTCTTTTATCATGGCCAGAAAATAGGATAAGTCAATTAGGTTCAACATCTCCAGCTTAAACCATTAAACCTTCAAAAGTCAGGGTCAGTAGTTCCTTGAAACGAAGATGAGGTAAAAACAAAAGAAAATTGTCAATTGTCGTTTTTAAAAGTTACCAATTTTGTCTTTAATATAGGAGATTTTCAAGCTCTGTACAAGAAAATCTTAGGCGAGGTGAGGGTGATTTGTCTGACTTAATCAGTATCAACATCCAAAGAGGACGTGAACGCGGCGTTTCTGGATACACTAAGTATCGCAACCTTCCGTTATGCGGACTGCCAAAGGTGAAATCGTTCAATGACTTGGTACGAAAGGCAGGCTTTGACCGAAAGGATGTGGCTAATTTGAGGAAAATTTACAAAAACGTTCATGATATTGACTTTTTCGTAGCAGGTAAGTCAAAAAATTTTAAATTCAAAACTTTCAAACAGCTAAGATTCTTTAATTATAAGGATGTAAAACGGGGCCAAAGTTGTCCTTTAATAAAATTAATTAAAAGTCGAGTACTATTATCTCTTCAAGAAAAAGTCCGCTTGACATGTTGTGGAATAAACAATCTTCTGAAAAAAAATCCAATCGCTTACACAAAATATCACATTCATTTTCATTCATTTTCATTTCAGCTAACTCGCAAAAATTGCGCACCATCGGCGGTTTTAGTGCGATTTTCCATTTTCCTGGTCGTGCATCAAGAGCCCTGATTGTGCTTAAATTTCGCGTAACCATGCAAATAAGTCTTGGATGGATATCGAGACATTCTGCCCCGATAAATTCGCTAACCTACAAGCTAAGCCTTATAATCACAGTTACATTAACTCACGGGATTGGGGTTGTGGAGATTTTTTCAGTTCGCTGTAAAAGTTTCGCCATTTTTTGCGGCGCATCAGTCAAATTAAAAATATCGGGGATCTCACATCCGCGTAGATTCATCCTAACCTCATTTCTATGAAACATTTGGAAGAAAAGCAAATGCCACTTCAAACCTAAAAAAAAGACTCTTATCCTTCTCTGCCTTTTTTACGTACTTTTATGATGCAGCCTACATTATTTTTAATTCCTTCCCCTTCTCAGGAATGCTTGAACCACGACCTAGTGATGGAGGAGTTCTGGGACCAACTTTTCAGTGTATTGTAGCGGAGCAGTTCCGCCGCCTGAGAGTTGGAGATCGTTTCTGGCACGAAAATGCCCCAAACCCAAGCTTGAACACAGACCGAACGGCGTTCAATGCTGCCATGCTACAGGAAATTAGGAAAACAACATTTGCTAAAATCGTCTGTGACAATGCCGACAACATCCCATTTATAAGCAAGAAGGTTCTAGAGCAGAGTAAGAAAAGGGTGAAATGCAGTGCTCTACCAACCGTCAGTCTTAAGCCGTGGGTATCACACTGATGCAAAGTGACACTGGGTAAGCTGCTTTTTCAGACATTTAATAGGTTAACGTAAACATCATCCCTCGATCACCGGATTGGACGGGACATTTCTGGAGATTTCACCTATAAAAACTTCATACGGTTCCCCATCGCTGTATTTAGGCCCCTGTTATTAAGTCCTAAATCCCTGGTAACCACTTCGGGGGTTTGTTAGCGTACGTAAATGTGTGCACTGTGCCCACCGGGTGTCAAAGGAGGAGATATGAGATTATTTCTTTGTATGCCTGAGAGCAATGACAAGCAAACTGGAGACGCTTTTGCTTGAGTCTCAAGAGACAGAGGTGTTAGTCCCCCATAGATCCCAGGAGTACTCCTGGGAATTCTTGGTGGAGTGTGCCCCCTCGTTCCCAAAATCCTGACCCTATTTCAGACCAAACAATGTTATTTTCCAACCCGTTTTCAGACCTGGCCTTTAAGTAAACTTTTTGTCGTCATTACTTAGATTAGACCGCAAACCAAAAATTCTTCAAATGCAATTCGAAGTCGCATATTTCTATTTCGTTCTTATTCATTTGGAATTGACACGATAAATACGTTCATACTCTTCCTTTTCCCTTGAAAACCATACCTGACTCCGGACCAAAATGAACAAAGTGTATAACCGTTTTCGGACCAAAAGGGCCCAAAACCCTACCCGATGGGGCAGCACCTACGTACCTATATGGCTTATATAAGGAAGAACCTCCCCCGTCCAAAGATCCTCTCAAGCCCAAGAAATCCTCTCCTCTCTCTTAATGTAATGGTTCCCCTTAGAATAAAAGTATCCTGTATATATTGGTAAAACACTGCAGGAATCTCTTAACAGCTAAACGGCTAACAGATTTTGGATCGGCTCGCCTGTTGGTCATGAGTGACTTGTTACTTAGGAATGACGGCTGTAGAAAGGCGTTGAATTAGACCCCCACTTTCACCTGATGAACAGAACCAAATGCATAAATTTTATAATGTAGAATATAAATTTGCGATAATTTCCTTTTGAATTTAGTCTAGTATGGATGGAAAAAGAACGGTGTCTGATTCGCCCGCCCTAAATTAACTTCAGTCGGCCTAAAATCGCCCTGTCGGCTTGGGTTTAGGTACTGTGACATTTTTGTACTCAGATTATATATGTCTTTGACCTAAAAAAGGGTTGTACGCCGGAACTTGCTTTGCAAAACAAACAATGAAATTAAAAATGTAGTTCATAAAGCCGCTTAATATTTAATTATATGCAAATATGATACATTTAGAAACTTCACCAATTTGGTAGTGCCAATGTGAAAAATAGTACAGTGCTTGATGAAGCGCTTTCTTAAAAAAGCCTCATGATGTGAGAAATAAGCATTGTATCGACCTTCCACTGACGGGTATTTATCAGAGTTATTCAAGTCGCTGTGTTGTTCTGTGCTCTCATACAGTAGCCGTGTTGAATAAATTTGATATCCTACTTTCTTTTTTCTGCAGAGTACCTAACAATGTTAACGATGATCGAGGCACTGTACATAATTATGAAGAGGTAGCGGAGTCTTAAAATTCAACCAAATCAGAAAAAAATACAGCCGTGATAATTATCTTGGTAGACTAGATAAACGAATATTATAGAGGGCGGTTATAAAAGCCAAGGACTACTACAAAAAATGCCATGCATCATGTATTGTATGAAGGGAATGCAATAAACATTTTGCTTGACGAACGATATGCGTGCTTTTCTTTTTTGTGTATCTGACTTTATTTTAGCAGCCACATCATGCCTTTTTTGTGATCTCCACTACATTTATGACTGATTTTATGAAAAGAAACAATGTGTAACGACGAAAACTGGCAAATGTCAGTTAAAAAACATACCTCGAATTAATTAACTATTAATGAATGAGGCTGAGTATCTTATGAAGAATTATGGAGATCGAGGAAGGTGTTATCGATAACACCCTCCTCAATCTCCATAATTCTTCATATGATACGAAAGGCGAATTCAATAATTGTTTTATTGTTCATTCAAAATAATTCCTAGTTTAAAAATAAAGCTAAAACATGCTTACCTCCATCGATGTTAAGTTCACCTTCTATAGTGCACCTTTAGGGTTGTTCAGCTCTCTGCATTTTTGACGTCATTTCCTCGCTAAACACAAAATTCTTCCAAATTTGGTCATCAGTAACTGGTTATGGTGAATTATGCGTGTGCTTTTAGCCAATCAGAATGGGAAATATTTTGAATGAATAATAAGGATCTTTAATACTATTCTTGGAGACCCAGGGACAGCCAATATGGTGTTTTTCAAGTTACCCATTACAAGCAGCTATGCAAATTCATCAGAAAATGCAAGCGTCTAGATAGGAAAGGATTTCATCCCCCACGTGCAGTAACTTGTATTTGGACACCAAGATGGCCTCTATGCCGTTTTTTATTGTTTAAGGACTCCATCAGGGTGGACTTGACGTCACGTGAAAAGGGACGTAGCGTTAAATACAGGAATGGCTCCGAGCCGTTGTTATGTTAGCCGCTGACCAATTCACATTAGTAACCACTTTCCTTTATCCTCGATTCTTTTTCATCCATTAGCCCTTATTACCTTAATTCACCATCATTTACCCTCATTCCCCGTCATCTACCTCCATAAGCTTTCACTTACCTTCATACACCGTCATCCACCTCCGTTAGCCTTCATTTACCTTCGTACACCGTCATCTACCTTCATTAGCCTTCATTTACCTTCATACACCTTCATTTACCTCCATTAGCCTTTATTTACCTTCATACACCGTCATCTACCCCCATTAGCCTTCATTTGCCTTCATACACCTTCATCTACTTCCATTTTGGCGGGGATCGTTTGTTTTTTCAATTCCTGCAGCAGTGAACATTAGTGCATTTTCGACGGCCCGAAATTCCATAGAGTCATCAATAGCATTTCACTTATGGTATTTCCCTACAAACCGATAGGTAAATGCAATTTTATTGCCCTAAAGGCGTTAGGCATGACACATAAAAGATACCTGATATTTAGTTATAAAATTGGTTCCCACTCTCGCTAGATGCTTTATGAAGCTACACTTGAAAATCGATATGAACATTTGCCGTACTTTGTACGTCCCAACTTTTCACAAGCGCAGAGTAATTGAAGGCCTTATAATCCAACAGTGGAGTCCAAGTCGGGACCAACAAGTTCAAACAACGTAGCGAAACTTTTCCCATCAGTAATCACCTAAGCTATTAAAAAATTTGTAGCCAACAATCTTTTTTTTTTTACCCTACGTGAATTTCAATCAATCTTCGCTTGCCTGAATAAAATACTTGGATACTTAAAGAGGAACACGAGGTTCATACTTATAACCGAAGTATAAGACAAACTCTCCGGGGCTCGAAATTGCGAGTGATACGGTAGCCCTAGTTAGGCCACATTTGGCCGATATGCCACCCAAATTTGGGCCCCGCAGTCCATTGAGCTCCTTGTCAAGCTTGAGCGTATCCAAAGACGCGCGACTAAGTTTATCTTAAAACTGTCTTATCCTCCTAATATGAGTTATAAATTTTGTTTACAAACTCTAAACAAGCACCTATTTGTTACTGGCATGAACTTTTACATCTAACCTTTTTTCAAATTGACACACCGTCTTGTTAACGTAAACTCCTCTGTCCTACCTGAGGTTCGCAAATACGGTAGACGCACTAGATCTTCAACCAGCAATGTTAATAAATACATAATTAAGAAATGTAAAACTACTACGTACCAGAAATCGTTTCTCATTAGAACTAGTAGAATTTGGAATTTTTTAGTGGATGAACTAGATTTGAGCTCATCGACCTTAGCTTCCTTTAAATCGGTTATTTTTAATTATTATAAGTCCGCGTTAGCTCTTTCCTATGATTGTAAAGATCCACGTTCGTTCAAGTCTATCTGTTTAAAATGTAATAGTGCTCGTCCCTTGTCTCGTCCAATAACGTGTTGTGTGTAGCTCTAGTTTTTCTTGTATCGCAGTGTTTTTCAAATATTTCTTTTTTTTTCTTTTTATTACTATCCGGGCCCGCTGTAATTGGCCACGCACAGCTGTTGCGGTGTTTCTGTTTTGTTTTGTTTTGGCGAAGTTAATGACATGAAATAAAATAATGTGACTCACTAAGTCAAAACGTCTTTTTTTAAAAATAACATCCTGTTTGCTATTTTATACAGCGCACCATTTCAGTCTTAGATTTATATCATGCAGTGAAGTGCCACTCTCAGAAAATTGTTTCACATTTTTTTACAAAAATTTCCTTCCCAAAAAGGGGTATAAATCATCTCAGTTTCTATCTGCTCAGTTACACCTATAAAATAGCCCGTAAAGAAAGTGGTTTCAATCCGCTGTGTGGGACTTTTTCAAAAAAGGAAAAGGAGACGTCCCTTTGCCCCCATAAGGGTCACCAATTTAACAGAAAGACGTATTATTGCGCTCCAGGTACGAGAACGCAACCCCTAATTTGTGTTGGGTGTTCTGTGCCTTATTGTGTGTCATGTGCAATTAATAAGGGAGGTTATTTTGAGATTGCATTTTCGTCGTCGTCGTCGACACACATTTGCCTCACTTTGAAGTGCCTGCTTACGTTTTGTTTCACTGACGCGCTAACTCACGTGATGTTTCGTGTGTCTTCGGCGTTCATCTTTTAAAGGTTTGCTGAGGTCTGATATTCTGTCATCGTAAAGCGTTCATCTTTTAAAAAGTTTGCTGAATCTTCGTCTAGAGCACATCGATCTGTGTTTGCTGAATCTTTCAAAGCATTCATCTTTCAGATTTTTGCTGTTAAATTTTACTTTGGATTAAGCCTTCATATTTTTCAGCATGGTTCGTCACTGTCTTTGGAAAATGTGTCCGATTCCTGGTGGGTGCATCAAACCGGGTTTAGTTCGGCTGCCTTTGTGTCACAAAGTAAATTTACTGAGTTATGTAGCTCCGCAGCCGTTGTCAGGCCACAGAGTAAATTTACCGTGTTGTGTAGCTCGGCGGCCGTTGTGTCATAGAGTAAATCTACCGAGTTGTGTAGCTCGGCAGCCGTTGTGCCACAAAGTAAATCTACCGAGATGTGAAGCTTCGCGGCGCCATTTGATCATGACTTGTGATATTTTCGGCACCAGGCAAACGAACAATTTAACTCCATGTCATTTATTAGGAAAAACTTATAAACCAGCCCACAGTAGCGTCACTCTCGAGTCACTGAAATCAACACGCTCGACCAAATTACTGGAAAAGTTATTGATTTCAACCGCACACCTATTCCACTGAAGGCTTTGACAGGGTTAGTGCGAAATTTGAATTCAGATGTGAAAGCTTTTAAAAAAGTAAATTCAGTTTAATTCATTTTGTGAACAAGTTGATTATTGGATGCTCTTAAAAATAACAGAGAAAATTATCAGAAGAAATGTTTTTGAAGAAAGAAAAAGAATCCCAGGTTAAGCGCTAATCGGCCTTTGAACAACTGGGCCCTGCAATCGCACCAGTAAAACAAAAGTTAAAATGTTCTATTTACACGCCCGACGCACTCTGGCTACTGTCTCCTCCGATTACAAGCATTTGACACCGGCCATACGATATCTTTTCAAAATCTTCTTATAATGATACACAGTTTAAATAGAGGTTTCATTGTACGCTACCCTTGCGTTCAAAATATGCCATATCGCAAGAACCATCCAATCTTCCCCCTCAACTGTTACCCGCCTGTAACCTAACAAACATATCTAACTCACTCTCCTAAGCTCCGATTACTCCTAGTCATAGATACTCTAATAAATGCGCTATTATTGGCCATCTTAATTAAGTGCGTCAGAAAAATACTTAGGAACACTCAAATATCCAAGGTTAAAGTTTGAAATCACTGTGAAATCGCTGTACAGTCAACCAAAAGAAATCAAAAACGATATGAAACGCTAAAGAGATTTCAGAACACTTCCTTATTGTATTGAGCATTGGACAGATCGTAATGGAGACTTTTCGCGTTTTTTTTATCACACCCTGCAGTAGTTTTTAATCAAGTCGTTCACACACTCTTATAAGATATAACCTAGTTGTATCCATGTAGATCATATTTCGTCTGAAAGGCTATATCTACAAATTGGAAAAATAATGTGAAGTACATCTTCAACGCAAGAAGGCTAAAAATATCACGAATATTTACGCAGTACAATTAAGTACAGCGTATATTCCAGCTGTATATATTTGGTATTCAGGCAGCGGAACATTTAGTGCAAACAGATTTTCAGGAGCATTAGATGTTAACTTTGTAACAGCCAAGTAAGGAAAAGGAACGGTTTCAAACCAACAAAAAAGTCTGCGTGGAGCATTGTATTATAGAGATAACCGAGTGGATAGAAACTAGCGAGATTACTCCATTGTTTAGGTGAACAATTTTTTAATTATTATAAAACAATCTAGTGCGGCACTTCCCGATACAAATCTAATGCTGAGTTATTACGTGCAAAGCTGATTTTGTTTTTCTGATGTAAAGAATTATCAAAAGGGATATTATAGGAGCCTAAACTTCACCTAAAATTAAAAGTAATATAATTCATTTCACTAAAAATAAGAAGCAGTTGATAGCTTGGTTTTAGTGAGTCTCTGGACCTGGTAGGTACATTATTTAGTATTGCCCCTCCAATGAGGGAGGCCCAGTTTCAAGGCCAGATGATCTGTTTTCACTATTAAAGTTTGGATTTATTGGTGTACATCAGTGTTCTTCTCTAAATACCTTATCGTGCTATCTCCAATATTGAGCATTACAGTTGGACAGACTGGGAAAAGTAAAGTCCGGGTAAAAATTTAAAATATGATAAAATCATCATTATTTTTTATCTCGTACACTAATACTACTGTGCAATGAAGAATGAGTATGCGAAAAAAATATAATTCACTGCCCTTGAATAACTAACAAAGGGGTCACAAGAACACAAATAAGTAGCCCAGCAAATATTTTTGTTTGATAATGACGGCTTTTCGTAATGAAATGGTCACTGAAAACTACCCACGCAAGACATACTAATTAAGGAACTTAAAAGAAACTAAACATTCACCAGTCTTACATTGAAACCAGCCAATGCTATATATATATATCTTGCAGATACAACATAAAACATTTATATAACATACAAATTGAAAAGTATATTGCAAACAAGAAAATTGTACAGAATTATGCACAAATGAAATACAAATGGCCTGTAACAGCTATTAAACCATTGAAAAACAAACTTTTTAGTGTGGCCGGCAACCCTAGCACACTTGTATACTTCATGCCCAGTATGATTCAATTTCATTCTTGGTTAAATTTATTAACTACAGCCAGGCTTAATCAAACTTGATTAAAAAAGAACTTTCCTGTTTCCTTGTAACTACAAATTATATAATTATGATATTAATAGAGAGGATATAATGCTAGAAATATTATACAGTAGTACAATCAAAAGATAAGGCACCTCCAGGAACTCGTAACCTGAGATCAGGCCCAATTTTAGCGGTTCTCATACATTCTCTCTAATAGCTACCGCTAATCTCTTTTCGTTTCGCCTTGCCCGCCGGAATGTAATTTTAAAAGAGAAACGAAAATAGAGCCTGATCTCAGGTTAGGAAATCGAGTTGGTCCCTATACTATTCTTCAGTCATTTTCTTTTACTCTCTATAAGAGTTACACCTGTCCGTTAATACAGACATTTTGTGCCAGTCCCAATAGTTTCCATCTGAAAGCTGACTCAGGAGCAGACTGTAATTTGTTCAACACCACACTTAAGCCTCTGATGACAAAAATACAATGCTACACAGTCCTAATTTATTCTACTTGCAATTAAATTAAGACCTCTTCATATTCACGGTATTATGAACTCTTTTATCTTTCAGTGTGTGTTCTAGTAGTCTTTTCAGGCCGGGCACCCACTGTTGTCCTGCTAACAATCATAATAAGAAACACATTCTATGATTTAATTTTACAGTGTAATCTTTGTGGGGATTTGAAAGCAAATTTCTGCATAGGCTTCATTCTGTTTCTGTGCAATACAACCTTTAGATTTATACCGCAGTGAAGCAGAATTTGTTGTTGTTTATGCAAAGACTGTCACACGAGATCATTCGAATGCAATTTTCTAGTAGAACTTTTAAAATAGTCAGAACCCTCTTGGATCGCGGTTCTGTAACTAAAAAAAAATATTTACCATCTTAGTGTATATTAAAAAAAGAAAAATCGCTAAATTGGGCAACTGAAATCTTTTATTTAACTAACAAGCTAAACGCCAACGTACAAAACAAAAACTTTGCCATCGTCATTATGAAGTCGTCACTTCAGAAGTTAAAAAACCTTAAAGGTTCATAAAAGTTCACTCTAAAAATTTGCATGCACAAACAAAATTTATAAAACCATGATATATTTTTTTATTATCATTTGGTTTTGACTGGAAAGATAAAACGCGACCTTCAATCTGTAATATTTCATGGGACATTTTGACACTACATAAACATAAAAGGCGAAAAAACACCCAACTTATAAGACTACCTATAAAATATCACCTAAATATTTTCTGTATATGGCATAGAAATACGCCAAATATCAAATATAATTATAGATTGCAGCGATCTAAAGATATAAAACAATAAATCCGAACCTACATCCAGCTAGACAGCGCCATTTTTCATGCCCTGACAGCGGATCGAGAGCGGAAAGGCGAACTAGTTCCAGTCCTACGCCGCATCACGGCCGAACCAGACAGCGCGTATGAGCGTTTCAACGCCCTAGCTTCTTACGCCCTAATCATGACTTGTGATATTTTCGGCACCAGGCAAACGAACACTTTAACTCTGTGTTATTTATTAGGAAAAACTTATAAACCAGCCCACAGTAGCGCCACTCTCGAGTCACTGAAATCAACGCGCTCGACCAAATTACTGGAAAAGTTATTGACGTGAGCCGCACAGACATTCCACCGAAAGCTTTGACAGGGTTAGTGCGAAATTTGAGTTCAGATGTGAAAGCTTTTAAAAAAGTAAATTCAGTTCAATTCATTTTGTCAACAAGTTGATTATTGGATGCTCTTAAAAATAACAGAGAAAAATATCCGAAGAAATGTTTTTGAAGAAAGAAAAAGAATCCCGGGTTAAGCGCTAATCGGCCTTTTAACAACTGCGCCCTGTAATCGCGCCGGTAAAACAAAAGTTAAAATGTTCCATTTACAAGTCCGACGCACTCTGGCCACTGTCTCCTCTGATTACAAGCACTTGACACCGAACTATACGATATCTTTTCAAAATCTTCCTATAATGATACACAGTTTAAATAGAGGGTTCGTTGTACGCGACCCTTACGTTCAAAATATGCCATAATCGTATTTATCTATCGCAAGAACCATCTAATCTTACCCCTCAACTGTTACCCGCCTGTACGCCTAACAAACATATCGAACGCACTCTCCTAAGCTCCGATTACTCCTAGTCATAGATACTCTAATAAATGTGCTATTACTGGCCATCTTAATTAAGTGCGTCAGAAAAATACTTAGGAACACTCAAATATTTAAGGTCAAGGTTTGAAATCACTGTGAAATCGCTGTACAGTCAACCAAAAGAATTAAAAAAACGATATGAAACGCTAAAGAGACTTCAGAACACTTCCTTATTGTATTGAGCATCAGGACAGATCGTAATGAAGGCTTTTCGCGTTTTTTTTATCACACCCTGCAGTAGTTTTTAATCAAGTCGTTCACACACTCTTATAAGATATAACCTAGTTGTATCTACGTAGATCATATTTCGTCTGAAAGGCTATATCTACAAACTAGAAAAATAATGTGAAGTACATCTTCAACGCAAGAAGGCTAAAAATATCACGAATATTTACGCAATACAATTAAGTACAGCGTATATTCCAGCTGTATATATTTGGTATTCAGGCAGCGGAACATTTAGTGCAAACAGATTTTCAGGAGCATTAGATGTTAACTTTGTAACAGCCAAGTAAGGAAAAGGAACGGTTTCAAACCAACAACAACGTCTGCGTGGAGCATTGTATTATAGAGATAACCGAGTGGAGAGAAACTAGGGAGATTACTCCATTGTTTTGGTGAGCAATTTTTTGATTATTATAAAACAATCTAGTGCGGCACTTCCCGATACAAATCTAATGCTGAGTTATTGCGCGAAAAGCTGATTTTGTTTTTCTGATGTGAAGAATTATCAAAAGGGTTATTATAGGAGCCTAAACTTCACCTAAAATTAAAAGTAATATCATTCATTTCACTAAAAATAAGAAGCAGGTGATAACTTGGTTTTAGTGAGTCTTTTGGTTTTAGTGAGTTTCTGTACCTGGTAGGTACATTAGTATTGCCCCTCTAATGACCTTTCTGTAAAGCTTCCAGCTTCAGTTTAAATATTTCCTATTGACTCGAGGATGTAGGGCAAATAACAATAAGATCGTATGTAAAACTGAGGTGAGATCTACCAAACAAAAGGTACAACAGTCTTCTAGTGCTTGACAGTCAGGTTTACTGCAGGTGTGTCTTCGAAAAAATCTAAGTATTTTATGGCCTAGCCCTCTTAAGATTATAATTATTCTCAGTACGATCGGTCCATTTAAGTTCACGAATAATTTTTCTCTGTGAACTTTTAAAGAGAAGTTACAATGTACCTGAAGCAGTCGAAACCGTGAACCAATTATTTTATAATCAAATACCAGAAAATTTCGCTTACGTCAGAGTATACTGGTAAAACGTGGCATTTGGAGCTAAAGAAATTCATTTGCCAGTCACGACACCAGTGCTACAGGCTATCCAGCTCGGTTTGTAGGCCGGGAAATGCCATCACTGATGTTAACGATGAGCGTACACGGCTTTGAGTAGTGCTGCCAGCTACACCAGGGAGATCCTTTGACAAAGACTTGGTAAAGACTCGAGGGAAAGATTACAAGTTATCAGACACTCTGTTATTAATGGTGCAAAACAGTGGATGAACCAAAAATAACTCTTCTAAATTCAAAGCATTCAAAATGAAACCAAGCAAAAATGATATGGTTTCTTAGAGATGTTTCAGAACAATTCCTTGTTGTATTTGGCATTCAAAATATCGGACCTTTAAGACTTTTAACTTTTTTATTAGTCCCTGAGCAGTAGACTTTTTGATAGTCGTTTCAAACACGTACATATATAAAACCAATGATTAAATCTATGTGGATCTTTTTCCATTTAAACGGTCAACCATGACTTGAAAAAAAAAATGAAATGTTAAGTATCAATCAAGATTGCTAAAAATATCACGAATATTTACGCGCTTTATTTGGTAACAGCATCCATTATTTTTTTTAAAGATTTTACGCGAAGCGAAACATTTAGCGTAAACGGATTCCAGTTGTTTTAGGTGTTAACGTTGTGAGCATTGGAAGGGGTGATGAAGCCTGTACAACGTCTTCATGGCAGGCTAAAATAATAGGGGTGACGGAGCCACAATAAAAACTTCGTGTTGACCCATTATTTACAAAGGCAATTTAAATAACCACTCGGCACTTGCGGATTACATAAATCTAAAGCTGAATGCTACGCTGGACAAAATCATTAACAGAAATATTACACTGTCTCTAGAAATCTAAAATGAAACTTTAGACCATTTGGTTTGTAAAGTGAGAAACTGGCAATAACTTGGTTTTTGGGAGTATCTCGTGATAGTTTGTATTGTACTTCCAGACACCCCTCTTTATTTCAAAGGGACACAGTCAGCTATGGGACCGCGCTGACCTGGACACTACTATTGTCAGTTTGAAAAGAGTTTTCCTCAACCCGAAATCAATTGAACGCGTCGGCTACATCTAGAAATCCGCTTCAGTCTTGCCTAGTGTTTCATTCGATCCTCGATCTTTTACAGAAAACCTATGGCATTATTTCATCACAGAATCCAAAGGAACATGAACAGAGGAGGTGAGAGACGCGTAGGCGCCGGGCGGGAGAAATCGCTTTCGTTTACCAAAATAACAAAAGAAATGAATCGATAACATTGGCGGGCAAATAATCGTTATATGTATTTGGAAAATCGATGGAAAAGGTTACATATGTTTGGAAAATCAAGCTTTTTCGACCTTGAATCGACCTTGAATCGAATTGAGAAGTGTTCGTCGATGTTTGGCTTTTCCTGGACAAATCCATCCGTGAATTCTCAGTGGTATATAAAACAATCTGTGCTCTGATGTGGCTTAAGGTCTACAATCACGATCTGGGCTTGTACTAGTTCAACTCTACAAGGTTTGTTTTGAGAATTACGGATACCCTTCTCTCTTTCTGTTTCACGCGCATGTCTTGTGACATGCAAATCAGCGAAGAAATGGTAGCTAATGCGCATGCGCATCAGCTGACTGTGTCCGTTTAAGGCTTAACTGAAATATTTTGCAAGAGTAAGGAGCTAGCCCAAATCTCCAGGTATGTCCTAGAAGCAATTCCTGAAATAGAATTTCATTTAAATTTTTTTCAAACCTTTGGCGATTTTTTGGCCAGATTCACCGTTGCTAACACGTTTTCGCCATTTTCGTCAAAATCGCCACTCTCCAATATAATTGGAATATTTGCCAAACGCATGCCAAATTTTCTATTTTCGCCAGATTTGCTATTTTTGTCACATTTGCCATTTACGTCAACAAGGCCACTATACAAGGAACACCTCTTGAAATCTATTTTAAATTTTCGCCAACCCTCTGGCGATCTTTGCTAGATTCGCATTTCGTGTATTTCTGGAGATTTATATATATATAAGTGGAGTCCCGAGAACACAAAAGCAAGATTAACAACAGTTGTCCTTAATTGGGTCAGAGTTTTATGAAGTCAACCCGTGGACAAAATATTCGTTTCGTTGTTTCGTCGTTTCTTTTTGTCACTTCTTTGCTTCGTTCCGTCGCGTTGTCCCCCAATTTTCTTAATTTCGCCGTTTCCTCGTGTTTTCTCGTCGTTTCGTCTCTTCGATGTCTCGTTCCGTCGTTTTGTTTCGCTTATTTGACCGCGCTACAACCAGTTGCAAAAATAGTGAGACACTCCGAAGAAAAAACGACCTTTCTTGCTTCAAATCTCTCCTGGTCACAGGTCTGTGAGATATAATACAGACCTCCCTCCTCCCTTCCATTCCAAGATGTTCCTCCAAGTCTTGAGCATGGTCTTGTATTGCTAGCAACTTTGATAAGGGGTGGAGGGGAATCACAATGGCCTGTCAAAATACGGTACGCTGTCTAACCTGGAAACAAGAAAATGTATAATTCACTCATGAATTACATGAAGTGGTCGACTCTCTGGGCAATATGGAGAACTTTTCAACGGCTGAAGAATTGAACTGAACCTACATCCGCCAGAGTGTACAGTTCATTTTGAACTCGTAAAAAACAGTGTACGATTAGAAGACGCCTTGAGGATTTCAGCTTCATGTTAAAAAGCATAGCTGTCTGACGGATGTAAAATTGGACCATGGGATGCTATGCCTCCTCAAGGCGTCTTCTAATCGTTTTCGTCGACACAGAAAACAGCTTTGGGCAATTTGCACTGAAGTGAAATGATGCTCAAGATAAAGTTCTAGCATTTCCTTTGGAATATCTTTTATGGGACGCCCTCGACACCCTGTTAACTCGAACAATCGTTTTTCAAATGATCTTAAATCAACACTAACTTAACGGCAACAGTTATTTGACGAGCTCTCAGCGTCAAACTTTCCAACTCGGTGGGAACGAAAAATAACGAAGAAGCTCGTGAAAGAAAACATATCACTCTGTTAAAATGTGTAATGAGATAGCTCGCTTCACACTCACTCTCATCGAACTGTTCGTGTACGCGGTTGAAAATTCACTGTACACTCTGGCGAAGGTAGGTTTTCAATTTCTTCAGCCCTTGAGTTCGCCATATTGCCCAGGAAGTCAACTACTTCATGTAAATTATGGGCGAATTATACCTTTTCTCGTTCGTCAAATAGCCGAAGCGAAACATCGAAGACGCGAAACGACGAGACGAGTGACAAATCAAAAAAAGGGAACGAACTCACACGGAACGAATACTGTTGGCCTTCCAATTCGTATAAGTGAACTCTTAAGAATAAATGGAAACACTCGTATAATTATGCAAATTAAAGTTAATCAAAGCCACTGGAAAACCAGTGTACAATCAAACTAAAAGAACGCAAGTATCATGAAATCTTAGGTTGTATTGGGTAGTCTGGATCTTCAAGTGTTTGAACGTGTTTCTCTGCAGTGCTCGCTTTTGATAAATAGTCGTTCACATACCTGTTATGAAAATGATACAAGTCAGTTAAATCCATCTGGATCACATTTTACTTAAATGGCTATATCAATAAACTGAAAAAAGTGAAATGATATCTACAACATTAAGGAGGCTAAAAATATCACGAATATTTATACACTATATTTAGTAACGGGCTAGTTTCGAAATATTGGGCAAATAAATTACCCATCCATAGCTGTCTGATCAGCCTTGCCTTCAATTGTAAATGCTTCTATTGCCAAATTTTAAACGGAGCAGGGCTGTGTGCGAGTGCGTTGAGTTTTGCAAATTTCTCAAGTTTGGCGTTAATCAGGCCAATATTGAACAAGATGCAGCTATTTAAAAACTTAAGAATTTATTAAGAGATGTATGGATTGCTGGACACACTGTCCGGACGTCTACATTTCTCTCAGTAATTTTTTTAGTTTTTGAATAGCTGTATCTTGTTCAGTATAGACCTAATCAACACCAAACTTGCGAATTTTGCAAATATCGGTTTCCTCTTTCTGTCTCTCTGATCTCTTGTTGCCTATCCCGTAATGAACAAACTCGTACCCAGCCCCCCCCCCTTGGTTTTGCATTTAGGCAATAGAGTATCATCTGAAAGATAACTCATTTATTCACTTAGGCAATTTAGATCATAGAGCTTAACGTATTTCTGTACTGTAAAGAATAATCGAAAGTGTTATTATAGAAGCCTAAACGACACCTAACATGAAACGTAAGGTCATTCATTTCACCACAACAAGGAACACACAAAAACTTGGTTTTACTGAGTCTCTGAGTCTCGTGTTCGGCAAATTTGTCTCTCCAGTTCAAACTTGAAATTAGTCACCTTTTCAGTGTCAAATTCTTTTACTTTAGCTGAAACATCTGTTATTGACTGATAGTACTTAATTAAGTTACTCCTTTTGTTAATTAACATGAAGTAGGGTGTCCATCCAGAAGGGTAATAGATAGATGAAAACATTCCTAAACCTGACACCGTAAAATTTCGAAAATAAGTCCCTCCATTTATAACCCCTCCAAACATAAGCCTCCCGGGCGCTTGTACTTGGAAATTGCCCTCAAATTAATACAAAGTAAAACAAAGCAAAAACGGTAAATTTCCTTCAAACTGTAAGGCTAGCCCAATCAATTTTGAGACGCAAATTTCCCTGCAAAGATAGGCCCCTCAAAAATGGCCTTTGAAAAATGTAATCCCCGGGGCTTAATTTCGGAATTTTACGGTAGCCTGGGGAAATCCCATTGACTGTAATTCGGGGAAATAAATTTGAAAATATTATAATCAGTATAACTATGAAGAGTCTTTGTAGGTAAGATATATACGAAGTGTTCTGAATTAACAACTTAACATGGATACCTCGTTCATTTTCTTGATGATCACGCCAGTTAACTACAACGACCAGAATACAAATTTATATATTTATTATATTTTCTTTATTGTATGTATCTTGGTAAGATTTTAAAAATAGTTGCCCTGATTTGTACATGAAAATTCATTTGTACATGAAAATAACAAACTTGCACCATAGCTGTGAGACATCTTTACTTAGGCTGACTGAGGACTGGAGGCGCAGTCTAGACAATAAAGAGATCGTGGCGGTTATATCAATGGATTTGTCAAAGGCTTTCGACACCATACCTCATGCTTTGCTATTAGCAAAACTGAAAGCGTATGGCTTGCACGAATCCAGCTGCGCCCTTATCGGTGGCTACTTGACGGATAGAAGGCAGCGAGTGAAAATTGGTGATACTTATTCGGATTGGATGAGTGTGAAGCGGGGCGTGCCTCAAGGCAGCGTCCTGGGGCCCATGTTTTTCAACATGTTCCTCAACGACCTCATCTTTCACATTAAGTCTGTAAAATTAAACACTTATGCCGATGACTGCCAACTGCACTCATCTGATGTAGACCCAGTGGCCTTGGAACGGCGGATCAATCATGATGTACAAATAGCAAATAAATGGTTCGAAGACAATGGGATGAAAGCAAACCCTGCTAAACATCAAGGGATGGTTCTTGGTAAAACCGATTACCCTTTCTGCTTTTTAACCACAAGATGCCTGGATCTTTTTGGAACATCTCTAGACAATGAACTTAATTTCAAGGATCACATATCCTCTGTATGCAAAAAAATAAATAATCAGTTCAGTGTCTTCAAAAGATTTGGCAAACTTATCTCATCTGAAATTATGCTTCGCCTTTATAAAGCGTTTATCTTACCCCATTTTCACTACTGTTCAATGATATGGCACTTTTGTAATTCAGAAGATTCTGTCAAACTGGAAACCTTAAATAGACGTATTTTAAGATTTGTTTTAAAGGACTGGGACTCGAACTATGATGCTCTTCTAGACAAGGCTGGTGTGTGTGGTTTAGCCAACAGGAGGATACAAAATATGATGATTTGTATATTCAAATGTCTCCATTTTGGTAAATATCCGTGCTATTTAAAACAACTGATCAAGTTAAGATCTACTGCTTACTCCCTACGGGGTACTAATATTTTATCACTTCCTAAGCCGTCTACAACCACATATGGTCTAAATTCCTTTAGCTATTCATCTGTTAAGTACTGGAATTCTCTACCTGATCACTTTAGAAAGACTGTAGATTATAGTGAATTTAAGCGCAAATTGTTAGTGCACAGTTTTAGTTAATACTACATTAATTAATATTATATTATATATGTTGTAACTTTTAAAATTAGTTAGGATCGGAGATACTAGCTATGTAAGCTACACTAAAATCCGAGGATAAATAAAGTTTATGTATGTATGTATGTATGTAGGATTGTGGTAATTTTAGTTATTTGTCGTTATCTACCACAAATGATGTCATTTTACCTATCTCTCCTCATAATGACAGTGAGCTATTGTTTTCTCCACACAGCGGTTTCAGAACACTTCCTCGTTACATTGACCATTTGGAAAAGTATTGCAAGTAAGCCTAAAAGGTGAGAGAAAACATGGCATGCTAAAAAGATAAATTGTTGTGATTTTTTTTGCTCTCGGTAACGTTAAACAAAATGACAGCTGTACAGGGTCGGCTCTTGGTTCCGAAGTTCTCTGAGTATCACCCATGTCCAGCTTTTGCTTTTACTGAGCAATCGGTCAATCAGTGAACTCAAAACAAAAATGTTCAATCGTCAATCAATCAGTAATTATTCTATCAACCTTTTGAAATCATCATAACGCCTTGATTGTGAACTCGAGAACCAGACAAATTTGAAATCTGCCCTGCGAAATTATCATTTAAATACTCACTCCTGCTCAAAATCTACGATGGCCGCCATGCTGAATTTTGATAAAGATTGTTAAAGTTAAGTGTGGAAATGGTGAAAATAAATGTACGTGGGGTATGAACAGGTTATAGTTAACCCTGCTCTTTTTGGCACTTCCAAGTTCAAAAAAGTGCAAAAAAAAAAGTCGTTTTAGGACTTGATCTTCTGTTGCTTATGACGTGATACGTGTGGTAACCAACCGACCGTCTCAAAATTTTCCCTAAATGTGGATTGAGGATAAATGAATAACAACTGATTAGGAAAGACTGTTGCAGCTCAAAATTTTGCTTTTACTTTAAGGCTACTTAAACATTAGTTTATATCATATTATGGACTGAGACTTGTCATTCCTTGGCTTTATTACAATATACTATATTACCGTCTTACATTCTATACCTAAACAACGGCGTCATAATGACAGCAGAAAGTCAGTTTTTATCACCATTATCATTTTGTGCTGGTTTTCGTCATACACTAATATAAACCTCGTCTATCCACTTCAGTTAAACATGACGAGCCGCTCTCTGGTATGTCAGTTAGTGGTATTGTTGAGCCTGGGAATGGCGTTCTCTAACTTACCTGATCATAAAGGCTCAGTCGAAGACATGGAAACAGCCGAACCCGAAATCGGAACGCTGGATGAGATCGCTGCTTTAGATGAAATTAGCGATGACAACCTGTCTGAAGAAGACGACGATGATTTTGGTGAAAACGACAATAAGAAGTTGGCCGAGGATCCAGTGGCAGCAAGGAATATTCCACCTTCCAGAAAACGCCAAATACTAAGTGAGGCTAGGCGACTTGCTAACATTATCGGCAACAATATATACGTGAGACCAAGGAGCCGAAAATGGGAACGACAAACAGCCATGAGAAAATATTACCAGGCATTTGTACATGGAGGAAAGAGCTTTATCAGTGACGCCGACTGGCTGACAGCAAAAAAGAGTGAAAGATGCAGCACCTGTCTCTTACATGAACTTTGCAAACAAAGACGGCTTGAAAGGTTGTTGAACATCAATGGCAGACTCCCTTTGTAAGTAATTTAGCCCATGTAATCGGTTAAAAAAAAAAAGAAAAAAAAAAGAGGAAGAGAAACAAACGATCTGCGGCCCGTTGAAGTAGGTCGCAGTAATAAACAGCGCTCTAATCTTTTTCACAGATGGCTACAAAAATAAACAAATCGTATATGTAAGGAGCCAGTTATGGCAGAATTTCGGTTGGGCCTGTCATGATAAGTTACTTCTGCGATATTTCGCCTTCGCAGAACGCAAACCGGCAAACGGATCGTTAAATTCTATAACCCTGGGTTATGAACCACTAAACCTTCTTCAAGATTCTAGAAATCTTCTCAAGCTATCCTTACCACCTGGGACAAAATGTTGGGTTAGGGGAGGAGTAGGTGGGCAGTTTTCCAGAAACCTAAATCGATCCCCGGATCAATTTAGGTTTCTGGGAAACTGCCCCCCTACGCCTCCCCGAACTCAACGTCAACATTTGCGTCTCACTTGGGGAAAAATGTTGGGTTAGGGGAGGGGTAGGTGGGCAGTTTCCCTAAATTGATCCAAACTTGCAAATCAGTTTTCTGAACTCTCTCGTGCTCTTTATTGTTATCTCATTTGTCTGTTTATCAGGTATGTAAGAAGGAGGATTTGTAGAAGAAAACTCGTCCGAGAAGCGATTAATGTTTACCCTGTATATGCAATCAACGTACGATGTAATCCAAATGCACCATTTCGAACCATTGATGGAAAGTGCAACAATTTACGTAATCCTTCTTACGGGGCAGCCAATACAACATTCAACCGACTTTTACCTGCTGATTATGGAGATGGCATCTCAACTCTTCGCCGAGCGAGAAATGGTAGAAAGCTTCCGAACGCGCGGGACGTAAGTCGATTTGCCCATGGAAGCAACATGGACCGAACCAATCCGAACTCTACAATACTGACCCACATGGCTATGGTTTTTGCACAGTTTATGGATCACGATCTTACTTTGGCTCAGGGCCAAGGCATTAACTGCGAGCCACCCACCAGAAATCCTGAGTGTATCAACATAAGAATTCCCATAGGCGATGCAATATTCCGGAATAGGGAAGTTGATTTTATCGAACTGGAGAGGGATGCTCCTAGCAAGTCAACCTCCTTCTGCAAAATGGCCACTCGAGAGCATACAAACACTCTAACAGCCTACATTGACGCTTCTAACGTATATGGATCAATTGAGGAGGTTGCTGACTCGCTTCGCGCTCCAAATGGCTTACTAAGAGTCATGGAGCATCCAGATGGTGAAAGGTTTATGGATTTGCAACCTGCACGTACCGAGACCCCGGAGAGTTTTTGTCCATCGCTAGATCCAAACAGACCGTGTTTTGCGGCTGGAGACACAAGGAATAATGAGAACCAAGGTGGGAACCGTATTGCTTTGATGTTCAATGGCCTTAGTGAAATATGCCAAAAGTTGACTTTTTTCAACACAGAAGCTTACGTTTAGGGATATTTTGTAACTTTCAGGTCTCAGTTCAGTTCATACCATATTCGTGCGCCACCACAACCGCATTGCCACTATTTTCCGGAGCAAAACAAGCTGGGGGCCCGAGAGGATTTATCAGGAGACCAGGAGAATCATCGCAGCACAATTGCAAGTGATTACATACAAGGAATTCCTGCCGTTAGTTTTGAGTAAGAGAACGGTAGGTTTTTAACAAGCAAAATTGCAGGTATAATAATAATAATAATAATAATAATAATTCTAATTATAATTTACTTGAATTTGAGCCTGGGACAGTTGAAAACTGAAAACCTGTCAGCGGATAACTTCAAAAAACACGCAACCTTGAAGGGTCAACACCTCGATACGGTCATCTGATACTGGTCAGCAGATATCCTGGTTTGACAGCTGTCAATTGACCAAATTTTGGGTGTGCAATATCAGGTTGCATGCTCCCACGCTAGCTAGAAAGTGTGCGAATTCATATTGGTTGCCCCGTGGTAAGGAGGACGGATAGACGGACAGACGGTCAGACGGACGTATGGTCAAGTGACGTTTGGTCAATTTCTCGGATGGATAGATGACCAAATTTTCTTAGCTATGGGGCTCCGCTAGCGCGTCTGTGGAACTCCGCTATAACTTGAGGCTCTGCTAGTCGGGGTAGTCGGGAAAAACCTGATTCTGAAAAAAAAAAAAAAAAAAACGAGAATTACCTTGACCCCACTCAAGCTGAATCTTAAAGCATTAAAACTGGCAGAAGTAAAGTCCATTTTCAGCAGCATAGTACATATGAGGAAGTCACGTACTAAACCTATATACGAGTTAAGGTGCACAGTAGAAGCCGTGCCATAATAATGCGAATTTTTTTCACAGTATGTGGTTTCACATTATTTGAATGTTAATTTCAATTGGAGGATTCTATGTCTGCCGTGTAAAATGTAATTGTTGGTTGCCTTATTTTTATTTTATTTTCCTTACCACATAAAAAGGAATGCTCTGACCTGCTCTAAATTTAACAGTTTGACATGTTGCTCTGATTACAACTAAAGCAACTGTTGTTCTTGTTTGTTCTTGTTGTTTTGTTTTTTCTTCTCCACAATGCACAGATCGCAAAGTTTGGTCTCGAGCTACTCACAGGAACGAGGTTTTTCAATGGCTACAACAGAAGAGTTAATGCTCAAATGACCGCTGGCTTTTCCGTGGCAGCCTACCGATTTGGTCACACCTTGATTCAGGAGTGGTTTAGACGATTCAATCAACGTAGTTTCCAAAACACTGAATCAGAGTCAGAATTTCGGCCCATTCCCGTGCTGGACTTTGAAAATCCACAGTACTTATACGAGACATGTCAGGGAGGTGTAGATGCCATTTTGAGGGGATTAATTAAGGATCCCGCGGGAAAGCTTGACGGGTACGTAAATACCGTTCTTCTTTGAATAAGCGCCCACGCTCTAATAAGCGCCCTTTCCCTAATAAGCGCCCACCCCCTAGACAAATAATATCAAACAAGCGCTGCTCCCCTCTCACTTTCTCTTAAAAATAGTAGAAATTTAAGGGGAATGCAAAGATCTGCAAGGGTAAGTGAATGAAAACTTACTTAAATGCCAAATGCGGGCTCTTTATCTACAAGCAAGCTTTAAATTTCCAACTAGATTTGAAAAGGAGTGATCGAAATAACTGAATTGCGGAGAAGCAGGAACTTGAAAGATTAAGTCTGCCTTCGCCCTCACGACTGAGCACAATTCGCGCGGTAAGAAGGAGTGACGCGGAACTGGAATATTGCTTTTTTTTCTGCAATGGACGATGAAAGCGGCAAGAAATAGAATTGCATAATTACTTTACGGCTCAGTAATTTCAAGTCACAGACGAGTTCTTGCTTATTCCTTCGGCAACAAAAATCAACCAGTAAATATTTTCCTACTTTTTAGTCAACCAATCAAAATCCAAGACATTCATTGATCTGAAAATAACTAAAAATCATGTCAGATCGGTTAATCACCTAAAAATAGCATATGAGATTATCTGAATGAGATTCCCCGGCATTTTAAACATGAGATAAAGGCAAAAGGCTTTGACGTCATCGGCGTTAATGTACTCTCCCGCGGTTGAAGAGGAAATGGATAATTCGGTGCTCCGTGTAATACTATTCCATTTATTGTTATTCCGTAATACAGTCAATCGAACACGCCCTAGGTATCGTTGAACTTATTCTTTGCGATGTTTTGATTGCCCAAGACACCACGACGTTACCTCAGTTAAGAACAAACAATAGCCTGCTCTTGCCTTTAGTATAAAAGTTGTATTTTGCTGCAGTAAGTGGTCGTTTCATGCCGTGTTTGGTCCCTCTGTAATGGCGGAAAGCTGCATATGACTTTTACGAGATTGCACTTTTGTTTTGGTCATACGATTACTAAATTAAGTGGTACTTTGATGGGTTAATGAGGGTCTTAACAACCTCCCCCCTCCATTTAAGGTATCATCCAGGGTAAAAACCCCTCATTTTTCGAAATTTTCAATTTTTAGATGATTAAGTAGAGCTCATCAAGAGCTTTCTTTTAAAAAAAAATTCCAGAAAAAATGTTTTTTCTGTGCAGACTTATGGAGCGCAAAAGTTTTTTCTATGCTAATTATTTTAATTGATCGTTGACAAGTCCTGTCATAGCTAATCACGCAATTTGACAGAAATCGTGGTCTACAAGTATTGCTCACAGTTTTTCCCTGGATTTTGGAAGTGAATGCCTCCAAAGAAGAAAAAAGAGCTTGTCCGTTTTCGTCCTTGACTTCAAGACGAAAGAAGACGACAAAATCGTTTTGCAAAGTGTGGGTTTCGAAATTAAAAGAGAGTGACAAGGGCTCCTACTACAATCAAGAAAAATGGCTAAAAGATGACAAAGCTTCTGAAAAACCCATTGAAACTACCGCGAAATCGAGTTTCACGAGTTTCTTAGCGAGCGGAGCGAGCTTTTTAGGTCGCGAAGCGGCCAAGCAAGCGACAAATTCGCGACCGGTCCCGCGCCATATAAAAATCGGACAAAGGACTTTTTTGAAAGTCCATTGTAGCGGGAGAGCAGCTTCAAGAAAAACTCCAGGAAGCGGTTTGTTGTCGATTTTTCCAGGGAAGTGTCGAACTTTTAGAAAATGTATCGAGTAAAAGTTGGCTTGGCTCAAAATGAAAACTGCCTGTCGCAAATAACTAAAGATGCTTTCTCGACAACAGAAGGATCGAACAGAGCAGAGCGTTCGAAATAAATTGTTTATCTGTTGTTGGGTTTCGTTTGTAACCTTTTCCTGCTGTGTCACTGTTGTTGTCCCTTTTCTGGTATGCATCAACATTGACAGCTTTGGTGTTATAATCTGTTATAATCTTGTCACGGGCAATACGCCGCCAAAAATCTTTTTCCCCTGTTTTCTCGAAATGAAAATCAGAGGAAGTTGAGGGTACGTTTTAAACTCCAAGTCGGCAACCCGTGAAACAATTTGGCTGAAATTTGGCCAACTTACTATCAGATAGTTTTTCTAAAAAACCGTGTCTGCGAATTTTGATTTCTTTTTTCGTTTTTAAGTAAGAGTATTTTTTTTCACAGGTAGTGCTAATGATTTGCTATCCCTAACTTCAACTGCTTATAACAAAAGAACAAAACCACTTGACAAAAATCTGAGACACGGTTTTTTAGTCAAACGTGTTAAGAAGCGAATGCGATCTTAATTGGCTTCTTCCGTTTATTTTTGGCTGCCCTGGACTTAAATTTACAGCGACACCCACTTTCACAAAAAGCCTCTCATTTCTGAATTGCGTTAATATTTTGATTTTTTAAAAGGAATAAGCAATAATCTGGAACTATTAAGCTTTCAGAAAATGTACGGTTTATGGGGGTATTTATTAAAAGCAAAAGCGCTAGCGCCGATCAACGCGGGGAGGGTGCTTAAGGGTGGATGATACCTTAACAAAGATCTGACAAATAGGGCGAAGTTTGCGGGTACAACATCTTCTGCCAAGTTTCAGTAAACCTTTGTTAAATAGTAGAAAACATGGAGTTCAACAGAAAAAAGAGCACGTGGTTAAGGTCGCATAAATGGTAAACATTTTTCAGATTTATGGATTTTGCTATTTAAAACAGGAGATTTTCGAGCTCTGTGCAAGAAAACCTAAGAAGGGGTGAGAGCGATTTGTCTGATTTAATCAGCATCAACATCCAAAGAGGACGTGAACGTGGAGTTCCAGGATACACTAAGTATCGCAACCTTCGGTTATGCGGACTGCAAAAGGTGAGATCGTTCGATGACTTGGAACGAAACGCCGGCTTTGCCTCGAGCGACGTAGCTAATTTGAGGGCAATTTACAGAAATGTTCATGATATTGACTTTTTTGTTGCTGGTGAGTAATATAATATCATACCTTTCACTTTTACATTGCCAGTTTTTTAATTGTTAAGATTTAAATAGCAGATAGTCGTACTCTACCCAAATTTTCCGAAGTCAAGAATTAGAAGTTTGTTGAAGATGATAATTCGGCCTTGAAAATTCCTTAAAACCAGGAAAGCTCTGTAATAAGCAAACTTCAAGAAAAAAAATTCTGAGCTCTTTTCACTAACGATAAGAGGCTGAAAAAGTGGAACATTCCTGTTCACGGATGTCTATTGTATAAAACTAGCAATAGGCCGTGTTCACGATGACGAAACAACTACCAGAATTCCTTTCTTGTTTGCTTTCTTATTTAAATTAGCCAATTCCGCCAGACCTAATTTGAATAAGAAAACAGCCAAAAAAGGGATTCTGGTAGCTGTAGTAAAATGACGCCATCGTGCAATTGTCCTATTGCTGGTTTGCACGTGACGTCACGGCGGCTATTGTTGGTGGTCAAGAACAAAAGCATCTCTCTCCCCTGTGAACTAAACTCCATTTTCACGTAAATTCTTTGAAATAATTTTTATTGTCTTGACCACCAACATGGCCGCCATGTCACGTGGCCTTAAACCAAGAATAACTAATAACCTTGCTATTACGAAACAGAGTAAGAAGCATGTAAACTGTCAAAAAGTGACTGCTTTCGACGGTTTGGGGGTCGTTTTCAATTTTGTTGCCCTTCTGAAACCCTGACTGAGCTTAATTTCGCGCAACGATGTGAAAACGTCCTGGTTAAATGCCGCGAAATTCTGCTTAGTGATTTTGCTGACCTGCCCACTTACAGACTTTTATATTATAATATCGTAATTAATTCACAGTGGGCTGGGTTAGGGTTCTGGAGGTTTTTCAGCTCGTTCTAAAAGTTCCACCATATTTTCACCACTGGGTCAGTCTTGGATATCTTGTGCTTGAACTATTGATAAATCCGTTTATTTTAGGGATCCCTCCTGACCATCGGATTCTGAACGTAGAATAAGACCCTGAGGGAAAAGTTTAAAACCATTGTCTTCTCTCCTATATACGCACATTGATGATGTAAGCTTTATTTTTAATTGCACCCCTTCTCAGGAATGCTTGAACCGAGACCTAGTGATGGAGGAGTTCTGGGACCTACTTTTCAGTGCATTGTAGCGGAGCAGTTCCGCCGCCTCAGAGTTGGAGATCGTTTCTGGCACGAAAATGCCCCAAACCCAAGCTTGAACACTGATCGAACGGCGTTCAATGCTGCCATGCTACAGGAAATTAGGAAAACAACATTTGCTAAAATTATCTGCGACAATGCCGACAACATCCCATTTATAAGCAGGAAGGTTCTCGAACAGAGTGAGAGAAGAGTTGAGTGCAGTGCTCTACCAGCAGTCAGTCTTGAAGCATGGGTAAAACAAAGGGAAGGCGAATCTGGGTAAGCAGCTTTAAGGTGGAATTCCCTGTCTACCCGCGGTAACTGTTCTTCTGAAAATGTCCCCTTCTTATGAAGTAAAAGGCTACAGGAATGTAGCGAACATAGTAACCTAGCATTTATTCGAAACCCTCTCTTGAAGCCAGGAGAATGCCTGCCACCCCTGTTAAGGTTTCTTATCTTCCATATTTTGAAAGTGATTGGTTTACACAAATAACCTGCGCCTTTAACAAGCTGATGGTCTATTCCATAAACAAGTTTTGCCCAAATTTTGTGGCCGACTTTGGTTACTGGTTTTAAGCATATGACTTCATTAAATGCGACATTCTTGACTTGTTAATTCAAGAAAGAGATAAAATGCACTTGAACGCTGCAAATCCTTTTCAACATATCTTAAAAGCGGAGCGCGAAAATTAGTTTATCTGAATTGCAGCAAAATTTCACGATTGCGGTTAAGGTGGCGATCACTTTGCAGGACGTCATAAGTACCAAAAAAGGCAATATCCAATAGGCCTTTTTCATAAGCCTTGTTTTCAAGCTCTCTTAAGGCGATTGTAAGTCCCAAGAGAAATTAAAAACAATGCTTATGAAAAATTCAAAATTTGGGGGAACAACGAAGAGTATGATTATGGTATTTTTGAAAAAGGCCTATACTAGTTGTATAATATTTCATCATTTGCCTTATTACAATTATTTTTTTAATCTTTCCAGACAGCTATGATACATCAGCGGTAACATTTAAGTCCTCTAGTATAAAAACGGCCATTGTAGAAAAACCCGCGACGCTTTCTCACAGAAAAACAAATTAAAGTTTTGAAAGCACTTATTAAGTTTTTCCTGTGTCATTTCTTTAAATTGTTTGGTGAAATTCGTCTTGCTGTTGAAACCATGCTGCAAAACCATAGACGATTCATTGTTTTCATTGGAAAAATATTGCTTCCCAGTTTCGTAAACATAGCATTGTAATTTGATATTTCGCACAAGAATTTAAGGTTTGAAAGATTTTCAAACTTACTCATTCAAATACTGTTAAAGTACACCGCGTTGGCTCTTGTGTTTTTCTGAGCATAGTCTCTTAGTTTATTGAAAATCATTTGTCTGCGGAATCCGAGGCGAAATGGAAAGCCATTTTTGAAAATCATTTGTCTGCGGAATCCGAGGCGAAATGGAAAGCCATTTTTGAATTCGTTTCGGCTGCTCAAAGGTCAATAGTGTAACTAGCCAACCAGTGCGTGCGAAAAGCACTATTCACTTGCGTGCTATACTAGTTGATTAGAAATCCTCAACAACTTGCTTTGAAAATTTGCAAAAAAAATGCGTAATAAACATTAGAAGAAATCCTGAAGTACAGTCAACTCTTTCTAGTTAAAAGACGGATATTTTTGTGACAGGCACTAAGTATCCGTCCAAGTATGATGTCCGGTAAGAGACAGTTGACTGAAATGTGAAAAATGAGCATGTGTCCTTCGTTCCAGACCAATAACCCTTCTGTTTGTTTCCTACAGACCACCTAAAGATGTTAGCGATCACCCCGATAATTTGGCAAACGATGATGTATAACGCCGAGTCTTTAATGTCAACCACACTAGCAAAGAAATGACAGTATCCTTGATTCGGGTGATTTGAGTTGATTCTCAATGTTTTTCATGCTTAAATCGCACTTTGATTAAACGACCATGCTAAGTAATGTAAAAGTAAAAATAATAAAACTAAAGATAAAACTCGATTATTATAAATGGCTATTCTTAAAACGGCTAACTGCTATGAAAATTGCCAGGCATCGTGTTTTGTCTAAAAGGAATGCAATAAATATTTTGCTTGGCTAACGATATGCGTGGTGTTTGTGTCTATATTTATTTCAGTACTAAGAAAAAGCCCATTGCCATCTGTACTTAACTCACCCGTGATTTCTTGGAATTAGAAAGATGCATCAACAATGAACTTGGAAAGATTTTGAAGGAATTTTTTAACTTACAATAATTGATCACGCTAGCACTCCCTTGGTAATTTTGGATCTTGTCCAAAATCCAGCAAACCAACTTGTCTCAAAGAGAAATTCTGATGTACGACATATCATCTAACTAAACATGCCTTATTAATTGTCAAAAGGTCTCTCGTGATTTATAGAAATCCTCTTCTTAAGTCGGTCAATCAGCATCAACCACAATCGGCGACAAAATTAATTGAGACACTTCACCCTAGAGGGGCTTTCTGATACTTTACTGACTTCCAGAGGGGAAAATAAAGCTTTTCTTTCCCCATCCCGTCCATGCAATGTTGTGCCGCAGTTCGAGCTGCTTATAGAAAACTACAAATACCCCAACTTTGAATGGAGAGGCGGGGCGGGGGATGGACTCTTTTGTTCTATGTAGTTTCCCTATTTGAGTACAATGTCTCAACAATTTTGTCGCCGATTGCAGTTTTGTCCTCTATGTTATAATCCCTATTAGTATTCACCAAATCAGTGGATAACGACTTTCGCGCGTTCTGATTGGCTCCCGTAACTCGGACTATCATCGGATATTCACTGTTTTGGGACGGGAATCAAAATGGCTTCTCGTTTCCCGATAGTTTCGAAAGATGAACTTTTAGCGGTAAATGAAGCAGCTGCACCAACAAATACCAAGAAAGAGACAAAATTTGGCTTGTTGCGTTTCGGTCGGTGGAAAAAAATTTCTGTACTGAATTTGCAACAAAATCATAAAATTGATCTCCGAAACACTGTCAATTGCAACGTAAAGAAACTATAGCTAAGTGACGTCTTTTTTTTTACAAAAAGTTCCTTTTTGATTTTTATCCAACTGATTTAGTAAATAGTAAAACAACTACCCCCCTCAGGGTCGGTGAACAGCGCTAGATATATCCACCACTATTCACCTCCCCTTTGGGGGATTGTTTTATATTATTAAAAACTGAATCATTGGATAATGCAATTCTCGAGCTGAGCAATTAAATATGATAACTGTACGCGTCTGCTCAAAATTAAAAACAAGCTGAAAATCGGCTGTTTTTACAAATTAAGTCGGGAACAATTCTCGATATTTTGTGGACGTTTTAAATAATTAAAAATAATTATTCCACTCGCGCTTGTTGGATGTGAGATGATTATAGCCAACTCGGCGCTACGCTCCTCGTTTGCAATCTACCATCTGATATCCAACGCCCACTCGTGGAATAATTGTTAATTAGGGAATAATTTCACTTGCGTTTTGCTCAAATTCTTCCTTCCTTGGAAAAAACGGGAGTAAAATTATTCCGACCCTTGTCTCACTCAGTCATACAGTGCTAGTACATAGGGAGCTTAAGAGCCCATGACTGTAAATATCGAGAATCGCTGGCCAGGCTAAAAAACTCGAAAATTCTGATAATTTGTCAGAAAAAACCCCTTTGAGGAACTATGTTCGAAAAAAATATTTTTAACTTTCATGAATCTATAGTTTTCGAGAAAATGAGGAAAAAAGCAATTAAGTATGCAAAAATTAGAGTAAAATGACCTACTTTATCGCGTCTGTACCGAGGCAAGATTCAAAGCTACAAAACAGAAATATTTTTGCTTAAAAGCATTCTATCTTTTCTTTCTATCCATGGTATGTTTTAAACCATAAACATGATTTTAAATTTTTTTTTACCGTTTGTTAAAAACTACCACCAAGCGCACTTTTTAAAATGGGTAAAAAGTGAGCAACAAACCCACCTTGGCATGTGTGATACCCAGCCAAAATGTACACTAGGACAAAGTTCAGCTCTTATATTAACAGACTATGAAATAAAAAATCTGGGTACTTCAGATTCGCCTTTACAAAATGAAAAGTCTCGTGACCAACAGTGGCAAAATGTTACAAATTTGCGTAAGTCAAATTTGTAGAGAAATGATGCCGCCTGACTTCTCTTTGTAGTTTCGGTACGTGGTATAATCGAAACGTAGGAGAAGGATGAAAGCGCCTTTAAATGAAGCTAAAATTAAGTAAAGGATCTGAAAAATTGATTATATCCGTTGTAAATGCACGATTTTTAGTTAGTCCTTAGTTCGTTTAGTCATACAATTTCATAACAATGGCTCCGATTCCGGCTTCGTTTATAGCCTACAATTAAAACTTTTCGGCTCTTTCGATTGTTCCATTTTCGCCATTTGTGGGTTCCTGGCACTAGAAGTTCGTTTCTATAAGCAAGTAAAAAGAAATTACTTTGACAACATGTCATGTATCCAGGAGCAATTTTAACAACAAATCTTGTTACCTTATGACAAAAGTAGGTTGAGTTTGATCGTCCGGGTGAACGTAGTCCCGAATAGGACTGTTGTTGTTGACAGTGACTGACGTTTCGACAACCTGTGCGGTAGTCATCTTCAGAGTCAAAGTGAGTTGTATCACGTCAGTTGATGGTATTATACTCTGGTTATTGATCTGATTGGTCAATTACGTCGCGATGTTATTGGTCGTCTGTCAGTTAAGCCGTGATGTTATTGGCTATGAAGACTCGTAATCAGTAATTGGTGCGTTTCGATCCGTTTATTGTCACGGTTAAGCAGTCGTCTATTGTTAGTCAAATTGTGATTCTCTCGTAGCTAGTTTTGCTTGATCTCGTCAATAGGGAGTTTAAGATACAGAGACTACGGACTACGAACTACGGCTGGACGAGCGTTGTCCTTTGTTTGTAGCACTGGGTTGAGTCTTGCAAATATAGAAGGTTAAGATTGCACTACAGACAGTAGACTACGAGAGAAGAGGCGGAGACGGAAACAACACGAAAAGATTTTCTTGTTTTCATCACGGTTCCCAAAAATGCAAGTCAGTTTTGCATGTGATCTTATCTTTAGAACAATGAACAAATTCTTCCATACTTGAAGGAAGCAATTAAGTCGGGTGAAATTGGTGAACAAAGTTTTGGTTACACAGGTTATATTTTTTCCCCCATGAATACTTATGTCAAATACTAAAGAAATAGACAGAAATAGTAATAGCTCATTTATTAGATTTAGAAGATGGACTTCTCCGACTACTGATCTGATGTAGTTTGAAGTATTGAAATGCCGAGTTTCGATTGTCTCAAAGATGTTTATATCATTTTCATTCAGCAAAAGCGATACAAAAACTCGCATAAACGAAGGTTACACGAGTAGAAAGACACACTAATCGGTTCGAACAAACATTGAAACTTTTCAAGTGCGAAGAGAAAGTAAATTACCTGCATGATTTCTCTTCTCCTCGGCCGTCAATCTGAATTCTAAGCTTAGCTAGATAAAAATGTAGTCGCAACAGTGGATTAAAAGCGTAAATCTGAGCAGAAATTAGACACAACTTACATATTTCGCTTCCCTCTCGCTTAAAGCAGGTGAGTTGAAAACTTTTTTACGAAAAGACGAGATTCTTGAATTACCGAAACGGCAAAATACGACCAAAATGTTCTCCGTAGTCCCGACTACGCGAAACAGCTCAACAACTCACCGTAGCCGCTGGACTGCGTGGGAAAAATGAACAGTCACGTGGTTTTGATCATGCGCAGTAGCATGTTTAACCGTAGCCGTAGTCCGTAGTCGCCGTATCTTAAACTCCCTAATGAGTAGTTTGTACGGCGCTGGTAACTGTTGGCTACGATTCAGTGGCGTTTGATCTAAGTTAGTAAACCAGCTTTCTACAGTAAGAAGTTGATAGTAGTCTGTAGAATACGTTATACATGTCCTAGTCAATTTGATGTTTCGTCTTTAAATGGTGCTCAGCAATGTGATTGTTGACGTCACCATTCTTCGTCGCTCGTTTGCGTTCGGTCAGTCGCGTGCCTAGGTTTCTGCCGGTTTCGCCAATGTAAGAAGCCTGGCAGTCGCAGCATTTGATCTTGTATACTGCTCCCTGTCTGTCCTCCGGTTTGTCTTTGTCCTTGACATTAGTAAGCAGTCGCCGTAGAGTGGTTATCGTTTTGTGTGCAACACGTATATTGTAAGGTTGTAATATACGTGCAATAGTTTCAGAAGTGCCTCTAATGTACGGTTATAGTCGCTGTCGTAACAGGGCCAGAGTTGATCTGAGTGTTGGAATCAGTGTTACTGTGAGTGTTCCGTCTAACAAAGTACGCGTTGTAATTGTTCTTACTAAAAACGTTATAAAGATAATCAGTCTCGTCTTGTAGGCTGTCAGGTGAGTCGCGAACTAGTTGCGCTTGTCTCGTCAGAGTCCGGATAGTAGTAGCCTTGCGCCGTACAAACGACTTATTGACGAGATCAAGCAAAACTAACTACGAGCTAGAGAATGACCATTTGATTAACAATAGACCACTGTTTAACTGTTACAATAGACGGATCGAACCCACCAATTACTGATTACGAGTCTTCATAGCCAATAACATCACGGCTTAACTGACAGACGACCAATAACATCGCTCCGGGCTCCGGGCTCCGGGCTCCGGTATCGACCCGTTAAGTTATCCGCTGACAAGTTGCTACTTTTCAAATGATTGCAGGCTCAAGTTCAATTTTTTTAAAATGGATATGAAATAAGTCGTGTTCATGAGCCGCACTTTGAACATTTTGATTTCGAACTGACCTAGGAAGCGAAAATTCAACCGGCTTGTACATGCAGGGAAGGCAATCGCTTTTGACTTTTCTGGACTTTTGTCACTGTCTCGCGTTGATCACGCTCTACGTCCAATTCTTATGTTCTGATTGGTAAAAATTTGACAGGTGAGTTCATGCGGAAAATTTATGCAGCGTCTGGAAACTTGCTTACTGATAGCTGAATCTGACAGAGTTTTGTGTCATCTTGTGATGTTTTAAACTATCTTTTTGTACTTGATGTACAAAATGAAATACAGCTGCTATCAAGATTGTTCTGTAATTCATGGCTGGTTTTTTTATTGCGCTTTTTGTTGACAAATGAACCTCTTGTCAAAGTGATTGATTTCGGATGGCATCGTGTTCAAAAATGAGCTTACTCACTTGCCCTTGCTTGAGGCGTAAGAGGGTTGAAAAGTCTCAAGCGATTCTGCAACACCTGATGACCTTCAGAAGCAGCATCTCGACTGGTAAGCCTGAGCAATTATTGTCTTTGATGCGTTTTTTTTTTTTTTTTCAGTTTCCTTTAGTCGAGCGTATGGTTTATGCGGCTTACGTTTATACAGGAGCAATGATCTAACCTACAATTAATAGTAACAGGTTTAAAAAGCCTTTAGACATTTTTTGACCGGAATTTCTTGCCTCGAGTTCATCTTGAAAAAGAGAAAACACCGGGAAGCCAGCCGGCTTAAAACATAAATACCTCTCATGATTAGCCGAGTTTTCGGTCTGTACTGTAAATTACGGACCGAGTTTTTCGCGCTTTGGCCATAAATCGATGGAAAAAAAGGAGGATCCGTAATTTACAGTACGGACCGAAAAAACGAGGCTAATAAGATGTTTATTATATGGCTTCTTCCAGTTTCGGGGACCGGAAACAAGTGTAGGACGCGTGATTTGACAATCTTTTAACAGGCGTCAAGAAAGAAAGTTTTATTGGCTCACGAAAACATAGCACACAACAAAGGGTTTCCGAGAAAGTGAAGACAAATTCGCCATGGTGAAAAAGTTTATTTGGTCAAAACTAAGAGCGCTGTAAGTTTTAGTTCTTTAATGTAACGCTGGAGTATTTTGAAAACCGGGCACTGCGAATTGTTGGCACTGTGTCTTTCTCGAAGTCGTTTCCATCTTTCCTCAGTTGGTCCTTGTAAAAGAAAAAAAAAACACTGCAAAAGGCAAAGAAGCTTTTCAAGGTAGGTTTGTTATCATTGTCGAAGATTCGCTCGTTAATTATTTTGGAAAACCTCTCGAATTTCTGCCAGTTCATTCTCGTCTTCAAGCGTGATCTGCGTCAAAATTTTCAAACACGGACCATATTTTCTTCTACGGAAAGGTTACGATTCAGTTTCTACATCAGCTTCGTTCTCGCTCAAACAAAGATAAATTAAAATCAGGAAAAGCAAAGTCAACATCCCAGTCCTCAGGGTTTACAGACATATTTTTAAGTATATTCGGTCAAAACTAAGAGCACTGTAAGTATTCACTCGCCAATGTGACGCTGGAGTCTTTGAAAACGGGACATTGTGTCTGGCTCGGAGTCGCTTCTATCTTTCTTTCGTTGGTCTTCGGAAAAACATTCCAAATGACAAAGAAGCTCCTCAAGATGATCGGGTGCAGGCATGTTTGTTATCATATTTCTCGAAGGAATTACTCATTTTTTCGTAGGCAAAACAACTCGAATCTCTAGCTGCCAGTCGATTTTCGTCTTCTTAACTGTGTACTACGATGAAATTTTCAAACACTGACTAGAATCCTCTTCGATAAGATTACGAATTAGTTTCTTCATCGCCTTCGTTCACAAATAAACACAGTCTAAAATGCTGAAGGACAAAGTCAAAGTCTAAGTCCTCAAGGTTGATAGACGTCTTGTAACTTAATTTCAACCTTTTTTTCCGAGGTAAAGAGATTTAGAGCTCCGAAATAAGCATTTTCTTTGAATTTTTGGTCCGTATAACAAGTTACGAACCGCAAATTGACCAATCGCATGGCGAAAACAGACTCAGCATTATAATAAATAAGCTTATGCTTACCTGACTCATGATTTTCAGGGACACTTCACTCTCAATACTTGTCTTCGTGAATGAAAACTATTGTCTCTGTACATGTTTCACCGAATTATATTTATTTCATTGATTGTTAGTAGTCCCTCTCGCAATTTTTATCGCTGCACCCGGTTGTTTCCAGTCGAACATAAACATCGCATGCAGGAATACTGAAAACGCCGCGCGTAAATATCACTCGCTTTTAAAGATTACAGATAACAAAACCATAAACAGTTTTACAAATAAAGGGAAATAAAACCTAAACATAACAAATTCTCTATTATGTTGAAGCGTAAATGGTAACTCTATTAATCACTGCAAATTTGGTGCCTGTCAAAAGTGAGAACCCGTTTTCACTAAAAGCCCATAATTATTACCCGGGGTATCACACAGGACCAGATTTTTCTAACTGAAAAGTCCCGGCATTATGGAATTCTAATTCTCTTCATGAAAACGTTTTATAATGTGGTCAACGCTATAACTTATTGTGCAAAGGAAGAGCGTGCTTTGATCGTCCTGGATATTGAATGAGTGCAATTTGTCTAGCAAAATTGTGAAAAACTGCAGAATTATAGGTTTAAATAGGGCAAAAAAACAAATTCTGTCCGAGGTCTGTATAATAAAAAAAAGGGCCTCATAGTACTGTTTACCTGAGACGTGATGAGAAAAAGTATGTTTAAAAAGCTGGTTTAATTACTCGCCATCAGATTCGTCGCCAAGATTTACTTGTAAAGTAAACTTGTCGAACACAAAAAATCCGGCCTGGTTTTTTATTTTGGCCTCCCTTTTAGACAGAGGAACGTGCAACGTGTAAATTGGCTGCCACCAAGGACTATCGTGGCGCGTGTGTTTCTTAAAATTATATTGCGGGGTTGTCCAATAATCCATAGTCTCTCAAACGGAGCAATGTTGGAGAGACTGGTGAATGCCACATTATGACGCAACAGCTAATGCAAATAGAATACACGAATAGGTCTATTTGTTTTCTAGGCCTAGTCTACTGTGATCGAACACGGTTGCTATTTTTGGGTGTACAAATAAGACTATTAACTCGATGCAGGAGCCCATCAAATGGAGCCTCCATCTCCATTAATTTCTTGAGTCAACCCTTTCCCGAGTAGATTTATAAATAGAACGGCTAGTTTCCCGCGAAAAGTGTCATATTTCTGTGAGTCTCGTATGTCACCATGAGAAAATAAAATTGGATGAAGTCGAACTCAGAAGCCCGTCTTTCGACCGTTTTCCTTTATTTCTTTACGTCCGTTTTTACAATTTTACAGCCGCTGGGATCTGGGTATCATGAAATAAAAGTTAATGAATTATCCGACTGAGACTGAGCATGAAGCGATGTGACAAAGGCAGCGAACTGAGGATCACGGAAAGGTTATCTTTGCGAGTGTTTTTTTTTTTTGCCGTCATACATTCCACATTTAAGCATGCACCTTGAAAAGAGTCGACGATTAAACGTTCTGTGGACGATTTGAAACTTTTCGATGATCAGCGACGAAAAAGTGCCAGGATCATAAGATTTTTGTCATCACCGAGGAGTGGATTTCGCCAGTTAAGCACCGCGTGCAAAAGCGATGACCTAAGTAGCAAGTAACGAGGAATGCTTCAGTTCCGAAATTTGAGAAATTGCAGTCTTCCTTTACAACTGACTTGTACCACCATGAGAGTTGCCTGATAAAACTAGCGCTTGAAAATTTGATCAGAAGACAACAGTTGCTCGACCGTGAAGTTAACTCAACCGTAATTTGCTAACGGAGGAATTTGTGACATCGCGCTCCAGTCCAAAGACCCACTTATCTCAAGAAAAGCAAAATGGATTGTATCTGCGCCAAAAGAATTATGACTGACTAACAGGACAATTTTCAGCAGTTAATGTAGAAGTTTAGGCTCAATTCCTTCCTTCGAATTCGCATCTGTAGATCACTTTTTTGCGAGAAAACAATGGCTGGGCCCGGCGTTACAAAACATACCTGGGAATCATCACACTAGCTGACGGACAAAACAAACACAAGGACTACAAGTATTTATTCAGATAAACGCATTTCGGAAAAAAAAACCTTGAAAAACTAGAAATTTGATTAATATTGAGTCATTTAGCCGAAATAAGAACCTTGACGCTCAAAATAATTGGCTAAAGAAAACGAATCCTGTCAGAACTACAGACTGCAGGTAGTAGTTAATCATTATGCATGTGATAGACCACCTTCATGGCCTCTTAATGTTACACAAGCAACCAAAATTAAGATTAACATAGTCAGAGTTTAAAACTTTCCACAGTATAATCTACCCGCTAGAAAGAAAAAAAGGAAAATCTCTGAGGGATGAAAACGCTTAAGTCACGTTTCACTAGCTCATGATTGTGTTTGGCCTGTCAACACCGAATTTCCTGCTGTTTGATTAAGTACAATAGCAGTGTCATTTCGTGGTTGTGATTGGCTCTTCCCACCGTCGGCGCGCGAAGTCTCCCCTAGGAACCGTTCTAATTATAAATCTACTCGGGAAAGGGTTGACTCCAAGGGCTTGTATGGGAGATGGAGGCTCCATTTGATGGGCTCCTGCTCGATGTAAATTCGTTTCACTCTTGGACTGTCAAATTATTTTTCTCTAAAATCACTTATAGGCCTTTGCCTCAAAAGTCACATGAATGTGCCCTGATCTGTGGATTACAAGTTTATTGTTTGATTTAAATTATGAATTTATTAACGGGAGCTTAGCTTTTAGCCCCGGCTAAATATATATATTGCCATCAACTGACGTGATACAACTCACTTTGACTCTGAGGATGACTACCGCACAGGTTGTCGAAACGTCAGTCAATGTCAACAACAACAGTCCTATTCAGCACTACGTTCACTCGGACGATCAAACTCAATCTACTTTTGAAATGACTCCCGGGTTCAAACCTTTCACAGTTTTACCTTATGACAGTTGCGCACTTTACTTATGCTTTATCGAGCCTTGGTTGAGCCTTACTTTGTTAATGTATCTTAGGTTTTTATTGCTTATTTACCTGCTCTTGGGATGGTTCTGCTTTCTTCCCTTTTTTTGATGGGTTTCCTTGCTTTTCTGGTATTGGTTTTTTTCTCTTCTTTAGTTCCCACTCCCCTGACAAATTTCCTCTACAAAGTGTTAAGAGAAACGTGTTTAATAAATCTTATTATTTCAATCAGCGAGGTGTCCCATCTATAACGTCATGTACCTTAGGCCTGGATTGTCTTCGAAGTTTAGAATAGTATTTATCTCTGCATCTTAAGATATCCAAATTTTCACTGATTGTCTTTACCTGAGAAAACGGGGTTTTTGTCCTGTTGCTAGGCAATCGGCCATCTACAGCCAGAAAAAAAAGAGGTTAGTTACAGAACCGTTAGTTGGTGATGATGATTATTATTATTGAGCGCGTCAAAATTTTTGTTGCACAGTTATTGTAGTGCAAAAAGCATAGTACTCATAGATAAATAATTGTCAAACCTTAAGAACAAACATCCCACAACTCTTTGCGTCTTTTTGCACTGCTTGATAAAGTACTCTGTCTTTCCAAATTGAGCGGTCCTGGATGGTTTGGTCATCGAGCCGTCGACCCAAAAACAACCTAACCGTGATTCAATAAATATACGTACTCTTGTCATATAATAATAATAATAGTAATAATAATAATGATATTGGACTCGCTGGAAGTTATTATTTCTGTATCGCTGACATCACTCAAGAGAGAATGAGCTTGCATCAAACAAATAGTGCCGTTTGAAAAGTACAACTACCTGATGAACCCCATGTCTTCTTGAAGATCTTTTGAAAATTTTCTGAAATCCCGAGTTTGGACCGTAAGTGGCTAATACAGTATGCTTTTCACATTCTGGATGCATCAGGAACCCCATATATATACGCGGCAGATTGTTTGAAGTGTCTTAACCTAAGTAATGCATAGAGAGAGAGTGGTAAGACGTAAGTACAGTCATATAAATAATAATAACAACAGTCACATATATATAAATGCACCCGAAATATAAATGTCATACACAAAGGCAATGTTTTGTCCTCATTTGTGTTCAAGTTATATGCTCAATAGCAAATCTAGAGCGTGATTACAGGAGAAAAATTTCAACTACAGTTGGCATTTTTAATTATTACTATATAGTTTCGTACTACTCAACATTAGGCTTATGCCATATCACAATTTAGAACTTATATAATAAATCAAGGAACTAAAAAGGGGTTAAATGAAATAATCTCGAGGTGCTGCAAATCGAGTCCTCTGGAAATGAATGTTCTGACGAAATTAAAGCCCCTCAAATTATCATTGAGTTATTAGAAGATGATATTTGTTATCACATGGATGTTACTTTCATGAAAACAACAGATGTCATTACCTGCGCAAAGTGCATCATTTCAATCAGTTCCTCCTCAGATATACCCTTTTCAACTTCTCCGTCCTCTTCCTCAGTGGTATCAGCTGAAATTCGAGTACACTTTCGATGCTCCGAATTGAACACCACTGGCCCTCTCCTTGACTGACATCCAATCCACGGTGCCTAGAAGGTGTAACTGGGATTCACAGTGTACGGATTACTTTTTTGGTTTGACGGTAAAAAAGAGAAGAATAGGCGTAGTTGACGTGAACGATATATAATAAGCAAGACGAAAGTGACGTTATTAATACCCAGTGCAAATAAAAGATATTTTATTAGAGTAATTTAGTATAGAGATGGAAAAGACTCTCAGTGGTCTCAAATGGAGCAAAGTTGGTTCGAGAGATCAGACGAATAGGACGTAAATTCACGACAACGTAGATTACCCCGAATAAGTCCACGAGCTACCATTGAATGGTCCACTTGCCGCCAGAAGGCCTCTATATTTACTTCGTCACTTGCCGTATCGAGCTCTGGGATTTCCAAGTCGTCAACTTTAATAAAAAATGAAAAACATCACACGGTACACTAACGATAATGATCAATGTTCACTACTGATATAATTGCAAGAAATTGTAGATTCGAATTTCATCATAGAGCTGTATTTGCCATGATTTTGACAGTAACACGTCTGACAGTTATCGCATCTTTTATACAATTTACTGACATCTGTAAAAGAACAAGAGTGTTTTCAAACGGTAACTACAATTTTCACTCCTAGCAAGGAAGAAAGCCATGCATTTGTCTTAAATTACAAGTCTTGAGTCATCATGGTGGATTGGCGTCTTTCCCTCATCCAAATAAGCAATCTAGGGCAGGGAGAAATAACCTGGAAAAAACAAATGTGAACTATTTGTAGCCATCTGACGGTAGCTGTCTGTCTAACCCTGTCCCAGGGTTATTAGTGTACACTCCTTTATAAGACACATGTGTAGGCTTAGCACAGATTGTCATGATGGTATGATTGTTGTCATTAAATAAGGGGGTTACTCTAAGGACGGATACGTGTACCCGAGTTTTAACTTTCGTCACTCCTATGATCATGGCTCGACCGGTTATTTCGTAATGGCCGCGGAGAGATGTGTGGCAATAGTAGCATTCTTCCTCCTTGGGTTTAAGTGAAGACGGAAATTCGTCCAGTTGCTTACCCTTAAGTGCTGCAGGTACCCTTTTATCTGCATCTGATATTCCACAGCGTCTCTGAGGCCGCTACCTTATGGAGGGTAAAAGCCGCACGGCTTCTCGACACCTATGCTTTCCATGTCCTCGTCCGTCTCATCGCCTGTTTCGTAGCCTTGTTGAGCTTCAGTCGTTGGATCCTCAATTAGATGCCGCTCTTCTTGGTAAAGGTACCATTTGGACACTGCTTTAATTGTGTACACAGGATATTTTCGTCCGACAGCAACGGCACGACCACTTGGCTTTTTTGTCGTACGAAACTACTACCCGGCAAAAACGTGACCAGTAATGAACTGCGCCTTCAAAAACAGAAAAATATAAAGTTCTTCGAGAATGTGCACCATACTCGTCACACGGAAATCGAACAATAAGCGGACTCCCGTGTTCACTAGCTTGTTGCCGCTTTGTCATGCAGATATCTTTTTGCTTTATGGGGAAGCAATTAAAACGACCACCTACTATTTCTTCTAAAGATTCGTGGCGAAGATCTACGGGTTTTTCAGAAGGGCTTGTGTACTGTACACTTTGTAACTGTACTGTACAGTACCGCAAATGATCCCCAACTGCAAATGATCCCGAGACCGCAAATCATCCCCAAAATGGACCGCAAATGATCCTCGACCGCAAGTGATCCCAAAAGTCGACCGCAAATGATCCCGAAAGAAAAATAGGAATGGCTTAGACTCGAGTGAGCGGATCATCGTGTCGATTTTATTATTGTTACAAAAAGTAAGATTAAACGCTAAATTTTAGTTCTTAAATAAATACATGAATAAAAACTAAATGAAAAAAATCATTCAAGTGTAAAAACGAAGTCGGTAGGCAACACACGACTTTTACCTCATGCCAAAATGCTGCTTGTTCCAATGAATTTTTTCTCTGGCGGGTAGATTATACCACTGAGGGAAAACGTTTTGACTGAGCAAATGTGATTTTTGCCGCTTATTTCATACTGAGAGGTCATGACACGCATTTTCTGCGGTTATTGTTGCAGTCTGGTCGGCATGATTTGGCCTTTAATGCAAGAGCATTTCGTTTGACCTCTTTAGAAATGCAATGCTCTTCAAGAATTAATATTCGAAAGTTTTGCCCTACCGTCATTGGAAAATACTATTGGAACGATCTCCCCCTTTCTATTCGCAATAAATCATCGAAAATGCTGTTCAAAAAGGCACTTAAAAATATTATCTTGCTCAATATTGACTTGTGTGCGTGTGTGTGTGCGTGCGTGCGTGTTTGTGTTTTAATGAATAACAAAACTACAAAAGAATAAAGTCAATCTTGTTAAAGGGCCAAGATTAGTTTTACTATAATGTGCCCTTCTCCATTCAAATTTTCTTCTTTTATTATCATTATTATGTACACGTAGTTTAAGCAACTTTGTACCAATTGATATTGTACAACTAATGTATTATTGATATTGTACAACTATTGTGTTATTGTACAACTAATGTATTATAGGATGGAGTAAAAAATAAAAATACAAATACAAATGCTCTTCATTGCGGCTAAATAAGGGTTTTAGGTTGTTTAATTTTCTTTAAAGTGCCTCATGGATCCGAATAATTATAAGCGACTTTCTTTTAGTGTGAATGTGACGGTTCCTACGATGTTTTGTCACGCGATAACTACCGCTTGCCTCGCTTTTGCGTTTCTTCATTACCAGGTTTAGATTCCTGGTAACTGTCTCCAGCAAAGGCAAATGGATATACATAAAAGCGTCAATATAACTATTCGCAACATGTTCATGAGCTGTAAGCAAGTTGCTTTTTCGAAATACCGTATTTATTCGATTAACCGCCTTGGGCGCTAATTAAATTTTTGGACCTTGATAGTGGGCGCTTATTCGAGGTGGGCGCTTATTCGAGGCTAGGCGCTTATTAAATTTTCACCATTTTCAGCAAGTGAAGTATGTTTATTTTGCAACAAAATAATAAATGCTACTAACAAAACGCGAAGAAGTAACAAAGCAAGGTTTCTGTAAAATACTCTGAAGAAAACTCCGTCCTCAAGGAAGTCTCATATTGGAACTTTTTCACTTAATTGGGTGGGGTGGGGGTGAGTGCTTATTTGAGTTTGATTGGGGGGGAGGAGGGGGTGGGCGCTTATTCGAGGCTGGGCGCTTATTATCTTTTTCTGCCTTTAGGATGGGCGCTTATTCGAGGTGGGCGCTAATTCGAGGTTGGGCGCTTATTCGAATAAATACGGTAAACCGAAACCTGTGGACATTGATAAGTTCGGGGGCATTTTGACGTGAGTATATTTCAAAAATCAGGTCTTGTTTCGTAACGGGCACGCCCAGGCCTGGGGCACTCCTAAGTTACGAACCATTGTCTCGCTGTTTATCACGTAAAATTAACACTTCAGAGAAAAATCAAAACTAAATATTCTGAAAATTAATTCGACACTTCTAAAAAGATCAGTAAAGTCAATAAAGCTCTTGTTAGGTGGAGTGTGCCCGGCTTTGTATTCCTCAGTAGACAAGTTGAGCTTGGGCGTTAAAATAATAGAGTTTTTTCTGCGTAACGTCCTGCCTGTCTTAAATTTTCAGCGACGAAACAGTTCTTGAAAGAAAATTGAAGCAATTGACAAAGGAAGAAGTATACGATTCATACCATATCCTTTTCAGACTTATTCTGCTTTTTTTTTCGCCTTGTATAAATTGACCTGAGATGTAGCGTCCTCCCTCCCTTTTTCTTTAAAAGGCGCAAGAAAAAGGTTCCTTCTTTATAATCAGTCCTTTTTCGTAATCAGTCCCATAAAATCCATTCCATTCCTTAAGTTTTCACGGGATCATTTGCGGTCAACGTTGGGGATCACTTGCGGTCGAGGATCATTTGCGGCCCATTTTGGGGATCATTTGCGGTCTCGGGATCATTTGCGGTTGGGGATCATTTTCGGTACTGTACAGTACGCATTCAAAAAGCAGGATGACCACTCTGTCTGGTTACTCGAGCAGCGTCCACGCATTCATCTAGCTCGCATGAGCTGGATACGATACTTGTTTGGGATCGTATGGTGCACTGGCGAGGTGCTGGCAATGAATGGGATATATACACAACCCCTGAAAAGGTACGGCTTATCATAAAGAGGCCCTTTTGGAAATCAACACAGGCTCCTTTGAGATGTCTACCCGGGGATATGGTAGCCTCCATTTTCCGACTAGCTGATCCCGAATGTGTCTTTGCAGGGCTTTGTTGTGTGGATAAGCGTTCGATCACTGTGGACATTCAATTTTAGCTTCCCTAGATGATGATGATGATTTTTCTGCTTGCAATGCTGCTCTCGAATTTCCAGATTTATTTTTTTGTCTCTCTTTAGTGATCAAAGGGACAGACACGTTTACCTTGGAGTGAGTGTTGAGATTGTACAGTCATTGCATTTTTCCGCTCACAGATTTGAAAACAGTAAGCGCAGTGCCACTGGCCTTGGTTTTCGAAAGTCCTTCCCGTTGTTGTCGAACACTTCAGTACGCACATCAGCATCGCTTTATCTGCAAGGACCAAAATAACGAAAAAAAAAATGTCAATTCAGGGATTTTCCGTTGTTTCATTCCATTATTATTTTTTTGTTTCAAACTCGGAGAACAAGGGGTTCACGAGGTAAATAATGAGAGTGCACTCGATTTAAGGACTTTTTTTGCACATCGTCTTGAGGTTCTGCTCAACGTTCCTTACAATAGCGTAAAATCCCGAAAATAAGCCTATAGATCGTTAGGTGAATTGGAAATTTATAAAAATTCTTACTATGGTAATACACCTTAAATCATCTGGAATTTTAGGTAAAATAATACTGCATCCCGTCCAGTAATTTCGAAAAGAATTAAGTCCCACATGTGTCGTATACATTTTATAGCGCAGCTTAAAATGCATTTATATAGATCCAAAAGGACTCCGGAATAGCCTAAAAAGTGTTTTCAATTTATTTAGGAGGAAACCGTCGTTGGGTGCCTCAGCTTTATTCCTTCCTTAAGGAACATGTAATGTAAATCATTCAAAGATTAAAACAACTAAACAAAACAAAATCCGTGCTGTTCTGAAGGCTATCATAAGTCAGCTTATAAGTCACATCAATCTTGAGGCTGTCATCTCACAGTGTTTTAAGAAATCTAAAGTCATTCTCATACTTTTTAAAATTATCTTTTCCGATAATCGAAAGCGAATATAAATGGTTCTAACTACCAATTGACCACAACTTTTTCACTCTGAATTAATATACTATGTCTAAATACAATTGTGTAATTTCAGATTGCTTCTTTTAGCGTTTTAACCTGAATCATTTAGATTGTTGATTTCAGGGGTGGATCCAGGATTTTTTCTAGGAGGGGGTGCACTCACCTCTTGCTCTACTTCAGCACCAATGAACCACATAGTTCTTTTTTTTGGCAGAATACCAGTTGTATTAGAAAACCGCAGGTTATCTCGGGGGGGGGGGGGGGTGCGCACCCCCTGCACCCTCCCCCTAGATCCGCCCCTGGATTTCAGAACTGCTCCTTGCGTAACACAAGGCTATGTGTAAGGCAATGCCGGAAAACGATTGTATCCAAGTAAAACCTCATCACCTCTCAGGAATATTTTTGCATAGAAGACTAAATTTAATTTCATCACTGTCATTAGTAATTTTTTGGTCCCGGCAGTGCCTAGGCTGCAATGATAGAGGCGACCATAACACGGTGCAGGACACCTGCCATCCCCACAACAGTCAAATAATATTGGAAAGTCTGCGTCAGCTGGGACGATGGAAATATGGTTTGTAAGACTCCCCTTCGAAAAACAGAAAGAAAGTTACAATGTTGCAAAAATTAAAAGCTATTCAGTAACTGCTGATGCAGCAAGAGTGAAAAGTGATGATTCAAATTGTGACGTCAGTGATATTGATGGCCAAAATTAACCCAGAAACCAAATTTGGAACACTTTTTTTATTTATTTAATGGAATATTATATTAAATTGTTTATCTAAAGGGATATTAAAACAAAATATTTAGGGTACGCCTTTGAGTGAGCAATATTTGAAATAATTGCCTGACCCAAATAAATGCCCCTTTTTGGCGGTGAAAAAAGTATAATCGCTCCGGCTATTATTCAAGGAAATACGGTATTCAACTACAAGCAAAGCAAAGACAACAGACTACAATCACACCCATATTAAGTGGCCCTCTGTAAAGCAGTCACCCTCTATTGAGCAGACGTATTCAGCCTGGCTGTAGACTTCCCAACACGGGTTATTTTATTTTATTTTATTTATGTCTGTACTAAATGGTCGCTTAAATTCGCTGAGTTACAATGTAAACAAAGCATGCCCACTTTCTTCAAAGAGCTCATAATGCATAAACTGTACTCAAGAAGCACATCCTAATCCTAGGTTAGGCAATTGCTCACCTAAGTGGGTCCAACCCGGTTGGCAACCACAGCGGTCATGTTGAAACGCAGACCATGCAGACTGCAGACTGCAGACTGTGCAGACCGTGCAGACTGTGCAGACTGAGTGTTATTTTTTTACTTGTACCTTAATAATTTTCTAGTAAAATGTTTACTATAGTTTCCTGCTTCCTCTCATTATCTGCACTGTGTATCACCATCATATGTGCACTGATGTGTACCTGCAAGGGTCATGGGTAGGAAATGAGAAAATTTACCGGCAGATGTAAAAGCAGTTTCGCCTGCTTTTAGCTGCGCCGCTTTCATGCAGGAGCGAGCACGATGGAGGAAGGTAAGCTGTTTCTTTCTGTAACTGTATTATATTGCCACGATTATTTATTTTTTTAGTAGAAGAAGCTTTTTCAGGTTAAGTGAATTAAAATAAAACCCTTTTCGCCTTCCAACAACGGCTACGAGAGAGACATGATTTGCCTCAATTTCCTTGATTGTTGATGATCGTCTTTGGTTTCACTCTGTAATTCAAACCGGTGACTTGCCGTCATTTCTTCAAATCTTACAGATACCAATGTCATCGTTGTTAGCTCGGGATATCAAACCAAGACATTTGAGAAATGGGCCTTGCTTTAAAATGTGTAAACAAATCAACGGTATATCTACCTAAAAATAAATATTCTGATTTCCACGTGTTTGGCGGTTCCAAAAGCGTCAGAATTAAGAGAAGAAGCTGGGCAGCGACTTGAAACTTCTCACAGATAATATGTAATGAAAATTAGGACAAAATATACCTAAAATACAAGGCGGGGGACCTAGTTCAATGCGCATTAAAACCCCCTCCACATCTTCGAGTTGTACAAATAATACATTTGTTACTGATGAACTATTTAGTTTTGGAGCTGCATAAACAAGAACCATGATACTCGAACAAGATTGTCGGTTTCCAACCACTACTACTTATTGGCGTGAATGCATGGAGCAAATACAATTGTCGATACCCGAGAGAAAACCCGCCCAGAAGGACACTCTTGAGAATGGAACAAAAAAAAAAATACATAAACAAAAGTCTTACCCGAATCTTCCGAGCTAACAACGATGACATCGGTATCTGTAAGATTTGAAGAAATGACGGCAAGTCACCGGTTTGAATTACAGAGTTAAACCAAAAACGATCATCAACAATCAAGAAAATAAAGGAAATGTCTCTCACGTAGCCATTGTAGGATGCTGAAAAGGGTTTTATTTTAAGTCACTTAACCTGAAAAAGCTTCTTCTACTAATAAAATTTACATAATCGTGGCAATATAATACAGTTACAGAAAGAAACAGCTTACCTTCCCCCATCGTGCTCCCTCCTTCGGGAAACTATAGTAAGGTACAAGTGAAAAAAAATAACACTCAGTCTGCACAGTCTGCACGGACCGCACAGTCCGCAGTCTGCAGTCTGCATGGTCTGCGTTTCAACATGACCGCAACCACAGTGGCAAATATGTTTTCCTCATAAAAGAATGGTAATGACTGATGTGCTATAGAATACAGACTAGTTTTCTTTGTCAATTGATCAATGATCAATTCAATTCAGTTTTATTTCACCACAAAACATAAAGGGCAAGAATACAGGATTACACAGAAGCAATTAATGAGTGTTGTGAAAATCACTATGATACATAAAACATTGTATATTAAGTTTGTTTCTTTAAAGGAGCATCATCACAAGTTAAAAACATGTACTAGGATGTCTATTTCTGTATTGCTATCACTGAAATAGTCATGTAAATTATGTAACCCATCCTTCTACTTGTATGAGCATGATCCCTGGCCAATCTTTTGAGGGAAGAAAGGAAAATGGCAGGGGCGGATCTAGGGGGAGGGTGCAGGGGGTGCGCACCCCTCCCCCCCCGAGATGACCTGCGGATCGTGGATCCGCCCCTGAATAGGACCCAAAGATCTACCTTTGTAACTGGTCAAATCCCTGCCTACTAATTGTCCCAACTCGGCAACTAAAAATCTTTAGTGACTCAGCCCTCTATGCTTCATCAGAACTTCACCTGTACTTCATTTCTACTTCATCTGTAGTTCATCTATACTTCATCTGTACTTCATCTATGCTTCGTCTATATTTCATCTATACTTCATTTGTACTTCATATGTATACATTTGTAAACTTCACCTAAACTTCATTTGTACTTAATCTGGACTTCATCTGTACTTCATCTGTAGTTGATCTGTACTTCATCTGTACTTTATCTGTACTTTATCGACTGTACTTTATCTGTACTTCATCTGTACTTCATTTGTACGTCATTTGTACTTCATCCTTAAATCATTTGAACTTCATCTGTACTTCATCTGTACTTCATTTGTACTTCATTTGTACTTCATCAGAACTTCATTTGTACTTCATTTGTACTTCATTTGTACTTCATCTGTACTTCATCTGTACTTCTTTGTACTTCATTTGTACTTCATTTGTAACTTCATCTGTACTTCATCTGTACTTCATCTGTACTTCATTTGTACTTCATCAGAACTTCATTTGTACTTCATCTGTACTTCATTTGTACTTCATCTGTACTTCATCTGTACTTCTTTGTACTTCATTTGTACTTCATTTGTAACTTCATCTGTACTTCATCTGTACTTCATCTGTACTTCATTTGTACTTCATTTGTACTTCATCAGTACTTCATCTGTACTTCATTTGTACTTCATCTGTACTTCATTTGTAACTTCATCTGTACTCTCTCTATAGGGCATTTGCAGAAATGTAAACTTCACCTTAACTTCTTTTGTACTTAATCTGGACTTCAAATGTACTTCATTTGTTCTTCATCTACACTATATCTGTACGTAATCTCTACTTCATCTGTACATAATCTATACTTTATCTGTACTTCATTTGTATTTCATCTGTACCTCATCTATACTTTATTTGTATTTCATCGATTCTTCATCTGTATCTCATCTGTACTTTATTTGCACTTTATCTGTACCTCATCTATTTTTTATTTTGATTTGATTTGTTTTTCATCTTTTAACTTAATTTGTACGTCATCTAGATTTCATGTCTGCTTCATCTGTGCTTCATATACAATTCATTATAGTTAGATCAGCTTAGGAAAACAATCGATGGAGACCATCACTTAAAATCTATCAAGTGTTTACTGGACATAGATCACTTAAAAACAGGCTGAGGCACCAAGCACCTCTGTGGATGTGGAATAACAGACTTATTTGTTCTGATTACAAAGCAATATCCACTCAATGTGACGATTTTACTTAAAACTGCATTTTTACACACTTCGATCCAAAGTCAGTCAGTGGTGAAAGTTATATAGCATTCGGACAAGGATAATACTGTATTAAAACACGCTAAAAGATATTCAAACTACGTTTAAAATAATCTGTGGTTTTGTAAGGTTAAACTGGATATTCAAAAAAGGTCCCTATATAACTCGCTTACAGTTCCCGAGTTAAAGATAGTCGGCACACATATACGCCATTGTAAGTTTAAAACCACTGTTAAAACGGTGTGTAAACATCCTTGCCAAACGTCAGCTCACTGCTGATCAGTGAAAATTGATAAATTTCGGAAAGACTCGGCTCGAAGTAAAGCTGTGGAATAAGATACCACGGATCTTCCTGAGAAAGCTTTCAAAAGAGTTCTCCGCAAATTGCTATTTGATATCTTACAAAAGAAGGGTGACCATATTCAAATCCCCATGATTATTAAAAAAAAGTAGGTACAGAGATACACTGGCTAAAGGTTTTAATGTCTGCTTTTTTTTTTCTGTGTTATCATTTAAGAGTCAGTGACTCCCTGTCTTAATGCATTGTTCGTCAGTAAGCGCTGTGTTAATTAGATCACTTAACTTCTGTGTTTTATTCATTTTTAGTGCAATCTGCAAGGCTTTCTAATAGTTTAAAGTTTTTGTTTTTATTGGTCAATTTGTGCTATTCATGTACTTGTCTAGCCCCGCCATGACTAGCTTTCCAGCTATTTGCGGGGCAAACCGTCCAACTTTTGTATTTTTGTACAAAGAATTAAGTTGTTGTTGTTGTTTGTTGTTGTACTACTGAAAGGAGTAAATATCAAACGACGTGACAAGGCTTGAGGTGCGATTTTTCCAATGCAGCAATGAGGTTGAACAAAGACGTTTTGCGTGACGTGCGTCAACCGGAAGTGAGGTCTTTCCCCCTTTAATTTGCGTTGACGCTACCAGGTTCCTTTACTCTTATAGAGACGATTTGCTCAAAAAGTTAAGCAAACTTGACGCCCAAGAATGCAAAAAACCCACTTTCGGTTGACCGGCGTCGCTCAAAAGTCGTCTTTGCTTACGCGTCCTAATAAAGTGTTCCAAAACCTCTGGATATACTCCGCCATTTTTGCAACGGTTTCGTATGTTCACAACAACTATTATAATTACTTTATTGTTGCCAAATGACGTCATCGTGCGAAGTACAACTTAATATAAGGATATCTGCGCGATGACGTCATTCTACTACAAATACCAAATCTTCCAGTCTTGTTTGTTTAGTCTTGTTTAGCTTTTATTTCGTGAGTTTCATGGGCATAATTGAATTTAGATATAACACTACTTGGACCCCACTGTTGGATCATTAGGCCTTCAGTTTTTCTGCACTTGTGATTAATTGGGAGGTAAAAAGTACGAATGTAAGACAAACGTTGAGATCGATTTTCAAGTGCAGCTTCATAAAGTAGCTAGCGAGAGTGGGAACCATTTTTATAACTAAATATCAGGGTATTTTTTATGTGTCATGCCTGACGCCTTTAGAGCTATAAAATTGCATTTACCGGTCACCAATTTAACAGGAAGACGTATTATCATACATACTCTAATAAATGCGCTGTTACTGGCCGTCTAAAGTAAGTGCGCTAAAAAAAATAGGGACCCTCAAATATCCAAGGTCAAAGTTTGAAACCACTGCAAAATCGGTGTACAGTCAACCAAAAGAAAGCAAAAAACGATATAAAGCGTTAAAGAGGTTTCAGGACACTTCGTTATTGTATTGAGCATTGGACAGATCGTAATCGAGACTTTTTTGGGTTTTTTTATCCATCAACCTCTGCAGCAGTGAATATTAGTGCACCCCTCGACGACTCGAAATTCTTTAGGGTCATCAATAGAATTTCACTAATGGTATTTCACTACAAACCGACCGGTAAATGCAGTGTTATAGCTCTAAAGGCGTTAGGCTTGACACGTAAAAGATACCCTGATATTTAGTTATAAAACTGGTTTCCACTCTCGCTAGATGCTTTATGAAGCTACACTTGAAAATCGATATCAACATTTGCCTTACTTTGTAAGTCCCAACTTTTCACAAGCGCAGAATAATTGAAGGCCTTATAATCCAACAGTGGAGAAACAAGTTCAAGCAAACGTACCGAAACTTTCCCATCAGCAATCACCTTAGCTATAAAAGAATGTGTAGCTAACAATCTTTTTTTACCCTTAGTGAATATTACTCAATTAGTCAAGACTTCTTTTTTTGAAACAACATCCTGTTTGCTATTTTATACAGCGGGAAAATAGTATTCCCTACTACGCGCACTATTTCAGTTTTAGATGTATATCCTGAACTGCCGCTCTCAGGAAATTGTTTCACTTTTTTTTTTTTACAAAATTTCCTTCCAAAAAAGGAGTAAAAATGATCTCAGTTTCTATCCGCTCAGTAACGCCTCTAAAATAACCCTTTAAGAAAGTGGTTTCAAAATGCCTGATGGGACTTTCTCGAAAAAGGAAAAGGAGACGCCCTTTTCCCCCTAAGGATCACCAATTTAACAGGAAGACGTATTATCATTACATACTCTAATAAATGCGCTATTACTGGCCATCTAAATTAAGTGCGCTACAAAAATAGAGACACTCAAATATCCAAGGTCAAAGGTTGAAACCACTGCGAAAACGGTGTAGACTCAACCAGAAGAAAACAAAGACAATATTAAGCTTTAAAGAGGTTTTAGAACACTTCCTTATTATTGTATTGAGCATTGGACAGATCGTAATTGATCTTGGGAGTTATAAGCTATAAGCTAGTTGTATCCAAGTACATCATATTTCGACTCAAAGGCTATACATGTATCTACAAACTGGAAAAAATGTGAGGTACATTTTCAACACAAAAAAGCTAAAAATGTCTTAATGTGACAAGGAAGCCTGAGGAAGCTGTGGGCTTATATTAATAGGTTTCCTTAAGCTAGGTTGCTAATTACTTACTAGAGTGTAGGGTGCACAGAAAACAAAAATGAGATAATTTTTCTCATACTTTAAAAAACATTTATGGAAGAAGACTTGGTTAGTGAAATTGGCAACAAATTCCAGATTTTTGGTCCTCGATAAAGGATACTGAGCTGCCTAATATTAGTTCTACAAAAATGAGGTCTATATTGAGAGGCCAGCCGAATTTCATATTGGTGAACCTGATTATTAACTAAAAAGAGGTTATGAAAGCTACTAGGCAAAAGATTATGGTGATGTGATCGAATACATCAATGTAGCAACAGAAAAAATTATTTAGTTTAGTTACCTTAATCAATCAAAAAGTGACTTTAAAGTTATTGGACCTGTGGAATGTGACCTGTACCTCATCTGTTCTTCATTTGTACTTCATCTGTACTTTATTTCTACTTTATCTGTACCTCATCTATTATTAATTTGTTATTCATCTTTACTTCATTTGTACGTCATCTATATTTCATGTCTTCTTCCTCTGTGCTTCACGTATAATTCATTATGGATAGGTCAGCTTAGGAATACAATGGATGGCCACCATCATTTAAATCTACTTTTAACTGGATAAATCACTTAAAAAAATGGTTGAGGCACCGAGCACTTCTGTGGATGTGGTATAACAGACGTGTTTGTTCTGATTACAAAAAAATATCTAGTCAATGTGACGATTTTACTTTAATCCAAAGTCAGTTAGTGGTAAAAGTTTTATAGCGTTCGGACAAGGCTAAAATCAAAACACGTTTAAAGATATTCAAACTGCGTTTAAAATAATCTGTGGTTTTGTAAGGGTATTAAATAACAATTATTCACCGAAGTGGAGGTGGCTAGTCTTGAATATTTACCGAACAGCGAAGCAGTGAGGTAAATATCCACGACTAGCCACCGACACTGAGGTGAATAATTGTTTTAGTATATACTAAAACAGTGAGATAATTGAGCACAAAAATGATGATTTTTAACTCAAATACTGTTGCCAACGATTACAATTTTGGCGCGTAATGACCGGGCGGCCGCGGCCGTCGCTTTTTCTTGCCAACAATTAAACTTTTGAAGGCATTTGTTTAGCTCTTGCGGGGAAATTTCTTCAAAAGGAGTTGTGAATTCTTTTTGTATTTAAAATCATTCTATAAAAAAAGATTATTAAATTTACTTTTAAGCTTATTTATGAACAAGTCAACTTAATAAAGTAACGCAAGACTTAAACTTAATTTGCATTTGTAAACAAAAAACTTTTTCAAAAAGACAAAGCTTTACCTGTTAAAACTTCCAATCTGAACTTCGTCACCTTCTTCTTGTATTTTGGAAACAGCTTGCTTGATTAGGTGTGAAATTTCTTAGTTTGTTTACGGCAGCAAACCGGAAAGGCATTTTGCTCGCAACTTACGCGAGTTTGGCGGTGAATCAGTGAATAGTGCAGGATATTCACTGATTGAGTAGCCAATCAGAGCGCGCGAAAAACACTATCCACTGTTTTAGTATATACTAAAACTGGATATTCAAAAAAGGTCCCTATATAACTCCTTTACAGTTCCCGAGTTAAAGATAGTCGGCACACATATATACCATTGTAAGTTTAAAACCACTAGTAAAACGGTGTGCAAATATCCTTGCCAAACGTCAGCTCAATGCTGATCACTTAAAATATATAAAAATGTGAATATGATTGTCAGAAAGACTACGGAAAGGAATAAATATCAAACGACGAGGAAAAGGCTTGAGGTGCGATGTTTCCAATGCAACAATGAGCTTCAACAAAGACGTTTTTGCGTGACGTACGTCAACCGGAAGTGAGGCCTTGACACTATTAGATTTGTGTAGCCAAGTTTCTTTACTCTTATAGAGACTATTTGCTCAAAACATTGGGCAAACTTGACGCCCAAGAATGCTTAAATCCCACTTTCGGTTGACCGGCGTCGCTCAAAAGTCGTTTTGCTTACGCGTCCTATTAAAGTGTTCCAAAACCTCTGGATATAATACGCCATTTTTTAGTTGATTACGTATGTTCACAACAACTATTATAATTACTTTATTGTCGCCAAGTGACGTCATCGTGCAAAGTGCACATTAAGTTGAGGACAACTGCGCGATGACGTCTTTTTACTACAAATATATATCAAATCTTCCAGTCTTATTTTCTTGTCTAGACTAAATAGGTTTCATCGACATATTTGAATTTAAAAATAAGAAATAAATAAGAAATCACAAAGGAAAAGAATTCTCATAGTTGTAGTCAAATTACTATTGGTGGTTTTCACTGTCACGCCATCAAAAATAAAAATGGAAACCTTTTAATACAGAAAGTCTAGAATCTGGGAATGAAAGAAGATAAATATACAAAAAGGCTTTCCAAGAATCAAGTCTGTGTAATATTCCATATGCGAGATATTCAGAGAAACGTTTTATCCAGAATTACAAAGCTTTGTATGGAGACGCCATGTTTGTGTCCCTTTCAGGGCCGCAAGTATAGCCGCCGGAAACCAATAGAAACATCTGTTTTTGAGTTTTCCTACTAATGCGTGAATTCTTCGCTTGAGGAACTCATAAAGATTAAAGTAATATCCATTCTGAGACAAGGAATGTTTAGATATCAAAATCTCCCAAAATCGGTAATGTTTTAACCCACATAAAATATGAGCTTTCCTGGCCCTGTATCGCAAAACGAAGAACCCTTTTGAACCGAACATTTGTTTGTATAAAGGTCTTAAGGTGCTCTAATACCACATGAAAGTAGAAAATCAGAAGAAGCGATAGTTTCTTTGTTTGAATTTTGGTGACGTCATGTGAAAACCAAGAATATCTTTAAAAAGTCCCATAAATATCCAAGGTGAAAGTTTGAAACCACTGCGAAATCGGTGTACAGTCAACCAAAAGAAAGCAAAAAACGATATAAAGCGTTAAAGAGGTTTCAGGACACTTCGTTATTGTATTGAGCATTGGACCGATCGTAATCGAGACTTTTTGCGTTTTTTATCCATCAATCCCTGCAACAGTGAACATTAGTGCACCCCTCGACGACTCGAAATTCTTTAGGGGTCATCAATAGCATCTCAATGATGGTATTTCCCTACAAACCGACCGGTAAATGCAATTTTATGGCTCTAAAGGCGTCAGGCATGACACATAAAAGATACCTGATATTTAGTAATAAAATTGGTTCCCACTCTCGCTGGCTGCTTTATGAAGCTACACTTGAAAATCAATATCAACATTTGCCTTACTTTGTACGTCCCAACTTTTCACAATCGCAGAATAATTGAAGGCCTAATAATCCAACAATGGAGTCCAAGTCGGGACAAACAAGTTCAAACCAACATACCGAAACTTTTCCATCAGGAATCACCTAAGCTATAAAAAGATGTGAAGCCAACAATCTTTTTTTACCCTACGGGAATATGATTCACATAGCCAAAACGTCTTTTTTAAAAAATAACATCCTATTTGCTATTTTATACAGCGGAAAAATGGTATTCGCTACTGCGCGCAGTATTTCAGTGTTAGACTTACAACATGAAGTGCCGCTCTCAGGAAATTGTTTCATATTTTTTTTTACAAAATTTCCTTTCAAAAAAAGGGGTAAAAATGATCTCAGTTTCTATCCGCTTAGTAACACCTCCAAAATAACCCTTTAAGAAAGTGGTTTCAACCCGCTGTATGAGACTTTTTGAAAAAAGGAAAAGGAGACGCCCCTTTGCTCCCCTAAGGGTCACCAATTTAACAGGAAGACGTATTATCATGCGCGAGAAAAATAGGGACACTCAAATATTCAAGGTCAAAGTTTGAAACCACTGCGAAATCGGTGTACAGTCAACCAAAAGGAAGCAAAAACGATATGAAGCGTTAAAGAGGTTTCAGAACACTTGCTCATTGTATTTAGTATTGGACAGATCGTAATCGAGACTTTTCGCGTTTTTTTTTTCTTTATCAATCCCTGCAGTACTTTTTTTTTCAATCAATTCGTTCACACACTCTTATAAGATATAAGGTAGTTGTATCCATGTAGATCATATTTCGTCTGAGAGGCTATATCAACAAACTGGGGGAAAAAAAGTGAAGTACATCTTCAACGCAAGAAGGCTAAAAATATCACGAATATTTACGCAGTACAATTAAGTACAGCGTATATTACAGCTGTATGTATTAGGTATTTAGGCAGCGCAACATTTAGTGCAAACAGAAAAGGAACGGTTTCAAACCAACAACAACGTCTGCGTGGAGCGTTCGTTATATTACAGAGATAACCGAGCGGATAGAAACTAGGGGGATTACTCCATTGTTTAGGTGAGCAATTTTAATTATTATAAAACAATTTAGTGCGGCACTTCCTGATACAAATCTAATGCTGAACTATTGCGCGCAAAGCTGATTTTAAGGGATATTATAGGAGCTTAAACTTCACCTAAAATTAAAAGGAAGATCACTCATTTCACTAAAATAAGAAGCAGGTGATAACTTGGTTCTAGTGAGTCTCTCGTGGTGGGTACAGTGGTATATATTGCCCCTCCAATGTCCCTTCTGTAAATTTTCCAGCTTTAGTTTAAATATTTCCTATTGAATCGAGGATGTGGCGCAAATAACAGTGAGCTCGTATATAAAACTGAGTTGAGATCTGCCAAACGAGAGGTACAACAGTCTTCTAGTGCTTGACAGTCAAGTTTACTGCAGGTGTGTCTTCGAAGAAATCCAAGTGTTGTATGGCCTAGTCCTCGTAAGATTATAATTATTCTCAGTACGATCGGTCCATTTCAGTTCACGAATAATTTTTCTCTGTGAACTTTTTAAGAGAAGTTACAATGTACATGAAGCAGTCGAAACCGGAGGCAACTGGAGCTAAAGAAGTTCATTTGCCAGTCACTACGCCAGTTCTGCAGGCTATCCAGCTTGGTTTGTAGGCCGGCAAATGGCATCACTGATGCTAACTATCAGTGTACAGAGCTTTGAGTAGTGTTGCCAGCTACACAGGGGAGATCCGTAGACAAAGACTTGGTAAATGAGATGTCCCAAAAGGGACATCTGCGTAAGACTCGAGGGAAAGATTACAAGTTATTAGACATTCTGTTATTATTATTACCAAAAATAAGTGTTCTAAATTCAAAGCATTCAAAACGAGACCAAGCAAAAACGATATGGTTTCTTAGAGATGTTTCAGAACACTTCCTTGTTGTGTTTGGCAGTCAAAATATCGAACCTTTTAAGACTTTTTAACTTTTTTATCAGTCTCTGAGCAGTATTTTTGATAGTCGTCTACGAACACATACATATATAAAACCATATCAAGGATTAAATCTATGTGGATCTTTTTCCATTTAAACGGTCATCTATCTGGGAAAAAAAATGAAATGTAAAGTATCAATCAAGCTGGCTAGAAATATCACGAATATTTACGCGCTTTATTTGGAAACAGCATCTATTAGTTTTTTTAAAGATTTTACGCGAAGCGAAACATTTAGCGTAAACAGATTCCAGTTGCTTTAGGTGTTAACGTTGTTGTGAGCATTGGAAAGGGTGATGAAGACCGTACAACGTCTTCATGGCAGGCTAAAATAATAGGGGTGACGGAGCCAAAATTGAAACTACTAGTTGACCCATTATTTACAAAAGCAATTTTAAATAACCGCTCGGCACTTGGGGATCAGATAAATCTAAAGCTGAATGCTACGCTGCACAAAATCATTAACAGAAATATTACACTGTCTCTAGAAACTCTAAAATGAAAATTTAGATCATTTAGTTTATAAAGTGAGAAACTGGCAATAACTTGGTTTTTGCGAGTATCTCATGATAGTTTGTATTGTACTTCCAGTCACCCCTCTTTATTTTAAGACTTAACTGAAATATTTTGCATGAGTGAGGAGCTAGCCCAAATCTCGAGGTATGTCCAAGAGATAATTTCATTTAAATTTTTTTCAAACCTTTGGCGACTTTTTTTTGCCAGATTCACCCTTGCTATTAACAACAAGATTAACAACAGTTGTCCTTAATTGCTAGGGTCAGAATTTTATGAAGTCAAATCGTGGACAAAATGTTCGTTTCGTTGTTTCGTCGTTACTTTTTGTCACTTCGTTGCTTCGTCCCGTCGTCTTGGCCCCCAATTTTCTTAATTTTGCCGTTTCTTCGTGTCACTTCGTTGCTTCGTCCCATCGTGCCTTCGCTCCGCTGTCGTCGTTTCCTTGTTTCGATTTGTCACTCGTCTCTCCGTTTCGTCTCTTCGATGTTTCGTTCCGTCGTTTTGTTTCGCCTATTTGACCACGCCACAACCAGTTGCAAAAATATTGACACAATCCGAAGAAAAACGACCTTTCTTACTTCAAATCGCTGCTGGTCACAGGTCTGTGAGACATAATACAGACCTCCCTCCACCCTTCCATTCCACGATGTTCCTCCAAGTCTTGAGCATGGTCTTCTATTGCTTGCAGCTTTGATAAGGGACGGAGGGGGATCACAAGCACAAGATCATGGACAGACCATTTAAGCCAAAATACGACACAGTGTCTCAAAATCTTTTGCAATTGTTTGTAGCCTGGGAACAAAACAAGGTATAATTCACCAATAAATTACATGAAGTGGTTGACTCTCTGGGCAATATGGCGAACTTTTCAAGGGCTGAAGAATTGAAGACCTACCTCCGCCAGAGTGTACACTTCATTTTCAACCGCGTAAAAAACAGTGTACGATTAGAAGACGCCATAAGGATTTCACCTTCCTGTCGAAAGGCATAGCTGTCTGACGGATGCAGAATTGGACCATGGGATGTAAGTACGCTATGCTTCCTCAAGACGTCTTCTAATCGTTTTCGTCGACAAAGAAAACAGTTGAGCAATTTGCACTGAAGTGAAATGATGCTCAAGACAAAGCTCTAGCATTTCCTTGGAATATCTATTAAGGGATGCCCTCGACATCCTGTAAACTGGAACAATCGTTTTTGAAGGGATCTTTAATCGACACTAACGGCAACAGTTATTTCACGAGCTCTCGGTAACAAACTTTCCAACTCGATGGGAACGTAAAATGAGGAAGAAGCTCGTAAAAGAATATATATCACTCTGTCAAAATGTGTAATGAGATAGCTCACTTTACTCTCACTCTCATCGAACTGTTCGTGTACGCGGTTGAAAATACACTGTACCCTCTGGCGGAGGTAGGTTTTCAATTTCGTCATCCCTTAACAAGTTCGCCTTATTTCCCAGTAAGTCAACTACCTCATGTAATTCATGGGCAAATTATACCTTTACTGGTTCATAAGCTAGCGCGGTGAAATAGCCGAAGCGAAACGACGAAAGGAAACATCAAAGAAGCGAAACGACGAGACAAGTGACAAACAAGGGAACGAAGTCAACGGGGCGACGAGACGACGGGACGAATTGGTGGACGAGACGACGGAACAAAGTAACGAAGTGACACAAAGAAACGACGAAACAACGAAGCGACAACACGAATCGACGGGTCGTACATTTTGTCCACGATTTGACTTGATACAATTTGCGGCAGGTGTGATGCGTTTTTCTTCAAAGAAATGCTAATCAAAACTTACCATAATTAAAGTACTTACATATGTATTACGTTGTGTTTAACGCTGTGCAAATGTCTGTTGAAAGTCAGGATCGGGAGAGTGGGCCCTTGGTTCATTGGGCCTCCGCGGACCGCGGCCTGCCTTTAGCAAACCCATAATAGAATAATCTGGTTTTGTGTTACAAGTAGAAAATGGTAATTTAAGCGATTGAATCGTATTTTGCCAGTAACGACACTCCTACTCTCACCAGCACCATAACTAATTCATTGGATGTTTAGTCATCTGCAAAGCTTGAAGTAGTGTTGTCAGCAGCACATGGGATACTACGCCGTTAACAAAACTAGGAATTTTCTTTGGGAAGAAGAGTTGGCTGAAAATGTCGCCCTTGAGGGACATCAACTTAAAGGGAAATACTCTCACTAGCACCATAACTAACCCATTGGATGTTTTAGTCACCTGCAAAGCTTGAATTAGCGTTGTCAGAAGCACAAGGGATACCTGCTGTTAACAAAACTAGGAATTTTCTTTGAGAGGAGGAGTGGGCTGAAAATGTCGCCCTAAAGGGACATAAACAAATCAGGAAGACTGCCCTTGATGCAATACGGTTGGCCTTCCAATTCAAGTGCGCTCTTAGGAATAAATGGAAACACTCGGAAAACTATGCAAATTATAGTTAATTAAAGCCACCGGAAAACCCGTGTACAATCAAACTAAAAGAACTCAAAAGTGTTATGAAATGTTAGGTTGTATTGGGCAGTTTGGATCTTCAAGTGTTTGAACATGTTTCTGTGCAGTGCTCGTTTTTGATAAATAGTCGTTCACATGCCTGTTATGAAAATGATACAATTCAGTTTAATCTATCTTGATCACATTTTACTTAAATGGCTATATCAATAAACTGAAAAAGTGAAATGATATCTACAACATTAAGGAGGCTAAAAATATCACGAATATTTATACACTACATTTAGTAATAGCATATATTACACCTGATATAAATAAAACGTTGTCGCATTACAAATTCAAATTTCTTTGCAAATCCTTGAGGCCTTATCGTTCATGGTTTATACTTAAAAAAACAACGTTTTCTCAATCAGGTATATATAAGATATGAGTTCTTATGCACTGCGCAGCATGTCGCGCAACTCATGAAAGGGAACGATTGACTCAATAACAATAATAATATAACAATAATTAAAACTATATAGCGCAACTTTCCATGGACATGATCAAATGCGCTTAATAACGTGTGCGAAGAATGTTTTTATTAGCGAACAATTCTTGCAAGGACCACTGGGACAAACAGCAGCGATGGAAAGCCGAATCTCGGTGTAGATCAGCAATGTAGAAAAACACTTAAAATTGAAGGCAAGGCTGATTGGACAGCTATGGTGGGTAGTTTATTTGCCCAATATTTCGACTAGACAAAACCACCTTTCGTCAGGGCTAGTTTCGAAATATTGGGCAAATAAATTACCCATCCACAGTTGTCCGATCAGCCTTGCCTTCAATTTTAAATGCTTTTATTGCCTAATTTTAAACCGAGCAGGGCTGTGTACGAGTCCGTTAGTTTTGCAAATTTCTCAAGTTTGGTGTTAATCGGGTCAATATTGAACAACACGCAGCTATTTAAAAACCTAAAAATTTACTAAGAGATGTAAATTTGTCTCTCCAGTTCAAACTTGAAATTAGTTACCTTTTGTCAAAGTCTTTAAATTTAGCTGAATATTTGGTATTGACTGATAGAACTTAATTACGTTACTCCTTGATCATTTTGGTAATTAACATGAAGCAGGGATTCGGAAAGTTGTGTCCATCCAGAAGCGTAATAGATAGATGAAAACATTCCTAAACCTGTCAATACGTGATAGCGTGGGGGAATCCCATTGATTGTAATTCGGGGAAATAAATTTGAAAATATTATAATCAGTATAGAATTGAAAACATTTTTAACTATGAAAAATCTTTGTAGAAACCATATATACGAAGTGTTCTGAATTAACAACATGGATACCTAGGCTGTTTTCTTGATGATCACGCCGGTTAACTATATATGCAACCACCAGAATTCAATTTCTTTTATATATATAGTTTCTTTATTGTATGTATCTTGCTAAGATTTAAAAAATAGTTGCCCCGATTTGTAAATGAAAAGAACTAACTTGAGGATTGTGGTAGTTTTAGTTATTTGTTGTTGTCTACCACAAATGATGTCATTTTACCTATCTCTCGTCATAATGACAATGACCTATTGTTTTCTCCACACAGCGGTTTCAGAACACTTCTTCATTGCATTGACCATTTGGAAAAGTATTGCGTGGTTTGAAATGGGGTTTTTCCATATAAATAGTCTTTTTGTTAGTTTATCCTCTCGATCATTTACCGTCTTGATGAGAATTGGAGTGGAGCACTTGGCCATGTTGTGCATCATTTTTCCTTGTCCTTTGTATTGCAGTGGTTACGATTTGACGTTATGTAAGTGACAATGGGTTATAGAAATTTTTGAGGAAAATAGAGGCCATTTCCACTTTCTTGTGCAAAACACGCACAAGAAAAATCAACAAATTGTTTATTAAACCAATTTATGACCTTGAGCCAAAGAAAAAATACAATTCATTCTTTTGCTAGCTTAAATGAATCTTAATTTTCTGTATATTCTAAGACGGCAGCTCTTAATGAGCTCCTAATCGGGTCGAGTGTCATCCCGATCAAAGAAAACACGATGCGGATTGTTCTGTGAAGGGGCTGAGCCAATTTTATTACCCAGTAAATTAAACATCCCCCGCACATGTGACCCAGACGACTTGTTTCAAATTCACGACGAATGAAAGCGATTTTTCAGAATTCTTGTGTGCTTTCCGCGGATCGTTCATGCTAATGTTGGGTGAGGATTTTTAAGATATTGGACGTATTTACACAGATACTGAAGAAAATTTCCGCATTTTAATCGAAACCGCTAGCCGGAAAACGGTGGAAAGAGGGATTAAAGAGAGAGATAATTTATTCAATCAGGCGTTAAGGATCGAGGTAGAAATTGATTGTTCAATCATCTGAGCCAGAAGCTCATTTTAAAACGCACAACAATCTCTTCTAATTAACACAACCAAATTGAAATATGTATTTGACATTAAAAGATCTTAAAAACCCTAATTGTGAAGGAAAGTGATTTTTTAAAATGATAAAAATAATCTTAAGATAGGTCAATGCGTTAAAATAGCTAGTCCTAGTGATAAACTAATCAAAACATTAAAAATAAATATTCCCAAGAATGTGTGTAAATATTGTTTTTATGGAAACAGGCAAAATCGTATGCTGTTCATATATAATTCGAGCACTGCTATGAAGTCTTAAAATTCTGAAGTTGATATTCTATGGTCAGTTGCAACAAACAAAACATCGATAAATAGGAAACACTCTCGAGGCATTTCAAAATTAAAAAAACCTTTAACCTAAAAGGTGAGAGAAAACATGGAATGCTAAAACGAATGGTTTTTGCTCTCGGTAACGTAAAACAAAATTACAGGGTCGCGCCGGCTCTTGGTTCAAGTTCCCTGGGTAGCACACATGCATGTCCAGCTTATTATTCTATCAACCTTTTAAAATCATCATAACGCCGAGAACCAGACAAGTCTGAAATCTCCCCTGCGAAATTATCACTTAGAATACTTGCTCCTGCTCGAAATCTAGGATGGCCGCCATGTTGAATTTTGATAAAGATCGTTCAAGTAAGAATAAAAATACGTGGGGTATCAACAAGTTATAATTAACACTTCTCTTTTTGGCACTTCTAAGCTCAAAAAAGTCGTTTTGTGGCTTGATCTTATGTTTCTAATGACGTGATACGTGTGGTAACCAACCGACCGTCTCAAAATTTTCCTTAAACATTTGTTTATCATATTGTGGACTGGCAGAGACTTGTCATTCAGTTACCTTTATTACAATATACTATTACCATGTTACATTATATACCTAAAGAACGGCACCATAATGACACCAGAAAGTCAGTGTTTATCACCATTATCATCATTTTGTGCTGGTTTTCGTCATACACTAACATAAAATTCGTCTATCCACTTCAGTTAAACATGACGACCCGCTCTCTGGTATGTCAGTTAGTGGTATTGTTGAGCCTGGGGATGGCGTTCTCTAAAAACTTACCTGATCATAAAGGCTCAGTCGAAGACATGGAAACAGCGGAACCCGAAATCGGAACGCTGGATGAGATCGCTGCTTTAGATGAAATTAGCGATGACAACCTGTCTGAAGAAGACGACGATGATTTTGGTGAAACCGACAATGAGAAGTTGGCCGAGGATCCATTGGCAGCAAGAAATATTTCACCATCCAGAAAACGCCAAATACTAAGTGAGGCTAGGCGCCTTGCCAATTTTGTTAGCAGGAATATATACGTGAAACCAATGAACCGAAAAAAGGAACGAGAAACAGCCATGAGAAAGTATTACCAGGCATTTGTACACGGAGGAAAGAGCTTTATTAGTGACGCCGACTGGCTGACAGCAAAAAGGGGTGAAAGATGCAGCACGTGTCTCTTATATGAACTCTGCAAACGAAGGCATATTCAATGGTTGTTGAACATCAACGGCATACTCCCTTTGTAAGTATTTTAGCCCATGTAATCGGTTAAAAAAAGAAAAGAAAAACAAAAGAGGAAGAGAAACAAACGATCTGTGGCTCGTTGTAGTAGTTCATAGTAATAAACAGCGCTCTAATCTAGTTCCCAGATGGCTACAAAAATAAAAAATACTTATATGTAAGGAGCCAGTGAGGGCAGAATTTGGGTTGGGCCCGTCATGATAAGTTACTTCTACGATATGTCGCTCTCGCGGAACGCACACCGGCAAACGGATCGTTAAATTCTAGAAACCTGGGTTTTGAACGACGTATAAACCTACCTCAACATGCTGGAAATCTTCTCAAGCTATCCTTGCCATGGCACTATATCTCCACCGTCAAAGCAAATTTCCTAGAAATAACTTTCCATCAATTTTAGGGAGACAAAAACTTCTGGATCAATTTAGGTTTCTGGGAAACTGCCCACCTACCCCTCCCCTAAGTCAACGTCAACATTTGCGTCTCACTTGGGGTAAAATGTTGGGTTAGGGGAGGGGTAGGTGGGCAAATTCCCAGAAACCTGAATTGATCCAAACTTCTTATACTCTCGCGCGGTCTTTATTGTTATCTTATTTGTCTGCTTATCAGGAATGTAAGGAGGAGGATGTGCAGACGAAAACTCGTCCGAGTAGCGATTAATGTTTACCCCGTAACTGCAATCAAAATGCGATGTAATCCAAATGCACCATTTCGAACCATTGATGGATCGTGCAACAACTTACGTAATCCTTCTTACGGGGCAGCCAATACAACATTCAACCGACTTTTACATGCTGATTATGGAGATGGCATCTCAACTCTTCGCCGAGCGAGAAATGGTAGAAAGCTTCCGAACGCGCGGGACGTAAGTCGATTTGCCCATGGAAGCAACGCGGACCGAACCAATCCGAACTCTACAATACTGACCCACATGGCTATGATTTTTGCACAGTTTATGGATCACGATTTTACTTTGGGTCAGGGCCAAGGCATTGACTGCGAGCCACCCATCAGAAATCCCGAGTGCGTCAACATAAGAATTCCTAGAGACGATGCAATATTCCGGAATCGGGAAGTTAATTTTATCGAACTCGAGAGGGATGCTCCTAGCAAGTCAACCTCCTTCTGCAAACTGGCCCCTCGAGAGCATACAAACACTCTAACAGCCTACATTGATGCTTCTAACGTTTATGGATCAACTGAGGAGGTTGCTGATTCGGTTCGCTCTCCAAATGGCTTGCTAAGGGTTATGGAGCATCCAGATGGTAAAAGGTTTATGGATTTGCTACCTGCACGTACCGAGACCCCGGAGACTTTTTGTCCATCGCTAGATCCAAACAGACCGTGTTTTTTGGCAGGAGAAAGTAGGAATAATGAGAACCAAGGTGAGAACCGTATTGCTTTGATGTTCAATGGCCTTGGTGAAAAGTGCCAAAAATTGACTTTTTTAAACACAGAAGCTTCAATTTAGGGTTATTTTGTAACTTTCAGGTCTTAGTTCAGTCCATACCATATTCGTGCGCCACCACAACCGCATCGCCACGTTTTTCCGTAGAAGGACAAGATGGGGACCCGAAAGGATTTACCAGGAGACCAGAAGAATCGTCGCAGCCCAATTGCAAGTGATTACGTACAACGAATTCTTGCCATTAGTTTTGAGTGAGAGAACGGTAGGTTTTTTACATGCAAAATGACACTTATAATAATAATTACAATAACAATAGTGATGATGATAATGACAATCCACTTGAATTTGAGCCTGCGATCAGTCGAAAACTAGTGACTTGTCGGCGGATAACTTAAGAAAAACACGCAACCTCGAAGGGTCGACACCTTGATACGGTCATGAGATACTGGTCAGCAGATATCCTGTTTTGACAGCTGTCAATTGACCAAATTAAGGATATGCAATATCAGGCTGCAGGCTCCCACGCTAGCTAGAAAGTGTGAGATTTCACATGGGTTCCCCTGTGGTGCGGACGGACAGGTGTTCGGACGGATGGTCAGACGGACGTTTGGTCACGTGACTACCAATATTTCTCGGATAGATAGATGACCAAATTTTCTTAGCTATGGGGCTCCGCTAGCGCGCGCGTGGAGCTCCGGTATAACTTGTAGCGGTGCTAATTAGGTTATGAAAACCTGATCCTGAAAAAAAAAAATGAGAATTACCCTGATCCCACTCAAGCTGAATCTCTTAAAGCGTTTAAACTGGCAGAAGTAAAGTGCATTTTCAGCAGCAGAGTAAATATGAGGAAGTCATGTACTAAACCTATATACGAGTTAAGGAACAGAGTAGAAGCCGTACCATAACAATGCGAATTTTTTTTCACAGGATGTAGTTTCACATTATTTGAATGTCGGTTTCATTGGAGGATCTCATGTTTACCGTGTTCAATATTGTTGTTTTTTTTTTCCTATTTTTGTTTTATTTTATTTCCTAACCACATAAAAAAGGAATGCTCTGACCCGCTCTAAATTTAATCGTAGAACATGTTGCTCTGATTATACAAGGAAAGCAATTGTTGTTCTTGTTTGTTGCTGTTGTTTTGTTTTTTTCCGCACTACACAGATCACAAAGTTTGGTCTCAGGCTACTCACCGGAACGAGGTTTTTCAATGGCTACGACAGAAGAGTTAATGCTCAAATGACTGCTGGGTTTTCCGTGGCTGCCTACCGATTTGGCCACACCTTGATTCAGGAGTGGTTTCGACGATTCAATCAACGTAGTTTCCAACACAGAGAAAAATCAGAATTTCGGCCCATTCCTGTATTGGACTTTGAAAATCCACAGTACTTGTACGAGACATGTCAGGGAGGTGTGGATGCCATTTTGAGGGGATTAATTAAGGATCCCGCGGGAAAGGCTGACGGGTAAGTAAATGAAAACTTACTTAAATGCGGGTTCTTTATCTACAAAAGCAAGCTTGAAAAATGGAACTAGATTTGTGGAGGAGTGAAATGATTGAATTGCGGAGAAGCAGGAAGAAGGAGGGTTAAGTCAAAAATATGTTTTTATTTTTACTTGAAAGATTAAGTGTGCCTTCGCCCTCAGACTAAGCATAATTCGCACGCTAAGAAGGAGTGACCCGGAACTGGAACATTTGTTTCGTTCTGCAGTGGGCAATGAAAGCGGCAGGAAATAGAATTTGCATAATTACAATAAGACTCGCCACAGGCGAGTTATTGCTTATTCCCCCTTCGAGAACAAAAATTAATCTAAAAATACTTTTCCTAGTTTTTAGTCAACCAACCAAAATCAAGACATTCATCGATCTGAAAATAACTGAAAAAAAAACATGTCAAACCGGTTAACCACCTAAATTAAAAATAGCACAGGAGCTTATCTGAATGTTAAACATGAGATAAAGGCAAATGGCTATGACGTCATCGGCGTTAATGTACTCTCCCGCACGTTAAAGAGATTCTCTCGCAGAAATGGATAAATCGGTGCGCCCTGTACTACTTTTAAATTTATTTTGATCCGTAATACAGTCAATCGAACACGTCCTAAGTATAATTGAAATCATTTTTCGCGAAGTTTTGATTGCCCTAGACACCACGACGTTACCTCGGTTAAGAACAAACAATGGTCTGCTCTTGCCATTAGTGTAAAAATTGTATTTTGCTGCAGGCACTGGTCTTTTCATGCCGAGTTTGGTCCACCCGTAATGGAGGAAAAACTGCATGTAACTGTTTCGAGAGATTGCACTTTTGTTTTTTGTCATAAGATTACAAAATTAAGTGGTCGTAACTTGAAAGTTTTGGGATTTATACATTTGTTTGACTTTGATGGCTTAATGAGGGTCTTAACAACCTCCTCCCTCCATTTAACCAAGATCTGACACCTGATGGAAATAGGGTAAAGTTTGCGGTACAACATCTCCTGCCAAGTTTTAGTAAACCTTTCTTCAAATCGTTAGAAAACATGGAGTTCAACAGAAAAAATTGTAAATGGTAAATGTGTTTTTTTTTTTAATTTATGGATTTTGCTATTTAAAACAGGAGATTTTCGAGCTCTGTGCAAGAAAACCTAAGAAGGGGTGAGAGCGATTTGTCTGATCTAATCAGCATCAACATCCAAAGAGGACGTGAACGTGGAATTCCGGGATACACTAAGTATCGAAACCTTAGGTTATGCGGACTGCGAAAGGTGAGATCGTTCGATGACTTGGTACGAAACGCCGGCTTTGCCCCGAAGGACGTGGCTAATTTGAGAAGAATTTACACAAATGTTCATGATATTGACTTTTTTGTCGCTGGTGAGTAATATAATATCATACGTTTCACTTTTAAATTGTTAACTTTTCAATTGTTAAGATTTAAATAGCAGTCATTTTCCGAAGTCAAGAATTACAACTTTGTTGAAGATGATAATTCAGCCTTGAAAATTCCTTAAGACCAGGAAAGCTGTAACATACCGGCAAACTTCAAGAGAAAAATTCTGCGCACTTTTCACTAACGATAAGAGGTTGACAAAGTGGACCATTCCTGTTCGCGGATGTTTTCACCAGTGGGTCAGTCTTGGATATCTTGTGCTTGAGCTATTGATAAATCCGTTTATTTTAGAGATCCATCCTGACCATCGGATTCTGAACATAGAAAAAGACCCTGAGGGACAAGTTTAAAACCATTGTCTTCTCTCTTATATACGCACATTGATGATGCAAGCTTTATTTTTAATTGCACCCCTTCTCAGGAATGCTTGAACCGAGACCTAGTGATGGAGGAGTTCTGGGACCTACTTTTCAGTGCATTGTGGCGGAGCAGTTCCGCCGCCTCAGAGTTGGAGATCGTTTCTGGCACGAAAATGCCCCAAACCCAAGCTTAAACACGGATCGAACGGCGTTCAATGCTGCCATGCTAAGGGAAATTAGGAAAACAACATTTGCTAAAATTATCTGCGACAATGCCGACAACATCCCATTTATAAATAGGAAGGTTCTTGAACAGAGTAAGAGAAGAGTTGCATGTAGTGATCTACCAACGGTCAGTCTTGAAGCATGGGTAAGACGAAGGCAAGGTGACTCTGGGTAAGCAGCTTTAAAGTAAAGATTTCCCTGTCTACCCGCGGTAATAGTTGTTCTTAAAATGTCCGCTTCTTATGAAGTAAAAGGCTACAGGAATATAGCGAACATAGCAAGCTAGCATCTTTTAGTAACCCTCTCTTGAAGTCAGTAGAATGCGTGCCACCGCTGTTAAGGTTTCTTATCTTCGATATTTTGAAAGCGATTGGTTTACACAAATAACCTGCACCTTCAACATACTGATGGTCTATTCCCTAAACAAGTTTTGCCCAAATTTTGTGGCCGACTTTGGTTACTGGTTTTAAGCATATGACTTCATGATTGACATCAGTTTAAGTCACTTTTAAGCTTAAATGCGACTTTCTTACACTTGTTAATTCAAGAAACAGATAAAATGCCCTTGAACGCTGCATAATCCTTTATTTCAACATATCTTAAAAGCTGAACGCCAAAAAATAGTTAATCTGAATTGCAGCAAAATTCACGATGGCGCTCACTTTGCAGGACGTCACAAGTACCAAAAAAGGCGATGTCCAATAGGCCTTTTTCAAAAACATCATAATACTCGTTGTTGTCCCTCAAAAACTTTTCATAAGCATCATTTTCAAATTCTCTTGGGGCGATTGTAAGTCCCAAGAGAAATTGAAAACACTGCTAATACAAAATTCAAAATTGAAAATTGAAAACAAAGAGTATTATGGTATTTTTCAAAAAGGCCTATTCTAGTTGTATAATATTTCATCATTTGCCTTCTATGATACATCAGCGATAACATTTAATTCTGCAGGTGTAAGGGTTAAACAACAATTAAGTACCATATGCATCTCACGAAAATGGGTAAAGTCCCGCTGCTAATAATCTTTAAACGTGATTTCTCTCATCCTGCTGGTTGCTGTTCTTCCACTTCTTCGATACATTTTCGTTCTTGTTTATTTTATCTTATTTTACATTTTATATCTATCTATATATGGGAAGCCTGTGTTACGATTTTTCTGTAGTAAAGTGCTCGATACGTTAAAGTACAGCGTGATATATAAATATAGGAAATAGGAAAAAAACTACACTTTCATCCCGACAAGCCTGTTTCGTGATCGCTCACTCTTCAGGGGATTTAATGATAAGAATATTCAAAACCATCGGCTATATACGTTTAGATTACATCCTTACAACAAACGTATCCTGAATTCACCCAAACAAAGAGATAAATCCACAGATAACTCTGTTGACAACAAATCATGAAACTGCCGACAAAAGAACACATGCCCTCTTAACGGAAACTGCCTTCAATCATCAGTTATCTACCAAGCAACCGTCAAAAGTAACGACAATAACACTTCTGAAACATACATCGGACTCACAGAAAACGCCTTCAAAACTAGATACAGAAACCCCACTGCGTCAATTCGTCACACAAAACACAGGAACTCTTCGGAACTCAGTAAACATGTCTGGTCCCTGAAAGACAACAACATTGACTATTCTATTTCATGGCGTATCATTTTATCTAGCTCATCCTACAACATTTCAAGTAAAAGATGTAACCTTTGCCTCAAAGCGAAATTTTTAATTATCTGTCGTCCCGATCTATCATCACTTATCAAACGTAACGAGCTTGTATCTTCTTGCCGCCACAGAAACAAAGCGTTGCTACGTAACAACTAAACATTTAAATTTAAATTTTCCCCAACGATGTAATCTAAAAGTATATAGCCGATAGTTTTGAATATTCTTATCATTAAAATCCCCTGAAGAGTGAGCGATCACGAAACAGGCTTGTCGGGATGAAAGTGTAGTTTTTTTCCTATTTCCTATATATATATATATATATATATTTCGGTGGCCTACGAAACAGGCTTGTATTAAACACCCATGCACTCAGGATTTGAGTAGTTTACCTACTGGTATGTATATATATATATATATATATATATATATATATATATATATATATATATATATATTGATTCACATTAGATAATTACATTTAAAATTATACTGCAAAAAAGCATTTTAACATAGACATTAACAGAGTAAAGAAAAATGAATTGTGAAATTATTACAGGGCTAAAAGAAATTAGAAAAAGTACAACACGACAATGAAATAATACGGAGTTAAGACAGTTAACTTAAATAAGGCGTCAGTATCCACTTTCTTTTAAAGAATCATTTGTTGCTGATTTTTTTTGTGTGTGTCATATTTAGCGATGATCTTCGCCCTAAATCCATAAATGATTGGAAGGATTTGTTTGCTCCTACAGTCCCACAAATAGAGTTTCAATAATTTTAAAATAGTGCAGCAATTAAAGTAAAGGGCAAGCATTTTAGGTCAAATTTCCAAAGAGCACATTTTGTAAGCAGAGACGAATTCGTTGATTCGAAATAAGGCACCAATATAATTCAAATTCAATACATTTTGGTTCTTAGTTTATAACCGATAATGAGATGAATAATTGTTTTAGTGTATAACACTAATTATAAAACTAGGGGACTAAATGTCAAATGCTTGAAAATTAGCAAATAAATATTAAAAGCGGGGAGATATTTTTTTTATTAGCCGTTTTTATACTAAGGACGCGGACGAACTCGGGCAAACATTTTATAGTTCGTCTGGTTACGCGTCTCAATTACTGAGACGGCCACAAGACGCATAATATGCGTCCAGAAGAACTACCTTGCGTAGTACGTCGCTCAAGGCGTATTTCGAAGGAAAGTTCGTCTGGACGCATAATGCGTCTTGTACCCATCTTTATACACGTGACACATAACCAGACGAACTACAAAATGTTTGCCCAAGTTCGAACAGACAGATAATGCGACTGTAGTATAAAAACGGCCATAGACGCATTATCCGTCCTCCAGTATAAAAACGGCCATAGTAGAAAAATCCGCCACGTTTTCTTGCAGAAAAACTAATTAAAGTTTTGAACTAGTTTTTCCTGTGTCATTTCTTTAAATTGTTTTGTGAAATTCGTCTCTTTGTTGGAACCGTGCTACAAAACCATGGAAGATTCATTGTTTTCATTGGAAAAGTATTGCTCCCCAGTTTCGTAAACATAGCAATGTAATTTGATTTATTATACATCAGTCTCACTATGAAAAATCTGATTGGTCGAGAGCATTCAATCAATTCACAATAGCTTATGAACTTGACATGATAAATGCAATATCTACTGCAGATATTGCATTTATCATGTCAATGCCTGAATGTCTTCTTTTGCCTATTGTTTAAAAAATGTATAATAAAACAATTATTGAATTCGGTTTTCGCATGATATCATGAATTATCAAAACCTGGTGTCTGTATTATCTGCCTCAGCCTTGGGATTCGGCAGATAACACAAACCTCGGTTTTGATAATTCATGATATCATGCTTAACCTCATGCAATAATTGTTTAATATCGCCCTAGAATTTAAGGTTTGAAAGATTAACAAACTTATTGCAAAATACTGTTAAACTACACTGCGTTGGCACTTGTGTTTTCCCGAGCATAGTCGTCTAGTTTATTGATAAAATTTTCTCTGAGGGATCCGAGGCGAAATGGAAAACCATGATTGTGTTTGAATTCGTTTCGGCTGCTCAAAGGTCAATAGTGTAATTAGCCAACCAGCGCGTGCGAAGAACATTATTCACTTGTGTGTTATACTAGTTGATTAGAAATCCTCAACATCTTGTTTAGAAAATTTGCAAAATAATGCATAATGAACATTGGAAGAAATCCTCAGTACAGTCATCGCTATCTAATTAAAAGACGGACATCTTTGTGACAGGCATTAATTAAGTATCCGTCTAAGTATGACGTCCGGTAAGAGAGAGTTGACTGAAATGTGAAAAATGAGCATGTGTCCTTCGTTCCAGACCAATAACACTTCTGTTTGTTTCTTACAGACTACCTGAGGATGTTAACGATCACCACGATAATTTGGCATTCGATGATGTATAACGCCGAGCCTTTAATGTCAACCACACTAGCAAAGAAGTAACTTTACAGTACCCTTGATTCGAGTGGTTTTAGTTGGTTCTCATTGTTTTTCATGCTTAAATCTCACTTTGATTAAACGACCATGCTAATTAAAACTAAAGATAAACTCGACTATTATAAATGGCTATTCTTAAAACGGCCAACTGCTATGAAAATTGCCAGGCATCGCGTTTTGTCTAAAAGGAATTCAATAAATATTTTGCTTGGCTAACGACATGCGTGGTGTTTGTGTGTCTAAATTTATTTCCGTACTAAGAAAAAGCCCATTGCCATCTTTTCTTAACTCACCGGTGATTTCTTCGAATTAGAAAGATTCATCAGCAATGAACTTGGAAAGATTTTGATTTTGACTTGCAATAATTGATCACGCTAACATGTACACTTCCTTGGTAATTTTGGATCTTCTCCAAAATCCAGCAAACCAACTTGTCTTAAAGAGAAATTATGATGTACGACATATCATCTAAGTAACCATGCATTGTTAATTGTCAAAAGGACTCTCGTGATTTATAGAAATCCTCTTCTTAAGTCAGCCAATCAGCATCAACCACAATCGGCGACAAAATTAGTTGAGACACTTCGCCCTAGAGGGGCTTTCTGATACTTTACTCACTTCCAGAGGGGGAAATAAAGCTTTTCCTCCCCCATCCCCTCCATGCAATGTTATGCCGCAGTTCGAGCTGCCTATAGAAAACAACAAACACCCCAACTTTGAATGGAGGGGGGGGGGGGTCTGGAATCTTTTGTTATCTGTGTAGTTACCCTATTTGAGTACAATGTCTCAACAATTTTGTCGCCGATTGCAGTTTTATCCTCTGTCTTATAATCCCTATTAGTTATCACCAAATCAGTGGATAGCGATTTTCGCGCCTTCTGATTGGCTCCCGTAACTCGGACTATCCTTGGATATTTATTGTTTTGGGACGGGATTCAAAATGGCTTCTCGTTTCGCGATAGTTTCGAAAGATAAAATTTTTGCGATAAATGAAGCTGCTGCACCTACAAATACCAAGAAAGAGACAAAATTTGGCTTGTCGGCGTTTACTGGTCGGTGGAAAAAAAATTTCTTACTGAATTTATTACAGATTCACTCCACTACATGACAAGCAAATAATGAAATGAAATAAGCTAACACTACTATAAGGAAAAAAAAAAGTTGTGGTGAAGGAGACAACCAAAAACGCCAATGCGCCATACTAGGGATGTCTGCACTAATTAAAATATAAGAAAAATATATACAAATAGAAATATAAATGTTCTAGTTATCCCTAATAAAGCTTAAAACATTTCTTTTAAAAGTTGTAATACTGTTTGATTCTCTAATATGATATATATTTAAAACCATCAGTTCTACTAAAATTTGGAACAAGGTCCTGTATGTCATCTTTCCTCAAGTTATAACCTGTATCTCTATCCTTACAAAATATGAGCTTATTTGAAATTCATAATGCCCATGAATTACATTAAAAAAATGTAACATCTCTAGTGAACCTCCTATTAGATAATGACAACAACTTTAGCTTAGATAGTCTGGTATCATAATCATCATCAGACCTAGTGATCCATCTAGTAGCTCTTCGCTGAACAGCCTCCAATTTATCAATGTTACGTTTAGTATGAGGGTTCCATGTTTCGCATGAATATTCTAATAAGGGTCTCACAAGACTACAATAAAGTGTGTTCATGGTATCAATATCCTTTAAGTCCCTACAAGTCCTCTTAACCAACCCTAAAACCCTATTAGCCTTAGCAGTTATTTTATCTTCGTGTTGGTTCCATGAAAGATTACTAGCAGTAAATAATCCTAAATCTTTATACACATTAACACTTTCCAAAGGTTGACCTTCAATATTATACTCCCCAACTAAGGGTGACTTTTTCCTGGTTATTCGCATGATCTTACATTTCTTGGTATTAATTCTCATCTTATTCATCTTACACCAACCTGAAATTTTATCTATGTCACTTTGAAAAGTAGACAGATCTTCTTGAGTACTAATAACCCTATACATTTTACTGTCATCAGCACACAGAGCAATTGAACTGTCCTTACTAATTACCCCCGGTAAATCGTAAAATAAAATCATAAAATTGATCTCCGAAACACTGTCAATTGCAACATAAACAAACTATAACTAAGTGACGTATTTTATTTACAAAAAGTTCCTTTTTGATTTTTATCCAACTGATGTGGTTAATACTAAAACAACTGCCCCCTCAGGGTCGGTGAACAGCGCTAGATATATCCACCACTATTCACCTCCCCTTCGGGGGATTGTTTTATATTATTAAATGCAATTAATTCTCGAGCTCTGGCTGGCTTAGCCATCATGGTATATGAGCCATTATACCATGCTCTCCAAATATGATAACTGTACGCGTCTGCTCAAAGTTAAAAACAAGCTGAAAATCGACTGTTTTTACAAATTAAGTCGGGAACAATTCTCGACATTTTGTGGACGTTTTAAATGAAACAATTATTCCACTCGCGCTTGTTGGATATGAGATGATTATAGCCAACTCGATCGGTGCTACGCTCCTCGTTGGCTATCTGCCATCTCATGTCCAACGCACACTCGTGGAATAATTGTTAATTAGTGAAAAATTTCACCTGCGTTTGGCCTAAATTCTAATAAGTTCCCTCACCTAAAGGCACGAACACGAATTTGGACAAAACGGGAGTAAAATTATTCCGACCCTCGTTTCACTCATCATACAGTGCTAGTACGTAGGGAGCTTAAGCAACCACGACGGAGATGTCAACGAGAAAGGCAAAGAAGAAATAGGTTTGGATGAGCAAAACGACAACTTTGCACGTGCATCACGCTTTTTGCACATTTTTTTTTGCCGTCACTGCGCGACTACGACATGAAAAGACCTAATTTCACGTTTTGTGGAGGACGTGAAGACAAGACAACCACTTTCTTGTTCTTCTCGTAAACTTTGATACAGTCTTTTAGAACTCAACTCCAGAAAAAAAATTATGCCAACATTTGCCGAATTGAACAAGCGTGATAAAGTTTGAAGCAGCGCGTCCTCTCTTTTTGAGTGACGTTTCTGTAACCGCACCATCGTCGTTGCTTAAGCTCCCTTGTGTCAGAATTACGACCGCAGGTATACTGGATTTTTCTTCAGAGAAATTCTAGTGTTCTATGGCTTTACGAGATATGCGTTATTGACCAAGCGTGCGGCCAAGATGGCTGGATATTGGCCACGTTCTTTTTCGCGTTGCGTCAGTCAATAAAAACGCTGTAAAGAACGTAACGAGGCCAATATTCAGCTATCTTGACCAAACAAGCTTGGTCAATAAAGGATTTAATATATGGCCAAAAGAAGAATTTTCTTGCGGGACCAATGCGGGAAATCCCGAGCGGGCAAGATTGGCCCATCTTGCCCGCTCCAATGGTTATGCAGTGCTGGCGAGATCTATCGTAAATCAAAACACATCAAGTAATCAGAGAAAGATCGATAGAAGGTGCAAACGTGCGTGATCGGGTGACCTGCGTCTTATGCTCTCCATTAACTCTAAGTGGAAGTCCAAACGAATGCTGGCTGCATACGTGCCACGTATGCGTAATAGCACCCTGGAGATTAGGAGTTTGGGCACCTATTTTCGCCCACAATGATCGTTCCACTTGTAATTTCAAGAGTAACTGGTACTCTGAACTTCTTTTTTTGTGCCGCTGATAAGTACTTTTAAAAACGAAGTACGTGAGCAAACGTAACTCCGAACATTTTTTTGTGTGCTGTTGCTAAGTACTTTTAGATAACGAAGTACGTGAGTTGAATGTAACGAAAAAATACGTACGAAATAAATTTAGTGGTGAACAATAGCGCTTTTGTTATGCATGATCTGATTTTTCCGCGCAAGATGCTTGACAGCTTGTACTTCAAGTAATAACCTTTGTGAACAAGTGTGAAGCCATTGATTGTTTTCTACACAGCGATCAGGTTTTCAAGTGCTTTTGAATGAAGTGTTTAATTTCTTGAAACTAACTTAACTTCTAGGGTGAAGCCAACAACTGTTGGCCTTCCAATTCAAGTGCACCCTTCAAAAAAAATGAAAACACTCGTATATTTAAGGTAAAAGTTGAATTAAAGAAAAACCGTGTACAATCAAACCAAAACAAAGCAAAAGCGTCATAAAATCTTAGAGAGGTTGTATTGGGTAGTCTTTGCTTTGAACGTTTTTTTGTTTTGTTTTGTTTTGTATTTGTGTTGTTTTTGTTTTTTTTTCTTTAATCAGTCCATGAATGCAGTAGTCGCTTTTGATAAATTGTCGTTGACGTCGACACATACACACTTACATGAAACTGATACAGGCTAGTTAAATCCTTAGGATAACATTTTATTTAAATCACCATATTATTAAACAGAAGGAAGTGGTATATCAACAACATTAAGAAGGCTAACAATATCGCGAATATTTATACACTACATTTAGTAAGAGCAATACTATATAAGATTGAGATCTTACCCACTGCTCAGCATTTCGCGCCACTTATGAAAAGGAACGTTTGTCTTCATAACGTTTGCGTGGAATGCTTTTATAGAGGTCATTGAAGAGATAGAATCTGGAAGCATAACTCAATTATTCAGGTAGGGAATTTAAATGATAAATTAATGGAATTATAAAATTACTTATTAAGGTCACGCTTTCGGATACAAATTTAATGCAGAGTTAGTGCACGTAGAGCTAAAGAATGCTGTAAAGAATAATAAAAACGGCTGAAAAAAGAGCCTAAACAACACCTAAAATGAAAAGTAAGGTCATTTATTTTAATGAATTAGGAAGCAGGGAGTAACTTGGGTTCCCCGAGTATCTCGTGATAGTACAGAAGTAAAATTGTCCTCCAGTTCAAACTTGAAATCGGTATACTCCGCGATCATTTTGTGAATTTACATGAAACACCTTATAGCCTGAGAAAATCTCATACCAATTCCCGGACACAAAATAAAATTGAAAATGTTATAATCAGTGTAACATTGAAATTATTTAAAAATATTTCGAGTTTCGATATATACAAAGTGTTCTGACATGCTGCATGGATACATACGCCGATTTCCTGCTGTTCACGCTAGTTAACTATACCCTGGTAAAGTCATTCATTTCCCTAAAATAAGCAGCCAGTAATAACTTGGTTTTACTGAGTCTCTGGAGTTAGGTACAGTCGTATTGTTCATGTTTCGTGTTAGCCCTGATTTGCACATGTGAATAACAAACTTGAGGATTGTGGTGGTTTTACTTACTTGTTGTGGACAACCATAAATGATGTCAATTTCCTTATCTCTCGTCATCATGAAGTGACCTATTGTTTTTTTTTTTCCATACAGCGGTTTTAGAATACTTCCTCATTGCATTGACCAGGATTTGAAACTTTTTTTGTATTCTAATAACTAGTTTTCGTGTCAGTCTATCCTCTAGATCATCTCCTCTTGATGAAAATTGTACTGAAACTCTCAGAAATGCTTTATTAAGTCTAAAGAACTCACTAGATTGAAATTTCTTGTGTATCAGTTTTCTCCGATGTCCTTTGTATTACAGTGTTTACGAGATAGGATGTTATATAAGTAACAATGGGTTGAAGCTTTTTCGAAAAAAAAAATTAAGGGCTATTCCCACTTTCTTGAGCACTAGAAGAGAGTAGCAATGTGTTTTTTAAAACAATGATTTTGCAGACCTTGAGCTTAAAAAAAAAATTATTCCTTTGCTTTTTGAGGTAAATCTGAATTTTAAGTATGATCTAGGGTGACGGCCCCTAACGAGCTGCTGACTGGGTTGAGCGTACCTTCCAATCAATGAAAACACGATACGAATTGTGCTATGAAGGGCCTAGGCCAATTATATGACTTACTAGTCTCCCGCAAATGTGACGACAAACAACGTGTTTAAAGATGGTGGCGAATGGAAACGATTTCTCAGAATTCTTTTGTGCGCTCCGCGAATCTTTCATGCTAAGTTTAGTTGATGATTTTTAAGAAACTGGACGTATTAACACAGATACTGAAGAAACTTTACGTATTTTCATCGATAAGTGAAAACGATGGATAGAGAGATAAGATACGTAATTTATTCAATGTCGAATACAGGAAAACATCGCGCAGTCATCCGAATCATGTTAAAAACGCGGAAAAATCTAATATAATACAAAACAAAATATAATGTGTATTATAAATATACATATATGTATATAAAACCCTAAACTATTAAGGTACAGCTTTATTTCAAAAAGGTAAAAATATTCCTAATATAGATTATCTTCTAGAGTTAAAATATACGCTGTTCCTGTTTAAGACAAAAAATGTTTTGAAGTATGCGGCACGGAATTTCCTTTCTAAGAGGAAAAGAGCTAATTCCTTTTTCTTGTTTTCTCTTTTGTAAGTTAAAGCAAGATTCTTGGATAATAAACTTAATGATATGTTGAGAGAAATCACTTCTGCATGCTAACCTGAATGGACAGGACACCCAGTGTGACAGACCCAGTGGAATCTATATTATCATAGGGTTCTCGGAGAAAACGTGACTGGCTTGGTTTATTCCCCTCTGGGTTTTTGTTCTTAGTTGTATACTTCCCATGAAAGCGGAAAGGGTGGCAGTCCTTACATCTTTACTGGCATGACAACTTTGAACACCTTTAACATATTGCTCTAGCGAGAGGAAATTAAACGATTTGCATTTTTTTATGCGAGATTGATTACCTGTAAACCCCGTATTTTGTTTTTGTCAATGGTAATAAGTAAAAACGTTTTATATTTTTAGTGCTTCTTTTAAACAAATAGTGAAGAACGAAATACACTGGATTTGTGGAGGTAATAATAGAAAGTGACCAGGGACGCAAAAAATCAGGCGGGTAGAAACAAATTATTCTCCGGATATCGGGGAGGCTAAATTTTTGATCGGGTAGACTTGAATAAACCACTAGGTAGGGCTCACTGGGTTTTTAACAGAGGGGTGTGACAGGAATTCAAAACAAATATAAACCCTTGCGCTGTTGTTATGTGATAAAATTTGGCCAAACTTGAAGTAAATTGTTAGAAAATTCATCTTAAAGAAAAGAAGATTTGATAGAAAATTAGCACATCCGCGCAATTCTAGACATATTGTATAACGTATGTTCTCTTTTGTTTGTTAATCAATCACTTCATTGATTAACCCTAAACGGTAAAGACAGCCTTTCGGTTGTTTTAGACAAAGTTGAAATAAATTACCGGCTGGGTCGGCTCTTAGTTCAGGTTCACTGAGTGGCACACAAGTGCAGGTTTTACTTTTGGCTGTTGGTCAATCGATGACCAATCATTATCAATCAGTTATTATTCTACATCAACCTTTTAGAATCATCACAACGCTTGGATTTTGAACTCAAGAACGAGACAAATCTAAACTTCTCCTGTGAACATATTTCTTGACTTAAGTCCTTAATCCTTGGCAAAATGTAACACGGCCACCATCATCATCATCATTCTCATCAAATAATAATGATAAAACGTTTATAGCAAAATCCCCAACGGGCTTTTCAGAAACTATTTACAATGGGAATCAACTGAATAAAAGAGTAAGAGAGTAAAACATCCTCCAGGTGTTAAAGAAATAACCTACTCAATATATTATGATATAATTACAAAAGTTAATAGGTTACTACAATTAAATAAATTACAAATTACACTGAGTATGAAGATATTCTTTCATGGATGCCTGCTATGCTATGCTTTATATTGTTATCTGGACCGTTCCAAATGCTTGGTTGCTCTAATGGGGAAAGTACGTTGGCCTGAAGCAGTTTTAAAAAGGGGTATTTTAAGCGAATCGCGCTTGCGAGTAAAGCGTTACTTTGCAAAATTTGCTGCAGAGGTGTAGTTTGGAGCAGGGTCATTTAAACATTATAAGCCATTACAGAGTCTCTGAACAGTAGTAACTGTTTAAAAGGAAGCCAGTTAAGCTGGTGAAGTGTGGGTGTTACTTGGATTTGACTAAGATTTTCCATTTCAATCATCAAGTGAAAGTAGTATCTAAGTCAATAAAAATTGCAAGTACGTTAAGTCTCAACAGGTTATTATAATTAATCGTTAATCAGTATTTGGCACTATAAATATATTCGCTCAAAAATTGTATAAAGAAGTGTTTTTTTTTTCTCAAGACTGGCTTGGGCTATTAATGTTGCTTTTGATGTAATACCTGGTAACTAAAAAGCCCGGTTAGCTCAATTAGAAGAGCGCCGGTCTACTGAGCGGGAGGTCGTGCCGTTCAAACCCCGGCCGGTCCATCGACCAAGGTCTTTAAAAAACTGGTGAGATCATGCCAGCTGTGAAATCCCTTTCTCAGTTCAGATGACGCGTCATTGGGCGGTGACGTGGAGGCGGTGGCCTTGTCTCCTCCATCCTTGTACATCAGTTGGAAGGTGACGTAAAAGAACCCGTGACATTGTTCGAAAAGAGTAGGGGACGTAGGCCCCGCCGTCATCGGTCTGGGTGGGCAAGGTGTGATCAAAATATGGACTGAAGTGGCTGCAAGAGTGCGCCTTTACATGCTGACGTCTGATCTCACCTCTCTGGTTCCTCCGCATTTCAGCCATTGGCTGCAAGTGAGGAAAGATGGCACAACATATTTTTTTCAACCGACGGTCTCCAAATTTTATCATTATGTCGACAAGAAAAAATGAACAACAACGGAAGATTTTCATCAGTTACTCTAAGGTTACTAAAAGTAACAACCTTAGGACTGAGACTTCTAAATCTGTTGCTATAATACATTATTTTATTACTATAGCACATTCTATGCCTTAAGAATGGCGTCATAATGTCACCAAGAAATCAGTTTTTATCACCATTATCAGTTTTTGCTTTTTTTGGTCATACACCAACTTAATACAAAAATCATTTATCCTCTTTAGATAAATATGACGAGCTGCTTACTGGTATGTCAGTTAGTGTTGCTGTTGAGCCTGGGAATGGCGTCCTCTGACTTACCTGAACATACAGGCTCAATCGAAGGCATGGAAACAGCTGAAACTGAAGTTGGAATGCAGGATGCGATCTCTGCTCCAGGTGATATAAGCGATGGCCACCTGACTGAAGACGAAGATGACGAGTTCGATGAAAACGAAGGTGAAAAGTTGGCCGAGGACCCACTGGCAGCAACGTATATTCCACCCTCTAGGATACGCAGAATAAAATTCGAGGCGAGGCGTATTTTCTATACTTTTTGCAAGTGGATACGTTTTAGAACATTTAGCCGAAAGAGGGAACGACAAACAGCTTTGAGGAAGTATTACCAGGCATTTGTGCACGGAGGAAAGAGCTTTATCAGTGACGCTGACTTGCTAATAGCAAAAAAGAGTGAAAAATGCAGCGCGTGCCTCTTAAATGAACTCTGCAAACGAAGGCATATTCATTGGTTATTGAACATCAACGGCAGACTCCCTGTGTAAGTAATCCATGGTATTATACATTGTACTCACTGTCTATGTTCTCATTGGCAAAGAGCCTGCAGTTAATTTTGGCACAACCTACACTGAGATTAGTTAGTTTCTGCTAGCAGATAACTGACGAATCTGTAAGTTGCGTGCGCAATGCATGATTTCCAAGAGCAAAGTTGAATTGTGTTCCATGCGACGATGCGTTTTCGTTATTTATTTCAAAACAATGTAACTATAATAAAACAAGAAATAGATTCTGTTTTTGTGATACCCGAAATAATCAAGGTCTCTGTAAGTGTTGTAACAGCCTCGGCCATCAGCTCGGCTGAAGTGGCTAGTGCATATGTCGGTGCAAATTTTTGTTTGGGACAGTCATTATAAATTACTCTTACTTTTGCCTACTTTCGAACACGAACCAGACAGATAGACTACTTCATGGGCAGGGCGCGCCTACGGGATTTTCGCACGAGTTGGTGATGTATCAGAAATCGAATGAGCTAGCGCAGCGAATACTTCACGTTTTTCAAGTGACGATTGAAGCTCGCTATAAACCCTCTGAGGCTTGACGGTTCATAATCGCCCCCATCTTTTCTTTTCACAGTAACTTAGATAACCCACTCAGAATTAAGGTCTTGTGGTTTTATCTCTTCTATTTTTCTGTTTTCTAGCTTGGATTTCAGAAACTCGGAGAGCAAGCCAGCATCTCGTCTAGGTTTCGACAACGTTTTTGTTTTGTTGTTTTTCTGTTCCTCGATAAGCTGGTTAACGGATTTCTGCAAAGCTGGAAAGCGAAGGCTTTCTCCTTCAGCCATTATTTAGCTTCTTCTGGCAAATTTTCATGAGATATTATCCAAACCAAAAATCTAAACGTTTTAACTTTTTGACAAAGCTGACAGAATAAAACCTTTGATGAAACACAAAGCTACCGAAAACACGGTTGCTTTTGGTGGGTGCGCTGTGATTGGTCGAAACGTTCTACTCACATAGTGAAAAAGCCGTTTCGCTTTTCTGATTTGTTGGATAAAGGCGCGAACCATGTTTTCACCCAGGTTGACTCAAACAGAATCACTCAGTATGTATGAAATACTGGCTTATCAACCATGAATAACCCCAACACAAGACGCTAGAAATCTTTGCAGGCTATCCGAGCCACGTCACAATGTGTGTCTTCTTTTCTACAAGAAATACATAAGAAATAACTTAAAAACTATAGATGGATTACATCTATTTTTAAACTCACGATCTTTACCGCTATCTAATTTGTCTGCTTATCAGGAATGCAAGAAAGAGGATCTGCAGAAGAAAAATCGTCCGAGCAGCGATTAATCTTTATTACCCCTTTAGTGCAATCAAGATAAAGTGCGATCCAAATGCAGAATTTCGAACCATCGATGGGACGTGTAACAATTTACGTAATCCTTTCTTCGGGGCAGCCAATACAACATTCAACCGACTTTTACCTGCTGATTATGGAGATGGCATCTCAGCTCTTCGCCGAGCGGTAAATGGGAAAGAGCTTCCAAACGCCCGTGACGTAAGTCGATTTGCCCATGGAAGTAACGCAGACCGAACAAATCCGAACTCTACCATACTGACTCATCTGGCTATGAACTTTGCACAGTTTATGGATCACGATATTACGTTGGGGGAGGCACAAGGAATTAACTGCGAGCCTCCTACCAGAAATCCAGAGTGTGTCAACATAAGAATTCCCAAAGGCGATGCAATATTTCGGGACCGGGAAGTGGATTTTATAGAATTGGAGAGAGATGCTCCTAGCAAGCCAGCCTCCTTCTGCAAACTGGCCCCTCGAGAGCATACAAACACTCTAACAGCCTACATTGACGCTTCTAACGTTTATGGATCAAGTGAGGAGGTTGCTGACTCCCTTCGCGCCCCAAATGGCTTACTAAAAGTTATGGAGAATCCAGATGGTGCAAAGCTTATGGATTTACTACCTGCTCGCAATGAAACCACGGAGACTTTTTGTCCATCACTAGATCCATTGAGACCGTGTTTTGCGGCAGGAGACAGTAGGAGTAATGAGAACCAAGGTGAGAACAATTGCTTTAATGTTTAATGACCCTAGTAGTAAATGGACTATTTATATCCTACTTGCAAAACAGAAGGTGCAAATACCTCTTATCAGCCGAGTTCACGGTCCGTAATGTTAATTACGTACCGATGCTTTTTCCATCGATTCATAAATCATTGCCATAAATCGATCGAAAAAAACGAGGATCCGTAATTTACAGTACAGACCACGGAAACGAGGCTAATAAGATGTTTATGACATGGCCTTCTGTTTGAGGGACCGGAATCAAGCACAGAACACGCGATTTGAGAGTTTTGACAAGGTTTTAGTGGCTCACCAAAACAATAGCACATAACAAAGGTTTCCTAGAAAGTGAAATCAAATGCACCATGTTGAAAAAATTAATTCGGTCAAAACTAAGAGCAATGTAAGTTTTAGCTGGCCACTTTAATGCTGGAGCATTTTGGAAATTGGACATTGTGCCTGTCTTCTGTCGCTTTCATCTTTCTTTCGTTGGTTTTTGTAAAAAAAAAACACTACAAATGGTAAAGAAGCTTGTGAAAGTAAGTTTCTTATCACTGTCGATGGATTCGCTCGTTTCCCTTTGGCAACAAGTCTCCAATACCTGCCAGTCCATTCTCGTCTTTTTAATTGTGATCTACGATGAAATTTCCAAACACTGAGAAGAATCCTCCCCCTCGGTAGGGTTACGATTCAGTTTCTTCATCAGCTTCGTTCTCATTAGAGCACAGCTACAACAGGTTAAAATTTGGAAGGACGAAATCAGCATCCCAGCCCTCAGGGTTTACAGACATATTGTAACTTTCTCAACTCCTCCTTTTGTCGAGATAAAAAGATTTAGACCTGCAAATTAAAATGACCATTTAGTTTTAGAATTTTGTTCCTTACAGTAATTTATAGACTGCAAATTGACCAATAGCGGGGCGAGAACAGACTTAGCCATATAATAATGTCAATTGTTTCGTAACTTTCAGGTCTCAGTTCAGTCCATACCGTATTCTTGCGCCACCACAACCGCATCGCCACGTTTTTCCGTAAAAGGACAAAATGGGGACCCGAAAGGATTTATGAGGAAACCAGGAGAATCGTGGGAGCACAATTGCAAGTGATTACATACGGGGAACTCCTGCCATTAGTTTTGAGTAAGAAAACGGTAGGTTTTTTTACATGCCAAATTGCAGTTAATTTGACCTGGCCCTAGTGTGAACGAATTTTACTTACGACTGTGCTAATCAGGTTATGTTAACCCGATCCCGACAAAAAAAAAAAAACTCGAACTGAATATTAAAGCGTTTAAACTGGCAAAACTTAAGTATTACGTTGGGGGAGGCACAAGGAATTAACTGCGAGCCTCCTACCAGAAATCCAGAGTGTGTCAACATAAGAATTCCCAAAGGCGATGCAATATTTCGGGACCGGGAAGTGGATTTATAGAATTGGAGAGAGATGCTCCTAGCAAGTACAGTTAAGTATCCTAGCTAACGGAGTAAATCAGAGAGAGTCACGTACTAAACCTACAAGTTAAGGTGCAGGGTATAGAGGGTAGGCAACAATATTAAATAACAATTCATTCGCACAGGAAGTGGTTTTGTGCCCCTGTTAGTTTTGTCACTCCAATGTTGATTTTGGTTCGTAGGTTCCTTAGTCTTCGGTGTACAGTATTGTGTAAAATATTTCCCTTTTTTGGGAGGCAATCATTATAACATTATAACTACATTGTGTAGTAATAGTTGACATTACATCTGCCCCCGCTCTGTATATTGTCGGTCAACAGTATTCTTGCTCGTTGTGTAGCTCTTTGAAATATACCGATTCATAATGAAGATTTTCACACATATTCCGTACAAACAGGTGAGATAAATACAGCTGGAAACGCAAGGTTCCATGCACAATTTCAGTTCGATTTACACAGCTTTGATCAAAACATTCTCAGTTTCGAGAATAGTTTATTCTAAACCATAAGAAAAGATTTAATTAGAAGTTGAATTTTTCGCTATTTCTCTTTCACTTTTTACATTCAGTTCATTTTTTTTGCCGAAAAGTAAGCCTTAGAAATTAAAAGGACGTTTGATCAATTTACGCTCGCGCATTCTAGTCTTATTTTAAACTTTATAGCGGCAGGACATCTGTGAGCAGGGAATAAGTCAGCACAGAATTTGATTGTCGGCGAATTTCTGTAATTGTCCATCGTTCTGCTAGTGATAAGCTAGCCGTTGTTCACTCGTCTTGCTTGTTTGGGGCTGAGCCTTTTTCCGGTCAAAGAGAGAGAAAGAGTGTCTCGGGCAAGCTTTCCAATCAAAAATTTGTGAACTCGTGTCTGGCAAACTCTCCAAGTGTTTATATACATGTATACACAGTTATACGTACCTTATAACTTCATCTGTGCTTAACGAGTGTCGTTTGGTCCATAACTTTCAAAACAACTTAAATGTCACTAATAACACGTAACACAAAAGAGTATCGAAGTATGACTGGACGATAAATGTCGCAAAATCTACCTATTAAGCGGTCCCTTCGGGATTTTCTGTCTTTACGTCATCCTAACCATTTCGTACTTGCGGGCCCAAACAATAGAAACGTCATCATTACCTACCGATTCCTCGCGGTCCCTGTTCAAGCAAATCGAGATATTTTCTGGCATACTGACTGTATATTTCAACTGTAAGTACTTTCCTTAATATACGCGCGAGTGCCTCCTCGGGATTTCGCCTTCTGGGCGAAATCCCTGCAGGGGCAATCATTATAACGCTTCTCTTACGTGCTCTACTTGAAAAGTGTGACATGTTGCTCTGATTACAACTAAATCAAGTTTAAAATACAGTGGAAGCTCTTTTAAGCGGACACCCTCGGGACGCAAATAAGGTGTCCATAACTGGAGCTGAGCCGCTTACGGGAATGCAAAAATACAGAGTTTGTATGGGAGTTGAGAAGAACGCGGTTTTGTAAAGGCGGCTGTTAATAGAGCTTTCCGCTTACGAGAGTGTCCGTAACGAGTGCTTCCACTGTATTCATTGTTTTTTTTTTTTTTCAACGTTACACAGATCGAAAGGTTTGGACTCGGACTACTAAGGGGAAGGAAGTTTTTCAATGGTTACGACAAAAGAGTTAATGCTCAAATGAACGCTGGCTTTTCCGTGGCTGCCTACCGATTTGGCCATTCCCTGATTCAGGAAATTTTTAGACGATTCAATCAACCTAGTTTCCAACACAAAGAAAACTCAGAATTCCGGCCCATTCCCGTATTGGACTTTGAAAATCCACAGTACTTGTACGAGATATGTCAGGGAGGTGTAGATGCCATTTTGAGGGGATTAATCAAGGATCCAGCGGCAAAGCTTGACGGGTAAGTAAATACCGTATTTCTTCGTGCTTCTTCAAATAGGCGTCCACGCTCTAATAAGCGCCCATTTCCGAATAAGCGCCCACCCCCTAGACAAATAATATCAAACAAGCGCCTCTCCCCCCTCACTTTCTTTTAAAAAGAGTAGGGATTTTAGGGGAATGCGAAGATCTACGCGTCATTTACGAGGATGATCTCCGGGATGATGAGATGATAATACTTCATTAAGATGCATTCTGGTATATCGTGTGTTCGTTGTTTTATGGGACTACTGTACACTTGATTGCAGCTATTGGTTAGCAAACGAAAGACTATTGATATTAGCTTCAGGTTACTATTTAAGATTTAGCCGAAAGAAACTTAACGTGACTTTGTTGAAAGGGAAACTTAATTAAGTGCCCCCCCCCCCCCCCCCTCGTCCCCCCGTCAAAAAGCGCCCTTCCTTTTAGCCGAAACTTTAAATAAGCGCCCGAAACCTCATTCACGGAAATACGGTACAAACGTTCTTAAATGCCAAATGTGGGCTGTTTGGCGACAAGGAAGGTTGAAAATATGCAATTGGAAAGAGACACAGAATGCCTATATCCCTTTCATTAAATATAAAGACGATTATTTTTTTCAAGACCAAACTTTTGTCTATTTGTCTTGCTCCCATGGAAAATTAAAAAACCTGTTCTTACAGTTGGCAGATAGAGCTGAATGAGTGAGCGCCGACTTTGTTGCAACCCTCGATACCTTGCTGGTTTCCCACAAATCTGGGGTAAACCGTCCACGTCTCTGCCGATCTCTGTTAAAGGTCCTAAGCTCATGGAGTTCAATAAGAAAAAAAGTACTTGCGGTTTAGGGCGAAGAAAGTGAGTTTTTTTTTTTTAAATTTATGGATTTTGTTATTTACAATAGGAGATTTTCCAGCTCTGTACAAGAAAATCTAAGGCGAGGTGAAGGCGATATTGCTGACTTAATCAGCATCAACATCCAAAGAAGTCGTGAACGTGGAGTTTCGGGATACACTAAGTATCGAAACCTTCCGTTGTGCGGACTGCGAAAGGTGAGATCATTCGATGACTTGGAACGAAACGCCCGCTTCGACCCGAGCGACGTGGCTAATTTGAGAAGAATTTACAGGAACGTTCATGATATTGACTTTTTTGTTGGTGGTGAGTTAGTAATATCATTTCATATACTTTTCACTTTTAATTACACATTTTGTGCAAAATTAAAAAAAAAAACATTCTGACTGCTTTCCACTAGTGGTAAGAGGTTAAAAAATGGAATTTTTATCGTTTCCACGGATGTCTCGTGTACAAGACTAAAACAAGCTTACTTTTTAAGTACGAAACAAAAGTAAGGAGCTCGTAAACGGTCAAAAAGTAAGTGCTGTCAGCGGTTTTTGGGTCGTTTTCCATTTTTGCACCTCTAAAGCGTTGATTGAGCTTGAAATTTTCGCAACGATGCAAAAAAAAAGATGTCGTGATGAATGTTGCGCCATTCTGCTCTGAGATTTTGCCAACCTGGCCACTTGCAAACTTTTTTCAATCATAACTCATTCACAGTGGGCTGGGTTCGGGTTCTAAAGGTTTTTTCCGCTCGTTGGTAAACGTTCCACCACTTAATTACCATTCGGTCATTCTTGGAGATCCTGTCTCTGAGATATCGATAAGACCATCTATTTCAGAGAACTATCCTGGCTCTTTTCATTTAGAAGACAAGCAAATGCTGCATCGACCATCGGGTTCTGAACATAGAAAAAGACACTGAAGGACAAGTTTAAGACCACTATGTTATCTCTTTTTTACGTACATTGATGATGCAAGCTTTACTTTTAATTGCTCCCCTTTCCTAGGGATGCTTGAGCCAAGACCTAGTGATGGAGGAGTTCTGGGACCTACTTTTCAATGCATTGTAGCGGAGCAGTTCCGCCGCCTCAGAGTTGGAGATCGCTTCTGGCACGAAAATGCGCCAAACCCAAGCTTGAACACGGATCGAACGGCGTTCAATGCTGTCATGCTAAAGGAAATTAGGAAAACAACATTTGCTAAAATTATCTGCGACAATGCCGACTACATCCCATTTATAAGCAAGAGGGTTCTAGAGCAGAGTAAAAAAAGGGTGAAATGCAGTGCTCTACCAACCGTCAGTCTTGAGCCATGGGTATCACACTATTAAAAATGCAAAGCTACACTGGGTAAGCTGCTTTAATCTAAATAAGATTTACGGCGATAGTTTTTGGCGTAGAGTAGAAGGCTACAAAAAACAGACAGCTAGCAGTGTTCCTTAACCGTCTCCTTAAAGACTGGGGAATGGCTGCCTCCCGCACTCAGCCCTGATAAGGTTTCATAATGATATTCGGAAAAAGATTGGTTTTATTACACCAACAACCTGCGCCTTTAGCAAGCTGTTGGTCTATTCCATAGGAATTGGCTCTTTTTTAGGCATACTACTTCGTGACTGACATCAGCTCAAGCCGCTTCTAGGCTTAAAGGCTATTTTTTGCACTTCTTTGTTCAAGAAAGACATAAAATGTAATTTAACGCTCCAAAATACTTTATTTCAACATATTTTAAAAGTCAAGCATGAAAAACCTTAAAATTTCAGGGCCATCTAGTTAATCTGAATTTTAGTAACATTTACGATGGCGGTTAAGACGGCGATCACTTTGCGGCATGACGTCACAAATTCTTAAAAAGGCCATATCCAATATCATTTTTGTAATATTTTATCATTTGCTTTTTGCGTATTAAAAGTGGTCAGAGATTTTTTTTGGAGAATGTTCTGCCACCCTTTTTTGGCGGACAACTATTGCAAGTTTTGGAGGCATTTATTATGTCATTCCTTTAATTGGGCTTTGTGAGATTTGTGTTGAAATCATACTGCAAAAACCGTAGATGATATATTGCTTACATTGTAAATTTTCCTAAACAAGGTATTATATTCGATGTTTTGCCCTAGAATTTGAGGTTTGAAGAATTACCAAACTTACCATTTTAATACTGTGAAACCAAACTTTGTTGGCACTTATGTGTCGCTGGACATAGTCTCCTGGTTTATTGGTAAAAAATCTTCCGCATTAACCAAAGGAAAATGGGAAGCAATAATTATTTTCATTGTTTCTTTTCGGCTTCTCGAAAGTCAATAGTTAATAGCCAGCCAACGCGCGCGAAAAGCACGTATTAACTTGCGTCAAATACTACTTTTACTAATTTTAACTATTTTAGAAATCCCCACCACCTTGTTTTGATAAAATGCAAAAGAATGCGTAATGAGAAATGAGCATTTTATTGGCCTTTCACTCCGGGGTATCAAATATATTTAGGTCGATCTGATTCTGTGCGCAAACTGCGCCCTCAAGAAAGAATTAAGCAAAGTTGAATAAATCTTCGCTCAAGCCCTATAACACTTCCTCTGTTTGTTTCCTACAGACTAAATATAACGCGACATGCATGTTGAATTTCAACCACATGTGCACCACAAAAGAGATGACCACATCCGCGATGATTTCCTTAAATCGCACTAAATAAACAACCATGCTAAACGACTAATAGCCCATTTCGATTTGCCCATGCAAGCCTCTGCTTCAAATCGAGTCTATGTGCCTCGCTATTGATATGAGTATGATTTTGTATTCTCATGCAAATAAAACTCATTTTTACATGAAAGGTTTCTCTCTTAGCCTTGTTTTGAAAGTAACAGTTTCATGGAACTCGGAAACGGCCTATTGTTTTGGTATAAAAAACTTAGCACTAAAGATAAACGTGTATTAGACACTCGACTATTATAGATGGCTATTTGAAAAACAGGCGACTGTTATCATAAAATTTGCCATGCATCGTGTATTGTCTGAAAGGAGTCAGTGCAATAAACATTTTGCTTGGCTAACGATTTGTGTGATGTTTGTGTGTCTAACTTTATTTTAGCACCAAAAAATCCCTTTGTGTAGTACACTTCATTCACCAGTCATATCTTTGAACAGGAACGATGTGTAATCAAAAAATTGCAAATGTTTTGAAAAACGTTTACACAGAGGTAAGGGACCGGTCATTATTTATTGCCTGGCGGGGAGGGGGGCGGGCGGAGGATTTTGGGGGGCGGGGTCACTTGATTTTTAGGAGAACAAAAGTGGCATCAGTCGTAACTGAGAACCCGAAAGGCGGATTACTGAAAACTTTGGACGGATTAAGAGGGGGGGCCACCAAATTTGTTTGGAAAATGAAGACATGGGGGGATCGCGAAAGTCATCAAATGTTATTAGGGGGATCACTTCAGTGAAGTAACTTTCAAAGGAGGGATCGGCTCCCCCTTCACCTTATTTAGGCCCAAATCCTATTTCTCCCATTTCTCCGACTAAACTGTATATAGTTTTGGAGTGTTGTCCTAAAAATTTGTAACCTGGAAGCAATATATTGTGACAGCTATCTTCAGTAAGCCTTGTCTCAGATAGTGCTATGATATCTGGTTGATTGCTATTAAAGTAGGGTTTTTATACAAGCTGTGAATATTGAAATGCATAAGCGAGAAACTTTTGTTTTTGATATTGTACATTCTTGATCTAGTTTGTTTGTGTGATATCTAGATTCAATAAATTCAGCATTTCCTACCTCTTTATTCGCCTTATCTGGATTATAAATAACGTCCTGAACAAGTCCATGGAGTCAAATAGGTTACTAGATGCGTGATAAATCCAAGCACCTGTTTCTTTTCTTCGTTAGCTAAATTTAAAAATGGAAGTTCATTCAATGATTGCATTAAGTCGTAATCGAGTCTTTATATGTGGTAGTTGCCTTTAATACTTCTCGAAATTGAAGAGAAATTAAAAAAAGAAACAAAATACCTGGCAATAAGGATCGATCAATTCAGCCACGCTAAAAGCGCTTATTGAATTCTCCAAGATCTTCTTCATGGTCGAATAAAAGTAACTACTTAGCTGTCTTGTCCTTTCTAATGTATCAGCCGTTCTGGGATCAGATAAACTTCCATTTAATACTTTTCCTAAATCTGTTTATTGCTCCGTACAGCTTCTTCCTTCTCTCCGTCAAAGATTCTGATTCAGCAAGGTCCGCGAAGCAAATTAAAAGAAACAACTGAACTGAAAAACCAGAATCTTGGTAAAGGATAACCGTCTAACACCATTTACAGATCCAGTTATTACAAACAGCGAGGTAACTGACACTGGACGAAAAAACGGATTTACTAATGTTTGCGAAAGGTGCAAATATGTGGTAAATTTGGAGCTCCAAATTTGCATTACATTTGCGCTGTCGGCCAAAGTGTGGGCAAATACATATATTTGCTAGATAGGTATGGATACGCAAAAGTCAAGTAAATGTAATGGTTTGATACAAATTTGATACATATTTGCAGCATCGGCAAATCTTCCACATTACTACCAATTTACTCAAATTTACATCCTTGGCAAAAATGACAGTTTTCACTGTACTTCAAATGCAGGCAAAAATATTGCAAAACCCCTAATTTGCAGTGGTGTTTGCTCTTGTTTTTCCAGGATACCAAAAGAACACTTTTGCATGTGGTTTACTCGTATTTGCCTTAAGAGCAAAAACAATAAATTTCTAGACATTTGGCTGTATCATAAATTTGAACATTTGTATCATAATTATCCATATTTGCAAGGGGAGCAAATATAGTGAACTGCATATCATTTGCTGACAGTCAAAGGTGATGTGCATGTGACATTTCCCATATGTTTGATTCGTTTTGTGACTAAAGTAAATTTCCAATCTCAACTGTAACATTACATTGTTACAATAAAATTTTGTACACGCTGCGAGACTCCGCCCAGAGGTCCAACCCCTTACATGCATCTTTTCTGTTAACTGTTTTATATGCACTGTCATCTTAATTTAAAGGAATCAGAAACCAGTTAATTTTTTTGACAATTTTACAGTCACAAATTTCTTCCGTTAGTCTTTTTACAGAACGAATCAAATTTGGTCCAAAATAAAAAGTTTTGTGGATTTCAAACTCAGGGTTGTGATTATTCATTTGTACATAATTTCCTCATGGCCATTTAACCAACAAACTTAATTCAAATTAATACCAACAATTTTAGTTTAACCAGTATTTGTTGTAGTTTTGACTGCCCACCTAGAGATGACCACATCTCGATGGCGGGCTTCCTAAAAATGACCACATTTTGATAGCCCAACAGTCAATACTACAACAAAATATGGTGAAACTGCTCACAATTTTATTTGAACATTAACTCAGCCGACAAATTTATGAAAGGCTAATTTTTCTTACTCTGTTGTTTGCAACCCTGAGTTTGAGTTTCACTGATTTTATTGTTGATTTTGAGTTTTACTGTTCATTAAGTACTATCCATTCAATCCAAAAAAGTCATAGCATTTTTGCTGGCTAAAATTCACCTGAATCCTGGTTATTTGATCTTGGGATACAAGAAGCGTGGTTGTGGCATCCCCAAAAAAATTCTGATGAAGAGAGGGTCTTCATATACAGGAGCTACCGGTCAAATCCCACCCGACAAAGCCTTCCCCCCCCCCCCCCCTCCCCATAAAAAATGAACAGACCCCTATTGGGTTACAGGAGTTCTGAGTTGGCCTTGGATCATGAAAAGTTTAAAGCTATAAAGAAAAAAATAAGGTGGTGAAACAGATTAACATGCAGAATTTATACTTCCAGGCTGGGTTGTTAAAAGCTGGGTTAAGATAACCCAAGGTTAGTACGAAATATGAATTCAGATATGAAAGTTTCAAAAACAAATGGATTTGAATTCCTTTTGTCTACAATTTGGTGGCTGGATACTTAAAAAAGAAAAGAGAAAATTATCTGACAAAATGCTTTTGATTAAAAGGAAAAGGAAACGCAGGTTAAAATCTAACCCTGGGTTAGTGCTAATCAGTCTTTGGAACAACTGGGCCCCGGTCTTTTTTAGGGTCCAGTAATTCTAAATCACATAACCACTTTGAAGAGAGTCAATGGTACACAACCTGGGAATGTGTCGCATTCCTCTTCTGTCCTTTGATAATAATAAAGCCTAGGGTCATACAATGGGCAAGGATGTCCAAGTACTACAACTAGAAATTCAAAATCACACAGTAGCTGTTCTATACCGTACAGATCGAGGGCCCACACTACCTCCCCTTTATTATACAAGTAAATACACTACAACAAATCTACTGGACAAAGGTGCAGTAGTCAGATCATTTACTGTATTTTTTGTACATCATACTAAAAAATCAAATTTGGTCCAAAATAAAAAGTTTTGTGGATTTCAAACTCAGGGTTGTGATTATTCACTTGTACATAATTTCCTCATGGCCATTTAACCAACAACCTAATTCAAATTAAAACCAACAATTTTAGTTTAACCGGTATTTGTTGTAGTTTTGACTGCCCACCTAGAGATGACCACATCTCGATGGCGGGCTTCCTAAAAATGACCACATTTTGAAAACCTAACAGCCAATACTACAACAAAATATGGTGAAACTGCTCACAATAATATTTTATTTGAACATTAACTCAGCCGACAAATTTATGAAAGGCTAATTTTTCTTACTCTGTTGTTTGTAACCCTGAGTTTGAGTTTCACTGATTTTAATGTTGATTTTGAGTTTTACTGTTCATTAAGTACTACCCATTCAATCCAAAAAGTCATAGCATTTTTGCTGGCTAAAATTCACCTGAATCCTGGTTATTTGATCTTGGGGTACAAGGAGCGGGGTTCCGGCTTCCCAAAAAAAATTCTGATGAAGAGAGGGTCTTCATATATAGGAGCTACCGGTCAAATCCCACCTGACAAAGCCCCCACCCCCCCCCCCCCCCCACCCCCCATAAAAAATGAACAGAGCCCTATTGGGTTACAGAAGCTCTGAGTTGGCCTTGGATCATGAAAAGTTTAAAGCCATAAAGAAAAAACTAAGGCGGTGAAACAAATTAACATGCAGCATTTATCCTTCCCGGCTGGGTTGTTCAAAGCTGGGTTAAGATAACCCAAGGTTAGTACGAAATATGAATTCAGATATGAAAGTTTTAAAAACAAATTCATTTGAAATTATTCCTTTTGTCTACAATTTGGTGATTTGATACATAAAAAAGAAAAGAGAAAATTATCTGGCAAAAATTAATGCTTTTGATTAAAAGGAAAAAGAAACGCGGGTTAAAATCTAACCCTGGTTTAGTGCTAATCGGTCTTTGCAACAACTGGGCCCTGGTCTTTTTTGGTTCCAATTCTAAATCACATAACCACTTCGAAGTGAGTCAATGGTACATAACCTGGGCATGTGTTGCATTCCTCTTCTAGCCTAGGGTCGCACAATGGGCAGGGATCTCCAATTACTAAAACTAAAAATTCAAAATGACACAGTAACTGTTGTATACAGTTACAGAGGGCCCACACTACCTCCCCTTTACATAAAGTAAATACACCACAACAAATCTACTGGACAAAGGTCCAGTAGTCAGATCATTTACTGTATTTTTTTCTACATCATAATATTATTATTAAAAAGCTAACAATAATAAGGCCACCCACAGTACCTTAAATTTGGTCCCAAAAAAAAAAAGTTCTGTGCATTTCAAAGTAAGGGTTGAGATTATTCACTTGTACACAATTTCCTCATGGCCATTTATTCAAGGAACTTCACTTCAAAACTGACAATTTTGTTCTTACCGCTATTTGTTCTAGTTTTCACTGACTTTACCTAGAGATGACCACATCTTGATGGTAAACCTCCTAAAGATGACCACATTTTGAAAGCCCAATGGCCAATACTACAACAAATGTTGAAATTGCTTTGTATTTCATATAATTTGTGAATAGAAACTCAGCACAGACATGAACGAATAATTTCTTTGCTGCTCTTTACAACCCTGATTTTGAGTTCAATATGATTTGTCTTTTTAAACTGCTCAAACAGACTGGCAAGATTTATATCAGCCTTCACTCAACAACATTAACATGGTGCATTTCTTCACTTAAACCTAAACTTCTTAGACCAACTTGGTTTACACCTTCAATATTATTATACCCTTTTCACTAAATGAGTCGAATTTTAATAGATTTATTTAGTACAGGAATTCACACAGTAAGATAACTTTTTGATTTTCCTTTTTAAATAGGAATATGATATTTCATAATTGCTGGACAGAAAAAAGGTTCCAGCTAAAAATTTGTTTTGAGCAGTGACAGAAGACATGAAATAGTAAATCTCAACTTTGGATCTGTCTGAAGGCATTTTCTTTGCCCTTCCACAAAATGACTGTCTACTTTCACTTTGCCACTAACTTTTGCCATGACTTATTAACGCCAAGTGAAAACATGATATCTGAGGCATATTTCTGAAGCTATATGTCAGTACTAGTGAGCAGTCATGGACTGCTGTTTTGAAGGGCCATCCGATAGCAAGATAGCCTTTCCAAAATCAATGAGCATTGGGTGGTACATATTGTTTACCTCTGTAAGAATAATGTTGTCACTCTTTATATCTCTGTGGGGAAACCTCTATGAGTGCAAATGTTCTATAGCTTCACACAATTTCAGTACATTATGTTCCCCACAGAACACTGTGAAAGGGACATGGATTTACTTAGCAGGGCACGACACAAAGTACAAGAAAAATAATATTGTAAAGATGGTAAAAATATAACACAAGGAAGTACACGTGAGGTTTCTTTTTTGTGACATTTACCCCAAACAGATGGGGTATTGATGGATGGGAGCATTCAGTATATAAGCTTCACTTCTGTTATCTTGTGAAGAGGAAAAAATGATTACTGTAAATAAATTGAGACCCACTGGAATACCCCTGTAGCATTTCTTCATCAACAGACCACAAACAGCTTCCCCATGTTGAACCTGTATTTCATTGACCTCTTTATCTTTTGGAGAGTTCAGGTGATGCAACTCAATTTCAAGAACATTGGAACTAACTCCTGTACCACTCAAGGAAAAATCTGAAACAAATGTACAAAAAAGTCACTAAACCCACTAAATATAACTGGAAATTCTACCTTTATTGATAATATTCTGAAATTAAATGAATTGTGTTACTTGTGTTGCCATTAACTTTATGAACGTTATAAATACACATGTGGCACATTTTAGCATTTTCGACCTTTGGACTCAGCTTACATGTACAGCTGTATCATTATAAACTATTATAAAAAAAACAACCTGGTCTATGAAAACATGACAAAACAAAACAGAAAAAAATGACAGTAACGCATATAAAATAAAGGCTCCACCCTACCCCTGTCAAAATCAATGGTACATGTACATGTATACGCTCAATATGTCAATATAGCGTCAGAGGTAGTATAAATTACTCAAGCAATTAATCTTGAGCTACTTCTGCCAAATACCAATAAATTAGCATTTTAACATTGCATAATTACATATTTTGCTGACTTAACACCACTTAAATTTTTCAACAAGGCTTTTTTCAGCTGGATCACTGCAATACGCACGCGACACGCGTGCACGTAAATGCTACAAATGTAAATATGGATACAAATGTAGTTTATTTAACAATTATTCCACGAGGGCGCGTTGGATATGAGATGATAGATAGCCAACGAGGCGCATAGCGCCGAGTTGGCTATAATCATTTCATATCCAACAAGCCCGAGTGGAATAATTGTTTTATTAAAAACGCCCACAAAATCTCGTTGAATCGCCCCGACTAGAACAAACCGGAAAAGACAAGGGACTTCCTCTATTGACATGTCACACATCTATCAAAACTGTCAACGCGCAAACCGGGCTCGCCTAGACTGCATGAATGAAAAATCAAAACATTGTGCGATGAACATTAGTTTTTTAAAAACTCATCGTGATTCTAGGATTTTACACAGCGGAACGGCTTAAAAAACCTGGCAGATAATCTGAAGGAAAGGAATTTTTAAGTGACAGCCGTCGAAATTACTATGAATTTGGATTTTCGGTGCAGTTATAAAAGTAAGAACAACGGAGAAAAACTACCGGTATTACCTCGGTCGCTTGTTATGAAGTTGTTTGAAGCCACAAGCTGGTTTTGCTGAACGAGAAAAGAAGCTATACTGCCGCCTCGATTGCTCTAGTGAATGGCAGCATAGCCTGTATTTGTAGCTGGTTACTTGTGATTTATATTCTTGATGTCGGATAAACAAGCTGCAGTTATCTATCGGCGAGTGACTCGATCGGCGAATGGCTTCGCGGTCATGAAGAAACAACACTTGTCTTCTTTCGTAGCTGGTCAAGGTACTTTAGTTCCATGTGTTTTCATGTGTTTTTCGACAAACTTTCAAACAAGCTCTTGTGGCTTTTTTGTTTGCTTTTGTCTTTTTTCTTTCGTTGAAATTGCATTTCTAGTATTCTAAGAAATGAATTAACACGATTTGCTTCGGGCGCCGTTCTATCCTTCGCGAAAAAAAATCTCAGCTAGCTTCCAATTTTAAACTGACGCGTACACCGACCATATATGGAGAACATGGTATATTAGCTCATATACCATAACGGCTAAGCCAATCAAAATGCTAGAATTGCATTATCCAATGATTCAGTTTTTAATAATCCCGGTTATAACATAGATGTGGCAGTAGAAGCACGATATACAAAGCAAAATACATCGACTTTACCTTTTAAATTTCGAATATCCTTGAGAAAAAATCCAGCAACATAGGCAATCTCTTCCTCCCGCCAAATCGCCAAAAGACCGCGCGCCCGATTTCCCAACACTTGCGCCTCAGTGGTGCTGGTCAGCGACAGTCTGCATAACCGTTCGAGAACGAGGCACAACAATTGAAATTGCGCCCAAATTTCGTCGACCGTTACCACGTTCCATTGCCATCGATTTGCCATCAGCTTTTACTTCATACGTTTGAGTCGCCATATTTATCAAGAGGTTTCGAATTTTCCTTCTTTGTGGGGTTGACTGTCGAGTATGGAGGAATCGGCCAGTCTTATTTGTTCGAATTTATCGAACGAATGTGTCCTCGAAGAACTTATAAAAATAATCGCTCGAACTCGAGGGAACTGCATACTTATAGACCGTTCGACGAAAAGGAAATTGCACTTATCCAGCATGAAAGACATCTAGATAGCTCCATCGGCGACGATCAAGTAGTAACGAGTGGATCCAAGAAAAGCAGCCGTTAGTACTTAGTACATAGATGCTGTTAGCAGACATTGTAAAACTAAGAAGAGGCAGGAGAAATGCAAGGACAAACAAGGGAGTAAAATCGGGAGTAAAAGAAATGCTCAGTAAGTATAAAAAAGTTCATTGTTACTGTTAAGCCATTAATGATGCTATTTGATAATACCTACATTGGCATTCCCAATATTCAGTAATCAACAAGGACTCACCCCTACTCCTGAAACTTTATTTGTCCTGTTGTTTTAAAAAATACTGTAATCTTTTATTTGGTTGTTCTCTTCAGATAAATGGTCTTGGAAATTTAATAACAATTGAAGCAAGTGTTAATTCCCCTCTAAGGCCAAAAATAACCTTATCCTCTAGTGCCTACTTTCTCCAAAGGCTTTTCCAAAATTTAAAAGGGGAGTAAAGGCAGTGACTGCCATGGTGCTGAAAACATAGAGTAGCTAGAATTTAGATCATGGTACCCTGCTTTCACTGATTTTTTTTTTTATGATCACCCCATGTAATAGCCTGAAATTCATCCGATAAGGGATTCTGGAATCCGGGAAATTTTTGCTTATGGAATCCAGAATTTGGGCAATTTTTGTTGTGGAATCCTAAATTCTGAGCTTTGAAACCTGAAATACAGGTCAAACAATTGGAATTCAGAAACCAAGTAATCCACTGAAAAAGGTTCCAGAATCTGCAGCGTGGAATCCAGAATCTAAAACTATCTTGGATTCCCTCATATGAGGCAATTATAGTATAATTAAACTTTTGTTCCCAAGATACACTGTAAGTGATGGCAATATTGCAGAAGAAGCAGGTCCATGAAGTTTAAAGTAATATGTCAATAATGTCGTTATGGTAGTGATGTAGTGGGACACTCACTATAAAATTAATACAATGATTTACCTGGAGTCAATTGTCTTGTTACAAAAGGGTTTCTCGCATTCATTTTTTCATTTTGTTTTTGCTCAAAGAGGGTCTTAGTTTTAACAGGTACAGTGTAATCAGGATTATGATGACCGCTTGTGGTTAGATTTGAGACATGAAAGTTACGAGCCAGCAATTTGTTTAAACTAGTTAATTTTGATATTAGTTAACTCAGGAAATATGTAAGTTTAGTCACCTAGTGTGACTGCAGCCAGTAATAATACATGTAATATCTAATAGCAACCTTTATGCTATAAAAGGCTAGAATATTTAGACAGAAAAGGACAATAGTATTTTTCATGACAACCATCTACAGCTTTAGTTTCAATATTAATGGTCTCAATTATGTATAATTTCTGTTTCTTGCAGAAAAAGCTAAAGAGACAACCCTTTTCCAGTCAACTTTTATTTCGAAGAAGGATTGTTATAAGTTCAAAGCTTGTGGAGTACATGTCTGCAGAGCAAGGCAATACAGACCAAGGAGATGACAAATCCGAGAAAAGTGCTTTGCAGGAGGCCTCTAGCATGGAGGAGTCAACAACTTAGCCTGTAAAAACCTCTTTGCCTAGCTGAACAGTAAAGCAAAATTGACACAGTCACATGTAAGCCAGTCATTACTCAATGACAATAGAAAGGAAGAATGACTTCTCCTCAGAGCAGGAGGCACCAGATAATGCTCCTGAATTTGCTTTGTGATAAGGAAATATAAGTTAATCCAATGCTCTTAAAAAAATTCCAGATTATTTATGACCGGTCATACTTACAGGTACATGTACATGTAGCTCTGCAAATACAGTAATCCTTTAATCACTCTCTGTTTATGACACTGTTTTTTAGAAAAAGATACATCTGTGTAAACAGTACAAATCCTGATGGTGTTGATTTGTCCTGAGAATTCTGGTGGCAGGTAGATCAAATTGGTTGATGTGATAAATTTTTCATTAGAATCCTTTGGATATTGTTTGCAAGTAATGTACCAGTCAGCAGGTTAAAAAAGCCAATTAATGTATTAATGTTTCTTTTAAATTTATTTGCATAACTGCAGGCATTTGAGTTCTGCTGGCACCACTTCGCAGTACATGTGTACTGATTACAGCAATTGCAACTGACCTGCTTGAAAAAAAAAAAAAATTTAGGTACACCCTGCTTTTTGTCATGATTTAGTATGGAATTTTGCAAAGGATTGCAACATGACTCAAGAAAAAGAGTAATGAGAGACAGCAGTGTAGTTACTTTACAGGCTAGCCAGATCAACCTTTTGGACTACTTGTACGTGTATACTGAATTTAAAATAATTATTAGCTTCTTTAATTGGGACCAACTACAGTGACAATGGTAATGTTGACATGCTGTGGAATACTTACAGCTGGTCATTACTTTAATGCCCCTCAATTTTCTTAGAACAGGGCAAGTACTAGAAGCTCCGGCTGGTACTTCCTCTAAGAGCATATCCAGTACTATACAGGAACCATTAGCAACAAAAATGAAGTTAAAGAAGTCTGATCTGAATTTGAATAGCTACATGTACCTAAACTATTTCTTAGTTTGCTAAATGCTATAACCCTGTTGTTATACCAGCAAAAATTGGAAATTGGTAACAAGAATTAGGCCTTTCATTCTAATAGAGCCTAAAGAAAAAAATGCCACCAGAATCAAATTTTGTTTAATCTGTAAATAGCAATAAATACAAAAATACTAATTATTTATTGAAATGGGTGTCTTGAGGGTTCCATTTAGTTGGAACAGGATTTTGTCCTTAGATACAAAAGTTTAAGTAAGAAATAGTCTTGTCATAAGTAAATATTGGTCCAAGGGTAAAAGGATTTTTAACCTGTTTCTGAGTTGCAAAAACCTAAACAACTGAAATAGGTTTGAGGCAACTCTGAAACACCTACAGCTGTGTGTAGAATATCTTATACATTTAGATGAAGAACACTTTTCTTATAATATTAATAGTTAGTAATGATCTGATAGAGCATAGAGTGGAGACAAGTAAAACATCAACGAACTGTAGAATTGGGAATTAATATGAAGGGCTGTATGTACAGCTGTATACTGTAGTTTGTAAAGTCTGTAATAATGTGTAAGCCACTTTGGTTTATGGAATAAATCATTTGAACATTAATGGGAGGTCACTGCTAGAATTTCTTTCAGTAACTTTAAAGTTTGAAGCTATAAACTTCAAGATTAATTATGGCCACTTGTTAAGAACCTGAAGTGAGCCATGTTATAATTAAAAACGATTTTATCGCATTTGCTACAACCCAAGCAAACTAGTTTAACCCTGTGGAATTTACATTTGCTACTTGAGAAAACATGCTCAATTTTATGGGTTTGATGACATTTGCTAACCAAATTAAAGTCAGAATTTGATTACATTTGCTACCTGAGCGAAAAATTGTACAATAGTAACAGTTTGATCAGATTTGCTGCTTAAGCAACTTTGTTCAAAACTTGACTTTTGACCACATTTGCCGCTACAAGCAAAATTCTGTGTTTGATCAAATTTGTACACCCTAGAAAATTTGTTCAAAGTTTAGGTTTGCTAACATTTGCTTCGTGAGCAAACATGTTTAATACAAAGAGTTTGGTTACATTTACTATGCAAAGCAATCTGGTTTAATTACGAAAATTTGATCACCCATGATAACCCAAGCAAACATTGTTCAAATTAGATACTTCGCTCACATTTGCAAAGCTGTGTAAACGTTCTGAAAATAACAGGTTTACATGCTTTTACATCTAAAGCAAAAGCTGTGCGAAACAGCAGATTTGCGCTATCATTTGCGTGATGTACAAATATAGTTCAAAGAAACATATTTGCCTACACATTTGAACCATCTGCAAGTGACCCTCAAATCCATGGCTGCCCATTATCTTTGCACCAAGATGTAAATGTTGTGCAAATGTGGCATTTACCGTCATTGCTACGGATAGCAAATCTAGTGCAATATCAGTCTTTGCTCTTGCGCAAAATTGTGCAAATGTGGTATTTGCTACACATTTGCTGTAATTTGGCTACCCTAGTAAATCCATTTTTTCGTCCAGTGTGATGAAATTAAAGAAAATTGTCTAACACCTTTTGATGATCAAGTTATTACAAACGCAGCAAGCTGGGTACCTAATGCAAAATTCGAAAAGAAACCGGAACTGGATACGTGAGGCTTGAAACTTGGTAAAAGAAGAAGTGTCTAACACCTATTGACGATCAAATTATTAAAAACGGTGAGAAAACTGATGCGAATTAAAGACACCGGAACAGGATAAGCGTGAGACTTGAAAACTAGTAAAAGAAAACTGTCTCACATCATTTGATGATAAAGTTCTTAAAAACAGAGTGGAAACAAATGCAAATTAAAAATTAAATACCGAAACAAAAGAAGTCAAAGATATTAAACTTTACACTGAATCTGAATATGGCTGATGAGGTATCAACCGGAATCAAAACAACTTGCCTTCAATACAATAGCACTGGTAGATCTACATTTCATATTCAGGTTAGGAATTCATCTTATTTTTCTTTTTGTTTTGAAGTCAACTGGAGCTCAAAGAAATTCTGATCTTTTCTGCCCGGAATAAAGCTTTTCCTCGTGCTAAAATTAGCCATAACCAGTAACAGAGCTAAAAGCTTAAATTCTTACAGTTAAAATAAAGTGTTTTTACTCACGAGGCCAGCATCTATTCTAATTTTTTGGAACAGAAGACGAAAAAAATAGATTTCAACTCCCGGCCACAGGATTGTCTTGGTACACCAACATGGCCGTCGTTCAATTGTTTTGAACACCAATTGGGACTTTACGATCCGACGACGCAATCGCAAAGAGAAATTCAAAAAAACAATAGTTTAGAAGGCAGAACAACAACTTTGTGCATATATCACACCTTTTTTGGTCATTTCTTTGGTCATTTTCTTTTGCATGACTACGAAGTAAAATTGCCTAATTTTACATTTTATGGAGGGCGTTAACAAGAGACTACGAAATTTAATTTCACTTCTTCAACTTGGATAGGGATCCTAGGAACTCAACTCGAGGGGGGGCTCGCCTACTTTTGATAAGGTGAATGGGTAGGAATAATCGCGATCAAAACTGGAAGAACGTAAATTCATTTTTTAAGCGATGTTTTGGCTGCCGTTGAGTCTTCGGATCGTAAAGTTCCTGATATGACCGCCGAAACTTTGTGTGAAAACTCTTTTAGTTTATAGACCGGATTTCTATGTTTCTCCAATTCCGTGCAAAGTTCTCCTCCATATAACAAGCTACCGTTGACAAGATTTGAATGACGTTTTGCGATATTGGTACAAATTACGTCAGTTTTACAGAATATCGAGAGAACTAGTGACTGCACACCGACGAGAAACCCCTGGGGACGAGGTTAAGCATGGTAGCTTAGCTGTATGGTTAGAAAATGGACAAAATTGCCCAGAAACCGGCCAGTGAAGATGGTTGAACTTTACATCGATCGAGGTATATGTAAGCAAGTTTTTACGTCTAAAATATTTTGATGAGTAAAGGCCTAGGTCAAACGTCGAACTCTTCATGATGCGAACCAAACTCTAATTTGGGTGGACCTAAATTAAGTTAAGATCGTCGAACTTAGGATGCGTGGAACTAATCAACTGAATCAGATCAGTAAAAAAAAATTTTCTCGAACGAGGCTAAATATACATTATCATATCGTCGCATGTGAAGATCGACGTTTTTTCCGCCGACTATCTTCCGACGATATATGCGTCTGAAGCAGATGAATAGAACGTGTTTGGCGATTCAAACTCATCCAGACGAACTTAACTGAGCCAGACGTCGAACTTTTCATGAACTTAACTCACTAACTTTAGTTCGTCTTATGCAATGTTTGACGTTTGGCCTTGCCCTAATTTTACAATTATTGTATGGCTTTCGTATGATATGAAGAAGCAGATCTGGGACGAACAGGTCGGTGCCCCCCGATCGATTTGCCTAATATACGGCTTTATTTCAGGCTCATTAACCTCATCCAATAATTGCTATTTCTCCTTAAGAAGAAAATGTTTTCAAAGTAAGCATGTTTTTACGTCTAAAATATTTTTGATGAGAATAAAACAATTACATGATTGTATGCCTTCCGATCGATCTGCCTAGTTCTTTATTATCAGGCTCAGCCTCAAAAAATAATTGCTAATTCTCCGTATGAAGAAATTAAATGTTTTCAAAAAAATTTCTTATCCCACCTCGCTAATTCTTTTTTGCCACCAACTCGTTTTCCCAAGGGGATTCCCAAAATAAATTCTGTAGGTGGACATCACTTGAAACTGTAACAATTATATTTACGATATGAAGCTATGCAACTCCCATGGGAAGAGCAACAAGTGCAAATCCCAGGCTAACTCCAAAACCTTAACGTTAACATTCCCGACACTTTCAACTTGTCAACTGACTGAAGCAAGCTTCTCATCTATTTTCTTATGCTGATAAGCTCGGCCAATGTATTCTAGTGTATTTTCTTGTAAAAGCGAGTAGACCGTCTTTTGACTCTTTTACCTTGGAGAAACGGGTCGGTTACCGTGTAGAATGTTGATTTCATAACTACCTCAGGGAAATAGTTTCGCCAGTGAAACGTAACTGTTACTAATTTACGAAAAAAAGTTCACCTACCCTAACCGTTTAAGGTCTCTACTAAATACTTTGGGAGGCCTTTTTTTTCTAAACAAAGTCGTATTAGGCGCTCATGGCTGGAACTGAATTAATAATGACATGAATTAATTCTCCAACTTGAATGAAAATTTTAAGTTCTACGAATATATGAAACATAACTTCACCAAAAGTCATTGAACCATTCTGTGATCTGTTTAAGTTTCAAATAAAAGGAAACTTTAGACAATCCCAAGGAATAGATTCAACCTGTTAAGAAAATTCTCTGGCTCGAATGATTGATTCAGGTTATACATATAAATAAACTATGAATATTTCTTACATAAGGGTAAAAATTAGCAAGAAATAACGTCGGTGTTAATCTCGCCATGACATCATTTTTAAACGACGAAATGAGCTTAAATCGACTTAACAATTTGTGGTGAAAAAAGGAAACAAATTTAAGTAAATATTTTTGCATGTAAATGGAAAGTACTTAATTGTCACTACTTATAATCAAATAGTTTTGCGCGGGTGGAGTCCGCTTGCGAGTTTAAGACCCTGCTTACATGGAGTGGGGGACCCCGGTCTAGTGGGGTAAGTTTCTTTTGTTTTGTGTCCTCCAGAGCGTGAAAACAAAAGAAACCAACCCCACTAGACCGGGGTCCCCCACTCCATGTAAACAGGCCCTTAAACTTGGCCTCTTCTCTTTTGGTGAAAAGCATTTCAGTCAAGTTTGCTTCGCACTTCTGAAGCACGAGCTGAAGAATCGAAGTGCGATGCATAATTTAACTGTCTCATTTCTGAAATGTTTTGATAAAGAAGAGCTCCATTTTTTCAGTCTTCAAACTGCGTATGTAACAAGTCAATTTTGATTACTTTTGGCACTTGAAAATTAATTTGTGTCATAGCGACATCGAATCGTTTCTTTTCTAAAAAACTTTTCTCGCTAATTTTTATTCGTCATTGTCTGACAATCTATTTCAAGTCGACTAAATGACTATTTCACCTGGGGTAATTCAATCTTCGCCTAGTCGTCTTTAGGTTAAATTGAAAGGAAACCCTATATAAATTATGCCATCTCAAGATACGGCTTAAACTTGATAAACATTGTCCAAATCAAATGAAATTTTATCATTACCGACATATCACCGCTTCACAAACGATTACTGAATTATCTCCTGATTGCGTTGGCTTTAGTTTCAAATTGTTCTCAGTGGTAGATCGTATAAAGAGAAGCATCTCACAGACGTACGCTACAGTTGCCTCTGTCTCGGATCAAGACGATTCAGACTGTCTCTGTTGATCAGTTTGATTTGTACCAAGGGGGAACATACATCAGGAAATCAGGTAAACATCCACTATAAGAAAACATGGTCTTTCTTATCTCTTTGTATAACAGTATTTTTAACAACAGGTAGTCGGATCGCGTTGGGACGACCTAAACATTAAAGAACCGCGTCACGAAATTTATCGAAATTCGCACAGTTGATTGAGCTGCTTCCGAATTAAATAAAAGAGAAAAATAACGGCTCAAAACATTTAAGGAAGGTACAAATAACACAGCAAATACAAAAGAAGGCGCAGATGGACAAACTTGAAAAAGATTAAAACGGATTGCATATGCCGTTTCGCTGAAAACGTGTTAGCCTAACATTTTTTCAAATTTTATTTTTGTTATTTGTACCGTGTGATTTAATTCTTTGGGAGAGATATTTGTTTGATACGAAGTTGTGATTTTGTATTTTATAGTAAATGTTGGGTTTATGTCAAGTTCCTTAGACGCTTTATTTACAATATTAACCCAGTGAACAAAGACAGCGTGACGCAGCCCCTCTAACTGTGTGGTAAACTAAACTTGCATGCAATAAAACTAGCAAAATGTTTTGTTTATTTCTTAATTTATTTCTTTATATTATTAATTTTAACGTACTCCAGTTGTTATCCGTAAGGATTGCTTGAGGACCCTTTTCCCTGTTAGCTCGCAAAATATAGAGGAATATCTCCCTTATAAAAACCACAAGAGACCACGTCACTGGTTTCTTAGTAATGAAGGTATTCAGCAACTGATCATCAGGGGCACTCAACGAAAAATTTTGGAAAATATCTGTTCTAGAATTTTCGGAACATTTGTTGTAAAATTTCTTGCTTGCCTGCCTCTCCTAGGATTTTCGAACATCTAAAACATGGTATAATTGCACATTTTTAACGGATTTTACGATACCCTAAAAAGATCACCGAGAGTTTTCGGGAGCCTTTTTTCTGGCTAAAATTTTCGAAAAGGTAAGTTTTGATCCCATCACTAGACTTTCAGTTAGCAAATCCGAACAGTTCAAAAATTTTTAGGGGATAAAAATATGCCTATATCTACCGTTTAAATACTAAAATACGTTCAACAATGCTATGTTTACGTGGTTTTGAACTATATTCTCGTTGGGTGCCCCTGTGATCATGACTGTTCAGCTAACAGAATTGGAGCTTCGAAAGTCCACAGTTGCTTTTTTGTTTAATGAAACTGAACCACAGTAAAATCCTTTACAATAGTCGATATTGTGAGAGTTTCGGGCGAAGGATATCAGTTCGTGCAGGTTAAAGCATCGTACTTCTTGATTCTCAAGCAGCGGTTACAAGAGACCTAATTTGGCCATGTCCTGCTTTTCTTCTCATCCGTTGCATTTAGAGCGAGGTCGGCGTCCGCGCATACATAGGGGTTCTGAAAATAGTTTCCTTAACAATAGAGAGCGCTCTTCGTTGAAGATGGCAACTAAGTCCGTTGAGAAAGCAGCTATGAAAAAAGACTGAAAAGATAAGACTCTGGACAGAGTTTAAGCAGTCTCGTTAAGCGCAGACACGCCCTATGATATAATTCCCTGCAGATAATGTTGACATGAATGTTATTTTTTACATTCTATGAGGCCTTGCGACACACGGTCAAAAGTCTTAGCTAGTGAGGGCGCCAAAGGCTGGGTAGAGCTGCTGCTTCAGCCGTCTGCTACTTTTGATTGAGAAGCTCGATCTTTTGCAGTATTTTGCCAGCAAATGAGAGGCAGGGGTGATTGAGTAGAACTTTCTGCATTCTGCAGTTGTTTCTTCATTGGTTACAAATAAAAGGATAATACCTTACTAATCATGGTTGGGCCGCCAGAGGTATGGCCTCAACTTCGAATGCCTCGCCACACGATTGGCAACATGAAGAGGTTGGGGGAGAGATTTCACTTGCTGATTGATCTCTATTTGCTCGAGGCTGTCAGTGCACGTTCCTCCTTCTTGAAAAAGGGTCTTCTCAGCGCATCCATATCCTGAAGATTGGCAACCTCTGGTTATGAGGAGTAATAGGGAGCTTAAGCATGGACGTTTTTTACCAGCGTTCGTCAACCGGAAGTGGACATTTTCAATTACTGGGCAGTTTTTTTTTTTTTTTTGCTCACATTTTTGTGCAAAAATCTATTTAAGAATAACGACACTTAGCTATACAAATTTGATAGCGTCAAGAAATAATTACAAGAGAAAGACTTCACTTCCGGTTGACGCACGTGCGTCGCTCAGAAACGCCTAACAATAATGATAACGTTAATGATGACACGATATTAGTTTAGATTCATTCCTTTTTTGTTTTAATGTATGTTTTGTTTAAGTTTTACCAAGAGCTCTTGGTTTTACACTTATTTATTCGTTTCTTTAGTCAACCATGGCAATTCGCTTGCTAATTTGTCAGCTGGTGTTCGTGTTAGTACTGGCACAGGCGTCATCTTCCATTCTTGATGACACCAGCTCAGGTAGTGGTGCAATTGAAGACACACCTGAAATAGAAGACGAAACGCCAGATGAGAATTCTGGTCTTGATGACATAAATGATAGCAACCTGCCCGAAGAAGAATTTGATGAGATGACAAGCCTGGATGAGATAGACGATGAGAGTTTGCCAGAAGAATTAATGGCCGAAAAAGATCTTCCAGAGCCTACCAAACGCAAAATTCAACGCGTGGCTAGGCATCTTGAAAAGCGCTGTAGATGGAGAGCGACACGAGTTTTTCGAGCAAGGTACACGAAAAAACGACCGGCCTTGAGATTGTACTACCAGGCGTATCAACATGGAAAAAAGAGTTCCATTAACGACAAAGAGTGGAAAAAAGCATTAAAGAGTGAAAAATGTAGCGCATGTGTCTTAAATAGGCTCTGCAGAAGGAGAGGGATTCAAAGATTATTGGGAATCCCGAGGAGAATTGGTTGGTAAGTAATTGAATATCTTGTACATATCATCGGCTTTTTATTAGATCAAATAAATAAATTACACGACACTATAAGAGACAGATGTTACTACATATAGACTACGACTACTTCATTTTACCCGGGGATAGTAGATCGCAAGAAATACTCTAGCTTTTTCTTATTCTTATATCATTCTGGCCCCAGTCGTTTAAAAGGTGTATAACGCTATCCTTCCGTTCGGATAAATCACTATCAAACTGGATAAAGCGATTGTGAGTCCATAAAACTTATTCGCTGGATAGTGATTAATCCGGTAGACAATGCTATTCAACTACTGCACATTAGGGGTCAGGTCTCCTTAGTTATAACAAATGCAGATTACCCCTAATAACCAGAAAATTACATACTGTAAGAACAGAACTTTATTTTTGGGTAGGTAAATATTTTTTTGTCTACCTTAAAGGAGGAGGCGCAAGATGCTCTGCAAAAGAAGAATCGTCGCTGAAGGGCTTGATGTTAACGTGCCTGCCACAGAAATAACGTGTGATCCAAATTCTATATTCCGCACCATTGATGGAACTTGCAACAACCTACGAAATCCTTCATTCGGGGCAATCAATACACAATTCAATAGACTTATACCTGCTGATTATGGAGATGGCATCTCAACTCTTCGCCGAGCGTCATGTGGCAGAAAGCTTCGCAACGCGCGTGACGTAAGTAGGATGGTTCATGGCAGCAACGCAGATCGAGCAAATCCCAATTCCACCCGACTTTCCCATCTAGCCATGAACTTTGGACAGTTTATGGACCACGACACAACACTAGCGGCGTTTAAGGGCCTCAACTGCGAACCACCCACCCGAGATCCAGAGTGCATCAACATTAAAATTCCCAAAGACGATGCAACATTCAGGAAACGGGACGTTGATTTTATCGAAATGGAGAGGGATGCTCCTGTAAAACCGACCTCCTTCTGCAAACTGGCCGCTCGAGAGCATACAAACACCATAACGGCTTTTATTGACGCTTCCAACGTTTACGGATCAACTGAGGAACTTGCTAAATCTCTTCGCGCCGAAAACGGCCTACTAAAAGACCTCCCACATCCAGATGGTATGGGGCTTGCCAATTTGCTGCCTCCGCAGCCAGAAGATTCCGAAGAATTCTGTCCATCACTAGATCCGATCAGACCGTGCTTTCTGTCAGGAGATATACGAAACAATGAGAACCAAGGTAGGAACGCTCGTTGTAACGTTAAAGCTCTATTATAAACCCTATTCATACCGACATGGACCGAGAGGGTAGAGGATTTCCCTCATTCCTACCCCTTGTCCAGTACACCGCTGTTGCTCCTAGCCTGCCGAGGAGCAACAGGGGCGCTCCCTTATATAAGCTGTATTTGTGTGTAGGGCACCAAAGCGTGTGGCATCTGACCTTTTTTATCCTGAAATTAATTGCCGATTTTAACCGCAGGGATGTTTTTAGGTTATGTTTTTTCTTCTCTTAAAGCAGGGTCTGTCATCTGTCTCTTGAGAACACTGGTTCAGGGTTAAATTAGGGCAGGGGAAAATAAAGTCATGTATTTTTTTTTCTGAAATAGGATAAGGGTTACATGAAACATGCCGAACGCCCCCTCTCGAACGTTTTTAGGAGTACCCTTTTGGTTAGAAAACAAAAACAATAAATAAAGACAGAAATAAGGTCGTAAATCAGCACGTAAAATTGGGCAGTTGCAAAACACTAATTTTAGACCCGAATTTAACGCGGCAAGAACTTTGGCGCTTCCAGGATTTTTTATGACATATTTAATACTCAACGGAAATTATTCAATTCCTTTCAATCAAAAAAGTTCTAAATTAAAGCATTTGAACCTGATCCAATATCGTCAAACACCATCTGACAAGGCGTTCAAAAAGATTGGTCCAGTATTGATATCTTTACTAGCTCTGGGGGGGATCACTTTCATATTTTGTAGATTGTTTATGTCAAAGCCTCCAAAAATTGGCCACCAAAATCATAAGGATAGTTTAGAAGCGCGACGTTTAATTTGATTTCTTTTTCCCGCAGGGCTCAATTCAGTCCACACCATCTTCGTGCGTCACCACAACCGGATAGCCACATTTTTACACAACAACAACAATAATAACAACTGGCCCAGCGAGAGAATTTATCAGGAAACCAGAAGAATCATCGGGGCACAACTGCAAGTGATAACGTACAAAGAATTCCTGCCATTGATTTTGAGTTCTGAAGTGGTAAGTGGAATGTCAGTATGCTTAGGTCGCCCCATGTCGAGGGAATCCAAGACATTCTTATGGATTCTGGACCCCACGCAGTGGATTGCGGATTCCATGTACTGGATTCCAGTCTTTGTCAGTGGAAGCTGGACTCTGGATTCCGATCGTTAGTGGGATTCCGGATTCCTTGAGCTGTATTCTGGATTCCAAAACCCAGGATTCTGGATTCCTGACTAGCCTGCGTAGCAAGCGTTTCCGTTTGGTTTCGGAGCAAAAAAAAGACCGTGGAAAGGGATTTTCGGTTTTGACCGCGCGAGAAATGAGACGAGAACCCAAAAAAAAAGAGGGGAAGGGGAAGGGGAAGGAAGGTTTAAGGAAAGGAAGGAATGTTTCCTTCCTTTCTTCCCCAACCCCTCCCCGCTCTTTTACTTGCGCCAGTTTCGCGCGGTCTTTGACTCTTGTTCCTCATTTTTTGCTCCTAAACCGTACAGAAACACTTGCTACGCAGGCTAGGATTCCACAAGCAACATATTTTCCCAGATTCTGGATTCCACAAGAAAAATATTTCCCGGATACACACATGGGGCGACTTAAATAATGCCGATCCGAAAAAGGCGGAAAGCAATTTCCTTTGTTCTGGTAAATGCGTTCTCCTCACTTAGAAATGCTTTCTTTTTCACACAGAAAATGCATGAACCTACACTAAGGCAGTTTACGAAGTAAAACTTCATTTAGAAAGGCTGTTTCTTTGTGTTAAAAGAGTTCGACTATTATCAGAAGAGTTTACAATTTCACATGTCCCTCAGGTGAAATTTCTGTGTTATTAAGATTGTGTCATAAGAAACTTGGTCAGAAAACTAAGGATTAATATGCATGCTGATTGAAAGGTTTTGTAAATTTTGCACTGTTCATTGTAAAGATCAGCCCAAAGTGCCATTGGCCCCGCATGATCTGTTGCAGCCGTAGGAAATTATTCAAGGTCACAAGTCTTACAGGAGTCCCACACGGGCCTGAACCTGAGCTGCTTGATATATCTTGCAAATAATTATAACGATAACCCTTTCTTATTGCTTGCTTTTTCCTCATATTTTAGATAAAAAGATTTGGTCTCAGGTTACTTGAGGGAGGAACGTTTTTCAGAGGCTACAATAAAGGAGTTAATGCTCAAATGACAAATGGCTTTTCCGTGGCGGCTTACCGATTTGGCCACAGTTTGGTTCAGGAGATTTTTAGACGATTGCGTGAAAATGGTAAAAAAGAGTTTCGGCCTATTCCTGTATTGGACTTTGGTAATCCACAGTACTTGTACGAGAGGTGTCAAGGAGGTATAGATGCTATCTTGCGGGGCTTAACACAAGACCCTTCAGGGAAAATTGATGGGTGAGTGGACGAACTTACAGTCAAAGGGATCATTCGTAAATCCATAGATTTTGTTTTAATTTAATTAGGATATTTTCAATCAACGAGAAAATTGTCAAGGTGTTGTCCTAAAATGGGGGGAACTTAAGAAAACAAAACAATCCACACTCCTCCCATCCATTCGAAGTTGGGTTTTTGTTGTTTGTACAAGTAGCTCGAACAGCGGCACAAGATTGCGTGGAGAGGGTGGGGGAGAGAAAGCTTTATTTTCCCCTTTTTTAAGTTGTCAAAACGCCAGAGAGGTACTTTAGGGCCAAAGTTTCTCAACTAATTTTGTCATCGATTGTTTTCCAACGGAGATTTTTGATCTCAAATTCACTTGATTTGCTATTTTAAAAAACGAAAAATCCGAAAATAGATTCATTCTTTAGCGTACCAGCAACACATTGGCCAGAATTGAACTGGTGAGTTCAACCCACTACGAGGTCCCCTTTCTAGGGCGTATCTTATCTGTTGGCCAGAAGGCACGTGCGTACTTTAAAATGTCAAAAACAAAAACAAAATAGACATTTTGATTGATGTGATTGAAAAATATCGGTATCGTCTCCGAAAAACTGTATGGAAGTTCCTTACAAGGCGGCAAAAGCCCTTGCTTAGAGCCATAGAAAAACCATGAAATAAGGCAAATGCAGTTTGGCTAATATTTATATTTGTCATTTTCTTTGAACATTTTGCCCATTACGAGGTGAATGTGAGTCACATGACTTTGGTTGACAAAGGAAACGTTCATCAGATAAATGCAAACGTGGATATAAAACTGCTTGCCAAGTTTCACAAAGCTGAGAGAAATGGTTCTACTTGAAGTGAAAATCAACTCAAATTGTGGTTCAGCCAAGTCTTTCAAGACACATGAATCTTTCATGTCTGAAGTCTATACAGAGGAGTCGTAATCGCATTTCTTTAAATTTTAGCCAATTAATTTTATATACTGTTTTATTTTTAAGGAGATTTTCTAGTTCCGTACAAGAAGAGCTCCGTCGTGGCGAAGGCGATCTGTCTGATTTAGTTAGCATCAATATTCAAAGAGGACGTGAACGCGGAGTTCCGGGATACACGAAGTATCGTAACCTGAAGTTATGCGGACTGTCAAAAGTGAAAAGTTTCAACGATTTGAGAAGAAAGGCTGGCTTTAAAGCAGAAGACGTTGCAAATTTGAGGAAGGTTTACAGAAACGTGCGTGATATTGACTTGTTCGTTGGAGGTGAGTGATACAGAGCTTACACTTTTTGGTAGACTTGCTTCAAGTCGACCTCTCATAGGTCGTTAAAGGTGAGCGAAGCGAGGTCGCGCAGCGACCTAGCGAGCGACGAAGTCTTGAGGTCGACTTGTTTCGCCTGAATGGATTTGAATCATATTCAGTTACTAGAAATACGTGAATCGCAGGACCTCGTATAGCATTTTGGGGGAACGGCAAGAAGTAAGAAGAAACGGAAATAAATCGATTAACATATAGGCTGTGTCGGAAGCGGCGTGAAATATCACCCACTGCACTGTCCTATTGGTAATTGTCATGACGCCATCGGTAGAATTTCGACCGGTGAATTTCGCACCAAACAGAGTGGCAAAATGGCATAACCAACCAGTAAAAAAAAATTAAGTATTGGCTCTAACTCTGTCACTCATGATAGTCGGTCCTAGAAAAAAAAATCACTGAAAAATTCGACGAAATAAAATGGTGTAATTATGCAAACGTTTGCTGAGTGTCGATAGGGTTCGTTTGAATGCCAAGGCCATAGGATTTTGACCATAGATTTAAAAGATAAGGTAACCGATGATATATTCATGACGTACTAATGTAGTGTAAAAGCGTAAAATTGCCATGATATAGTAATCCGAAACTCGCTAATAAGAGAAGGACGTATTTCTGTATTGCGTTGTAAGATGGAAGTGGCCAAAGTTTGGGTTTCTTGGTTATGTCTGCGAATTTATCTCTAGTTGAGACGGGTTTAAAACTGTACTAAGAGAGAAAGTTTATAGAAGATTACTTTGATCTCCATCCTTGGTTCATAATTAGTGTGTAATCAGTCATTTTCAGGCATTTCAGGCTATATTCAAGCTACTTTAATAACTTTCCAGTGTTCTAAACTCTAGGGGAGTTATCAATCGTACACAGTGTTTAAATAAATCTGAAGAAGAAAATTCAGCAGAGATGGTTTACCTTGCAATAGTATAAGAGCGCGCGGGAGCCACCTCAGCCAATGTGCTTTTTTCGCTGTTGCCTTAACTTGTTTTTTTTTTATTTCCTTTCACAATAATATTCTTATTTGCATCCAGTAAGTAGATTTAATTTGCTTCTTAATTCTCAGGAATGCTGGAAGCAAATAAAGGGTCAGAAGCCCTGGGACCAACTTTTCAATGCATTATAGCCGAGCAGTTCCAGCGCCTCAGAATCGGAGATCGTTTTTGGCACGAAAATGCCCCAGACCCAAGCTTGAACACCGATCGAACGGCGTTCAATGCTGCCATGCTACGTGAGATCAGAAAAACAACGTTTGCCAAGATACTCTGCGACAATGCTGACAGCATCTCGAAAATTAACCCGACAGTGCTGAGGCCGTCAAGCTCAAGGACACCTTGCAGCGCCTTGCCCACGGTTAGTCTTACGCCATGGATAACGCCACATCGGGACTCAGGGTAAGTTTTTTTTTACAACAACTGAACGACTTTTCGCTCACTGATTGGTCGAAAGCTATGATCGATAAGAGTGCTAACCAAGTATAGTTTTTGTCGATTTGGTAATTTGCCTATAACGATAGTACCATGTTACCATGCATATTTTCCTGATCTGACTGCATTGTGATCGAATGATTAATTATGATTAGGAGGAGCATTGGAATTAGGATTATGATCATATCATGATCGATCAAGATTTTGATCTTATGCTGCTGATGATGACGATGATGTCGTTGATGATGGTGACGACGACGACGACGATCACTAATGATGATAATAGGGAGCTTAAGCAACGGCGACGGCAACGAGACCGGCAAAAAAGCAATAGGGTTAGATTGGCAAAACAACAACTTTGCACGTCCATCACGCTTTTTTGTACATTTCGTTGCCGTCGTTGCACGACAACAACGTGAAAGTGCCTAATCTCACGTTTTGTCGAGGACGGGAACACAGACAACAACTTTCTTTTTCTTTTCCTGAACTTTGATACAGTCCTTTAGAATTCAACTTCCAAAAAATGTGCCAAAATTTGACCAATTAAACGAGATGGAATAAGCGCGAAAAAGCCCGAGGCAGGGCGAATTCACGTTGTAAGTGACGTTCTCGTACCCGTCGCCGTTGTTGTTGCTTAAGCTCCTTAATGATGATGGTGGTGGTAGTGGTGATGGTGATGGTGGTGGTGGTGGTGGTTGAGATAGTGATATCAATTTCAGTTAGACACGATTGCTCGAAAAGGAAAACGAGAGTTCAACCAGTAGTGATACCACCTCGACTAGACTAAGTTGTACAAATAAAGTTAAAATATTAACATCTTTTCTACCCACAGATCACCTGACGATGATGATGACGGCGGTGATTCATCTGATGATGACCCCAATTTTTGAATATTGTCTCCTCAACCGCAAAAATGACCGTATTCCCGAAAAGGTCTTTGCTTAAATCGTAGATTAGATAAACGACTATTATAAAATTGTCATGCATAGTGTATGTTGTTTTCAAAAAATGCAATAAAGACTTTTGCTTGGCTATAAATATCTGTGTTTTATGTACATAATTTCTTTTTGGAATACAGGGACCTTGGAGAGGGATCGGGGCTCAGGGGGAGGAGGCACCTTTTGAAATGATCGGGGGAAAATGTCAGTATTACCTGATTTCAGTTTTAGATCATCAGATTTATAACTTACCAAAATTCAGGGAAATAACTTCAGTAAAAAAATTTTCATCCACATGCTGACCTCATTGCGAACTTTACAACGCCCTTCTTTCAGATTTCAGATTTTTTTTTTATCTCTATTACAAGAGGTTAATACAAAAATTAAAATGCGTTACAAAAGCAAGAAAAAAAGTAGAAGAACAAATTATATAAATCATGAGAGGTGAAATGTGCGCAGTGACCAAAGGAGGTTAGGCTTTTGAGTTAGTCACTGCCAGGTGCAACTAACTGGCGTAGACATTTACGCCGCCATAATTATGCAAATTCCATTCTTTGTTCATCTTATTTCCTTTATTTCAGACTTTTAAACCTACGGCTTGCGTCATTTGCATTTAATGTCTTTTGTTGAAAGAGCGGTTAGATTATCGACAGATTATCGACTGTACGTTAACCGCTTCTTTCTTTTGGATCATTGTGTCGCTGAATGACTGCGGGTTTAATTTGTTCGGCTCGGAAATAAACATGATAAAGTTTATTTGTTACTGAATACTGCTTACTGTTCTTGTTGCTATCGTCTATCAACGCAAGGGCGTAGCAAGGGGGGTCCTTGGGTGTCTCCACTGCCCCCCCCCCCCCCCCCCCCGCCACCTTTGTGATATTTTAACTGATAAGCAGTGACACTGAAATAGAGTTTTATTCCATCCTAATTTCTTTTTATTTTGCAACAGTTCCCGTTTTCCCTTTTCCAGTTCAAGGAGCATCAGCTTATTTTCAACTTTAAAGGGCTATTGTAATTTGTGCACTTGCACCTTAATACTCCCCACTAGCATGGTAACGGACACCCGGACAAAATGGACGTTAAACCGTTTAATATGGATTAACATAACATAACACAACATAAAGCCTTTATTTTGACACAATGTGATTACAACTAGCTAAAAACGTTTTTGGGGTTGTGAGATATATACATATGAAATATTTACTGGGATGGCTAAGAACAAAAGGTACAATTTAAGACCTAAAATATTGAATTTAATTTTAATACTGAATCGCTTTCTCTGTAGACTACGAGTAGTCCCCCATTTTTCCTCAGGGATAGTAGAGCGAGCTAAAAGCGAGCGCGCGTGAAAATCACCCCACGCGAGAAAAGGCGACGCGCGAAGGGGAGAGAGAAAAATGAGGGACTACAGACAAAGCCCAAGCTTTTGAACTAATGCGTTGCTCTCACAACGCAAAACTCCGATTGGCTCTTCCATGGAAATCTGTCAACATCTGTCAATAACGCGCCAGCCGCTATCAACACTCGACATAATCACAGTCTACAGAACAATTTACTGGAGCAGAACAAATAACAGCAGAGAACAAAAAACTAGTAAGAGTTGCTCTTGTAGAAGCAACTAAGAAGAAAGCCAACCCAGCAACTGATGAGGTTCGCGAGGAGAACCGAAACCATGGTCTTGCCTGATCACAAAGTGGGAATAACAGAACAGTCGCAAGGCTGTTAAGCTTATTCAAAAGTTATCACCAAAGAAGAAACAACGCACTCCAGTCCAAAGACTCACATTATCGCCAGAAAAACAAGCGGCAGTGAAAATTCATGAGCAGTCATGACTGGGTCACATTGCAGATCTCCATAGTTGATGTAGTTTTAGTTTAAGCTGCAATCCATTCTTCGAGATTTGGATATCACTATCCGTCCTGCTTAAAACGCTAACGAGCTGGGCCCAGCGTGACAAAACATTGCAGGAAACAGTCACATTCACGGCCAAAAAGGAAATCGCTTAAAATTATTCAGATCCAGGAGGCAATCGCCGGAGAAATTAAACAACCCAAAACCCTTATTTAGCCGCATTGAAGAGTTTTAATTTTCAAGAGAGGTCAAAGAAAATGCTCTCGCATCAGAGGGCAAATCATGCCGACCATAAACAATAACCGCAGAAAATTAATATGCGTGTCACGACCTTTCAGTATAAAATAAGCGGCAAAAATCACATTTGCTCAGTCAAAACGTTGTCCTCCAGAGCATAATGTACCTGTCAGAGAAAAAAATCATTGGAACAAGCAGTATTTTTGCACGAGTAAAAGTCGTGTGTTGCCTACACTATTAAGTTCTTCACGCGAAACAGCCGTGAAGAAAATTAGTATCTGGATATTCTTTTGCTTGCAATAAATATCCCCCGCAGTTTACCGATGACAGGAGCAATGACAGCTCAACGAGGGGAGGAATTCCATTGGATGCGCTTAATTGATTTGGAAGGGGATACGAACTTCACACTCCAAAATCAGTCGGCCGTGAAGGGTCAAAAGCTTGGGCTTTGTCTTTAGACCCTCATTTTTCTCTCTCCCCGCCGCGTGTCGCCCTTTCTCGCGTGGGGTGATTTTCACGCGCGCTCGCGTTTTGCTCGCTCTACTATCCCTGAGGAAAAATGGGGGACTGCTCGTAGTCTACTTTCTCTGTACTAGGGCAATGGGTCTTGCTCTTATTTCCTTAAAATTTAGTTTAGTTGTTCTATCATTACAAGTTCCAAAGAACCGACCCTTGAAAGGCTAATGAGTCTTTCATTTATTTTCTTCCTTTTTAGCTACAACGAATAATGGAAATAGAGAATACTTCATGGAAAGTGCTGGCGTATGGTATTTACGCACGATTTGTTGTCGTATCAGAAATCTCACTCGTTCGCTGCGCTCACTCGTTCGATTTCTGATACAAAAACAACGAGTGGGTAGATACTGTACGAAGAACTTTACGTGTGGTATTGTGTTTATTATATACATACTGAGACATTCATCATTTTGGCGGCCTTTTAATTTTAAATCTTTCAAAAATGCTAAAATTTGCGGCTACACACTTACCGCAAAATGACAACGAAAACGAAGTATCATCTTTTTAGTGAAAACGTTTGTTAAAAACATAAATGACGGTAAGGATATGAGGTAATCCAAGAACTATAAGTAATCTTAACTGTTGGTTCTCAATGAACAATTGAAAATGAGTGAATTTAAGTAAAATGGCCGGTTTCAATATAAGCTTAAGCTTAAATGAAAGGCAAAGTAGCTCCGACAAAAAGCACAACAAAAGCTTACGTCTCGTTCTGTTTTTCCTTTTCCGCTGATTCCGCTATTGTTTCGCCGGCTCTCTACTGTTTTCTTTATCGACAGTGAAACAAACAAAACTGTTCCACTCCATTTCCGAAATGTTTTTACTTTTTTAGCGAGAAAAACTCTTTCAGTAAAACTTTTCTCGTTGAATGTGTGCTAAGTCGAAGCGGCGCTACAAGCTGCAATAAAAGGCGGGAATTTTGGCACGAAACTCACACACCTCTGTGGCTTCAAGTTCTGATTGAACGTATCATTTTTCTCACACGTGTGAAAACCATCGTTCGCTCCTCTGATTGGCTAGAACTAATTTGCGTACGAAAATTTACGACATAACTTTTTGGTGAGTATTTCTCAGTATGTCTATAATAAAAATTAATATCCATTTCAGTGGGGCTAAACTCTGGAATGCTATTAAAGAACAGCTAAAATCAGCGAGTCGTTTTCGCTTTAAAAAGCTTTTAAAAGAACAATCAGTCATCTCCAAATATTGATTGGTGTACTATATACAGCTAATTGTGTGCACAGCCCCTGTTTTGACTTGCTTCTTGCTTCGATTCTTTGTTTATTCGTTTGTGCATTTGTAGATTTACAGCTTAAAATTTTTTCTTTGTGAGTTTTTGTGTGCATTTTCTTATTTATAACAACTTTGATGGTCGAGCCACTCAGCGCTATTAGCTTTTGCTATTTCTGAGTGGCTGTGCTCTCTTTCTTTCACAATTATTTCCTTTTTATGACTCTACACTTTTGTATCAAGAGCACAATAAAGATTGTTTTTGTTTTTGTTTGTTGTTTACTAGATTAGCACAGACGACTCCCGTCACAACATTCCCTTCGGATAAAGTTTATGCCCAAGCAACCCCGTAAAAGACTTTTAACGCATCTTATGTTTTCCCAAACTGTTTCAATTAATTATACCAAGGTTGTAACGGTTGTTTGAAGGGAACGACATAACAAAGCAATAGGTTTTGTAGAAAACGTAAATAAATATCATTTCTTGCACACCAACTTTCGCTACCTCCGGTAAACACTTGTTTAGCTGTGATGCTTTAAATGATACAAATTCAAAAAGCAGCCGCAGAGCCATCGCAAAATCTAGCAAGTTCACAAAAGAGCTTTTAAGGACCTGTTTTAAGGTCTCAGTTACCCATTTTTATTCCATTGAAATTTCAATGGTCATTATCCGTTATCATTCCCTTTTTTCGTGCACGAATCCGGAAAAAGGTACCGTTGCCAGCGTCTTGTATTTTTTAAGAACTTGCTAGCTCGAAGTAAAATTGATTAATTTTGTTTATTTATGTTGTTTTTGTTGTTGAGGTAGACCAAAATGTACAATTACCGATTTCTCTCGGTTCCTGTGGCATGCCTTTGTGGGATGCTGATCAGTGGTGAGCGAAACTGATTTTAAACAATGAGATTTCTTTGTGCATAATTAAAAGCTATCAGCCTCAAAAAGAACAAATAATCGAGAACAAGCAAACACCCAATGGACATGCGAAATAAAGTCACGCTTCATTAGGATTACGACATAAAACCAGCAACTGCTGTATTAATTCCTTGCATCGATTCGCTCATGTTGTCAAGTTCAACCGTCACAATTTGCTCGCCATAATGGGTCTAAAGAGTAAAATCACTGATGTTGACATCCCAGAAAATCTCTCTTGGCCACAGTTCGTGTTTCAGAACTTTGAACAATACGGTGACAAGACGGCAATACTAAGTACAGATCAGCTTCTTTCTTCATCCAAGAGGAACAAATTTGCTTTTAGATGTTGTTTTTCAGAGTCGAGCAGGATTCTCACGTCTTTCTCATATAGATGTTTAACTGCTCGAAAACCTGAAGATGCAGAAATCAGTATTTCAACGTGCTACAAGAAGTCACGACTTCAACAAATATTAATACATCTGACACTTAAATTCAGCGAATAAGTTAATCCCACTTCAATTGGCAGCTGCATATTATGGTATTTTCAACAAACCATCGTGCAATTTAATTGTAACTGAGGACTACGACTTGTGTATGTGTTATTGCGTGTAATACCGCGTTTCGCTGTAAAGTTCAGTGGAGTTTGGCTAAAATTTTTAATTTACTTTCTGGTTATGAATGTGCTGTATTTGTCCCAAGATTTTCTTGGTATCAACTTTGAAATGGCATTTCAGAGAACTGACTATGAGTTTGATGACATGTTATGTTTCGTTAAGGACATACCTGCACTGTACTACCTTTAGGCATTACTGTATGGTATAAATGATTTATATTGTATTATGAGATGATATTTATAATATATTTAAATGAAATTCATATGAAATATAAACCTATTTTAAGAACCTTGGTAGTCTAAATTTATACCGTTTATATAAGACCCTGTCAAGGCTAAATTAAAAAATCCAGGTTCTTATACGCGGGGTTTTACTGTAGTATTTATTATTTATTTCACTCATGGATGGTTTAACTTATGGATCAGGGTTGTGAATGGGACATTGAGTCAAATCCCTAAGTCGATAAAAACTTAATTAAATCGCTCTTTAAACATTCCTTGCATAAATAGAACATTTAATATGGAGTTTTATTATAATTTCTTCATTCAAACGTTTCGATTTTTTCAAAAAGACCCAGCCCGTGACTTTTGCATTTAATTGCCCCTCTATTATGCCTGAGTTGTTGTTATTGTTTAAATATGTTAAGGCACTGTAAAACATATTGCATTCTAATCTATGCATTCATAAATTTCCTTTGAACATTTGCAAGTGAATTTTTTTCAACCACAGTAAGAGGAAATGACAACCCTTGGTCTAGAACTGCATGGTAGCAGAACAATAACACAGGACATTTGCATGTTATTTGACTACAAGTACCAGAATCCTTCAGTTTGTTGCTTTCTTGTGCAAATCTGGGCTATTGCTGTATTTGCATGCAACAAGCCTCTGCGCTGGGTACCCGCTAAATTCGCCGGAAATCCCACGCACGCAAAAAACGTGACCACGTGGCCACCTTACCTAGTTCCAGGTCTTTGTTGGCCCTTAAAACACAGTTTAGGCTATTTTCAGACTATACCGGCCATAGGGCTTCTGTTCACACATAAGAACGGTTGTCAAAAGGTTGAGTTTGATCGTCCGGGTGAACGTAGTCCTGAATAGGACTGTTGTTGTTGACAGTGACTGACGTTTCGACAACCTGTGCGGTAGTCATCTTCAGAGTCAAAGTGAGTTGTGTCACGTCAGTTGATGGTATTATACTCTGGTTATTGATCTGATTGGTCAATTATGTCGCGATGTTATTGGTCGTCTGTCAGTTAAGCCGTGATGTTATTGGCTATGATTGGCTATGATTGGCTATGATTGGTGCGTTTTGATCCGTCTATTGTCACAGTTAAACAGTCGTCTATTGTTAGTCAAATTGTCAGTTCTCCAGTTGTTCTCTCGTAGTTAGTTTTCCTTGATCTCGTCAATAAGTCGTTTGTACGGCGCTGGTAACTGTTGGCTACGATTCAGTGGCCTTTGTTCTAAGTTAGTAAACCAGCTTTCTAAAGTAACAGGGGCACCCAACGACCGTTTTCTGGGAAATGATCTGAAATGGCTCGTTATGCATCCTGGAGTGCTTTAAAAGCAATATAAATGAATAATTCGCATCGCTAGAAAAATTTGATCTGTTCGGTCGTCCTAGGAGTGGTTTGACCCTCTCGAATTTTTTAGCGCTGTTTTTCGCCTTTCCCGAAAATAACAGCCTACAGTGAAAGCTTTCCGAAAACGTAAGATTACCTGACGAGCTTTTCCCTTGACCGAAATTTTTAGGGGTCCTTTCAAGTTTTCTCCGAAAACTTTATCTAGTGTGAGAATGTCTCCGAATTTTCTCGGGCGACGTAGAATGTATAGAAAATTCTAGGTGTAAAAGAAAAGGCATTTAAGTGATTTTAAAGCCAGTTGAAACGTCTAATGAATGTATAGAAAATTCTAGGTGTAAAAGAAAAAGTATTTAAGTGCACATGACCAAAATTTAAAGTTGCCAGCAGTAGTTTGTCCTCGCTCCTCGCCCCCACCCCCTCCCCACACACCCCCCAGGTGGCGATGAGCGAGCAAAGAAAAAAACAGTGGAAAAACGTCTGTTTTCGCGGGCTAAACTTCACTGAAACGCTGAAAGTTGCCTATTTTCTACACAGTTGACTGTAACTGCAAATGTCAGAAATGTGGCTTTATTAAAATTAGGTAGATCAGATACATGCGATGCCGAGAACAGTGCTACAATAGCGTTGTCTGGGTTATCCCTCCATCCGTAGTCTTGCTACGATACTGTCCTGAGTGTCCATCGACCGATACACAGGACTGACAGGCGCTATTCACGCGATGCGCGCGCTGATATAGCGCTCGCGTACGCGTAACCGGTAAGCCGGGGACCCTCAGAAAAGGGCCGTTGGGTTTTGAATGAGTTGTGTGAAATTTTTGCTAATGAGACTGTCAACCGGGTTTAAAAATTTTGCTCTATTTTTAGTTTACGAAAGCTACGAAATTTCTAGGTGATCTAGAGATTACTACAAAATCCGAAATTCTTAGGTGAACAAACCACACAAATCCCGAAACTCTGAGCCCAACAAACAGTCACCACGAAACATTTTCGAAATTTTTAGCTGTTCTTGGGCTCTCGAAAATTTTAGCCATTCTAGAGGGCTCCGAACAGATATTTCCGCGAAAACGGTCGTTGGGTGCCCCTGAAATAAGACGTTGATAGTAGTCTGTAGAATACGTTATACATGTCGCAGAGTCCCAGTCAATTTGATGTTTAGTCTTTAAATGGTGCTCAGCAATGTGATTGTTGACGTCACCATTCCTCGTTGGGCGTTTGTGTTCGGTGAGTCGCGTGCTTAGGTTTCTGCCGGTTTCACCAATGTAAGAAGCCTGGCAGTCGCAGCATTTGATCTTGTATACTCCCTGTCTGTCCTCCGGTTTGTCTTTGTCCTTGACATTAGTAAGCAGTCGCCGTAAAGTGGTTACCGGTTTGTGCGCAACACGTATATTGTAAGGTTGTAATATACGTGCAATAGTTTCAGAGGTGCCTCTGATGTACGGTATAGTCGCTGTCGTAACAAGGCCAGAGTTTGTCTGAGAGCTGGAATCAGTGTTACTTTGAGTGTTCCGTCTAACAAAGTCCGTGTTGTAATTGTTCTTACTAAAAACGTTGTTAAGATAATCAGTCTCGTCTTGTAGGCTGTCAGGTGAGTCGCAAACTAGTTGCGCTCGTCTCGTCAGAGTCCGGATAGTAGTAGCCTTGTGAGAGGACGGGTTGTACGAAGGCTGGTCTAGTAATCGGTCGGTATGTGTCGGTTTTCTGTAAATAGTCGTTTGTAGTTTGTTGTTGTCGCGAGTGACCAGGCAGTCTAGAAAAGGTATCTTACCATTTTCTTCGATCTCCTTGGTGAACTGTATGTCCGCGGTCTGTCTGTTAAGGTGTTCGTGAAAATCGTCAATTCCGTCTTTGTGTACGGCGGTGAATGTGTCGTCAACGTAACGTAACCAAAGAGGTACAGTTCGCGTGATTACGAGTATTCAGTATCAGTATTACTGATTACGAGTCTTCATAACCAATAACATCACGGCTTAACTGACAGACGACCAATAACATCGCGACATAATTGACCAATCAGATCAATAACCAGAGTATAATACCATCAACTGACGTGACACAACTCACTTTGACTCTGAAGATGACTACCGCAGTAAGAAATAAGCGTTGACAGGCCAAACACGACTCATAAGCTCGTGATAATGTGAAACGTGACCTTGAGAGTCTGCTTGAACAGTGGTTCTCTTGCTTTTTTCTCTCGCGCGAAGGTTACTAGCACTACACAGTGCAAGAGGTGTAGCATTCTAAACTTTGACTGAGTAATCTTGTTTTTGCCGCACTAAATCTTATATTTAGAGGTCATGAAGCAGGTTTGTTACAGCCAATGGCAAGTTAGTATTTTCGATCCTAGCCACCAGTATTTAAACAGTCTGCTTCGCTCTCTGTACCTAAGACTTTACCATAGTAGCAACTGACGAGGAACGCTATAGTTCCGAAACTGCAGTCTTGCTTAAGAATCCATAACAGTCGCACAGACGACTGTTAAGCAAAAACTTAAGAAAATACCTACGAAGGAACAACAAGACATCGCGCTCTAGTTCAAAGACTCACTTATGTTAAGAAAAACTAAATGGACTGTGTGAGCGCTAAGAGAATTATCTTGACTGACGCACGGCATATTTCTCCAAACTTTGTGTAGCTTTAGGTTTTAAGCTACAGCGTACAACTCATATCTGAAGATCGCACTATCCGTGTAATTTCAAAATCCTGCAAACCACACTATAGAGCTGGGCCCAGAGTCATACTGACATGGCAGGAAATAATCACATTCACGGACAAAGAAACTTGCATGCATGCATGTAGTTATTCAGATACAGCCATTTCGGAGAAAACCAAAAAAACTAAAATCTTTATTCAGCCGTAATAAACAGAGGTCAAAGGATATAAAACACTTTACAACTGCATCTGAAATCAAAGCCTATCAGGGACACCTACCGAAGCATAAACCACAGGAAATGATTACTCAGTATGCATGTAACAAACCTGCTTCATGACCTCTAAATATAAGATTTAGTGCGGCAAAAACAAGATTTACTCAGTCAAAGTTTAGAATGCTACACCTCTTGCACTGTGTAGTGCTAGTAACCTTCGCGCGAGAGAAAAAAGCAAGAGAACCACTGTTCAAGCAGACTCTCAAGGTCACGTTTCACATTATCACGAGCTTATGAGTCGTGTTTGGCTTGTCAACGCTTATTTCTTACTGAAATAAGACGTTGATAGTAGTCTGTAGAATACGTTATACATGTCGCAGAGTCCCAGTCAATTTGATGTTTCGTCTTTAAATGGTGCTCAGCAATGTGATTGTTGACGTCACCATTCCTCGTTGCGCGTTTGTGTTCGATCTTCTTACCAGGCAGTCTAGAAAAGGTATCTTACCATTTTCTTCGATCTCCTTGGTGAACTGTATGTCCGCGGTCTGTCTGTTAAGGTGTTCGTGAAAATCGTCAATTCCGTCTTTGTGTACGGCAGTGAATGTGTCGTCAACGTAACGTAACCAAAGAGGTACAGTCCGCGTGATTACGAGTATTCAGTATCAGTATTACTGATTACGAGTCTTCATAGCCAATAACATCACGGCTAAACTGACAGACGACCAATAACATCGCGACATAATTGACCAATCAGATCAATAACCAGAGTATAATACCATCAACTGACGTGACACAACTCAATTTGACTCTGAAGATGACTACCGCACAGGTTGTCGAAACGTCAGTCACTGTCAACAACAACAGTCCTATTCAGGACTACGTTCACCCGGACGATCAAACTCAACCTTTTGAAATGACTCCTGGGCTCAAACCTTTCACAGTTTCAAGAACGGTTGTGGCGGCGCGATTTCTGTGACGTAGCGAAACTACGGCGCCCCGATCTCTAAAGTGGATGGTCACATATCGGATAGATGTTTACACTATTACTGGATAGTTTTCATGGCGCCACGACAAGCTACCCAGTATAGTATGAACATAACCTTAGCCAACCATAAACGTCAAGATTTTTTTCCATCCTAGTTTCATGTTTAATAATTAAGAAACAATATGTAAACTTAATTTCATCAGTGTTTGACGCAAAGAATTGTCACCAGCTGAATATCAGTACTGCTCTAAGCAAAATGTAACCAATCACATACGACCGAGTAAATATGCTGAGATCTTTTGCGCCGTATTTTCCTCCTGCAAAAGTACTTGAAATAATTTATTAGATTCTTAGTATTAATTGCTGCTTTCTATCTCTTAGGCCGACGGTCTAACTGGTCGTTCATACACATTCCAGCAACTAACAGTGCTAACCCAAAAATTCGGCTCAGCTCTTACGAAAAGAGGCTTCAAAAAGGGCAACGTCTTTGCCATTTTGCTGCCTAACATCTCGGAATATCCCATAATATATTACGGTGTCATTTCGATTGGAGGAACAGTAACAACAACGAATCCTTTGTACACAGAGGACGAAATAGCGCATCAGCTGAAAGATGCAACCGCCCAACACATTATAACAATACCTTTGTTTACTCCGGGGTATCAAATATATTTAGGTCGATCTGATTTTGTGCGCAAACTGCGCCCTCATGAAAGAATTAAGCAAAGTTGAATAAATCTTCACTCAAGCCCTACAACACTTCCTCCGTTTGTTTCCTACAGACTACCTACAACGCGACATGTTGAATGTCAGCCACATGTGCACCAGAAAAGGGATGACCTCATCCGCGATGATTTCCTTAAATCGCACATGAAATAAACAACTATGCTAAACAACTAATAGGCCATTTCGAGTTGCCCAAGCCTCTGCTTCAAATCGAGTCTATGTGCTACGCTATTGATATGAGTATGATTTCGTATTCTCATGCAAATAAAACTCATTTTTACGTGAAAGGTTTCTCTCTTAGCCTTGTTTTGAAAGTAAGAGTTTCATGGAACTCGGAAACGGCCTATTTTTTTAGTATAAAAAACTTAGCACTAAAGATAAACGTGGATTAGACACTCGACTATTATAAATGGCTATTTGAAAAACAGGCGACTGTTATAAAATTTGCCATGTATCGTGTATTGTCTGGAAGGAGTTAGTGCAATAAACAGTTTGCTTGGCTAACTATATGTGTGATGTATGTGTGTCTAACTTTATTTTAGCACCAAAAAATCCCATCGTGTAGTACACTTCATTCACCAGTGATATCTTTGAACAGGAACGATGTGTAATAAAAAAATTGCAAATGTTTTGAAAAACGTTTACACAGAGGTAAGGGACGGGTCAGTATTTATCGCCTGGGGGGAGGGGGGCGGGCGGAGGATTTTGGGGAGGATCACTTGATTTTTAGGAGAACAAAAGTGGCATCAGTCGTAACTGAGAACCCAAAAGGGGTATCACTGAAAACTTTGGACGGATTAAGAGGGGGGACCACCAAATTTGTTTGGAAAATGAAGACATGGGGGGGGGGGATCGCGAAAGTCATCAAATGTTATTAGGGGGGATCACTTCAGTGAAGTAACTTTCAAAGGAGGGATCGGCTAAATTTCACCTTGTTTAGGCCCAAATCCTATTTCTCCCATTTCTCCGACTAAACTGTATATAGTTTTGGAGTGTTGTCCTAAAAATTTGTAACCTGGAAGCAATATATTGTGACAGCTATCTTCAGTAAGCCTTGTCTCAGATAGTGCTATGATATCTGGTTGATCGTTATTAAAGTACGGTTTTTAGACAAGCTGTGAATATTGAAATGCACTAAGCGAGAAACCTTTGTTTTTGATATTGTACATTCTTGATCTAGTTTGTTCGCGTGATATCTAGATTTAATAAATTCATCATTTCCTACCTCTTCATTCGCCCTATTTGGATTTTCAATAACGTCCTGAACAAGTCCATGGAGTCAAATAGGTTACTAGATGCGTGATAAATCCAAGCACCTGTTTCTTTTCTTCGTTAGATAAATTTAAAAATGGAAGTTCACTCAATGATTGCATTAAGTCTTAATCGAGTCTTTATACGTGGTAGTTGCCTTTAATACTTCTTGAAATTGAAGAGAAATTAAAAAAAAGAAACAAAATACCTGGCAACAAGGATCGACCAATTCAGCCACGCTAAAAGCGCTTATTGAATTCTCCAAGATCTTTATGGTCGAATACAAGGAACTACTCAGCTGTCTTGTCATTTCTAATGTAGACTCAGCCGTTCTGGGACAACATAAACTTCCGTTTAATACTTTTCCTAAATCTGTTCTTTTTTTTTTTTTTTTAAGTCATCTGGAGCTCGGAATAAAGCTTTTCCTCGTGCTAAAACTAGCCATAACATAACAGAGCTAAAAGCTTAAATTCTTACACTTAAAATAAAGTGTTTTTACTCACGAGGCCAGCATCTATTCTAAGTTTTTGGAACAAAAGACGAAAAAAAAGAGATTTCAGCTCCCGGCCTCAGGATTGTCTTAGTACATCAACATGGCCGTCGTTCCATTGTTTTGAACACCAATTGGGAATTTACGATCCGACGACGCAATTGCAAAGAGAAATTCAAAAAAACAATAGTTTAGAAGACAGAACGACAACTTTGCGCATATATCACACCTTTTTGGTCATTTCTTTGGTCATTTTCTTTTGCATGAATACCATAGTTAATTGAGTGGAATGGTTATGAAACCCGTCAGACTCCTTTGTTATATGTTTTTGTGGACCTGAAAGTGCACAACGTTCAAAAGAATTCCTATCATTTTGATTGTATTGACCAATAAAAACGTTGCATTAATTTATTCCGTAACAATTTGCCAACAGAAAACAAAGGATTGTGCACTTTCACGGTACTTCCAACATAAACTGCAGCACGGTTGTTCTCATCATTGATGTTTGCCGCTTTTCATAACCAGTCTCCTCTAATAACTATGATGAATACGAAGTTAAATTGCCTAATTTTACATTTTATGGAGGGCGTTAACAAGAGACCTAGAAATTTAATTTCACCTCTTCAACTTGGATAGGGATCCTAGGAACTCAACTCCAGGGGGGGCTCGCCTACTTTTGATAAGGTAAATGGGTAGGAATAATCGCGATCAAAACTGGAAGAACGAAAGAAATGTTTTGGCTGCCATCGAGTCTTCGGATCGTAAAGTTCCTGATATGACCGCCGAAACGAGCAACTGGCGACAAGGATCGACCAATTCAGCCACGCTAAAAGCGCTTATTGAACAACAACAACAACAACAACTTTGATTTAAACACGGTGGGTTTTAAAGCTAATATAGCTTATGGGGCCGTGTAAAAAATATTAAGGAAATAAAATAATAAAAATTATTAAAATTGAATGTAGTCAATAAAAGGTGAAATATGTACAATAAAAGATATGAGTACAATAAAAGATATGAGTACAATAAAAGATATGAGTAGAATTAATAAATTCTAATTCTTAAACTCTCCAAGATCTTCTTCATGGTCGAATACAAGTAACTACTTAGCTATCTTCTCCTTTCTAATGTAGATTCAGCCGTTATGGGACCAGTTAAATCTGTTTATGGCTCCGTACAGCTTCTTCCTTCTCTCAAAGATTCTGATTCAGCAAGGTCCGCGAAGCAAATTAAAAGAAATAACTGAACTGAAAAACTAGAATCTTGGTAAAGGATAACCGTCTAACACCATTTACAGATCGGGTTGTTACAAACAGCGAGGTAACTGATGAAATTAAAGAAAATTGTCTAACACCTTTTGATGATCCGTATCACAAACACAGCGAGCTGGGTACCTAATGCAAAATTCGAAAAGAAACCGGAGCTGGATACGTGAGGCTTGAAACCTGGTAAAAGAAGAAGTGTCTAACACCTATTGACGATCAAATTATTAAAAACGGTGAGATATCACTGATGCGAATTAAAGAAACCGGAACAGGATAGGCGTGAGACTTGAAAACTAGTAAAAGAAAACTGTCTCACATCATTTGATGATAAAGTTATTACAAACAGAGTGGAAACAAATGCAAATTAAAAATTAAATACCGAAACAAAAGAAGTCAAAGATATTAAAGTTTACACTGAATCTGAATATGGCTGATGAGGTATCAACTGGAATCAAAACAACTTGCATTCAATACAATAGCAATGGTAGATCTACATTTCATATTCAGGTTAGGAATTCATCTTATTTTTCTTTTCTTTTTTTTTTTTGAAGTCATCTGGAGCTCAAAGAGATTCTGATTTTTTCTGCCCGGAATAAAGCTTTTCCTCGTACTAAAACTAGCCATTACATAACAGAGCTAAAAGCTTAAATTCTTACGCTTAAAATAAAAAGTTATTACTCACGAGGCCAGAATCTATCTTAAGTTTTTGGAACAATGACGAAAAGAAAAGAGATTTCAGCTCCCGGCCACAGGATTCTCTTGGTACACCAACATGGCCGTCGTTCCATTGTTTTGAACACCAATTGGGACTTTACGATCCGACGACGCAATTGCAAAGAGAAATTCCAAAAAACAATAGTTTAGAAGGCAGAACGACAACTTTGCACATATATTACACCTTTTTTGGTCATTTCTTTGGTCATTTTCTGTTGCATGACTATTAAGTAAAATTGCCTAATTTTACATTTTATGGAGGGCGTTAACAAGAGACTACGAAATTTAGTTTCACTTCTTCAACTTGGATAGGGATCCTAGGAACTCAACTCCATGGGAGCTCGCCTACTTTTGATAAGGTAAATGGGTAGGAATAATCGCGATAAAAACTGGAAGAACGTAAATTCATTTTTTTAGCGATGTTTTGGCTGCCATCGAGTCTTCGGATCGTAAAGTTCCTGATATGACCGCCGAAACGAGCAACTGGCAACAAGGATCGACCAATTCAGCCACGCTAAAAGCGCTTATTGAACAACAACAACAACATCTTTCATTTAAAAACCGTGGGTTTTAAAGCTAATATAGCTTATGGGGCCATGTAAAAAATGTTAAGGAAATAAAATAATAAAAATTATTAAAATTGAATGTAGTCAATAAAAGGTGAAATATGTACAATAAATGATGTGAGTAGAATTCATGAATTCTAATCCTTGAATTCTCCAAGATCTTCTTCATGGTCGAATACAAGCAACTACTTAGCTGTCTTGTCCTTTCTAATGTAGATTCAGCCGTTCTGGGACCAGATAAATCTGTTTATGGCTCCCTACAGCTTCTTCCTTCACTCCGTCATAGATTCTGATTCAGCAAGGTCCATCCACGAAGCAAATTAAAAGAAATAACTGAACTGAAAAACTAGAATCTTGGTAAAGGATAACCGTCTAACACCATTTGCAGATCGAGTTATTACAAACAGCGAGGTAACTGATGAAATTAAAGAAAATTGTCTAACACCTTTTGATGATCAAGTTATCACAAACACAGCGAGCTGGTACCTAATGCAAAATTCGAAAAGAAACCGGAACTGGATACGTGAGGCTTGAAACCTGGTAAAAGAAGAAGTGTCTAACACCTATTGACGATCAAATTATTAAAAACGGTGAGATAACTGATGCGAATTAAAGAAACCGGAACAGGATAGGCGTGAGACTTGAAAACTAGTAAAAGAAAACTGTCTCACATTATTTGATAATAAAGTTATGAAAAACAAAGTGGAAACAAATGCAAATTGAAAATCAAATACCAAAACAAAAGAAGTCAAGGATATTAAAGTTTACACTGAATCTGAATATGGCTGATGAGGTATCAACTGGAATCAAAACAACTTCCCTTCAATAAAATAGCACTGGTAGATCTACATTTCATATTCAGGTTAGGAATTCATCTTCTTTTCCTTTTTTTTTTTTTGAAGTCATCTGGAGCTCAAAGAATTCTGATTTTTTCTGCCCGGAATAAAGCTTTTCCTCGTACTAAAACTAGCCATAACATAATAGAGCTAAAAGCTTAAATTCTTACACTTAAAATAAAGTGTTTTTACTCACGAGGCCAGAATCTATTCTAAGTTTTTGGAACAAAAAACGTAAAAAAAAAGAGATTTGAGCTCCCGGCCACAGGATTGTCTTGGTACACCAACATGGCCGTCGTTCCATTGTTTTGAACACCAATTGGGACTTTACGATCCGACGACGCAATTGCAAAGAGAAATTCCAAAAAACAATAGTTTAGAAGGCAGAATGACAACTTCGCACATATATCACACCTCCTTTGGTCATTTCTTTGGTCATTTTCTTTTGCATGACTACGAAGTAAAATTGCCTAATTTTACATTTTATGGAGGGCGTTAACAAGAGACTACGAAATTTAATTTCACTTCTTCAACTTGGATAGGGATCCTAGGCACTCAACTCCATGGGGGCTCGCCTACTTTTGATAAGGTAAATGGGTAGGAATAATCGCCATAAAAACTGGAAGAATCTAAATTCATTTTCTTAGCAATGTTTTGGCTGCCATCGAGTCTTCGGATCGTAAAGTTCCTGATATGACCGCCGAAACGTGCAACTGGCGACAAGGATCGACCAATTCAGCCACGCTAAAAGCGCTTATTGAACAACAACAACAACATCTTTTATTTAAACACGGTGGGTTTTAAAGCTAATATAGCTTATGGGGCCGTGTAAAAAATGTTAAGGAAATAAAATAATAAAAATTATTAAAATTGAATGTAGTCAATAAAAGGTGAAATATGTACAATAAAAGATGTGAGTAGAAAGTCTAATTCTTGAATTCTCCAAGATCTTCTTCATGGTCGACGAGTAACTACTTAGCTGTCTTGTCCTTTCTAACTTAGATTCAGCCGTTCTGGGACCAGATAAACTTCGAATTCCATTTAATACTTTTCCTAAATCTGTTTATGGCTCCGTACAGCTTCTTCCTTCTCTCCGTTAAAGATTCTGATTCAACTGAACTGAAAAACTAGAATCTTGGTAAAGGATAACCGTCTAACACCATTTGCAGATCGAGTTATTACAAACAGCGAGGTAACTGATGAAATTAAAGAAAATTGTCTAACACCTTTTGATGATCAAGTTATCACAAACACAGCGAGCTGGTACCTAATGCAAAATTCGAAAAGAAACCGGAACTGGATACGTGAGGCTTGAAACTTGGTAAAAGAAGAAGTGTCTAACACCTATTGACGATCAAATTATTAAAAACGGTGAGATAACTGATGCGAATTAAAGAAACCGGAACAGGATAGGCGTGAGACTTGAAAACTAGTAAAAGAAAACTGTCTCACATTATTTGATAATAAAGTTATGAAAAACAAAGTGGAAACAAATGCAAATTGAAAATCAAATACCAAAACAAAAGAAGTCAAGGATATTAAAGTTTACACTGAATCTGAATATGGCTGATGAGGTATCAACTGGAATCAAAACAACTTCCCTTCAATAAAATAGCACTGGTAGATCTACATTTCATATTCAGGTTAGGAATTCATCTTCTTTTCCTTTTTTTTTTTTGAAGTCATCTGGAGCTCAAAGAATTCTGATTTTTTCTGCCCGGAATAAAGCTTTTCCTCGTTCTAAAACTAGCCATAACACAATAGAGCTAAAAGCTCAAATTCTTACACTTAAAATAAAGTGTTTTTACTCACGAGGCCAGAATCTATTCTAAGTTTTTGGAACAAAAAACGTAAAAAAAAAAGAGATTTGAGCTCCCGGCCACAGGATTGTCTTGGTACACCAACATGGCCGTCGTTCCATTGTTTTGAACACCAATTGGGACTTTACGATCCGACGACGCAATTGCAAAGAGAAATTCCAAAAAACAATAGTTTAGAAGGCAGAATGACAACTTCGCACATATATCACACCTCCTTTGGTCATTTCTTTGGTCATTTTCTTTTGCATGACTACGAAGTAAAATTGCCTAATTTTACATTTTATGGAGGGCGTTAACAAGAGACTACGAAATTTAATTTCACTTCTTCAACTTGGATAGGGATCCTAGGCACTCAACTCCATGGGGACTCGCCTACTTTTGATAAGGTAAATGGGTAGGAATAATCGCCATAAAAACTGGAAGAATCTAAATTCATTTTCTTAGCAATGTTTTGGCTGCCATCGAGTCTTCGGATCGTAAAGTTCCTGATATGACCGCCGAAACGTGCAACTGGCGACAAGGATCGACCAATTCAGCCACGCTAAAAGCGCTTATTGAACAACAACAACAACAACAACATCTTTTATTTAAACACGGTGGGTTTTAAAGCTAATATAGCTTATGGGGCCGTGTAAAAAATGTTAAGGAAATAAAATAATAAAAATTATTAAAATTGAATGTAGTCAATAAAAGGTGAAATATGTACAATAAAAGATGTGAGTAGAAAGTCTAATTCTTGAATTCTCCAAGATCTTCTTCATGGTCGACGAGTAACTACTTAGCTGTCTTGTCCTTTCTAACTTAGATTCAGCCGTTCTGGGACCAGATAAACTTCGAATTCCATTTAATACTTTTCCTAAATCTGTTTATGGCTCCGTACAGCTTCTTCCTTCTCTCCGTCAAAGATTCTGATTCAACTGAACTGAAAAACTAGAATCTTGGTAAAGGATAACCGTCTAACACCATTTGCAGATCGAGTTATTACAAACAGCGAGGTAACTGATGAAATTAAAGAAAATTGTCTAACACCTTTTGATGATCAAGTTATCACAAACACAGCGAGCTGGGTACCTAATGCAAAATTCGACAAGAAACCGGAGCTGGATACGTGAGGCTTGAAACTTGGTAAAAGAAGAAGTGTCTAACACCTATTGACGATCAAATTATTAAAAACGTTGAGATAGCTGATGCGAATTAAAGAAACCGGAACAGGATGGGCGTGAAACTTGACAACTAGTAAAAGAAAACTTTCTCACATCATTTGATGATAAAGTTATTACAAACAGAGTGGAAACAAATGCAAATTAAAAATTAAATACCGAAACAAAAGAAGTCAAAGATATTAAAGTTTACCCTGAATCTGAATATGGCTGATGAGGTATCAACTGGAATCAAAACAACTTGCCTTCAATACAAAAGCAATGGTAGATCTACATTTCATATTCAGGTTAGGAATTCATCTTAATTTTCCTTTTTTTTTAAATCTGGAGCTCAAAGAGATTCTGATTTTTTCTGCCCGGATTAAAGCTTTTCCTCGTGCTAAAACTAGCCATAACATAACAGAGCTAAAAGCTTAAATTCTTACACTTAAGATAAAGTGTTTTACTTACGAGGCCAGCATCTATTCTAAGTTTTTGGAACAAAAGACGAAAAAAAAGAGATTTCAACTCCCTGCCACTGACGATTGTCTTGGTACACCAACATGGCCGTCGTTCCATTGTTTTGAACACCAATTGGGACTTTACGATCCGACGACGCAATTGCAAAGAGAAATTCCAAAAAACAATAGTTTAGAAGGCAGAAGGACAACTTTGCACATATAACACATCTTTTTGGTCATTTCTTTGGTCATTTTCTTTTGCATGACTACGAAGTAAAATTGCCTAATTTTACATTTTATGGAGGGCGTTAACAAGAGACTACGAAATTTAATTTCACTTCTTTAACTTGGATAGGGATCCTAGGAACTCAACTCCGGGGGAGCTTGCCTACTTTTGATAAGGTAAATGGGTAGGAATAATCGCGATAAAAACTGGAAGAACGTAAATTCATTTTTTAAGCGATGTTTTGGCTGCCATCGAGTCTTCGGATCGTAAAGTTCCTGATATGACCGCCGAAACGTTGTGTGAAAACTCTTTTTAGTTTATAGACCGTATTTCTATGTTTCTCCAATTCCGTGCAAAGTTCTTCTACATATAAACAGCTACCGTTGACCAAATTTGAATGACGTTTTGCGATATTGGTACAAATTACGCCAGTTTTACAGAATATCAAGAGAACTAGTGACTGCACACCGACGAGAATCCCCTGGGGACGAGGTTAAGCATGGCAGCTTAGCTGTATGGTTAGAAATGGAAAAAATTGCCCAGAAACAGGCAAATGAAGATGGTTGAACTTTACATCGATCGAGGTATATGTAAGCAAGTTTTTACGTCTAAAATATTTTGATGAGTAAAGGCCTAGGTCAAACGTCGAACTCTTCATGATCCGAACCAAACTCTAATTTGGGTGGACCTAAAATAAGTTTAAGATCGTCGAACTTAGGATGCGTCGAACCAATCAACTGAATCAGATCAGTAAAAAAAGGTTTCCCGAACGAGTCTAAATATACGTTATCATACAAATTTTTTTTTTTTTTACTTTAGTTCGTCGCATGTGAAGATCGACGTTTTTTCCGCCGACTATCTTCCGACGATATATCCGTCTGAAGCAGATGAATAGAACTTGTTTGGCGATCCAAACTCATCCAGGCGAACTTAACTGAGCCGGACGTCGAACTTTTCATGAACTTAGCTCACTAACGTTGGTTCGTCTTATGCAATGTTTGACGTTTGGCCTAGCCCTAATTTTACAATTATTGTATGGCTTTCGTATGATATGAAGAGGCAGATCTGGGACGAACAGGTCGATGCTCTCCTGTTGATTTGTCTAATAATAATCCGCTTTATTTCAGGCTCATTAACCTCATCCAATAATTGCTAATTCTCCGTAAGAAGAAAATGTTTTCAAAGTAAGCATGTTTTTACGTCTGAAATATTTTTAATGAGAAATAAAACAATTATATAATTTATTAAGCTTTCTCAATGGTATGAATTTTTAGGCAGATCTGGAAGGATGTTGATGCCTCCCGATCGATCTACCTAGTGCTTTATTTCAGGCTCAGCCTCATCAAATAATTGCTAATTCTCCGTATGAAGAAATTAAATGTTTTCGAAAAAATTTCTAACCCATCTCGCTAATTCTATTTTGCCACCAACTCCTGGTCCCCAGAGGATTCCCAAAATAAATACTGTAGTCGGGACATCACTTGAAACTGTAACAGTTTTATTAACGACATGAAGCTATGCAACTCCCATGGGAATAGCAACAAGTGCAAATCCCAGGATAACTGAAAAAACTTAAAGTTAACATTCCCGACACTTTCAACTTGTCAACTGACTGAAGCAAGCTTCTTATCCATTTTCTTATGCTGATAAGCTCGGCCAATGTACTCTAGTGTATTTTCTTGTAAAAGCGAGTGGACCGTCTTTTGAGTCTTTTACCCTGGAGAAACGGGTCGGCTACCGTGTAGTTTCATAACTACCTCTGGGAAATAATTTCGCCAGTGAAACGTAACTGTTACTAATTTACGAAAAAAAAGGTTCACCTACCCTAACCGTTTAAGGTCTCTACCGGGCACTTTGGGCGGCATTTTTTTTTTCTAAACAAAGTCGTATTAGGCGCTCATGGCTGGAACTGAATTAATAATGACCTGAATTAATTCTCCAACTTGCAATTAATATGTGCAACATAACTTCACAAGTTAGTGAACCATTCTGTGATCTGTTTAAGTTTCAAATTTAAAAGGAAACTTTAGACAATCCCAAGGAATAGATTCAACCTATTAAGAAAATTCTCTGGCTCGAATGATTGATTCAGCTCACACATATAAATAAACTATGAATATTTCTTAAATAAGGGTAAAAATTAGCAAGAAATAACGTCGGTGTTGATCTCGCCATGACATCATTTTTAAATGACGAAATGAGCTTTAAATCGACTTAACAATTTGTGGTTTGAAAAAGGAAACAAATTTATGTAAGTCAAGTTTTCTTCGCACTTCTGAAGCACCAGCTGAAGAATCGAAGTGCGATGCATAATTTAACTGTCTCATGTCTGAGACCTTGCTTACATGGAGTGGGAGACCCCGGTCTAGTGGGGTTGGTTTCTTTTGTTTTGTGTCCTCCAGAGCGTGAAAACAAAAGAAACCAACCCCACTAGACCGGGGTCCCCCACTCCATGTAAACAGGCCCTGAAATGTTTTTATAAAGAAAAATTCCATTTTTTCAGTCCTCAAACTGCGTATATAACAAGTCAATTTTAGTTACTTTTTAGTTCATTTTGTGTCATAGCGACATCGAAACGTTTCTTTTCTAAAAAACTTTTCTCGCTAATTTTTATTCATCATTGTCTGACATAATCTATTTCAAGTCGACTAAATGACTATTTCACCTGAGGTAATTGAATCTTACGCCTAGTCGTCTTTAGGTTAAATTGAAAGGAAACCCTATATAAATTATGCCATCTCAAGATACGACTTAAACTTGATAAAAATTGTCCGAATCAAATGAAATTTTATCATTACCGACATATCACCGCTTCACCAACGGTTACTGAATTATCTCATGATTGCGTCGGCTTTAGTTTCAAATTGTTTTCAGTGGTGGATCGTATAAAGAGAAGCATCTCACAGACGTACGTTACAGTTGCCTCTGTCTAGGTCAAGTCGATTCAGACTGTCTCCGTCGATCAGTTTGATTTGTAACAAGGGGGAACATACATCAGGAAATCAGGTAAACATCCACTATAAGAAAACATTGTCTTTCTTATCTCTTTGTATATCAGTATTTTTAATAACAAGTAGTCGGATCGTGTTGGGACGACCTAAACTTTAAAGAACTGTGTCACGAAATTTATCGAAGTTCACACAGTTAATTGAGCTGCTTCCAAATTAAGTAAAGCAGAAAAATAACGGCTCAAAACATTTAAGGAAGGTACAAATAACACAGCAAATACAAAAGATTAAGACGCGGATGGAAAAACTTGAATAAGATTAAAACGGATTGCAAATGCCGTTTTTGAAAACTTGTTAGCCTAACAGTTTTTAAAATTTTATTCTCGTTGTTTGTAACGTTTGATATAATGCTTCGGAAAAGATATTTGTTTGATACGAAGTTGTGATTTTATATTTTATAGTAAATGTTGGGTTTATGTCAAGTTCCTTACTTTCCTTAGACGCGTTATTTACAATATTAACCCAGTGAACAAAGATAGCGTGACACATTCCCTCTAACTGTGTGGTAAACTAAACTTGCATGCAATAAAAATAGCAAAATGTTTTGTTTATTTCTTAATTTATTTCGTTATATCATTAATTTTAACGTACTCCAGTTGTTATTCGTAAGGCTTGCTTGAGGTCCCTTTTCCCTGTTAGCTCGCAAAATATAGAGGAATATCTCCCTCATAAAAACCACAAGAGACCCAGTCACTGGTTTCTTAGTAAAGAAGGTATTCAGTAACTGATCATGACTGTTCAGCTAACAGAATTGGAACTTTGAAAGTCCACAGATGCTTTTTTGTTTAATGAAACTGAACTACAG
>OZ037782.1:14244090-14251590 GCA_964035525.1 Porites cylindrica | reverse complement strand
TCCTCTTAAACCAGGGTCTGTCATCTGTCTCTTGTGAACACCGGTTTAGGGTTAAATTAGGGCAGGGGAAAATAAGGTCATTTATTTTTTTCTGAAATAGGATAAGGGTTACATGAAACATGCCGAACGCCCCCTCTCGAACGTTTTTAGGAGTACCCTTTTGGCTAGAAAACAACAACAATAAATAAAGACATAAATAAGGTCGTAAATCGGCGCGATGGTGCTTCCAGGATTTTTTTGACATATTAATACTCAACGGAAATTCTTCAATTCCTTTTCATCAACTAAGTTCTAAAAAGTATTTGAACCTGATCCAATATCGTCAAACACCACCTAACAAGGCGTTCAAAAAGATCAAACACGTTGGTCCAGTATTGAAATCCTTACGTAGCACGGAGGGGAATTGCTTTCATATTTTACAAATGGTTAATGTCAAAACCTCCAAAAATTTGCCAAGAATTAGCCACCAAAATCATAAGGATAGTTCAGGAACTCAACGTTTAATTTTATTTCTTTTTCCTGCAGGGCTCAATTCAGTCCACACCATCTTCGTGCGTCACCACAACCGGATAGCAACATTTTTACGCAACAACAATAATAACAATTGGGACGACGAGAGAATTTATCAGGAAACCAGAAGAATCATCGGGGCACAACTGCAAGTGATAACGTACAAAGAATTCCTGCCATTGATTTTGAGTCCTGAAGTGGTAAGTGGAATGTCAGTATGCTTAAGTCGCCCCATGTCGAGGGAATCCAAGACAGTCTTGGATTCTGGACCCCACGCAGTGGATTGCGGATTCCATGTACTGGATTCCAGTCTATGTCAGTGGAAGTTTGGACTCTGGATTCCGATCGTTAGTGGGATTTCGGATTCCTTGAACTGTATTCTGGATTCCAAAACCCAGGATTCCGGATTCCTGACTGGCCTACGTAGCAAGCGTTTCCGTTTGGTTTCGGAGCAAAAAAAGACCGTGGAAAGGGATTTTCGGTTTTGACCGCGCGAGAAATGAAACGAGAACAAAAAATAAAAGAGGGGGAGGGGAAGGGGAAGGAAGGTTTAAGGAAAGGAAGGAAAGTTTACTTCCTTTCTTCCCCAACCCCTCCCTGCTGTTTTACTTGCGCCATTTTTTGCGCGGTCTTTAACTCTTGTTCCTCATTCTTTGCTCCTAAACCGTACAGAAACGCTTGCTACGCAGGCTAGGATTCCACAAGCAACATATTTTCCCAGATTCTGGATTCTAAAAGAAAAATTTTTCCCGGATACAGACATGGGGCGACTTAAATAATGCCGATCCGAGAAAGGCGGAAAGCAATTTCCTTTGTTCTGGTAAATGCGTTCTCTTTACTTAGAAAGAAATGCTTTCTTTTTTACACAGAAAATACATGAACCTACACTAAGGCAGTTTACGAAGTAAAACTTCATTTAGAAAGGCTGTTTCTTTGTGTTAAAAGAGTTCGACTATTATCAGAAGAGTTTACAATTTCACATGTCCCTCATGTGAAATTTCTGTGTTATTAAGATTATGTCATAAGGAACTTGGTCAGAAAACTAAGGATTAATATGCATGCTGATTGAAAGGTTTTTGTAAATTTTGCACTGTTCATTGAAAAGATCAGCCCAAAGTGCCATTGGCCCTGCAGGACAAAGTCTGATTAACCCCGATAGAAGGAGCCAAATTAGAACCAAAGAATGGCTACTCACCGAAATGCCTCCATTTTTAGGGCTAGAACAGATCTTTTTTTAGTTACAATGTGCCTGCTAAAAACTTGTGGTCAGGACTGCAATGTAACTACTATTTGCAGACTAAGTAGCACGTCTAACTACACAACATGATCTGTTGCAGCCGTAGGAAATTATTCAAGGTCACAAGTCTTACAAGAGTCCCACACTGGCCTGAACCTGAGCTGCTTGATATATCTTGCAAATAATTATAACGATAACCCTTTCTTATTGCTTCCTTTTTCCTCATATTTTAGATCAAAAGATTTGGTCTCAGGTTACTTGAGGGAGGAACGTTTTTCAGAGGCTACAACAAAGGAGTTAATGCTCAAATGACAAATGGCTTTTCCGTAGCGGCTTACCGATTTGGCCACAGTTTGGTTCAGGAGATTTTTAGACGACTGCGTGAAAATGGTAAAAAAGAGTTTCGGCCTATTCCTGTATTGGACTTTGGTAATCCACAGTACTTGTACGAGAGGTGTCAAGGAGGTATAGATGCTATCTTGCGGGGCTTAACACAAGACCCTTCAGGGAAAATTGATGGGTGAGTGGACGAACTTACAGTCAAAGGGATCATTCGTAAATCCATAGATTTTGTTTTAATTTAATTAGGATATTTTCAATCGGCGAGAAAATTGTCAAGGTGTTGTCCTAAAATGAGGGGAACTTAAGAAAACAAAACAATCAACACTCCTCCCATCCATTCGAAGTTGGGTTTTTGTTGTTTGTACAAGTAGCTCGAACAGCGGCACAACATTGCGAGGACAGGGTGGGGGAGAGAAAGCTTTATTTTCCCCTTTTTTGAGTTGCCAAAACGCCAGAGAGGTACTTTAGGGCCAAAGTTTCTCAACTAATTTTGTCATCGATTGTTTTCCAACGGAGACTTGTGATCTCAGATTCACTTGATTTGCTATTTTAAAAAACGAAAAATTCGAAAATAGACTCATTCTTTAGCGTACCAGCAACACATTGGCCAGAATTGAACTGGTGAGTTCAACCCACTACGAGGTCCTTTTCTAGGGCGTATCTTATGTGTAGGCCAGAAGGCACGTGCGTACTTTAAAAATGTCAAAACAAAAACAAAATAGACATTTTGATTGATCTGATTGAAAAATATCGGTATCGTCTCCGAAAAACTGTATCGAAACTCCTTACAAGGCGGCAAAAGCCCTTGCTTAGAGCAATAGAAAAACGATGAAATAAGGCAAATGCAGTTTGGCTAATATATATATTTGCCATTTTCTTTGAACATTTTGCCCATTACGAGGTGAGTGTGAGTCACGTGACTTTGGTTGAGAAAGGAAACGTTTATCAGATAAATGCAAGCGTGGATATAAAACTGCTTGCCAAGTTTCACAAAGCTGAGAGAAATGGTTCTACTTGAAGTCAAAATCAACTAAAATTGTGGTTCAGCCAAGTCTTTTAAGACACATGAATCGCATTTCTTTAAATTTTAGCCAATTAATTTTATATACTGTTTTATTTTTTAGGAGATTTTCGAGTTCCGTACAAGAAGAGCTCCGTCGTGGCGAAGGCGATCTGTCTGATTTAATCAGCATCAATATTCAAAGAGGACGTGAACATGGAGTTCCGGGATACACTAAGTATCGTAACCTGGAGTTATGCGGACTGTCAAAAGTGAAAAGTTTCAACGATTTGACAAAAAAGGCTGGTTTTAAAGCAGAAGACGTTGCAAATTTGAAGAAGGTTTACAGAGACGTGCGTGATATTGACTTGTTCGTTGGAGGTGAGTGATACAGAGCTTACACTTTTTGGTAGACTTGCTACAAGTCGACCCCGTTAAAAGTGAGCGAAGCGAGGTCGCGCAGCGACCTAGCGAGCGACGAAGTCTTGAGGTCGACTTGTTTCGCCTGAATGGATTTGAATCATATTAAGTTACTAGAAATACGTGAATCGCAGGACTTCGTATGGCATTTCGGGGGAACTGCAAGAAGTAAGAAGAAACGGAAATAAATCAATTAACATATAGGCTGTGTCGGGAGCGGCGTGAAATATCACTCACTGCACTGTCCTATTGGTAATTGTCATGACGCCATCGGTAGAATTTTCGACCGGTGAATTTCGCACCAAACAGAGTGGCAAAATGGCATAACCAACCACGAAAAAAAATAAATTATTGGCTCTAACTCTGTCACTCATGATAGTATAGGTCCTAGAAAAAAAAATCACTGAAAAATTCGAAGAAATAAAATGGTATAACTATGCAAACGTTTGCTGAGTGTCAAGGAATAAATAAATAAATAAATCTGAAGAAGAAAATTCAGCAGAGATGGTTTACCTTGCAATAGTATATTTCCGTTAGTGTATAAGAGCGCTTGGGAGCCACTTCAGCCAATGTGTTTTTTTCGCTGTTGCCTTAACTTGTTTTTTTTTTTTATTTCCTTTCACAATAATATTCTTATTTGCATCCAGTAAGTAGATTTAATTTGCTTATCCATTCTTAGGAATGCTGGAAGCAAATAAAGGGTCAGAAGCCCTGGGACCAACTTTTCAATGCATTATAGCCAAGCAGTTCCAGCGCCTCAGAATCGGAGATCGTTTTTGGCACGAAAATGCCCCAGACCCAAGCTTGAAGACCGATCGAACGGCGTTCAATGCTCCCATGCTACGTGAGATCAGGAAAACAACGTTTGCCAAGATACTCTGCGACAATGCAGACAAAATCTCGAATATTAACCCGACGGTGCTGAAGCCGTCAAGCTCAAAGACACCTTGCAACGCCTTGCCAACGGTTAGTCTTACACCATGGATAACGCCACATCGGGACTCAGGGTAAGTTTTTTTTTTACAACAACTGAACGACTTTTCACGCGCTGATTGGTCGAAAGCTATGATCGATAGGAGTACAGACCATGTAAAATTGTTGTCGATTTGGTAATTTGCCTATAATGATAGTACCATGTTACCATGCATATTTTCCTGATCTGACCGCATTCTGATCGTGTGGTTAATTATGATTGGGACAAGCATTGGAATTAGGATTATGATTATATCATGATTGATCAAGATTTTGATTGTTATGTTGCTGCTGATGATTATGTTGATGATGATGATGATGATGATGTCGTTGATGATGATGATGACGACGACGACGACGACGACGACGACGATCGCTGATGATGATAACGGGGAGCTTAAGCAACGGCAAGGCAACGAGACCGGCAAAAAAGTAATAGGGTTAGATTGGCAAAAAAACAACTTTGCACGTGCATCACGCTTTTTTGTACATTTCTTAGCCGTCATTGCACGACTACAACGTGAAAGTGCCTAATTTCACGTTTTGTCGAAGACGGGAAAACGGACAACAACTTTCTTTTTCTTTTCCTGAACTTTGATTAAGTCCTTTAGAATTCAACTCAAAAAGAAATTGCCGACATTGGTCGAATTAAACGAGATGGAATAAGCGCCAAAAAGTTCGAGGCAGGGCGAATTCACTTTTTAAGTGACGTTCTCGTAGCCGTCGCCGTCGTTGTTGCTGAAGCTCCCTAATGATGATGATGGTGATGGTGTTGGTAGTGGTGATGGTGATGGTGGTGGTGGTGGTGGTTGAGATAGTGATATCAATGTCAGTTAGACACGATTGCTCGAAAAGGAAAACGAGAGTTCAACCAGTAGAGATACCACCTCAACTAGACTAAGTTGTACAAATAAAGTTAAAATATTAACATCTTCTCTACCCACAGATCACCTGACGATGATGATGAAGGCGGTGATTCATCTGATGATGACCCCAATTTTTGAATATTGCCTCCTCAACCGCAAAAATGACCGTATTCCCGAAAAGGTCTTTGCTTAAATCGTAGACTAGATAAACAACTATCATAAAACTGTCATGCATAGTGTATATTGTTTTCAAAAAATGCAATAAAGACTTTTGCTTGGCTATAAATATCTGTGTCTTTTATGTACGGTATATAATTTACTTTTGCAATACAGGAACCTCGGAGAGGGATCGGGGCTCGGGGCGTGGGGAGGAGGCACTTTTTGAGATGATTGGGGGAAAATTTCAGTATTACCTGGTTTCAGTTTTAGATCATCCGAGTTTCATAACATACCACAATTCAGGGAAATAACTTTAGTAAGAAATTTTTCATTTACATGCTGACTTCATTTCAAACTTTACAACACCCTTCTTTCAGATTTCAGATTTTGTGTTTTTTTACACTGTCTGACAAGAGGTTAATACAGAAATTACAATGCATTACAAAAGCACGAAAAAAATAAAGAACGAAATTAATTACATAAGTCATGAAAGGTGAAATGTGCGCAGTGACCAAAGGAGCTTAGGCTTTCGAGTCGGTCACTGCCAGGTGCAACTAACTGGCGTAGACATTTACGCCGCCATAATTATGCTAATTTCATTCTTTGTTCATCTTATTTCCTTTATTTCAGACTTTTAAACCTACAGCTTGCGTCATTTCGTTTTAATGCCTTTTGTTGAGAGAGCGGTTAGATCATCGACAGATTATCGACTGTAAAATTAACATGATAATGGCGTTAACCATCTGTCTTTTGGATCATTGTGTCTCTGAATGACCGAAGGTTTAATTTGTTCGGCTCGGAAATAAACATGATAAAGTTTATTTGTTACTGAATACTGCTCTTTTTGCTACCTTCTATCAACGCAGGGGCGTAGCTAGGGGGGTCCTGGGATGCCCCCCTCCCCACCTTTGTGACATATTAACCGATAAGCAGCGAGACTGAAATAGAGTTTATTCCATCCTAATTTCTTTTCATTTTGCAACATTTCCCTTTTTATCTTTTCCAGTTCAAGGGGCATCCGCTTATTTTCAACTTTAAAGCGCTATTATGGCAAAAATAACCATTAAAAATTTGGTGCAATTACACCTTAATACTCCCCACTAACATGGTCACCCTTACGGGTTCCCGGTCAAAATGGACGTTAAACCATTTATGGATTAACATAACATATAACACAAACTGTTAAGCCTTTATTTTGACACGATGTGATTTAAACTAGCCAAAACTTTTGTGAGGTTTTGAGATATATATACATATGAAACATTTAATGGAATGGCCAAGAACAAAAGGTAAAATCTAAGATCTAAAATATTGATTTTCATTTTAAAACTGAACCACTTTCTCTGTACCGAGATGTTAGGGTAATAAGTCGTGCTCTCATTTCCTTAAAATTTAGTTTAGTTATTCTATAATTATAAGTTCCAAAGAACTGGGAAAGGCTAATGAGTCTGTCAAGTCTGAGTCTGTCTACAAAGCCATAGGTTTTGCAGAAAACGTAAATAAATATCATTTCTTGTACACCAACTTCCGCTGCCTTCAGTAAACACTGGTTTAGCCGTGATTTTTTAAATGATACAAATGTTTAAACATTATTCATTTAAATTCAAAAAGCAGTCGCAGACGAGCCATCACAAAATCTAGCAAGTTCGCAAGGAGCTTTTAAGGACCTGTTTTAAGGTTTCAGTTACCCATTTTTATTCTATTGAAATTTCTATGGTCATTATCCGTTATCATTCTCTCAGTTTGGTGCACGAATCCGGAAAAACTTGTACCGTTGCAAGCGTCTTGCATTTTTTCAGAACTTGCTAGCTCGAAGTAAAATTCATTAATTTTGTTTATTTATGTTGTTTTTGTTGTTGAGGGCGACCAGAATATACAATTACCAATTTCTCTCGGTTCCTACGGCCTGCCTTTGTGGGATGCTGATCAGTGGTGAGTGAAATTGATTTTAAACAATGAGTTTTCTTTGTGCATAATTAAAAGCTATCAGCCTC
>OZ037782.1:14174090-14236590 GCA_964035525.1 Porites cylindrica | reverse complement strand
CCGCCACGAAAATCATACCGGATAGGGCTTCTGTTCACACATAAGAACGGTTGTGGCGGCGCGATTTTTGTGACGTAGCGAAACTACGCCCTGCCAATCTCCAGAGGAGAGTGCGGTGCTCACACTGTACCGGCTATAGCTTTTCGTGGCGCCACGAAAAGCTATAGCCGGTATAGTATGAAGATAACCTTAGCCAACCACAAACGTCAAGATTTTTTTTCCAACCTAGTTTCATGTTTAATAATTAGGAAACAATATGAAAATTTAAGGTGACTCGACCCAGTCTTTTTGGGGGGGTACCATCCTACTTTGAAGTTCTCTGGTATCTCCACATTTACTTTTATCGTAAGTCTAACACATAGAATGGATAACATATAGATCAATCTACAATATAACATAAAATTTTTGGCGATCGGAGTAAATGTCACGTGGTTATAATGCCACGCCCCTTTGAGGTCTGAGTCGAAAATCGGTGGTTGCTGGCACTTTTTTGTGAAAATCTCTCGGCTACACATAGTGCGCATTAGTGCCTTGCGCTGAACAGAGTTTCACCAAAATCGCAAAGACCCAATTCGAGAAATTCAGCGGTTTCCAAATTTAGGTCATAATTTATGCGAAAATGATAAGCAAACTTTACACGGATTATATCTAATAAACCAAGAGATTTATCCTTTTATTTTGGGCATCGTTATAACAGATGGGTCCTTGCAAGTCAGCAAAACGCTTTAGGGCCTTGTAAATGCGCGCGATTTCGAGCAAAGCAAACATATAGAAATTATAGTTTTCGCTATTTGTTGACGTTTGTCAGCGTTTGAGAGTCCTTCTCACGAAAAAATCATTTTCTTAAAAATTCGTAGTTTTTTTTCCTTCAAATGTTTTCAGGGCCACAATAGATTAACTAACTACCCGGACTCAGAATTTCATGGTCATTGAAAAACTGTGACATTATCTTCTATAAGCTCAAACTTGAGTAAACATTGAAGATTTTTAGCGTTTTGGCTGAGTTTGTGCTTTGGGAGTTGTCTATTGTTTCTAGTCTGTCATTATACAGCATTCTTGTTCAGCACGCGTGCAATGACCACGCTTGGCTGACCTCCGAATGCTCACCGAGATATTCCCGTCACGAGTTGGTTTAATTATTGGCTTGCATTAAACCTATGAAAAAATGATATTTTTGTAATAGTAAGTAGACTTAGTGTGTAGCACTTCTTGATTTTTTTGCAAAGACACAAGAAGCACGAGAATTGATTAAAAATTGTTAGTTAAACCTCTATGTATCACGCGATGGCCTGTCTCACTGTACCAAGATTATAATATCTCGGTGAGCATTCGGAAGTCAGCCAAGCGCGGTCATTGCACGCGTGCTGAACAAGAATGCTGTATCATGACAGACTAGAAACAATAGACAACTCCCAAAGCACAAACTCAGCTAAAACGCTAAAAATCTTCAATGTTTACTCAATTTTGGGCTTATAGAAGATAATGTCACAGTTTTTCAATGACCATGGAATTCTGAGTCCGGGTAGTTAGTTAATCAATTGTGGCCCTGAAAAAATTTGAAGGAAAAAAAACTACGAATTTTTAAGAAAATGCTTTTTTCGTGAGAAGGACTCTCAAACGCTGACAAACGTCAACAAATAGCGAAAACTATAATTTCTATATGTTTGCTTTGCTCGAAATCGCGCGCATTTACAAGGCCCTAAAGCGTTTTGCTGACTTGCAAGGACCCATCTGTTATAACGATGCCCAAAATAAAGGGATAAATCTCTTGGTTTATTAGATATAATCCGTGTAAAGTTTGCTTATCATTTTCGCATAAATTATGACCTAAAATTTGGAAACCAGTGAATTTCTCGAATTGGGTCTTTGCGATTTTGGTGAAACTCTGTTCAGCGCAAGGCTCTAATGCGCACTACGTGTAGCCGAGAGATTTTCAAAAAAAAATGCCGGCAACAGCCGATTTTCGACTCAGACCTCAAAGGGGCGTGGCATTATAACCACGTGACATTTACTCCGATCGCCAAAATATTTTATGTTATATTGTAGATTGATCTATATGTTATCCATTCTTTGTGTTAGACTTACGATAAAAGTAAAGGTGGGGATACCAGAGAGCTTCAAAGTAGGATGGTACCCACCCAAAAAAACTGGGTCGAGTCACCTTAATTTCATCAGTGTTTGACGCAAAGAATTGTCACCAGCTGAATATCAGTACTGCTCTAAGCAAAATGGTAACCAATCACATACGACCAAGTAAATATGCTGAGATCTTTTGCACCGTATTTTCCTCCTGCAAAAGTACTTTAAATAATTTATTAGATTATTGGTATTAATTGCTGCTTTCTATCTCTTAGGCCGACGGTCTAACTGGTCGTTCATACACATTCCAGCAACTAACAGTGCTAACAAAAAAATGCGGCTCAGCTCTTACGAAAAGAGGCTTCAAAAAGGGCAACGTCTTTGCCATTTTGCTGCCTAATATCCCGGAATACCCCATAATATATTACGGTGTCATTTTGATCGGAGGAACAGTAACAACAATGAATCCTTTGTACACAGAGGACGAAATAGCGCATCAGCTGAAAGATGCAACCGCCCAACACATTATAACAATACCTTTGTTTGCTGAAAAGGTGAAACAAAGCGCTTCAAAAGTCGGTATAGAAACTGTGTTTGTTGTCGGGGAAGCCGACGGCTGCGAGCCTTTCTCGGCCCTCCTCCAAGACGATGGTGAAGACTTTCCAGAAGATGTGCAATTCGACCCAAAGAATGACATCGCCTGCTTAGCCTACTCCAGTGGAACAACGGGTTCTCCGAAAGGAGTCATGCTGACTCATTTTAATCTGATTGCAGATGCCTCTATTGCCCTTCATGAACGTTTTTATTTGTTGAACGAAAAGCCAGTCGTTCTTGGGCTGTTGCCCTTTTTTCACGCTTTTGGACAGATGACATCTTTGTCGTGTGCTTTGCTGAAAGGCGCAACTGTTGTTTGTGTAGCGAAGTTTGAGCCGGAGTCTTTCCTCAAGATAATGCAGGACTATAAGGTATAAGCAATCTGAATTAGACTCTAAAAATTGCTTTAAAAAATAATTTCTTCGAATATCGCTTGGTTTCATTCATGTATACCAGTCCTACAATAGGCGACAACATTAGTTGAAACACTTTGCCCTAAAGGACTTTTCTGACGTTTTCCTGACTTTAAAAGGGGAAAATAAAGCTTCCCCTCCCCCATCACCCCAGTTCGAGCTTCCTTCAGAACACAGCAAACAACTCCACTTTGAATGGAGGGGAGAGGGAAGGGGTGTGGATTGTTTTGTTCTCTGAAGTTACTCTATTTAAGTACAATGTGTCAATGTCTTTGTCGCCTATTGTTGGCTATTACAAAGAGACGTCACTAGAACTCTGTGATCAATCCTCAGGTTAGCCACGCAGCCATTGTGCCCTCTACTTTGATGTTTTTAGCCAAAAGTCCGCTGGTCGAACAGTTCGACCTATCAAGTTTGCAAGATGTTTCGTGTGGAGCAGCGCCTCTTGGCGAAGATCTGTCAAAAGTCCTGATGGCCCGCCTCCCGTCCATAAAGTGGCTACGACAAGGTAACGAATGTGAGCAGTTATGGTTTAGAAATTCAAATTCGTCTTAGGACCATTGGCAGTTCATATCAAACGCTGTAACGTGTGAAAAATGTAAATGACTCGCTCGGTGGCTAGTTGAAGTATAATTCACCATTTTCGATTATTCTATACGCTTTGTTTCTCCCAAAATATTTGCGTTTCTATTCTTTTCACTTTTATCTTGGGACGCTTGCAAGGCCAGCAAGAGAAATGGGAAACAACATTCGTATTTAAAATTTTGGAGGGCAAACAAAATGCATGATGGGCAATGCGAAAATAGAGAATTGACCCTTTATATGAAACTGAAAAAAATAATGCCATCCAGGCGCATCTAATTTATGCCAAAGATTACCGAGTAGCGTTCGAGGGCTATTATTTTTCTGAAATTTAACAAAGTGTCAACATTCACCAATCTGTATGAGGTGGATTAGACTGCAAAACAGTCGGTTTTTTTCTCAAAATCAGTAAAGAAATCGGTAAAGCGTGGTGTACGAGTCTTACGCGCGCGAAGCGCGCGAGCCTCACACGCCCTACGGGCGTGTGAGGCGAGAGAAAAAAACCGATCTCTCCCCAGTCTCACTCTCCGTTTTCAGCCTCGTTCCAGACCTTTACTTACTTGAATACGCAAAAATACGGACTGTTTTGCAGTCTAGAGGTGGATCTAAATTGTGAGTTTTAGAACGAAATCTTAAAGTCTACCTTTTGAAATGAAAGCTACTGAGAAGTACGTTCCTGTTACTGTGAGTGGTTCTAACTTTTGAGTCTGTGAATGAAATCCCAAAGTTTCAGCTTTTAAATTGAAGCTGCTGAATAGCACTCCTCTTTTCTTGATCTTGGATTAAGATGAAATCGGCGACCCATCAGTGAAATGATGTTCTATACTTTGGGTAGGTTACGGTATGACTGAACTTAGCCCTGTTAGTCACGTTTCTCCCTGCGACGATAGCATCAAACACGGATCTATTGGGCTGCTGCTACCAAATCTGGAGTGTAAAGTAAGTGTATATATTGTGAGAATAAGTGACTTGCTAATATGGAATGACAAAAATAATGGCAATGCAGAAGAATCATAAAAGCGACATAAAGACAAATGCGACGACAATGACAGTCACGATGACGATCCGACGACGGCCAAGGCAACGTGAACGGCAAAAAAGCATAGGTTAAGGGCCTGTTCACATGGAGGTGGGGGACCCCAGATAGGTGAGGTAACATGTGGCGTGTCACCCCACCTATACTGTAAACGTGATCAAATTATAATGAGAGATTATATGGACAGACGGGTTACCTCACCTTCCTGGGTTCCCCCACCTCCATGTAAACAGGCCCTTAGATTAGCAAATCAACAACTTTGCACGTGCATCACGCTTTTTTGTGACATTTCTTTGCCGTTGTTTCACGACTACGACGTGAAAGTGCCTTATTTCACGTTTTGTCGAGGACGGGAACACTAGACAACTTTCTTTTTCTTTTCCTGAACTCTGATACAAATTAAATTAAACGAGATAGAATAAGCGTCATAAAGTTAAAGGCAGACAGCATTCACTTTTTAAGTCAGCGATGATGATGATGATGATGATGATGATGATGACGGGCGCGATCCATTGAACCAAGCCGGCTATTCCGTAATATTTCCTGAAACTTGGCTCACAAGCTGAGTAATCGCGGATTTTATTGAAGGTGAAGCGTTTCTGTCGGATATGTGATCGGAAATTTGCTGTTCTAGCTTGACCATTTCGATCAGTTTTCAGTACCAAAACTTTTTAAAATTGGGTCCAAAACTGAATGGATTTGTTCAAGCTTACGAGCCTAGAAAGCGATATTCGTCCCAATATAAATAGCAAAAAAAAACATTACCCCAAAATCGCCTTCCATTCAAGCCGCAAAATTTGTAGCCTGCGAAGTAGGCGTATTTTGCAGCGCGAAGCATGATTCTATATGTTCCCCCACCATTTTGGAAGTTAAAGGGTGACGGCCAGCCGCTCCTCCCTTAGTTTTTCAATTGCTGTCAAGATGGCGGCCGCGACAAATATACTTGTGAGCTTTCTTTAAAAAAACGCCTGCTCTGCAGTCTAAAAAATTTGTAAAGATCATTTTCGACGACCAAGATGACCACGACCACGACGACGCTAATGATGATACCGTATAATGATGATGATGATGATTTTAGATGAACTACAAATGGAATTATCATTTAACAAACATCTTGTTTTTGCAGATTGTCAATATTGAAAATGGGGCTGAACTTGGCCCTAATGAAGACGGGGAAATCTGCGTAAGAGGTCCTACTGTTATGAAAGGTAGGAAGCAACAGTAAGATGCGGAAATGAGAGGCTTTCATACATGGTTCTAAGAGTGAGACATTTTAACTTATGCAGTTGAAAGAAAAAAGCCTACAATAAAAGTATTGTCTCTCTTCTCAACTCATGCAAAATTAAAATATATTCGATAAACTGAAACGACTACAGTAGTATTCAAACCACTTTTATCTCGTTTTTAGCGTCAGACTTTGGCAAGAAAATTGTCGGCTTGTAAAATGATTTGAGAGTTACTTGAGGAAACAAACTGTCATTTTCACGTTCATTAGCACTATGGCAACCAATTCCATTAAAGAAGTTGTTAATTATTACAGTTAAATTATTGGCGTTTTGATGTTTTCTGATGGAAGCGTGAGGCGAGCACCACTTTTCAACAAAATTTCAAAATTAAGGAAAGTTTTCGTTGCATAACGTTTTCAAAGTACCCAGGCTGACAGCGAATAGGTACCAGGGGCCCGTTTCTCTAAAGTCCCGGAAACTTCTAGGGCCCGAATTCAAAAATTCAAACCGAAATATATACTGAAGAATAAGAGCTCGGCTCCTGGCTAGCGAACTACTCCATTTTGTTTTATTAACTGGTCGTGTTATCATGTTTGATGAAAAACTATTGAAAACTCTATCTTGTATGTAAACACCAACGGCTTACGGGCCCTTTAATTATCGGGACCTTTGAGAAACAGGCCCCATAGAGGATCAAGTTCAGCATGAAATAATACGTATAATTGGCTCTTCGCTGATACGCCCAGAACCTCTCATGATCCAGTTCCTGGCGTCAAGTTTTTTAAAAAATAACAGGGAATTTGAAGACTGTATTTCCCTTAAGAAAGCCCCTGCCGTTGTGGTTATCTTGATTTCCACAGGGCTCCTAATGAGTATTTTGAATCTCTTCAGGGTACTTGAATAACCCAGAAGCCACTTCGCAGACTATTGACAGCGATGGATGGCTACACACGGGCGATATTGGACATTACGACGAAGACGAATATTTTTTTGTCGTTGACCGACTCAAGGAGCTCATCAAATACAAAGGATTTCAGGTACTTCGTCAGTTTATGTGTATTAATCAAGTGCTTTGTTTTCTCTACGACAGTGAGGTTGAAATTGCCAAAAATTGTTTTTGATTGTAAGCATGTGCCATCGTTCTGTCCTGAGCTTTGTTTTGGGGCAGGACCTGCAGTTCGTCAGGAACTAGAAATTTAGAGGAGACCATTATGAGTGGGAGCCAGCCTATATTTCACGCTAAAGAGTAAAAGATTCTAAACTTGTTCTAAATTACATAATTATTTTTCAGTACACGTGACGATGCTTTGTCTTTCTAGGTTGCCCCGGCCGAGTTGGAAAATCTCCTTATTTCCCATCCAGCAATATTGGATGCTGGCGTGATCGGAGTTCCTGATCCTAGAGCGGGTGAGCTGCCAAAGGCGTTTGTCGTACGAAAACCGGACGAACGTATTACAGAAGAAGAAATAGAAAAATTTGTTGAGGAGCGGGTAGCTCCACACAAGGCTTTAAGAGGAGGAGTGCAGTTCATTGATCAGATACCAAGGGCTCTAAGCGGAAAGATACTGCGTAGGCAGCTCAAAGAAATGTCGAAAGCACAGATGGAGACTTTGGTTGAAGACAGGGTCAAGGAGGAGGGAGCAAATGTACTTAAAAGTAAATACCCGGATGTTGAGATCCCGGATAATCTCTCATGGACGGAGTTTGTCTTTAAACATTTTGATGAGTATGGAGATAGAGACGCTATAGTAAGTGTTACAGTTGATTAAAGAAATGGCCGTAATGCACACGAAAAAGAAACATTTAAAATCTAATATATGTTTTAAGTTCAGGTACAGCGGAGTCAGTAGATAAGCACCTTCCTCATGCCATAAAGATCCCTCATTATTTCAGTTATTTAACAGAGAGCATAGCCATAGGCCATTCGATCGATATCGATACAGTTTTCTTTACAGACACGCAGATTTTCTACCTTAATCCTGTTTGAAGAGTACACTCTTTATTAAGCTAACATCAACTAACACGAGTGGATGAAGTCCCAAGCTATTTTCACCATATTTTTCTGTAAACCAAACCTGTATTCAAAGGACACTACTGAACTTCAAGGATCCTTAACAAAACACGTTGCTCATACGTTCATGAATAGACCATTTCACAGTTGTGGGCTTAGTAACCTAGTCTTCGAGTGAAAGTGAGGCTGAGGTTGACCTTGTTTTGATACAGACCTCTTTTGTTTTCTTATTGAAATTATGCTGGAAAAATACTAGTTAGCATAAGAAAAACATGATTTACGTGTGAAAGAAGAAAAGGCTGTATCAAAATAAGGTCAACTCCAGCCTCGTTGTCATCCAAAACTGTAAAATGCTCTATCAGCAGTGGAAAACTGAATCAACAGCTGAAGGCGAAACAATATTATTGATTCTGCTATATCAGTTCTAAATTTTGTTCATTTAACGAACGTTAACAGTTTTGAGTTAATGTCATGCATTTCGTAGGATTGGGTGGGATATACGTGTAGTGTCCACCAAACAATTAATTCGCTTGGGCTACACGTCTTGATTTACCTTTTTAAAATGATTTTAAAAAAGTGATTTTAAAATTGCAATTTTTTTCTAGCAATAACAGGTGGAATTACATTTAAAGAAAACATTCTATTTTCATTCTGTTCAATCCTCAAAACGAATCAAAGCACCCATAAAATAATGATAAAAAAGTTCTTCTACTAGCTGATCCCGAGATTTCTTAAGTACTGTTTAAAAAACGAGCAGGGGACCTGATCATACACGACTGAGAGTTTTTTGAACGGTTGTTGATAAACTCATTCTTGCACTAATATTTAGAATTGGGGTTATTATGGTCGAACAAATTGGTTGTATATAACGTAAATAAAGACACTCATATGTGGGTCATGTAGCAGCTGTTCGGAAGAGATGTCACCAATGGTGCGTTTCCCTAACCCCAAACAATACTAAAACAATTGAAAGAATGACATGTCATTGTTTCCTGCGACCAATTAGGAGAGACCTTACGAGCAGCTTCTACACTCTCATGAAACATTAATTTCCCCTTTTTTTTTCTTTATGAATTATTAATGAGTTTTTGAACCACTGTAAAAATCATATTTATTGCAGACGGACAGCGTAACAAGCAGATCATACTCATTCCAGCAAGTCAAAGATCTGAGCAGACGTTGTGCCTCGGCGCTAAACAAAAGAGGCTTCAAAAAGGGCGACGTATTTGCGCTGTTTTTGCCAAATGTACCACAATTTCCAGTCGTTTACTTCGGCGTATTACAAGCAGGAGGCGTAGTTACCTCGGCAAACCCGCTTTTCACGACGGAGGAATTGGCTAAACAACTGAAACAAGCCGATGCCAAGTGGATACTGACTGTGCCCCAGTTGGTGCATCGGGCAAAAGAGGCCATGGGGGAACTGGGGCGAGAAAACGTTTTTGTGGTTGGTGACGTGGATGGGTGCGAGTCTGTCTCAGTACTTCTCAAAGACGATGGTTCAAGTGTACCCGAGGTCACGATCAACCCCAAAGAAGATGCAGCAGTGATTCCCTTTTCCAGTGGAACTACTGGCCACCCAAAGGGAGTTGTCCTGACCCACTACAATCTCATAGCGTGCGGGAGCATAATGCGCGCTAAGGGTTTCCTGAGCTTTGATGAGACGACGGTTCTTTTGGCATTTCTGCCATTTTTCCATAGTTTCGGTATGGTCGCCAATATGTCTATGGGACTTCATTCGGGCAGCTCCCTTGTCACTATGCCGCGTTTTGAACGAGAAAAGTTCCTTAAAGCTCTTCAGCGGTTCGAGGTTAGTTAGATGGGTGTTGCTTAACTTAATCTTCCATTGGTTTAGGTTTTCGAAATATGTTGGTTCTGAAAGACACTAAAATGTGAAATAATGTGCATCTTCTGCATGAAGGATATGACAGTTTTGGATTTCCTGCCGTGAAAAATCCGTTGAACTAGTAAAACACTTCTGCTAGCATTTTTTTCGCAAGCATATGTAAAAAAGCACAATCAGAAGGTTACAATGGGATTAGATACCCTCTACAGCCTTTATTCAATACCCCCTCTCCCTATTCTTGGTTTGCAAGCACGTCACAAGGCGGCCATGTTGGTGGTCAATGCAATAAACATTTTTTTGTAGTATAGAATTTACATAAAAATGAAGTTTAAATCCAAAAGGAGAGAAATGCTTTCATTGTTCTTGATCACCAACATGGCCGCCGTGACGTCAGATGCAAATTAGCGATTCTGCTTGGTGAGAATTGTAAGGTCAAAGGAATTTACAGATTTAAAAGTTAGAATGACAGATTACCTCGCCAAGAAATGTTCTAGTGGTGAAAAGGTTAAACAAAATTCTTCTAACGTACTTCTTATTTTTTTAAGGTGACCCACTTATCCGTGGTACCCCCCGTGGCGCTTATGTTAGCTAAACATCCGGACGTTGACAACTTTGATTTATCGTACCTGACCGAAATTACTTGTGGGGCGGCTCCCCTGGGACAAGAATTGTCCAAAGCGCTGATGGACAGACTACCCCTACTGGGTAGTGTTAGGCAAGGTGGGTAGCCTGTGTGACGAAGAAGAAATAAGAAAACTCGGGTGCTTACCATTTACACAAACCACCCGGGTGGAAATCTTGTGCATAGATAGAAAAGTATAAACAAAATTTTCACGAGGTGGGAGAACAAACCGCTACAAAGTATATCCAAATCAGCTGAGCAGCCTGAAAAGAATAGAAAAATTGTATCACCACAAATCACAGCCCATATTATCTGAAGCTAGCCAAAAGAAAATGCGCGAACCATTTGATTTTCCAACCGGTAATTCCGGTTTTCCCATGTAAATGGTAAGGGGCCCTGTCAATCTAACAAGGATTGTGAGATACAAAGTTTCAAAATTACACAAGATCGATACTAGTCGTGACTCCGCTCTGGTCGGGAAATTATTAGAAAAGTATTAGTTAAGATCCTGCTAATTCATTTATTGGCGCAATGACCACATTCTTTACATCACTCAACCTCTCTATTTTCTCAGAAACGCTGTTGGAAAGAACACGACAAAATATTAATGCGAGCAATATAACCGCGCGAACGACGAGGAAAAAAGGGCGAGGAGCTTGACCTCGGTGAAGGTACAAACACCTCTGGGGAGACGAGGAATTTACTTTTTTTTTCGAAAGTTGATTACAGTCTCTCAAGCCGACAGACTTTATTTATCTTGCCTAGGGGGTTCCCGCTTTTAGATGTTTTGCCATTCAAATGTAACCAAATGTATTCTTCTCCCAAGATCTTTTGTATACTTTGCTTCCTCGCACAACTCCTAGTAACCGTCAGATACGAAGACCACCATCTTTGTTTTTCTTCCACTACTCCCGACAGGTTATGGTATGACGGAGCTCAGTCCAGTGTGTCACATGACTCCAGCTGGTAACGACAAACATGGTTCTCTGGGGGTCCTTCTGCCAAACTTGCGATGTAAGGTAAAACTATTAGGTTATCTCGATCGGGAGACCGGTTGCATGCATCAAATGAGGAGACCTCACATTCACCATAACATTACCTACGCGTGGCTCTCAGCACTTTATACACTCTTTGTTTACATGTCTATTTGTTGTTCCCACAGTGATAAAAAAGAATGCCCCATTTTCAGCGAAGGCGTTCATTTTCATAGCCAAAATCTTAAGTAACTTTAGTGCAGTGATGAAGTGGGCTTCCTGTGCAAAGCCAAGCCCCTAGGAGTTATGGTTGTGCAATAAAGAGAAAAGTGAAAGCTTGCTTTTTTATGTGAGAAACTGCTTGCATCAATTCAAGGATCTCTCAGGAGTACAAATATTACAGTCACCCCAGGTATAACTCTTTGCTTCGGCACGTTATCAAAAATGCTTGTTTTGTTTTTCAGTGCTCTGAGGGCAATCTTCACGTTAGAAATTTTCTCAATGGCTGTAGCAGTTGTGAGGAATTAGCGATATTTAATACTTCATTATAGAGTTAATCCTCAGGTTCCTTATATGCGCTCACGTCCGCAGGTTGTTGACGTGGAGACTGGGGAAGCTCTCGGCCCAGGACAAGACGGCGAGATTTGTGTTAAAGGACCTACAGTCATGAAAGGTATAAATCCAGCAGTAATCAAGGCAACGTCCTCCCCCATAACGATCAGTTTCCCCCGCTTTTCAACTCAAACAAACCAGGCAGCTTGAAGTTTAAGCAATTTGTCCTCCATTATTTAAGGTGTCATTGACTTGCATCTGACCAATTTCGATAAATTAAAATTCATACTTGGCTCCGAGGCTTGGGGGAATAAAACAAAAAGAATCATCTTGACGCCCAGCGATGAACAACATGTTTTTTTTATTTTGTTTCCCCAAGCCTCACACAAAACATCATGTCTAATATTATTTACTATGGCCACGCTACTTCCTAATATGCACAGCATGTATAGTTCCTTATTTTTCATTCTCTTCAGGTTATCTAAACAACCCAGAAGCGACAGCTCAGACGATTGACAGTGATGGCTGGCTACACACAGGGGATATTGGACATTACGACCAAGATGAACATTTCTTCATCGTCGACAGAGTCAAAGAACTAATAAAATACAAGGGTTATCAGGTACCTTCGATATTAATTTATTTCACGCAAACCGTAGTACATATGTTGACCTAAAAGAGGATAGCAAGCGAAAAATCTGTTTTGACTATGCTTATATAGTTTCTGAAGATATCTCGTACACATGATCACGGATTCAGGTACTGCCCATTGTTCGAGAACACACTGTGTACGATGAGATTCTCTTTTCGGGGTTTATTGTGTTTATGCCGTTTAGAAATTTTGACAATTATTTCGTGTCGTAGGTCCCACCGGCTGAACTGGAAGCTCTTCTTATTTCTCATCCGGACATCGAAGACGCAGCAGTCATTGGGGTCCCGGATATCGAGAGTGGTGAATTGCCAAGGGCTTTTGTGGTACGCAAGGCAAACGCAACGCTCACAGAAGACGACGTTGAGACATTTGTGGAGGAAAATGTCGCTCCTTATAAGAAATTACGAGGCGGTGTCGAGTTTATCGACGAAATCCCTAAGTCCTTGAGTGGCAAAATACTACGGCGAGAATTGAGGGACAAAGTGAAGGAATTGGCTAAAGTAGAAAAACCCATGAATACAAATCGGAGCTTCCGAAGAAGAAGTCAAAAGCAACAAGGAACTACGAATGCAAACGGAGCGGCGATGCCCCGGAATGTAGCAGCCAAATCCACTTGCTGTGTTATTATTTAGTTACCGTAAGGCGCGTTATTATTACCTCATCAAAGTCCTCCGTTTTTTAGCTTTTGCGCATTACAATTTTTTTTAATATTATTATTAATTAATTTTTTTTTTTTTTTGCAATTTTTAGAAATAGAATATTTTTGTAGAAGTTTACAATTTAGGCTTTTTAAAAGACGGGTAGCAATAACAAGGGTTAAGGTACGGAAAAACGGGCAACAAAAAACGTGCCTATCTTACAAGTTGCCGAGGGGTACTTCACTCGGCATGTGATAACTGTTTATCGTTGTACTGCACGAGACGTCTCTATCACGCCTGAATCACCCCCAGTCGTCTCTCATTATTAGTATTTGGCAATTAATGAGTAGAGTCAACTTGGAGACGCACTGGGGACGAGTCAGTTATCATGACACTGAAAAAAAATGACTGAATATCAAATAATTGTGAAATATTCATATCATAAACTCATGAGCAATATTTTTCTGATAGCCGTTGGTTGTCTTACTGTATCCAGAGAATTTAATTTGCTATGTTTTAATTTATTCTTAAAATTTCAAGTCTGCATTTATTTTATGGTTCGAGATTCTAAAACGTGCTACCAGAAACTTTTAAACTTTATAACTGAGGTGTACACCCTGAAAACCGACAACTTTTTCACCTCGTGTCCCAAGCGTTCAAATAGTGGTGAGCGGCGAGAAATGGAGAACGGAAGGGGGAAAAACGTACCTATAAAGTGCTTTATTCGCCAAGAGAACTTTCTATTTGGTTTAGACCATTTGTTAGCCACTACAAACTTGACTACGGCGCACTAAAACACAAATAAATAATAATAACGATAATAATAATAATAATAATAATAATAATAATAATAATAATAATAATAATAATAAAATTTTACCTTGACGTTTAGTGTGCTTCGATAGATCAGATACAACTACCAATCACAGCACGCGTAGGAATCAATGCATTCAGCGTAAAAGAAAGTAGGTCATGAAGTGATCCAGTCAAAAATACATTGAACCTCTCTAAGGCAAAAACGTTGCTATTCATATTGTTCTTTTGAACCCGAAATGCATTATTACAGTCGACTCAGCTCACTTTTCTCGGAGATTAGTGAGTATTTATAGTAAGTGTAGACATGAGTCGAGACAACGGAGTGTCCGTTGCAGACGTAAGGCAGAGAGATCAGTGTTTAAAATTCAATATTCGTCACTCCAATGCTGTTGATTTGCTCGGTTTTTAAAGAAAATCCTTAAATAACAATGACCGAGACCAGGTTTTAAGAGCCCGCGAAACTGAGCGCCCTAACCAAACCCTTGTTTTCACTAAACCCGCTGGATGCCAACCTGGTTGAGGTCATTGTTATCTAAGGTTTTCCTGTTTTTAAACCTACGTAAGCAAGAAATAAGTAAAAGATTTAAAAGACCAGCCACCGTAATGATACAAAAGCTTCCAGGAAATGGAAAAATATATTTTCCCAGATTCCTGCAAAAAAAAAATGGCAGGGGACTCGCCCATCACAGAAAATTTTTTGCAATTCACAATCTGTGAATAAAGTCGGTTTGGGAAAAAATACCAAAACTGGCGACCAAAATCAATCTTAGGACAAGAATTTCACATAATTTCCCCCCCATAAAGGGTTTTCCATGTCCCAAAAATTTCCCTTCAGTGGGATTTCTATGTCCCAATAACTGAACCCTTTGATGGATTTTTCTTGTCTCAATAACTCCCCTATATTGGGATTTACACGTCCCAATAATTCCCCTATATTGGGATTTACACGTCCCAATAATTCCCCTATATTGGGATTCACATGTCCCAATAATTCCCCTATATAGGGAATAACTTGGGAATAACTTGGGAATAACTGGGGGAAAAATTCACAGCCTATTCCCAATATTGGGATGTAAAAGAAAAGTAGACATTTTTTCCCTAATAAAACCCCAAAATCTCCCCAAAATGGGAATATCTTGTCCCAAATTTTCTCCATGAATGGGAAAAATTTAATGGGAATCTCGAAAAGTTGCCTGTGCATTCCCGTCCCCAGAGCCACTCGACCACGTGACCAAAAAGGAAAACGACAGTTTCTGGGGACAAGAATTGCCGAAGTTTGAAATGAATGTCACACGGGTAAGGGAGTTAGAGACGTAAATTGCCGGCGCCATAAAAATAGTTCGTTCTCAGGCCTTTATAAAACGTTAGTTAGTTCGTTTTTCCGTTTCTTTTTTCCTCTTGTTTTTAAATGTTTCATTCTTTTCCTTCTTTGTTTTACATCTTTAGAACAGGACGTTACTATCGGTCCCGCCCCCCCCACCCCCGGGCCTAATCCCGGACTTCCCATTCCGTGACACATAGTTGCGTGACCTTTAAACTTATCTGACTCGTGATCACCATGATTTAAGCACGATGGTCGATATTTCGCAAGTGAACAGTATTACCGTACGTATTGTAGGAAAACGTATAGTTTCTTGTATGTGACTGGGAGATGGAGCTCAGAAGCAAGTACCCAGACTTCCATATTCCTGATAATGTATCCTGGCCTCAAATTGTCTATCAGGATTTTGATAAATATGGCGAGAAGACCGCAATTGTGAGTACAGTAGAAGCTTAATCTCTTAGCTCTTATATTTGATATAAAGTATATTGATCAGACTCGATGGTAAGTTCTAGTCGAGAAAACAAAAACAAGTTTTACTACGACGAACTATACTAGTTTGTTCTCACCCGTCCTTTGAAACTTGTGTCTCTTAAGTGCTCCAATAAAAGTATTACTCCCAAAATTACCTCCCAGACCTTTGGAGAAGTTGCCCTCAGCAATATAAAATATATCTGATATATGTCCAGACAAGCGTTTTAACGAATGTCTGCAACGTATACTTTCTATCGAAATAAGAATTTGAGTATCCCTTTGAGGATACTGAAATTGCCATAATATTATGACACTTAGTAATGACACCAACTTTCTCCAAGCTTCATTGTGAAACCTAATAATGTTGTTTACTTTTAATATCAGAATTAAAAGGTATATTTCAGTCGAAATTTCAAGTTTTAGCACTTGCTGCTTAGTCATAGTCATGTAGAGTCAATGCAGATGTGTAAGTCTCGCAATACTAGCCCTCATTCGATATACAGTTGAACCTCCATTAAGCGGCCGGCATGCACCACCTATTATGTGGCCACACTCTATTAAACAGCCACAAATCAAAGTCTCAAAATAATTGTAGGAAAGAATTGGAAATTAAATCTTTATTAAGGGGCCATGGCTACCTACTGGCCATCCCAAAACAGTTCTACCATTGTTGTAATACCACCTCTATTAAGCGGCCATCAAGCCCTTGGTACACTTAGTTTGGCTTCATTGTAATAATATGATGAAGGAAAATACAGTTCAAGATACAAGGTGATGACTGATTGTGAACCAGTAATGATCAGTAATGCTTCTCCTGTTGCACATTTCAAAATCTAGTGATGTTTCTGCTACAGACAATGCAAATGATGAACCTCTACTGATCAGCCAACCTCCATTAAACGGCCACTAACGGGTACCCCGAGAGACGCCGCTTAATGGAGGTTCAACTGTATTAAAATTCTAACATGACTCCGAGTGCTGCTTTCTGGTCATTTTCATTATTTGGTTTGGTTTTCTTTCTAGGAATCATGAGACAAAAGGGCCGTAAAAAATGTGTAATTTTGTCCCTAAATCCTAGCAGTGATGTTAGAATTTCATTATATCAAATGTGGGCTGTTAACCCCCCACGCCATCAAATATTGAGAATTGATAGGGGAGAGATGATAGATGGCATCATATTGCGTGACAAAAGACGTCATTTGTGCCAAAAATGCTCGCTGATTCCTATCGACGTATATAGCACATAAACAGTTCATATTTAGCATATTATCGCTTAAATTACAGTGGCATACCAGAATTTATGGGGAAAATTTATGGGGAAAATTTATGGTCGGAAAGTCGAGTCTACAAGAAATAGCAACTTTGGCAATTATCCGGGAGATATCAGACTCTAAACTGGAGACCGGGAGATAGAGTCCAAAATCTGGAGTCTCCCGGATTAGCCGGGAGAGTTGACAGTACTGCTGTTGTGATAAGACGTTAGGGCAAATATATCCTTTTTTTCAAGAAAAGAAATATCAATCGAACATTTGTTTAAGTTTTTTTGGCCAGCAGGAGATAGATTAGCCTGTGAACCGCAGACGTATTTCCGGTCACCGCTTCTCTGAGGGAGAGAAGCCATGACTGGAAATACGTCTGCGGTTCACAGGCTAGAGATAGATGAGTACAATAATATCATGGTGGATCTTCCAGTTACTCACCCTTTATATAACTCCTTATTGAATTTTACACTATGTATGCAGTTAACAACAATATATTACTTGTAAATCAGTAAAACAAAGCTTAATTTCTCCTACATGTGTAGTATTTAAGTTACCAAAGGAGAAGTAGTCTTTAAAAAACTGTTTGGCTGATTCATTCATTTACTGTATTCTGAGGGTTAGTGAGGGGATGCAAACAAATTATAATGTTATTGTTCTCTCCCATTAACCATTTTCTTCCCCCAGGAAACCTAATTAATTTTCAACAAATTTAAAAACAATGCACACTCAAAACCTGGATGTAACTTTGGCTACATTTACTCTATTTTCAAAGTTCATGTTTAGAGACTTAGGTAGAAATCTCAAGTCAACTGGCTGGCACTTATAAACATGACCAAGGAGTTGAACCTGAACATACATGTATAGCTACCTAGAACAAATCCAACCAGCTGTCGGAGTGGGACTGAAACTGGGATCCTTCTCATTACCTACATCTATGACAGTCACCACTGGGTGTAGCTGCTTCCTATGTGAAACCTGGATAACATCTTTTATTGGAACATGGAAGGTTTCTGAAATCCCTCATTTAAAACATATAATTAAAGGTATATAGAATGGTAATGGGAAGGAGGCTTGTGGCATAAAAATGTGTTGAGGACCTCCCCGGCCACCAAGAGTTGGAGTCTATTTAAATTTGGCCCTTTCAAACCTTCATTAGCATTTACCCTATTATTGTCTATGCTCTGTAATTGTGTATGTTTCACTTAATTTAATATTCTAGTTCTATGTGGCTGAATTTGACTAAACTTTGTCGACAATGTTCCTTATTCTGTAGTCCTTCAGTTGTAAGCTATCTAACTTATACAGTCATGTTGATATGACTTTTATCAGCAAGCAGTGTAGCGGAGCTTTTGCAACCCTGTGACCATAAGTTACTTTCAGCCCTCTCTGCTGGCTGGATTGTTGTTGGTGGCCTCAATCCAGGGACATAGCTAGTAACCGGGGGGTTGGGTTGCGGTGTCCATGACTTACTCCCGCCCCCCTTCTCACTTGCAAGAGGCATTCCTTAACCTTTTTTCAGCAAAAACGCTAGCACATTGATAAACCAAAGTCTACACTTGGTCATGCTTCTAAGTAGCCAAGTCGTTTACCGCCAGCCAGTTTGTATTGTTACTTGTTATCTTTATAAGAATTGTTTCTTTTTTGCCCCGATTACCCATAACTGTGTAACACCTACAAAGTCCATAGAAAAAACGTTTTTTCTTTTTCAATATCCAGGTAGAGGCTATTTCTGGTCGCGCCTATAGTTACCACCAGCTTAAAATTCTAACGCAGCGGTTTAGCTCCGCCCTGGTCAGACGAGGCTTCAAGAAAGGCGATGTCTTGGCCATGTACCTTCCAAACGTTTTAGAATACCCTATAATATTCTACGGTGTTGCCTTCATTGGCGGCATTGCCACCACGATCAACCCATTGTACACGTCTGAGGAACTCGCACACCAGCTGCGCAAGTCGGGGGCAAAATACCTCGTTACCATTCCCCCGCTCGTGGAAAACGCAAAAAATGCAGCAGCAACCGAAGGAATTCGCTCAGTGTTTGTACTAGGAGAGGCGCCGCCAGGCTGCGAGTCTCTGTCAGCTCTTTTCTCAGACGACGGAACCGCCTTTCCTGAACACGTGGACATTAATCCAAAGGAAGATGTGGTAAAGTTACCTTAATTAATTAGTAGAGTAGAAAATGAACGAAAAAAAAAGTCAGGCTTGCAAGGGTTTCGAAGCCATTTCGCTACTATACCAGTTCAATACTCTAACTTAAGTAACCATCTCACAACTGCTTAATTCAGTCGTCTATGAAGCTGTAAGGATCCGGCTTTTTTCTGTTGAAGTCTTATTCTCACACCATTCTTTCATGCAGTAAACAATTGTGTTAATTCTTTTCAAGGTTGCGTTGCCTTTCTCAAGTGGAACTACCGGTGTGTCTAAAGGAGTCATGCTTACACACTACAACCTCATATCCGCATTGACTGTGATTTTGAACGATGACGTCTTTCCCGATCGAGAAAAAACGATTTTTTTAACCCTCATGCCCTTCTACCACATCTACGCACTGATGGTCATGTTGGGGGCGGCTCTGAGAATTGGAAGCAAACAAGTGCTTCTCTCTCGTTTCGAACCGAACCCGTTCCTAAAAGCTATACAGGATTACAAGGTTTGATTATCGTTATTGTGTCTGCAATCGCTTTGGATTTTCTTCGTCCAAAATACTTTTAGTTAATCAATTACCAAGGTACGATAACCTTGAGGCCCTTTAATAACTTGCGCGAATTGTAATTTTTGCGGTTTTGTCAACGATCCAGTCTGCGAGCAATTTTGCGCGCGATCGCGATCTTTGTGTTTAAAAACGAAAAGGAAGATAGTGGAGGGTGAAAAGTGCGTTCAGGAGGGTGTGAATAAGGCGAAAGTACTTCTGCACCTCTTTCCATGTCATATATCCTAAAAACTTCCAGTTGCATCGTACCTAGTGTCAAGTTGATTGTACAGTAGAACTCTGTTGGTGTCCCCCTATAGTGCCTTATAGGTGGACGCCCCGCCCGTAAGGGTCAGCTTTTTCAGGCTTGAGGTATAAACTAATAAGTGTAGTGATTTTATCAATATTGAAGTATATGAAAGGGTCTGTTGATTCTGATGCTCAGCCTGCTTCTGTTACAGATCACCGATGTTCCTATTGTACCACCTCTGGTATTATTCCTGGCCAAGCATCCCCTTGTGGACAAGTTCGATTTGTCGAGCATGGTACGGGTAAGCTCGGGGGCTGCTCCACTTGGAAAGGAGCTGGAAATTGCAATGTTAAAACGCCTTCCAAAAGTGCAGAGATTACAGCAAGGTATTTGGTCCTCAAAAAAGTTGTCGTGATGTAATAACGATTATTGTATCAACAATAATCTTATTGTATTTGCGATAATCGATTATTCTATCAACAATAAACAAGGTTGGCTCAGCTGGGTAATGCGCGGCCGATGCGGTGGGCGATATCCCGAGTTCGATCCCCGATGACGTCACATCACATCACGTTAGCTTCACATAACATCCTTGTTTCAATTCATCTCCTTTCTGTGTTGCTTTAACTTGCTTAAACTACCATTAAAACGGAGTATTGATGGAGATAGGGGGTTTGGGAAGAAGGGGGGGGGGGGGGGGGTGTTGAAATTAGCGCACTTTCGACCTAGAAAGTTTATCAGTTGATGTACTGTCACAGTTATCGATTTAAATTTTGGTTGTCTTGCCATTTAACCATTATCACGGTACTCTTAACCAACACGACGTTACTCCCTGCATTACGCTGTTCATGGTCCCTGTTATCTCTCTTCACCCACATGTTTCAGTGAGTACCGGTGACATGCTATTGGGAGTACGCTTCATGCTTAAAAACCGTGTTAGGGCTCCTTGTGATTCAAGACAATAGTCGAACCGATCTGCTACAGCAGTTGGAATGAGCTTTTGCATGCCCTAACTCGGTTATGTTTGTATGAACATAAAAAGAACTGGTTAAAATCACTTTTCTTTTTCCATTCACACCAAAGCGGTCTTCTCCATTCTAAGTCTGGCAAACAAGTCCTCTATCCTTTTATGCTTTTCAACGGTAGGAGTAAAACGTAAGTCACAAAACAAAGAAAAGAGTGTGACTAAACCTGACAATCATACGGTCAATCATGAAATCATGAGTGAAACATTGATTTAAGGTAATTGCCTTGTTTCGTATTGCGCATCATATCAAGTGTATATAACATTGTGACTTCAACGCACGGTGGCAGCGATTTTCAATGGTCGCCAAAAAAGAGGTACCTAAGGCCCCTATTGTAGTCCCAATGCTGTTAATGGCGATTTTGATGACTAACCGGCTAAAGGGGTGTTTGTCTTGAAACTCGCCCCTGTCCCCTCGTGCAAATCTATCATTTGAAGCCAAAATTGTCCCTTTGTTGTCGTTTTGCGATGAAACGGGAACGGTGACCCCCCATTTTTATTTGTGGTTTTTACTCGTCATAGCTACACAAAAAATATATATTAAGGAGAAAAATCTGGATGGTAGAAGTTGTACTTTTTTAAAATATGAATAACGTGAAATTTCGCATTTAGAGCCACAGCGAATTGTGAGGTAACGTTAAAACTGCATATGTGGATGAAATCGTATGGTGTTGCCATTCAATTGAAACCTCTTGAGCAGACATTTTGCGTCAGTAGTATTATTTATATATTAGGATGAGGAAAGTAAAATTTACTATTGAAAAGTTAACTTTGGCCGGCGAGTGGCAGTGTGTCAAAAGCGATTTCTGGTGCTTAGCATCTCTATCGTTCCACTTACATCCTTCGCTTTTGACTTCATATATTCAGGTTATGGCATGACGGAGATTGCAGGCGCGTCTCATGTCACGCCTTCCCCCAGTAAGGGAACAACTAAATTTGGATCCGTTGGTCTGCTTTTGCCAAACATGAGATGCAAGGTAAGTCTTGTTCGGTTTTATTATTATTAATTTTTTTTCGTCTCCAATGGTACACATGATCACCTATGGCATTGCTGATACAAATTTTCAAATTCATGCGATCTGTTTACTGCGTAGTAAGTCTATCTCGTTACTCATTTTCGTAAATTAGGGGCATCCAACGACGGTATCCTTCTAAAGGCATTGAAAACACTTTTTAGGCTATCCAGAGTACTTTTAGATCTCTAGACATGCATTCTAAGCGGCGCTATAAATTTTGCACTTGTTCGGTCATCCTAGGACAACTTGAGTCTTTTCGAAATTACAACGGCTTCAGTATTATTTCCCGAGATTTTTAGATGTTCAGATGCACTTCAACGTATTACCAAAGTGAAAATTTTTCTGATTCCCGTCTCCACAACATTTTTGAATCCGAAAGTTTTAGGTATCCTTTTTTGTACGAAAAATAGCTTAACCTGGGCGGTGAAGTGTAAAAAAAATTAAACTTCAGAAAATCGTAGGGAATTTATTAAGCTTCGAAAATTGTATATGAATGGAGTAGTCATCTAGAAACTGTTTAGATGTCCTCAAGTTATAGAAAATTCTGCGCAATATTTGCTTCCCCGAACAGATATTTAACCGAAAACGGTCGTTGCGTGCCCCCCGGTAAATGCACCAGAAATATAGCAGAGTGTGCAGGCAACTCCTCTATTTATCTGTCAAGCGTCCTCGGAAGATGAATAATTGTAATCGTTATCGTTATAATTATCGTTATTTTTTATTGCTATTGTTATTGTTTTATTGTTATTATCATCATCATCGTTATTATTCAGTCCGTACCCAGGGGCGGATCCAGGATTTTTTTTAGGAGGGGGTGCCCTCGTCTCTTGCTCTACTTCAACACCAATAAACCACATAGTTTTTTTTTGCAGAATAGCAGTTGTATTAGAAAACCGCAGGTCATCACGGGGGGGGGGGGGGGGGGGTGCGCACCCCCTGCACCCTCCCCCTAGATCCGCCCCTGGTACCTATTCTCTTAGGGTTGGTGTTATGCGACCTCCTGGCATCAAAGGAAGCTCAGACGAGAACACTGCTTTCTTGTCATTTCTATCCTACGTAGCTGGTGGTTTTGTCCGAGCACACTAAAAGATTCACCGGTTCGTCGTTCGTTTTGACGAGTCCTTAACCTTGCTGCAACAAAATGTCAGTTATGCAGGCCGTCGTTCTTCTCAATATGTTCCGCAGACCCCATTACTACAGCCACTTTATGCAGGATTTCGTTTTATGGGTATTAAAAGCGTTAAATGTGTATTGAAATAGGTTTGAAAACCGTCTTTTAAAGGAAGACAGCCGTTAAGCGACTTTAAGTATCGATAGTACTAAATCGCTTTTGATACTATTTGTTTGGACCTATAGTGTTATTTAATGATAAAAGTTTGTGATTAATGTTAAATAGGTTATTAACCCCGACACTGGTGAAATACTTGGTCCAAACCGGGACGGGGAAATGTGCATAAAAGGACCAACTGTTATGAAAGGTAAGTTAAGCACTATATACCTACTCATCATCATCATCATCATCATCATCATCATCATATAATGCCCGAGTTACACGGCTCTCATACGGTAGTTCCTTTGAAAAGGGCCTTGGTTATCCCCAAGTTTTCTCTCTGATTCCAATTCAGTCCTGCTAATATTATTCCCATTGTCTTAGGCAACTCGTAAATAGTGCCTTTGTTTTTGTTTATTGTCCGAGTAGGCCTTCAATTCTTATCATACATGATTTTGTGAGGGTTTCCTCTGTTGACTCTCTAAGATCAATGCTTTTGTTGCGCTCTGTAGGATACTTGGACAACCCAGAAGCCACAGCACAAACAATTGATAGCGACGGCTGGTTACACACAGGAGATATCGGACATTATGATGAAGATGAATATTTCTTTATTGTGGATCGACTCAAAGAACTCATCAAGTACAAGGGATTCCAGGTATTACATTACTTATAAATTATCTTTTTTACCCCGTTACCCCGTGGCCTGAATGGCTTGTGCCACCCTTCATTTTCTGAAATAAACGCCCCGAATTTGAAACCCCTTTGGAATGCAAACCTATTCCCCCAGCCATCATCATTTTAATTGTATTCTTACAGTTGCTATGGAACCTCTACCCAATGCCCATTATCGAAAGGCCTTTTTATGTTTCTGTACAGGAACTGAGAAAATTACAAGCGCTCTTCGTTCAAAGGATATGTTGTGGTTCAATTTATCCTCGGTTTAAATTTTATGTTATTATATTTCTCTTTGTTTTAAACTCATTATCATACATTACCATACCCTAAAACAAAAAGAAATAAAATTTAAACCAAGGTTAAAATTGAAACACAACAGATATATTTGAAATAAATATGTTTTTTCTTGAGTCTTTTTGTTTTCCTTCTATCTTCTAGGTCCCACCCGCAGAACTCGAAGCGTTATTGATTTCTCACCCGAAAATAGACGATGTTGCAGTAATCGGAGTTCCCGATCTTGAAGCTGGAGAGCTGCCGAAAGCGTTCGTAGTTCGCCATGGAAACGTGACATCAGAAGAAATTATGGAGTTTGTAGCCAAGAAAGCCTTACCGCATAAAAAGCTCAGGGGAGGGGTGGAGTTTGTTGACCAGATACCAAAATCTGCGAGTGGGAAGATACTACGACGGTTGCTTAGAAATCAAGAAAAACAAAAACACACCAAAGCAAGCTTGTGAAAAGGACACATGGACTTCAGTTTAATATGTTAACCGACCAAAGACATGATTTACCCACCTATTCAAGACCGAAAGAAGTGCTAGGCTAGAGTTGCCGTTTTTGAAATTAAGCCATTACTATTATTTTGTTATTATTATTATTATTATTATTATTATTATTATATTTTTCATTGATGAACTAATAGCTTAGTTTTAGTTATCACTAAACACGCTGAAGATTATTTGATGTCACCTATACCTGTCAATAAAGCTTTCTTTATAGTTCGAATTGAAGACTCGGGTTATGGACTCCTAAGTAGTTATTAGGCTATCAAGCCCGGTCTTCATTTCCTACCAAATTTAGTTAACAGCTCGAATTTTCGACATTTGCTTCCCATGGGAGATTAAGCTACAAATCGATTAACTTTAAACGCGCAGATGTAGGCTTTCTATCCTCTTGGCATTCAAGCGAAATCTTTTGAACTTCTAATTTGATTCGAATTAATTTTACAAGGGGAAGTGCCATATGAAGAAGACGAGGAGGTCGTGGGAAAGTTAGAATGAGACCATTCTGGGTGTGACCCAGGTTTTATTTCAACCCTAAGTGGAACCGACAAACAAAACAGTATAATGAGACGATGAATATTAGGACTGCCATAATAATAAAATGAATAATAGGACTGCCATATATGGGCTATATCTATGGTATGTGCCGCTTTAGACTACAAATAGTCTCTCTTTTTCGTGATCCTCGACGCTCGTGCGCGTGCACTGCCCTCACTAAATCTGAAGAAAAGGAGAGGCTGCTCGCAGTTCAGTGCCGCTGTGAAGGGTATGGTTTTCAAGCAGTTTACTCTGGGGTAGGGTATATAAACCAGAGAGGTTGGGTCTAGAACAGGATATCGTTTTCCAGGAGACTGATCAATTGGTTGAACACTTTAGTCTAGACTAGGGAAACCGGGAATTGCCACTCAAAATATAAAGAAATCAAATCGGTTTTGTTTTGGCTAGACTATGCTAGTGACCTCAGTAGTTTCTGGAAAACAGCTACTCTAGGATAGGGGGGGATTTTGGGAGTTTAGTCTAGCATAGGGTAGCAAAATTCTGCTGAGCTAGCTCCGATACAAGCTAAGGATTCCAGGGTCCCAGCCTCACATCCCTACCCAAAAATTCCTAAAGTAGCCCCGCGGATTCCCGCATTCGTAGTTTTGATGAGTTCCCCTGTTGGAGAAGGAAACGGCTGATAGAGGGTCTGTTGCTCCTAAGTCCCGGAAATTAGGGAACTTACGCACCAGACGTTCTTGGTAGTACGGACGCCAGCCAGAAGTATTTTTGCAGCATGACAGCCACTGCGCATGTCGAGACGTTCTTGGGCTGCAGTCACGGACTTCAAAATGCGAGTTCTCAGGTTCAAACCAGAGGTTCAGAAACGTGAGTATGAACACAGTTAAAATTGCCAATATTTGATGTCCAATATAACAGTTTCCAATCCTTGCATATTCTTTTGTTATGTTAGAACTTTAAAAGTGTAGTAGAATCTTTGAAAGACATTCTCAACTGAATTATTCTGTCCGCGTTCGTGATGGTTTCACGTTGGTTTGCTTAATGATTTGCATTTTGTGCGTAAACCGCGTCCCCGATCCGGTTCTGCGCGGCCAGCTATGCACGTCTGGTGCTTAAGTTCCCTATTATTTCTTAAATACTGTAAAACTAACCTGTGTTCAGCATTCACCTTTGTTAAGCGGTCGCTGTCACCTTGTCGGAGGGTCCAAAGAGTTATGTTTTATTAGGGATATTTAGCGTCACGTTTACGGTAGCCTGTTCCAGGCTCCGAGATAGTCGGGTCCGTGGAGATTGAGAAAGCGTGGCTACGTTTACGGCAAACGTCATATTCACGTTGATAAATTCTTAAAATAGAAAATGAGCCGATAAAAAAATGAAAAAAAGCTCAAAACTATTCTTATGGATGAAAACTGGGGTAAATCTACTGATTTCCGTGTATTTATAATGAACAGTAAACGATAAGTTAAGTGAAAACTTGGTCACGTGGTATAAATTCACGTTTGCTGTTTACCTTATTAAGGTGGCTGCATACAGTTTTTCAGGATCAATACCTCCCAAGTTTGAGGCAGTAAAATAAAGGCTACTATTCGCCAATATTTTGCCAGAAATTTTGTGTTTACAAGTGAGAGACTACCTTACAATAGTCTTATAATATATTAATCATCTTGAAACTAAGAGGTCATATAAAGAACGCTGGTAATCTCAAGATTCTTAATTTTTTATAAAAATCTATTGAGCGGTTTAACAATTATTCGCTAATTTGTTTAAGTAGAAAAAAATGTTTACAAAAGTGCTAACAAGAGCGCCTCGATACATACTAATCAAATCCTTCTTTCTAGCAATCGACTGGAGCTAGCTCCATGATCTTTCACACATTGATAGATCGTTTACACTGTCACGCATCAAAAAAATAAATTGGAAACCGTCCATTGGAAGAAGCCAAGAAAATAAAATGTTATAAAAGACTAATATACAAACAATTTATCCAAGTCTCAGGTCTTTGTGGCCCACAGTTTCTGAGTTATTTGCAGAAACGTTTCAGGCACCTTTGTAGAGCTTTGTATGGAGACGCCATATTGGTGTACCGTTTTGGTCCACCAATATGGCCGCCGGAAATCAACAAAAACATCTGGAGTTCACTTTTTCTATGAAAGCTCTTTCTTTTCACTCGAGAACTAGCTTATGTGCGCATAAACAGATCTTCTAATACTAGAAATGGTTATACTGCTGAAAATCAAGAGGAGAGACTTTTTTTTCAACGAGACAGCATTCTTATTTTGGGGTCACGCACTGTGAAAACTCGGAAGCTCAAATTGCTGTATTTTCGAAATGTAACATGCTACGGGAATGGAAACTTTCACAAAGATTTATTTTTTGTTTATCTTCAATCAAGTGTAAATAAGAATTCGTAAAACCTCGCTAGTTTTACTTTACAATTTGATGACGTCACTGAAAACCATCTATTGTTTTAAAAACGATTGAAACTACCATGAGGTGAAATTGCTTGTCAAAAGCGCCTCGTTTTCTACAGATAACAGTCGAACATCAAGATTGTCCATTTTTTACCGTATTTCTAACCATAAAAACTTTATCCCAAAATATCTCGATACAACACTCTTACAGATTTCGCTTAAACCTCACGAACATCGAGGCGGCTATTGGAGGAAAAAGCTCCCGTGAACGATTTTGGAAGAACAGTTCCCAGTGCCGAGAAATACTGCTGCAAGTAAAATAGGAAATGGCGTCATTTCGTTGCTATGACAACTCCGATGTCATTGCAACCCTGATCATAACAAATTTTCATCTTTGAGTAATACAACTGTGGTAGCAATTTTTTCAAATCTTTGTTTATAGCGATGTAGTTTATGCTTAAACTTGGGAGGTGTTGACCTTGAAAAACTGTATCGAGCCACCTTAAAACGTCACTGTAATGGATATTTCGCTTTTGTCACCATCTTTATTTTCTTGATCCATAAATCTTAGGTTTCCCTGGGTTTGCCAAACCGGGGTCAAACCGTTGTTTTAAAAATGGTCAACATATATGGTTGGCTGTTCCCCAGATTGCGTTGCGTTTGTGAAAACACCGGCCGGCGAAACATGCTCAGCGGTCATACTCGTACCCAGAAGCTATTTACATGTAAGAGAAGATCCGGCAATAATGTACGAAATATTTCGTGGATTAAAAGCGTATGACTTTGATGCTCGCCTAAGCTGTCTTTTTACAGAAGAAGTCGATCGTTCATCCTGTAAAGATGGCGATAGTGCGGAGCAAATGGCCCGATATTAACATTCCCGAGAATTTAACACTGACAGAGTTCGTTTACCAGAACTTTGACGAATATGGAGACAGGACGGCGATTGTAAGTGTTTTTTTCCTTCTTCTTCTTCTTGTTCTTGTTCTTCTTTCATAATGAGATTAGGCCCGTTTTAAACGTCGTGCTACTGCCGTGCCGAACTCAATTGATCGAATTAAATTCGACTTCAGGACGACAGTAGCGCGACGTTTGAAACCAAGTCGTGCTTGCCGTGCTATACGGCAATAAAAAGCTCAACTTGGTTTCAAACGTCGTGCTACCGCCGTGCCGAACTCAATTCATGAATTATAAATACATTAGAATATATCAAAAGTTTGCTAAACCGTTTCTTTATTTTTGTGTTTTGTTTTTGGCAACAGCTGTTCCATTCGACTGTCATTGTGTGAATTAAATTCGACTTCTGAAACCAAGTCGTGCTAATGTCGTGCTACAGTCGAACTACAGTCGAGCCAGCTTAGCACGGCAGTAGCACGACGTTTGAAACAGGCCTTACTTTCTGTACATTCACATGACTTGGAATCGTAGGAAAGTGTAGTTTTAGTTCAGAGTGATAGTGCGTGGCAAAGGCTTGACAAAAGGATCTTTGAACTACACTAATGCGTGACGGTGTCAGTACTCGGTTGCTGGAAGAGCAGGATCGGAGATCTAGAATCAGGGATTAAGGATGGAGGATTAGGGGGTTGCATTATTGTACTGGAAAAAGAACGCAAACTTTTAACTTTTTTGTGCAATTCTATCTATTACAACCATAGAATATTGGTTATTACATACATTTTAGAACTTAGCAAATTAAACTGCTCATAATTGTCTAGTGTGCTACGAAGATTTCTAACGTCAACTTCATTAGGTCATTTTCGATTCTTTAACGCGCTATAATCTATAGAAATAACCGTTAAAATATTGGGAGGCCGGGGGTATAGTGGTATAGTATCTTCCCTTCTGCGACCCATGCTTCACAACCCGAGAGAGTAGGTATAGTAAGTGTATGGGAGAATCTCAAAACAATCATGGATATAGAAGGCTAAAAAGCCTTCAAAATGTAAGGGTAAACTAGCGTGTTTATCATTAGCTTTAACTGCTCTACAGTCCCAAGTAGAAATGAGCTTTTTTTCAGCTAAGTGAAAGCCTTTTGTTAAAATTGTGAGGTCGATTTTTGCAACTCTTGGGGCTTACATGAAAATAAACGTTTTGCGTTTTTAATACCAATAATGAATATTCTAAAGGTTTGGTCAGGCTTATCTCATATCATTAGGCGCCTTTGGGAATAAATGATCGCTAGTTGATGCGTGCAGCGTGCAAAGAAAGTCGTGTCCAATAGCCAGGGGCTAGTGGATTTTGCTATCGGGCTAGTGGTTTTTGTTCTTAACTTGCCCGACGGGCAAGTGCTGTTTTTTGGCAAATTCAAATTACAGAAGGATTGTAATCAATCCTGCTAATCAAAAGGGTTTTGGGGCTACTTGAAATGACTTGTGGGCTAGTACATACTAGCTACAGCTTGCCCGAATGGCAGGCTGTAAAACTGGCTTTCTCAGTTTGCAGCCTGTGCGTGATCCCTACGTCTAAGGTATATAGGTGGATTATGCTTGCTTTTGCTGTTGTTGATTTTTGCCATAATAAATTTGAAGCGAGTTTTCGTAAACATGTGTTGAGCAATCAGAGTTCGTGGCAATCTCTTATTGTACGAGTGTATTACCGAATGAGATGGGACTTTTGTCTTTTGCAGATCGACGCTGTGTCTGGAAGAAAGTTCTCCTTCCATCATCTTAAAGATCAAACTCGCCGCTTCAGTTCTGCGCTGGCAAAAAAAGATTTCCGCAAGGGAGACGTTTTGGCAATGTATCTTCCTAATGTCATAGAATACCCTATAATCTTCTACGGCGTCGCGAACTTAGGCGGAATTGTCACAACACTCAACCCACGGAGCTCACAGGACGACCTTGTTCACTTCCTGAAACTCTCTCGCGCAAAGTTTCTCGTCACCACTCCCCCGCTTGCGGAAAAAGCTTTCAGTGCGGGCCTGTTGGAAGAAATTCATTCCGTGTTTGTGATTGGTGAGACAGAAAACTGTGAATCGCTTTCTTCTCTCTTAGCCGACGACGGCACAGCTTTTCCGCAGAATGTGAAAATCAGTCCAAAAGAAGATATAGTGGCTTTGCCATTCTCAAGCGGAACTACAGGACTCTCCAAAGGCGTGATGCTCACGCATCATAATCTTATAGCTCAAGTGCGAATACTCTTTAGGGACCGCCAACCTATTAAGGATACGAAGCGATGATAAACGTCCTCCCGCTCTATCACATCTATGGCCTTGCGATAATTATGGGAGCGAGACTATATCTAGGAAACACAATGGTCCTTATGTCTCGCTTCGAGCCAAGCGTTTTTCTTCAAGCAATTCAAGAGTACAAGGTAAGTTTTATTGAGGGATGGGAGACTGGGAAAGGGTAAAATGTCCGTCAGGGAGGAGTGGCAAAGTCGCACATGGTGAACTTCGAAGAAAGTGTAGCCTTAATGAGTGAGAATCGACAATCTTTCACCGTCACGATTAATACAATCCACCATGTTGAGCTGCAAAAAGGATCGTATTCATTCAGTGCAATTGTCTTCTCCTTAGATCAAACTTTCGTCCCTAAACTCTCTTAATCCTCCTCTGCAGTTAAAATCAAAGAGAGTGATTACGCACAGGGAGTACTGAGTGCTCTCTGGAACTGAAAATATCTCTACACTGCGGATTTTACTTAGTAAGCTTGAAAAAACAAGTTTATATTTTTAGTTTCAAAGGTGTTTCTGATTCACGCAAATGTTTGACATACTTTCCGGTAATGTGTAAAATAACTGACCTTAGTTTACCGGCAGTATGCAAGTACATACTTCACAACCACCGTACTTATACTAACCGATGGGATTATTTCTTAAAAGGTGTCACTTGCTCCCCTTGTCCCTCCCCTGGTATCATTCCTGGCCAAGCATCCCTTGATAGACAAGTTCGACCTGTCAAGCCTCAAGGCAATCTCCTCGGGTGCGGCTCCCTTATCGCGTGATCTGGAGGTAAAAGTTGCCGAGAGGATACCTAACTTAGAGAGGGTTGCACAAGGTAAAACATTAAGTGACCAGAAGTTTTGTTTGCTACCAGTTTTGTATGTAAAGTACCAAACTTAGCCTAGTTTCTGTATGTCGTTTTTCCTAGGCCTTCACGGTCGCGCATTTTCGCGACGACAAGATCCGAAATGAAATAAAGAGGCCTAGGCTCAGTAGTCCATAATCCAGAAAGAGTAACACCAACGATAGGCCTCTGTTGCGGAGTTTTCAAGGACCAGTTTATTTTTAATTACATTTAAGAGCACTTTTGCTCCCGAGAATGGAAGCTCCTCTCCGTGAAAACAACGTGACACTAGGACATGGAAGTTGCTCGCTCCGGGTTATGGACTCCTGGCAGGTAAAACTGAGAAATATACGGCAGCCGCGCCTGCCTGTTTGGCAATCGAAACGGAAGAAAACATCGAGCGTGCTGTTTGTGTTCTCGCCTGACCCCCTTTCCCTAGCTTTGGGTTTTCGTGCGCCTGAATTTCTTCTTTTCCCCTTTTGTGTTCTCACACCACTCGATTTTTTCCCTTCCCGGCTTCGAATTCTCGCGCGCCCTAATTTCTCCTTTTCCCTTCGTGTTTTCGCGCCACCCGATTTCCCTCTCTTCCCCTTTCTCCTTCTTGTTTACGCCCCGTGGTGTCCCTGCGCCCCTAATTTTCCCCATTCCCCCTTGGAGTTCTCCCGCTCCCGATTTTTCCCTTTTTCCTTCGTGTTTTCGCGCCACCCGATTTCCCCCTTTTCCTCTATCCCCTTGGAGTTCCCGTACGCCCGAAATTTCCCCTTTCCCCTTGGAGTTCCCGCACGCCCGACTTTTCCCCTTTCCCCTTGGTGTTCTCGCGCGCCCGATTGTCCCTTTTTTTCTTTGTGTTCCCGCTCGCCCGAACTTTCCCCTTTCCCTTTGGTGTTCTCGTGCACCCGATTTTCTTTTTTTACCCTTGATGTTCCTGCACGCCCGATTTCCCCTATCCCCCTGGTGTTCCCAAGTTCCGAATTCAACGAATTCAATGCAAGTGTTTTATTATTCATTTAAAATATTTCTAACTTCTTAACATCCTTACCTTCACGTATACTTTCTTCAAAACATTTGCCGTTTCAACATAGGAAGGTTGAGCATGATTTTAGGAAACGTATCTATATATCTATTCTATACGAAGTTAACTTGCCACAAATCTTTCGATTTCCCTCCTTTTAGATTTTTAAAGTGACAAGTCGTTATTAAAAATTGAATCAAATTATACACATCTTTAAAATGATGACCTCCTTCTACGCGCTCGGTTATCATGAAGAAGGCCCCGAAACTCAGGCATTATCATCGAAAGACGTTGCCCATCAAAAGTTTTTCCGAATACACTTATGATCGAGACCTCAAACAGCTTAAATAAATTTTCTCTTGGTTCATCTCCTAGGATTTGGAATGACGGAAACTAGTGGAACGACCCATTTCAGGTCTCCAGATAAGGAAACAGTTCCTGGCTCTGTGGGTGTTCTGTTATCCAACTTGGAATGCAAGGTAGGCACTGTATAACGAGTGAACGTCGATGAACTTGTAAAGGGATTTAGGGTCACGTTTACGGCTAACGGCAAACGTCAGTTTGTAAAATAATGTGACCAAGTTTCCCCTATACTTGTCGTTTTGTGTTGATTATATGTGCATATACTAAACATTAGAAGTTTCATGCCAGGTTCATCAATAAGAATGAGTTTGGACAGCTTTTACCTACTCATTTCCAAATTTGAGAACTGAAGATTGTCAATTTGAATCTACCGTTTGCCGTAAACGTCACTCTAAATCTCTACAATGCGACAAACGGGATGGGATCATTATACGTTTCAGGGAAACTGCTCACCTACTCCTCCCCTAAGCCAACAATAACACATAATTCTCACTTGGGGCAAAATGTTGGCTTAGGGGAGGGGTAGGTGGGCAGTTTTCCAGAAACGGGTAATGACAAACTACTAAGCTTCGCTCCTATTGAGACATGAGGCTGCCTTTAAGTCCTCCATTTTTCACGATCTTTTTCTGCTTTAACCCACGTAACTTAATATTTACATAATTAAGGCACGCGTTGTGTTCCATCTGTTGTTCTTGAAAATGAGAATGAAACCCACTGAGCAGAATTTAAGTGTACGTTATTTATTACGTTTTACAATTGACATATTTTTTTGCGCCATATTCATTATACCGTGCAAGATGGTTCTAACCTTTTGAGTCTTCATGACCAATCAGGTGACAGCTATTGCACAGTACTGTCCTGTGGTACTCTCCGTTATGCTGAATTCACATTTACGGTCGAACCTCTATTAAGCGGCCAGTAATCAAAGCCCCGAAAAAACTGTAGAAAAGAATGGGAAATTAAACCTCTATTCAAAAGCCACCTCTTTCAAGCGGCCGCGGCCACCTTCTGGCCGTTTCTTCAACGAGAGTTCTCCCATTGTTGTCACCTCTATTAAGCGGCCATAAAGCGGTTCGTTAAGCTTCATGTTTAAGAATATGGTGAAGGAAAATACAGTCCGAGATAGAAGGTGACGGCCGATTGTGGACCAGTAATGCTTCTTCCGTCGCGTGTTTGTTTCAAAATAAAGTGATCAGTTTCTGCTAAAGATGATGCTAATTTATGACGAACATAGGCGGCGGAAGCGGGGGGGGGGGGGGGGGGGGGGCTGAAGGCCCCGCCCCGTACTTTTGTAAAATAATAAATAACTTTCGTTACTTTTTGTACCACGGTCAACTCATTAGGACTATTTTGGAAAGTTCAGTAAACGTCGAGTCGTCTCCGTAAAACAAGAAACAACGTACGTGACCGGTTCGATTAGGACATTTCAATTTTTTTATCCGCTCTCCCTCCCTCCCCCACCCCCTATAGAAGGCTATCTTATGTAGTTATTATTGTCGACAGCATTGAAGCATCCGAGGGGTCTAAAATGTTGTTATCCTGATCCAGGCGTTTAGATTGTATCATGGGGAGCACGCCCTCCTCCACTATCCAGACGCCTGGAACAGGCTAAAATGTTGTCGTCGTCTTACAAAAAAAGACAGAGGCCACCTTTTATTACTTTTTGGGGGGAGGGGGAAGGGGGGGCAAAAACATTCAGCCCCCCCCCCCCCCCCATTTTTTATTTTGCTCCGCTGCTGCTGACGAACCGCTATTGAGCGGCCACTTTGCCGGTATCCCGAAGGTGGTCGCTTAACTTGAAGGTTCAATTGTATTGTTCCCAGATTATTGATCCCGATACTGGTGACATTCTTGGACCAAACCAGGACGGAGAAATGTGCTTCAGAGGACCAACTGTAATGAAAGGTGCATAGACAAACATCTAGTGCTTGATCAGTCTTTTTTACCATCATATTACGAGGCGAGCAGTTAATCTAAGTTAACTACTGTGTATAAGCCCAGGTTAACTTTTTTCGTCCGTTAATTAATTTTTTTGCATCTTCGCACGATGTTCAATGTATCGACGCCAGTCATATTTTTGATTTTATAGTGAACTGTACAATGGTTAGGGAGATAGAAAAACTAACAGACTATAGCTATTTGTCTTTTCCTTCGAGACCATTTTTGTTCCAACAATTGGTGATTTTGTGTTATGTTGATCCTCTTAAGGTTACTTGGACAACCCAGAAGCCACTGCACAAGCAATTGATAGCGACGGCTGGCTTCACACAGGAGACATCGCACATTATGACGAAGATGAATTTTTCTTCATTGTTGATCGAATTAAAGAACTTATCAAGTACAAAGGCTTCCAAGTAGGTTTAACGAGCACAGCTCATATATTATATCCAGTGCATTTTCCCTTTAATAGTTTGCCACTCAATACTGTTTGTCACTTAATTAAACTTAACGCAACATGGTGATTGGTAAAGCTGGAAAAATTAATAATTTCTGGTCGTCGTATTCAAAGAATACGTGCGTTCACTACAATAATCATTTTCACCATTATTATTACTGTCATTGGCTAGGGTCATTGTCATTATCATTGGTCACTGTATGTCATTGTCGTTTTCATTGCACATGGCCTCTGCCATTGTTACTATGGAGCTTAAGCAAGGACGACGGCGACGGCAACGAGAACGGCAAAAAAAGCAATGGTTTTAAATTGGCAAAACAACAACTTTGCACGTGCATCACGCTTTTTAGTACATTTCTTAGCCGTCGTTGCTCGACTACAACGTAAAAGTGCCTCTACGAGATGGAATAAGCGCGATAAAGTTTGAAGCAGCGCGACTTCACTTTTTAAGTGAAGTCTTCGTAGCCGTCGCCGTCGTGGTTGCTTAAGCTCCCTACTACTGTCACTAGTACCGCCGCGGTTATCGCCATCGTCGTTGTCATCGTTATCGACATGGTTATTGTCATTTTCACGGCGATCGTTCTTCGTCATCGTCATCATCATCGTTTTCATTTCTGCTGTCATCATGGACGTCTTCATTCACATTGCCATCGTCATTGTCAATGTAATCAATCATTGTTATTGTCATTTTCATCGGCATTGTCATTGCACTGTCGTCATAGTCATTTTATTCTGGCAACAGTAACTTGATTAGGTCTACTGCTTCTGGACTGTTCATAGTCCAGCGTAAAAATCTACCAAATTGGAAAGGACCTCAATTTTCCACAAAGATACATGTATTTGCTATTATCATTTTATGATCATGTGGCGTTTTATCACCTTATCTAACAGGTCCCTCCGGCTGAAGTTGAAAAGGTGTTAACTGCTCACCCAAACATCGATGATGCTGCAGTGATCGGAGTTCCCGATCCTGAAGCGGGCGAAGTGCCGAAAGCCTTTGTTGTCCGTCGTGGCGAGGTGACTGCAGACGAAATCATGGAATTCTTGTCTTCTCGAGTTGCTCCACATAAAAAGCTCAGGGGAGGGGTGGAGTTTGTCGACCAGATACCAAAATCTGCCAGTGGGAAGATATTACGAAGGGTTCCTAGAAATAAACAAAACGAAAACGCTGTGTAGTAGATCACAGCTGAGAAGCGAGTGGACAGCTTCTGTAAGCGCCACCTGCTTACAAAAGGATTGCACAGAGTTGGTTGGTATTGGTTGCTGTCGTTTTTCCCCGGGGAGGGGGGCACTTCCTATAATTGCCTATGCGGGGGGCTCCGCCCGAAAGAAGCACTATTTTTAGGCTCCATTTATATCAAAGGTAGGGAATTCACAAATTGAAGTTAATGAAAGGGTAGGAAAATCCATCATTTTTAATAAGTACTTCAAAGGGGTATTGATTAAAATGTTTAGAAAAGACGCCCTTTAAAGACATGCTTTTAAGGTTTTTAGTTTTGTTTTATTGCACGTCACACGAAAATGATAAGAAGACTTCATGTTGTAGCGATTTATTCTTATTAAGTGGGTATATTATCTCCCTTGGGAAACCTGCCAACGATGCAGTATCTCCAGTCCTTTACGGGTGGAGATACAGTATGTCTGCTTTCTCAGGGTACCCCTTGGGCGTTCGTCTATGATTTTTTTTTCACTCTCTACAAGGCGGACATAGCAGTGCCTGTTCCCATGGTATCCTAGTTCTTACAGAGAATTTAGTACTTGCCTGAAAGAAAAGTCACCTTAAGCTGCATCCTTTAGTCATCTTTTTACCGGTTGAGGATGGGGCAAGGGGTACTGGCCACAGTCAGTCAATGAGAGCGTCTAGTATTCTTGCTGACCTATAAATCGGTGCCGTATATTACTTATGCCATCGACGAAATGGCTGATTGTATAAGTACCACAACCCATTTGCCGTTGTCTTACGAATACTGTCTACTCAGAACTTCTATAGGTACTTTAAAGCGTGTGCCTATTAAACCATTACAAAAAAGCGAATTATTCTTTAACCATACTTGAATAATTACTTACGTTTTACGTATAAACAGGGGTGCTATTTCAATAAAATTTATAACGTGCCTTTAACATTGTCGAATCTACCTCACTCAGAGTACAAAGGTTGAAGTTTCCCATGTACAAAATGTAAATGACCTCTGTATAGTACCAATGATTTTACAGTTAACTGGTACACAAGTACAGGCACTCCTTGCAAGTATTTCTCGGTTGGGTTCAGGCGAGAAAATATTCAATGATTTGACGTTTTCTAATCCCGGAGTCTAATTTATTGGCCCCATATCTAAACGTTAGTTGTTTAAGGTTTTACTAAAATTAACCTTTGTTCTCATCTAAATTGCTATCTGAATCCGCATTTGCGCGCGCAGAAAGATTCCAGCTTATTTAAAATGTTTTGCAGGCCAACAGTTATTTCTTAGGAATCAGCTCAATAGCATCGCTGAGCCATTTGTCCACCACACTTTGGCATCACTGTTCCACTTTTCATCAGTTCTATCACACTACATGATCAGTGTGCCATCCACTGTTCCACCACACTTTAGTACCACTATGCCACTGTTCCAGTCAGTTCCACCACACTTTACTATCACTATCCCACTGTTCCACCACATTTTACTATCACTGTGACTCTGTGCTACTGTTTCACTGTTCCACCATACTTAACTGTTACGTGACACTGTCACACTTTTCCACTGTTGTACCACACTTTACTGTCACCGTGACTCCGTGCCATTGTTCCGCCACTCTGTACTATCACTGTGACACTAGTGCTACTTTTCCACCGAACTTTACTATCACTGTGACACTGTTCCATCACACTTTACTATTACTGTGAGACCCGCTCTGCCACTGTTCCACTGTTGTACCACTCTTTACTGTCACTGCGACACTATGCCACTCAGTTCCACCACAGTTTTCTATCACTATACCACTGTTCCACCACATTTTACTATCACTGTGACTCTGTGCCACTTGACAAGGCATTGTGACTGGCTTAAGCCCAATCCTGGGCCGCCCATTGCTAATTTTTCACTGTCCCGATGCTTTAGCCTGCGCCGCAGACGTAATTTAACCTACGATGCGTAAGCGTCACGCGTGTCTGGACGGGTTTTGTGACATAAAAACGTGGACTGAGGACACCACGCGTGTCTAGACGCAAGTGTTTCGTTAAGTCTAGACAGAATATGAACTAGGGACTATGGACTTCGGATTGGTTATAAACCGGGGACTAGAATTACGAAGCTACGGACTTCGTAGCACGGATTAGGTATACATTTTAAAACGCGGACCACAGACTTATTGTTATAAAAAACGGCTTTGATATAAACAGATTGCGGACGGGCATAAAACAGTCCTAGCCTCCCATCCTGGGTGAGTAATGAAAACTTTAGATGGTTTCAAAATGTACACACGTAGTATTTACAGGTCTGCTTAAATCCTCGATTTGGTTCTTTGCAGCTGATACAAAATCTTGAAAGGCGTGACCAGACTTAGGATTGCGTTACGTTAAAAGAACAGATAAAACATGCGCAATGGTTGCAGACATTTAGGCTCGTCACACAAGCTCTGCAAACAGGAACTCTTGACGAAGCCTTGAGACCGTCTTGTCTGCGTGGGAAGCCGTAAGAACATAAAACTGTAAAACGAACACCCTGTGCAAGTTAAGAAAATTTTAGATGGTTTCAAAATGTATACACGTAGTATTTACAGGTCTGCTTAAATCCTCGATTTGGTTCTTTGCAGCTGATATAAAATCTTGAAAGGCGTGACCAGACTTAGGATTGCGTTACGTTAAAAGAACAGACAAAACATGCGCAATGGTTGCACATATTTTTGTACACCCGACAAGTGATGCGTCTTGTTTGGATTTTACACTGTTAATACTGTACGTATAAAGGAATGATCGGGAGTTCATAATCGCTAACCATCGTAAAAGAAGGGCGACTGTTCATGCTACACTATGGCTATCATACGAAGCAAATGGCCGGACATAAACATTCCCGAGAATTTATCTTTGACTGAATTCGTTTTCAAGAACTTCGACATTTATGGCAACAGGCCAGCGATTGTAAGAATTGTTCTCTACTTTTCCTTAATTTGTGTTAAGTGGTTTGTTTTATTTTATGTCAATTTGCTCATTCCCTTTTTAAGATCTGCTGAATGTTTCAGCGTTTGGTTTTGTCGGTTTTATTCGCCTTACTTCATTCTTGTCCTCTTGCTTTTTAAGCGGAGGGCGATCGGGCACGATCAGTAGCTTTTGGTTGTGTTGTTGAAAAATACATTGAAAGTAACAAGAAGTGCTAAGAACGTATAGAGGACTCTCCGTTTTCTGTATACGGTTTTAGTGTTTTTTGTTCCTTTCAATTTATTTCATTAGGCTTTTTGTGCTTTGTTTTCATTAATATTTGTCCAAGGCATGGCTCGATTGCGTGACAGCTGTTTTTTTTCACGTACAACAAAAACGTTGCTGTCGTCAAAGTGGAGTTTGGGTGCCATAGAGTGAAAATATTGTACTTGGAAATGTAGTTTTTTTCGGAACACCTATTACAAATTTATGTTCCAGTGGACAGTTGTTTTGCCCAAATTTTGGGACAAATCTTCTCTACAGGAGTTAATTCACTTCAAAGCAAAACAAATATGTAGGCGTTAAGGCATATTACATGAAAGGGATTAAAAGGTCCCACTTCCGGTTGACATGCAATGCTCAAAAACGTTCCCATTATCTCCCAGGTAATTGTTCAACAGTTTTTAAGTCATGTGTTCCCACAATGTGGCTTTTTCATATTTTTTTACACCACTTTACAAAAGGAAAGTCAGTCTCGATGCCACTCTTCAAATTCATGATACTTCCTGAAGGGACACTATGGCTGCCTTTATTCTCTTCAGGAACCTGATGCAGGTGTCCTTTGCTGATCGAGTGAACATATTTGTCTTATACAGATTGATGCTTTTTCTGGAAGATTTATTACCTTTGCTGAGCTCAAAGATAAAACACGCCGCTTCAGCTCTGCACTGGCAAAGAGAGGCTTTAAAAAGGGTGATGTCATGGCTATGTATCTTCCAAACGTTATAGAATACCCAATTATCTTCCACGGCGCTGCAAACCTGGGTGGAGTTGTCACAACACTAAATCCCCAATGCACTCGAGAAGAACTTTGTCGCTTCCTGAAAATCTCCAGGGCAAATTTCCTAGTAACCTCTCCAGATCTTGCCCAAAAAGCTTTCAATAGTGGCGTTCTGGAAAAAGTTTGTTCGGTCTTTGTCAATGGGCAATCGGAGAACTTAGAATCTGTTTCCTCTCTTTTCGCCGACGATGGAACAGCATTCCCCAAGGATGTGAAAATCAATCCAAGAGAAGATGTTGTGACTTTGTTATTCTCTAGTGGAACAACAGGGGCTTCCAAAGGAGTGATGCTCACGCATTATAATCTTATAGCACAGTGTCGTATCATTTATGGAGATTTTAACCCTCTTGAGGACGCAGGAACTGTTATCAATGTGTTACCTCTTTTCCACGTCTATGGCTTATCAGTAATTTGCTGGTCACGTCTTCACGCTGGGCGTAAAATTGTTCTGCTGAGACGTTTTGATCCTAAAGTGTTTCTCCAAGCTATTCAAGACTACAAGGTTAGTTTCTAATGGAAAAATGACCTTGGATCTACAAAAAAAAGTGTCAATGTGTTTTGACAGGAAAGACTGCCAGGAAAGGACTCAAGAGAGGGGATCAGAAGCACGAATTCCGCAAGGACCATCTCTCATCCCTCGGGCCTTCAGAACTCCTCCGCCCACCCCCCCCCCCCCCCCCCCGTCACATTCATCCATGAAACTAGGCAAAACAGGTGTTTATTATCATGTCTTCTATCTGACTGATTCTCAACAGGTGACAGATGCTGTGCTTGTCCCTCCTTTGGTGTTATTTTTAGTCAATAATCCGCTGGTACATAAGTTCGCCTTGTCAAGCCTCAAGCATGTCGTGTCAGCCGCGGCTCCTCTCGCTAAAAAACTGGAAGAAAGTGTTAAAAAGAGGATAGCTTCTATAGAGACTGTGCGACAAGGTTGGAATACAACCAGACCAAGGTTTTATGCCTCCTAAACTAGCCTGTGAATACAGCTGCCTCTCCTTCCTCCTCGCCACTCTCCGATGAAACACCCTTAGTGTCAAGGGGTGTGGAGAAATGGCTGTATTTTCCGGCTACTATCCAAATTGGCTCTTAAGCTATTTTCTAGATGACTATATAGTAGCCCTCAAAAGTAAATTGCCAGTCTGTTGCGAGTATCTATTCTCTCTTACCAATTATTCTTGTGGGAATCGAGTAGTGAGAATCGAGAAATAGTTATGGAGAATAACAAACGATTCACCATGACTGATTTCTTGATGATCTATCTTTGAAATTCAGCGAAAAACTGATGCGGACATGCCTCCTGAAACCGTTACCTTTTTTGGCCTACAAAGCTCATTCCCTGAGCTTTTGTTCTCAAGAGGCGAATCGAAATGATAAATCCTCACTCGTAGTCCCTCAAACCGAAAAGGAAGTGCGTCGGCCAGAAATAATAATTCTGACAGCTTTATGATGGAAGCCAGCGCAGGGGAGCTCCATGGGTAATTAAAGAAAAAATGGTAGCCTATAGATGCGAGACAATTTTGTGCTCACGTGACCTTCTGTCCGTACGTCCGTTCGTCCACCCCATACATGTAAGCTGATGTCAAATGTCATATTTAGTACTACTACACTGACGTGCATAACAGAGAAATTGCTAGAGCGAGAGATAAGACAACAAAAAAGACGAATTTTGTTGGAAGAAAAACATGAAAATTTTATAGCGGTGATGAAAAAATGAGAAATGCTAGCAGCCACCAACGTAAAAGTGAGCGGCAGAGAAAAAAAAGCGTGTAACCAGGAAGTTTCACGTTGTAATCGTGTAAAACGACAGCAAAGAAATGTACGCAAAAGTGTTCTTCACCTGAAAAGATGTTTTTTGCTAATTAGACCTATTGATTTTTTTGCCGTTTTCGATGCCGTCGCCGTTTAGTACACACGATTTTATTTTTTGCTTGAGTAAACTATAACTTAATATTAACAAGAGCTTCGCTTTTAGCCCTGGCTAAATCTATATATTAATTTTAGAGGTAGACTGATAGAAAAATTTCATAGTCTACTGCTTGTCATGATTGGGAAGCTGAGGGGTGGATCAAGGAATCGTTGTTCCGGGTCTCCAACTTGCGCACACTGACACGTGTGGAAGCTAATAGTTAAAAGCCTTCCATTAGTTTATACTGCGTAGACCTTTGCTGTCATAATTCGCTAATTACATATGACATTTTATTCTTAAAGGGCCTAAGTTGAAGCACTCTTCTCTTCTGTTAAACGACAGAATAAAGCTGTCCTGATTTCGTTAATATAATTTCAACAGGCCCCATCGCTGAAATCTCTAATCTTCTCTATAAAGATACCAGATAAAGTTGAAAGTGATATTTGCGACTCTTTGGTGGTGATTATTTCAGTTAAAGCAAGTTACTCAACTGCTTTCAGAAATTATCAAGTTTGAGGGATACATTTAGGGGTAGGGGGAGGGTCCGAAACAGTTGGCGTCTTTCGATATTCGGCACAGCATGGAACAAACCCAAAGACTAAGGTCATCATGTATTAGTTGAAAAACTCCTATCATACAAGATCTACTGCATCTGTTTTGTCACAATTCAATTATCATTTTACCCTGCGAGCAGAGTTTACTCTGTTGCGTGGCTCAGTTTAGCGTTTACGAAGTCGTTCGCGTCGCTTGTCAGGCGTACATACAAACCAGCTACGCGACTGACAAGCGACGCGAACGACTTCCTAAACGCTAAAAGCCATGCAAGAGAGAAAACTTTGCTCGCAGGGTACTATCATTGTTCATACATTCATTTTTCATTCGTTATCTTCTTTTTTAGGTTTTGGGATGACAGAATTATCAGGAGGATCCCATGTAGTAAAGGACAAGTTAGTCCCTGGATCTGTCGGTGTTTTATTGCCCAACTTAGAATGTAAGGTAGGTCTAGACTTTTAAAACGTTCTTAAACCAGGTGCTTTTTCTTTATTTCAGCACTTATCCAGTCACGAGGGTATTTGTTTTGTGGTGAAAAAAGGACGTTTTTGAACGACGCACATTAACCGGAAGTGGATACTTCTCTCTCCTTGTAAACCTCTTACGGGGTATATAGTTATTTCGAAAAAAAGTGCATGTAACGGTGAAAAACTTTGCGGGAATGACCTTTTAGAGTGTTTTAGAAAAGCGTTCACGACATATCATCCTTTAAGCGACAGCTATGCTCTTCTCAGTAAACCTTGTCCAGTCTAATAGTTCAGTTTTAGGATCATACTCACTCATTTGTCACTTATTAACGCTAGCTTGGCTTCCATGTCAGTAAAAATGGTTCGTTAGTCCGAATACTGATACGAAAAAAACCAATCACTCACTTACTGTTTCTGCTGTAGAGAACGTCCGCTTTCAAGATGTTCCACTATACGCCCCAAGCTGGTTTTTTTCTAGTTTAACCCCGACTGACCACTGTTTCTCACGGTTTCAGTCTTTAAACCTACATTTTTTTGTTTTTCTCTCCTGAACATATCTCAGATTATTGATCCTGATACGGGCAAAATCCTTGGGCCAAACCAGGACGGAGAAATGTGTATCAGGGGACCAACTGTAATGAAAGGTAAGGTCACACACCCGAGGAGTCCTTGTGGAAATTCTGGTCTATGGTCCCGCTTTTCGCCTGTCATACGCAATGCGCTCAGTATTTAAATGTGGCTCTTAATCTCTAACTCTTTTATTACAAGAATTCGATTCTGAATTTGATTGTTAAGAATAACTGCTTTGGTTTTTGTCTAGTTTCAATCATCCTTTTTTCCAAAAATTGTTAATACTATTCATGTGCGTAAATACCAGTACGTTTCAGAGTGCTTTTTTTTCCGTTTGCTAGGTTACTTAGACAACCCAGAAGCCACTGCACAAACAATTGATAGTAAAGGCTGGTTACACACAGGAGACATCGCACGTTATGACGAAGATGGATATTTCTTTATTGTTGGTCGGATCAAAGAACTGATCAAATACAAAGGATTTCAGGTACTTATTCCTCGAGTAAGAAGTTCCTCGCTCTCAGGTTGTTCTGTTCACAGACCCTCTCTGTTCTCTTAAGAAAATTAAAACCGGGGCCTTGTTGTTCGAAGGCTCCCGATTAGCGCTAACCCGGGGCTAGCTTAATAAAGAGACAGGTTCACAGTTAAGCGCAGTGCTCATTAATTAAATTATTGCTTTTTTCCATTTATTATTGATTCTATCGGTTAATAATTCCACTCACATGTATCTCAGCGATCTCAGAGTGTATTTCAAAGTAACCTGAAGGAGGATGAAGGAGTACTAAAATCGCAGAAAAAATTAGTGGGTTATGCCAACACTACCAACATTGAATTTATTGTTGACCCAAAGGTTTTATTCCATGTTGAATTAATTTACAGTTATTTGCACATAAGTTGATCAAGTGACTGTCAGGGCTGTGTGCAGATTGGTTCTTTGACATCATTACGACGTGATCATGTTGCTTGCATAGACGACACAGCATGTCGCGGCAGAAAAACAGAATTTTGATAAATGAGCATGCGCTGAACCGTGAACCTGTCCCTTTGAAGAACCCGGCCGGAGGAATATTGACGGCTAGGCATTAAGGGGCTTGTAAATGCGTAAACCCATCCGCGCGATATCTTCGATGTATATGCTATGAGAGGCTTTTCTCTCTTCCAGGTCCCTCCCGTGGAGCTTGAATCATTGTTGATGACACACCCGAACATCGTTGACGCGGCGGTAGTCGGAGTCCCGGATCTCGAAGCCGGAGAACTGCCGAAAGCGTATGTCGTCCGTCGCGGAAACGTAACTTCACGCGAAATAATGGAGTTTGTCGCTAAGAAAGTCCAGCCACAGAAAAAGCTCAGGGGTGGAGTGGAGTTTGTCAGCGCGATTCCCAAGTCATCTACTGGCAAAATACTACGTCGCGTCCTTAGGAAAAATGAAAATTCTAAAAGTCACCTCTAGAACCCCTCAATCATCTCTCCGCCTGAGGCTGGGGTTGGAGGAGTGGGGAGAACAAAGAGACAAGCAAAGCAAAAGTAATGATAAAAGAACGGCATTGATTTGCACCAACCAGACCCAGCCCATGCTACCATTAGAAACTATAATCTGCGAAATTCAACTAAAAATGTTCCCCTTCTTCGACACAAACTGACCCTTTGAACACAGACGTATACCCGGTCGTCCTACCCTGGGTGCCAGAGACTTTTCTAGCGCGGTTTCCGGTTTCTGTCAAGTATTTAGCTTCGGCCTTCGGCCAACACCGAAAATTCCCGCCGCACGCGAGAAAAACCTCTGGTACCCAGGGTACGGTCGTCCCTTCTCTCCACCCGAAAGTTACTTTTCGGGTGGAGAGAAGCGACGACCGGAAATGCGTGTGTTCGCAAGCTACGACGCAAAGGAATTTAATAAAAAACAAGAATCGCCGAAAGGCGATTTTTAACTGGGCTGCCAAGGGGCTATTTTTTTTGAGGGGAGGGGGCGGCTATACACACTCAGGCTACCATAAAACCTTGTCGGCAACCATTGCATGCGACAGAACCTCATGTGAGACTGAAACATAAACTCATTCAAAACATTGTACCCTTTTGAAAGACTTTCGTAACCTCCAAAAAAGAGTACCATTTTTGAGTGGGGGCTGTATAATAACTTTTAAATTCCACCACTATGAATGAAAATAGACAAGTTAGCCATTAATTCTAAGCAGGAAACAATTTGCATTATTTCCACGCACCCCTCCCCTAATCCCTCTGTGCCCCAAAATATAGCGTGACAGTATAACATGACGTCACTGGAAATTCCAAAAATTGTTGTCGTTCTACGAGTATAATGAGCTGATTTACACTAGACAGAAATATTGTATTATATGAAAACCAGAAGTATACTAAAACAGACAGTTAACTGCCCATTGATCCCGCCTGATCCAGGGGCCTCACTGACTGCACGGAGACTTTACTTATATACTGCGCTTTTCACAAACATGCGAACTCTAAAGTTCAAAAGCCACCTTCACAATTTTGTTTATCGCTGCCGTCAATCATAATTACGATCAAAAGCAACGAACCTTGAAACAGAGAAACACACAAAACGGATCGAAATCCACAAATCACAAACCATGACGTTTTGAACCCGTGAAGTAGAGTTTTGTTTCCTAAGAGGTCCGTTAAGATGATTGACAGCAGCGAAAAACGCAATCGTCGGTTGGCTTCTGAACTTCGGAATTCGCATGTTTGTGAAAAGTGCGATCCTAATTTGCGGTCCACAGTCTACAAGAAAACGCACTATTTTTTCCACAAGAAGAAAAATATTCAGTTTTAAGATTTTCCTCATGGTGTTTTTCTCTAACTTAAAGGAATAAAATCCTTTGCATTTTGAGACCTAAAAAAGTTTAAAGACTCCTCGCTCGCATGTTGCGTTCACCAGCACGCACTTCAAACAATGTAAATGCATGAAACGATCGATAACATATTTTTTACCTGATACCGATGCGAGTTAAAAATTCACTCCAGTTCTGTTTGTCTCACCCAAGACGAACTTTTCTTCATGGAAGATAACTATGCCGCTTTATAACTCGTCCGAAGTTTTTGTATTAAAACGACTGAACGTGATGCACTATGGTGACTTTGTTTACTTCTGATCACATCTTCAAGCGAAGTCTCTCTTTTCAAGCGGTTCATCTCAATGCACAATAATTGACCCTTATATTAGTTAAAACCCTATGGTTCATTTATATTAATGCTGTTTTTTCCCCTCACATTGACTGTGTACGTTCGTATTCAAAACACCTTTACGAAAATAAAGGTCGTATAAGTCATGTGTGTTATGTTTCGAGATAAATGGATTATACGGTTTTTAAGTTTCCATTTTGCGGTGACTTCACTTAACATCTTCATAAAATGGTAAAAGAAATATCAAGAAACATCACGAGAGCTAAAAAACTTTCAAAGGCAAGTTTCTGAAACTCGCTAATGCTATCATCAATATAGCGTGCTTGCTGAATGGGCGAAAACACAGAATTGTGATCACAAGATCATGTACAAATTTAATGATAAAAGCTTAGCAAGATACAAATACAAACAAAAGCAAACCCCCTGAAACCTCGACGTGGGCTACACTTGTGTGCTCTACTCAGTCACCAAACCTTGTCAGTAATAGCTCCTATTTTCCTCAAGTCGCTCTCTGTGAAGCTCCCGGATGGGATGTTCCGGTGAAGCTTTAAACTTGTGCATTGTGCGCGAAATTCTCAGAGTCCCTATTTTTGTCCGTGTCTTCTTTATCCTCAGTATCCGAAATTTAGACCTCCAAAGTGGCGTGTGTTGCATTAAATAGAAGGAAATATTTAAAGGAAAAGCCAGTCTTCTAACATGGCAAAGTTGTCACGTCCCTCGCTCATAGACGTGCGTAGTGCCATTCATCGGCAACTGAGTTGTTCGCTTCACTGACTACGAAGGCTTACAATCAAGTCTTCAGCCATAGTGTCGTCAACTGGTGAAATACCTTGCTCATAAATTGTGCTTCTTAATTGCTCATGTACTACATCGATCGATAATTCTCTCTTTGAGTTCACGAAGCGGCCACGGCGTTCCAAACCTGACGCTCACAGTCATCTTTTAGTGTGAACCTACCGTGAACAGCGTGTCGGTTTGAATGCAACGAGAGCGTTTCTCTGAGTTTCCCAACGCCAACATCATCTAACTGACTTAAACTCGAACAATAAAAAAGTTATAGAGTGACTCCCATGATCGAATCGCTTCGAACAACGCAAATAGCCTTCTTCAGGTTCGCAACGCTTTGTGGGTTTTTCAGGGGGAGCGCAGACGAGGTACAAAAAGTATCCGTGCAAGGGTTCGTACAAGAGAAACTCATATGAAACCATTTGTGAGAACATCGTTTCTCGGTACCAGACCCTCGTGTCTTCCCTCCCCCGGGAGACCACTTTTTGACACCGACGACCGAAAGCCCATTTTATGACTGGGCAGCCCAGTAAACAGTCTGTTATATTTACAGTGGGGCTAAGCTATGAAATAAACATCCAGAGAAGGTCCGAAGTTGTGAGACCTTCGCGTCATTAAAACGACAGTCAAAGTCCACTGGCATTTGATTGGCCACTAGGTCACTGATCATTTCGTGTGAATACTAGAGGAATTGTTTTATATTATTTTAGGTAGTACAGAATGTTTTAGATTGTTTAATTTTTTAACAGTATTTAATATGTAGAGCATGCTCAAGACTTTGGATATTGTACATGTCCAGCCGTGAGTTTTCCATCAGAAAAAAAAAGAAGTCAGCCTTTTACTACGTAGCATACGAGCGTGTTGAATCTCCTGCATGTAGTCAGTGGCATACCGTCATGCGATCAATCCGGTGGTATGCAAGCCTCGGCTGCTAAACAAGCCTCCGGTGGTATACAAGCCTCGGCTTTTTTTGCTCTTTTCCTTTCTTTGTTTTTTTCGCTCAGTGTATATGTCACGTTGTTGTTTTTTTTTACCCAAGCCTCGCCAGATTCTGCGAGACACGCATTTCTAGCAATGATTTGCAATGATTTTAATATCAAGGTTGTATTGGCAACCTCAAAATATACAGCCATTTCGAAAAAGGTTGTCGCAAAAAGTGCACGCGACAATCCCGAAAGGGATTGTGGGTGATTGTGAGTTATATATTCATCTTCTAAGAAGTTTAAAAGAATGGCACGAGAGGCCTTGGAAGTATGTTTGTGAGTGTTAAAGGAAAGCAACAAAAGTAGGTTCGACAGCTCAGTTGGTCAGGAACAGTGTATTGACCATATCCCATATTACCTTTCGGGATTGTCGCGTGCACATTTTTTCCGACAACCTGTCTATGGACCATGCATAGTCTGTTTAATAGCAGGAAATGAAATAAAAATTTGATTATGAAAGCCCTGGAAATGAAGTTGCCGAAAATTGCCGTGTTTCCACTTAATTGTAATGATCAATATAATCATTTGATCAAAAGGAACAACGCTTCAGACGTTTCAGTCTTTCCCCTTAAAAAAATTGCTGTTGCTCGATATATCTAATAAAAGTCTAAAAAAGAAAGCCGAAACTGTTCATCAGTAGAATCTAAAATGTCTGCAATCTAATGTGTCAAGAGTTCTATTAACAATGGCTCTTGAATAGAATCCAAACTGAAAATCTCGTACCCATGGCCGAGGTTATGGCCGAGGAATCTGGGCACAATTCTCGGTACGAGTTTGAGTTCAAAGTCCCCAGTCTCCTGACGACACAGCTTGGGGCTTGTGGTACGAGAACACTCCGCACTGAAATGCCGTTGAAGAGTAAATACAGCGACGTTTATATTCCCGACAACCTTTCATGGCCTCACTTTGTGTTCCAGAACTTTGAAAGATACGGAGACCAGACCGCAGTGGTAAGAGAAATTCAAAATGATGTTTGTTAAATGAGAACACATACAGTCCGATTTCTGAAAAACGTTTACTTGGTGTACATAAGCTTAATATCTATGGTTGGGGTCAGCTGGATTCAAGCTTATCATTCCACTCTGTCTATTTATTTTTCGTCTATGGCTGAAACTAGAAATAATTGAAGTTTAGGGTGTGCGGACGAGATCAATGCGAAAGAACAAAGCTGTGTTCTGCGAGAAGGCAAAACGCGCGTGATCAGATGAAGAGTAATCACGGGCGGCCCAGTGTGGTTAGCCTGTTCCAGGCGTTCAGATAGTGGGGAGCGGTGCGAAGTAAAAGGAGCGCGAAAAAATAAAAGCGAGGGAGGGGGAGAGGTGAGAGAGGGAACGCCTGTTAGATTTGTTTTAAATAGACTCATCCGCCCACTCAGACCTCATCAGCTGTAGGTGGTCTTCACTTGTCAATCAAGACTGATGTTACAGCCCGATACAATTATTTTTTTTCTTACGAATAAATCAAAATTTCTCAGATCAAAAATTAATATTATGTATACATAATCTCACGAAAAACCTATGTAAGACTTTCAGACAATAGAGAGCGCGAGAAGTAATTTATTTACAGCTTTAAAACATGATTTCAGCGTGTACGTGACAAAAAAATTATGAATCAAGTGACAAACAAATATCGCTCATTGCGATAGAAAGCCGTCTCTATAAAGATCGTTAACTCGAGCAATGAAAATGCCCAACAAACGAAGGGAAAATTTACTATTCGGTGACTGAGTGGACCTCGTCAATAGCGATAGCTGCAACTTGCTTTCCAAGCTTTCCTTTTGAAGTCCTTTTGTCCATTCCTTAGACAACCACGATTTGTGACTGCAGTACGCCTTTGAGTGAATTTTTAAGGATCATACAATTTCACAGCTTCCACTAACCCTAACCACTTAACGGCTTCATCCACATCTTCTCCCATCATTGCCGCCGCTACTCCGATTTTGTTCAAATGTTCCATTTGGTCTTTCATGATGGCAATCAACGGAGTTACCACAACAATCGTAAATGGCATTCTATCCTGCCTTCATTCCAACGCACGCTTCATTCGAGGAAAAAGCTGGAAAATAAGTCTTTTTCCAAAGCCAGTCGGTGAAATTGCGAAGACATCTATCCTGCCGACTACGTGTTTTAAACAGCTCCTTTGCTCTTTGCGTTTAGCCTCCACGTTTGGAAAGTCACTCAGCGCTGTGTTTGTTGCGAGTTCGAATTCTGGACGGGACGTAGAGTCTGTCATCACTGCCATATCGCATTTCTCGCTGTGATCGAAGACGCTCCACTGTTGACAAAAACTGTCAAAATCAACCAATCAGAGGGTATACCAGGATCTGGTATACCGGTTCGCACTTTTGTTAAAAATTCTTACAAGCGTTCCCGCACCTCTCTCCCCAGCCCCCCTCTACTTTTCATCCCTTTCTTTACTTCGCACCGCTCTCCACTATCTGAACGCTTGGAACAGGCTACAGTGTGGTCTGCTTAGTAGCAAGCGTTTCCGCTCGAGTTAATGCGCGAACGCTAGAACAAAAGGAAAAAAAGAATAAAAGTTTTCGTGCATTTTAACGGAAATGCTTGCTACACAGGCCATAGTTATTACAGTGGACTGGTCATGAAACCCCATTAGATGCCTTTTTTTGGTTTTGAGGGGAGCGTAATTAAGGAGGGTACGAATACTGCAATACCGCCCAGAATTAGTATGTGTAATCAAATGGTGACGAGTGAAATTAGGGAATAATTTCATGCGCGTTTTGTCCAAATCCTTACTTTAGGCGAGGGAAATTATTAGGATTTGGACAAAACACAAGTGAAATTATTTCCTAATTTCATGAGTATACCATTTGATTACCTATTAATATCATGGGTGACGAATTACGTTAGCAATCTTGGATTTTTTACATGTTTATCCTGGATCGTATCGATCGAGAACTCCACTCTCGCGAACGTTTAGAGCGTAAATTTGACTCAAGTTTAGAATTCTTCTACAAAATACCTGTTAGAATCCTTCTTGATGTGCTCTTTTGTGAGTTCAGGTTTTCTAAAGCGTCTTTATATGCCCTGGCATCTTCATTCATGACATTTTAAAACTTCGTCGCCATCTGGACACTGAGACATACGGAAGGTTGCCATGGCAATTTTGTAATTTCACATGTGAAATTACAAATTATCACTGAAATTTCGTGCCAAAATTAAGGAGTAATTCGTCACCTATGATATTATGTATAAACACCACACAGAGTAACATATGAAAACTGCGAACTGCATTAAAATTACCGAAAATTTCAAAATACTGCAAACCGCGTGGTTTATACCCCAAATAGGAATTTCTGTAAAAGCACACCAAAAATCAAGAAAAACCACATCACTTATTCCCCTTCCGTTTGTGTTAGCTTTATTGGGCCCGACCGTGCACGTTGTTCTAGCATTCCCATCATTTTGAACTATCTGACCAATGGAAACATTTTGTTAATTTATTGTGCATGATCAGGGAATGTCCAACATAAACTGCAGCACCATCGTTTTCAACTTTGATGTTTGCCAGCTTTCATAACCAGTCTCCTCTACTAACTATATGTTCTTGCTAATAAATTATTGCCCTGTGTTTTGATACTGTTTTACATATATTTACAAACGATTTATAGACTTTGTATGAGAAATTCAATATAGCTGTTAAAACATAGAAATATACATTAATGTATATATTTCACATACTTGGGTTTGTTATCTCAATGCTATTCCTGTGTAACCTAAGCTCAATTCATAGCCATTTGTATGGTTTGGCGGCTCATTGTTTGTTTGGTGTTGTTTTCCTACATCATTCAAAGCAAGGCAGGTTACTGTGTGCAGTCTGACTTCACAAATCTCTCCCGTATCAAAGAACAGTGCACTGATTCGCCACCAATGGCTGTGATCCTTAACCCTTTAAGCCCTAAGAGTGATCACCGTCAAATTTCTCCTTGTGATACCAATGCTTTGTAAAACAGAGTGGTCACGAGAATTACAGACATGATCACACAAGATGAATTTGTTTGATATTTTATCAACTTCTCCCCACTACTTCTGTAGGAAATGACTAGGGGCAACAAATGAGAATTCAAATTTTGATCTTAGGGTTTAAAGGGTTAGGCCAGATAAATCTCATATCTCTCCTCCTCATCATGGGTATTACAATTCATTTTTGGTCAGAAAATATTTTGAAAGTTTTCATTTCTGGACAATCTGGCATGAGCTCAGGAAACTCAATGACCATGTGTTTTGTAGTAAGTGTGAACATAGGCTCAAGGGATGCAAGTGACCGACATTGCATGACAAATCCTGAATCTTTATTTTAGGAATTTGTGATTGGGGATGTGCTGCTGGGACCCTGGAACCCTTAGCCTTTATCAGAGCTAGTTCAGCTGTATTTTGCTACCCTATACTAGACTAAACTCCTCAAATCCCCCCTATCCTAGGGTAGCTTTTAGGCTGAGTTGCGTAAATTTGAACTTGCCGATTTCATTTTTTATATTGTCATTCTAGGTTTCCCTACTCTAGACTAAAATCTTCAACCAATTGTTCCTGGAAAATGATACCCTCTTCTATACCTAAACTCGCTGATTTACATACCTTATCCCAGAGTAAACTGCTTGAAATCGATACCCTTCGGAGCGGCACATACCTATATAGCCCAGATGTGGCAATACTCCCCCCTACCCTGGGACATCGAACAGTGTACATAATAGTCACTGTTCCACTACCTATGGCAGACCTTGTAGGCTTGATTACCAGCCTCTCCGAGCTAGAGAGTCTCACTGGCCGCGGGAATCAAGCCTACATACCCTCCCCAGGTGAAATTCATCTACTGTAATAATGCCTTTCCTCATTTTTAGTGCTAAAATATTTGCAAATTAGATGTGTCCTGGTTCCACTGATAATAATAAAAATATATTATTTATTAAACTTGTATTTTGACACTTTTAGAATCGTCCCATCTCTGGTTGTCACTACACTTTTAAACAGCTCAAGACGCTTACAACAAACTTTGCCTCAGCACTGGTGAAGAGAGGCTTAAAAAAAGGTGATGTTCTTGGCATTTACCTTCCAAACATTGCTCAGTACCCTATGGTGTACTATGGATCCTTGTTTCTTGGCATTACTGTTACAACAGTTAACCCCCAGTATGGAGTTCAAGAGCTTGTATATCAGTTGCGAGATTGCAGTGCCAAGTATTTGATCACTGATCGCGAGCGTCTTGCAAATGCACGACGGGCAGGCTTACAAGTTGGTATCTCTGCTATCTTCACTATGGAAAAAGTCAAGGGTTTTGAGTCTTTTCAAGACTTAGTCCTAGATGATGGCTCAAAATTTCCTAGAAATTATGCCAGTATTAATCCCAAGGATGATGTCGCTGTTTTGCTGTACTCAAGTGGTACCACCGGCTTGCCTAAGGGGTGTATGCTTACACACTACAACCTTGTAGCCTTGGCATGTATTTTTGATGAATTTGCGTGGCCGGAACGTTCTGTCGTATTGACAGTGTTACCTCTGTTTCATGGCTATAGTCAGAGTATTATGATGGGATTTTGTTTGTGGAAAGGATGTGAATTGGTTGTTTTGCAAGGATTTGAACCAAAGACATTTCTACAAACATTGGAAAATTGTAAGGTATCACCTTTTATTATTAATATTTCACTATAGTGTAAGAAGTATACCATAATGATTGGATTTAGTGCCTGGAGTGCTTATTTGCTCTTGGTACCTTAAGCGAGGGCACTTATTCGAGACGGGGTGCTTATTCAGGACAGGGCACTTATTTCTTTTTTTAGAAACAATTAACCGAATGTTCAAATTAAAACTTTAATATTTATTAAAAAAGGAACAGTAACAGAAAATGTAACAGTAACAAATATACATTGAAATATGTTCAGTTAGTGTGGGGGAATTTTAATACATTTCTACAGTGATAGCTTTGACAGTGTCACTTCAGGGTTCATGCTACTCCTTGAAGTCCTTGAAAAGCCCTGGAAAAGAAGAATTTTTTATGAAAGTGCTTGAACATGATGAAAACTCCTTGAATTTTTGTCGGGATGGGAAATAATGTAGGATTGTATTAAAGTTATTCAGGGATTGAGCGCAGATTTCAAAACGGCAGGTACAGATTTTGCGAAACCTGCGTCATTGCATGCTGCAGTGTGAAATTCTGTGTTAAGCACATCGCTTTCTGACTATGTTGTTGTTAAGGTTATTGTTGAGATTATTAATTGTTTTGTGTAATGTTGCTTTATTGGATAACTACAGTAGTTAGGTCCTCTTTCCATGTACAATATCCAAGCACTTTGTACCCACCGACAAGGCATGCAGTGCTCTAAGAAAAATTGAAGGGAGCCCAGTGCTCTGAACTTGTGAAATCCAGCGTGCCCAGCATATGATTTCTATGAAAAAGCAAAGATTTTCAAGTCGCCGGAGAACAAAAGTTAGGCACCAGTCAGGCCACAGGGCTCTGCTAGACCACAGCCTCGACCAAGAACCATGAAATTGTTATGCATCCCTGTTTGTGAATTATTACAGATTTGCGTTCTATTTGTGGTAGTCTCTTGAAATGCATTTTATATCCGGTGGAGCTTTTCGAAAGTGGCTATTGACCAATGAAAACATTTCGAAACATATTGCAAGAATTCTTCGAATACTCCTTGAAACTCAGTTTTTAGTGCTTGAATACTCCTTGAATACTCCTTGAATTTTATGTCCAAAAACCAGCATGGACTATGCACTTATGTCTAAAGCTTTCTGGTATGGTATCTTCCACATCCAATTTGGTGATCCTGTCAAAAGGGTGCTTGTCAGTTTTGAACGTGGCATTACCGTTCGTTTGTGAGCAATTAAAGGAAGATAATAATATAATATTGCAACAAGGGCACTTAGCAGAATGGGGGTACCTAATGGAATAGGGGTGCTTATTAACAAAAACAGATTCGGGGCGCTTATTCAAAAATTGACCACAAAAACTACAGACATTAAATTGACTGAAACAAACTGTCACTATTTTCAAAACATTGCAATTCCTTGATATCTGCAAGCCACTGTCAGTGTTTTTGTGTGATCAAAGGTCAAATTCTGTGCACCTTAGAAGCAGCTAGCAGTATTCAATTCTCAGTGTTGAGTTAATTTTCAACGTCAGCAGAATTGAGTGTTATGCCCATCACTAATGTTAGAACGATGTCAATAGAATTGTCTGGCTTCTTAGTTTACTGTACCTGCAGAAACACAGGAAGAGATTTAGTGGGTCCTTTGCCTCCCCCCCCCCCCCCCCCCCCCATGTTGCCTCTTAGTCACATGGCCAAAAATCATAAATGAGCAGAGAGAAATGAGTAATGAGTAACTTTACATTGTTTACATTGTACCTCTTTTTAATACAGGAGCAGTGGAGAATGCACAAACTTCTAACATTATATATAAATTTTATTTATCCTACAATATCCATTTTCCATTTGTGAGTAGAGGCCCTTCAATCTTCGAGACTTATCTAGGAAGATCAAAGGGCATCTGCTCGTAGGATAGCAATTCTGGTGTTAGATAAGAGAAAATTAAGGTCTTTTTAGTGTAATATTATTGGTACTACTATTACTGACACATAATCTATCCCAACCCACCTCTTTTACCTTCCAGTGCTTATAATTAAAATACAATTTCACACATGACAAGTCAAATCTTATACTATTTTATTTTTTTTTAACTGAATTTAGGTTGCAGTGTTACCAATAGTTCCTCCCCTAGTCCTATTTTTGGCCAAACACCCGCTTGTTGATAGCTACAAACTTGACACCTTGGAGGATGTTCTTTGTGGGGGAGCACCAGTTGGGGAAGAATTACTAGGGACATTGAGAAAACGTTTTCCTCACATAAAGCATGTCAGACAAGGTATGTAGGCTTCTCTGTTTTCCACAACCTTTTGAGCTCCAGCCAATAGAGAGGACAAGTTGTTGATATGTCATGTTGCCATGGTAGCAAAATGTCTGCATGACAACAAACTGAAAATGTCACTAGTTCAAGTTCATTTATTCACACTCTTTCAATCACAATGCAACAATAATAAGAAAAAAGAAGTAAAAACAGAGCTATAAACTATACATTGAATTAAACATAACACAGGAAAAAAGCGTGTCTATAGCAGCCAAAGGAGCCAAGCGTTTGAGTTGGCTACTACCCCAGAGCAGTTACAGATGGGTGGCGGTCATACAGTACTTATAAAAAACTATTATAATTATGGACAGCCGAAGCCAGTTGAGCTAAGTCATATTCACCATAAAAGAGAATTAGCACTGTTTCAAACCTCGTCCCTTAAACCTCGTTTAGGCAATTTAGTTTGTCAGATCTGTTGGGGAAATTTTCTGGGGTTGAATCCAAAAGGACTGCATTTAAGTTTAGAAAAAGAAAAAGAAAATGTTGTTTTGTGTTCTCCTATGCCATAGAGAGGAAATTAGGAAGTTTCAAGTCTCAGGCTTGCAATGACTAGGAAATGTACAAAAATGTGTAAAAAGCTGTTTTTCTGATCAAAAAGCTCCCTATATAATATTATTCTTGCTACTATGGTAATGTAACATCACACTTCACTTCTCTTCAGTTTGCCCTTAGATATGAATTTACCGTAGGTGCCAGAGACTTTTCTAGTGCAGTTTCTGGTTTCTTGGTCAATAGATGTGTCGGACTTCAGCGAACACTGAAAATTCCCACCGCATGCGAGAAAAACCTCTGGTACCCAGGGTAATATGAATTTTGTAAAGATAAACATTACAATAATAAGCAGTGCATGAGAGGTCAATGGCAAAAGTTGAATGAATGCAAAGTAAGGTGTGTTGGTTTTTGACATTTATCTTTAGTATCACTAGAGGTCATTTTGAAACTTTTTGCACACATGTAGCTGACTTTTTTGAAAGTTTCATTTATAGATTCTAGGGGTTGTTGTGCTCTAGGGCCTGTATATAGAAATCTTGATCAGTCATGGTACAGCCTGCGAGACAGCGGACATTTTGCAACGTCACCACTGGTTTTCCCCTAAATTGTCAGTTGTCGGAGAAATGAGCACAGAAATTCCATAATGATGACCTGTCACTACTTAGATCTGGGTAGTGGTTCTGATTGGTTCAAGCAAATTTCCCACATGGCATGACCAATCGGAAGTAATACCTATCTCGATAATGTCGCCTCATCAGTAGGATGTTATTTCATGGGGAAACAAGTGGTGACTTTGCGAAATGTCGGCTGTTTTATCAGGCTACAGTCATTGCTACTTTTAGCTATATTTTCACAGCCATGGTCATTTTTAAAACTTTTTTTTTTAATTACGTTCAAAATCTTAAATGAGGGCATGATTTTCATGTTACAATGTACCACAGCCTGCTCTTTTTCAAATGGACAGTAGATGCGATGTCTTTGATATGACAATATTGTTCATTTTGATGCAAATGAAATTCGCTTTCACTTTCAATATTGTTTCACCACTTGCTTTCCTGACTATGGCCTAAGGGAAACTGAAAACAATGCTTATGCAAAATTTTGGGTGACGAACAAAGAGCATTATGTGATGGTATTTTCTGTAGTGGTCAATTGTACTAAAAGATAGCTGCTTTTACTTCAAAGGTTACGGTTTGACTGAGTGTGTTGCTGGAACACACATTTCTCCTCTTTACGGTGGAAAACCTGAGTCATGTGGTGTTCTTCTTCCAAACTTGGAATGCAAGGTATCTCCTATCGCTGAGTCCCCACAAACCTTTGACAAACGGTTTAGCACGATATGTATGGAATTTATGGGGGATAAAATCTGTTAATCTAATGATTCCATGGTTCGTGGACCTGAGATACATACAAGAGACTAACTGAAGAACTGTATATTTTGCAGCAAATTCTTAGGAAAATGTTTTATTTAATGGGTCATTTCCAAGTTCCAATAATTCTCACTTCCAAAATGAGGGTTAAGTCAGGGTGCAAAGAAAGTCAGTCTTACTGCCTGCAATTTGGGCAAGCAGCAACTAGCATGGACTAGCCCACAAGTCATTTCAACTAGCCCCCAAACCCTTTTTGATCAGCAGGATTGATTATAATCCCTCTGTAATTTGAATTTCCCCAAAAAACAGCACTTGCCCTGAACAAAGATCACTAGCCCGATAGCAAAATCCACTAGCCCCGGGCTATCGGACACGACTTTCTTTTTTTCACCTTTTTGGTGAAAATGATTTATTATTTGCATTGGAATGGATAATCAGTTTCATACCAATGGCTTCACACTCAGCCTTGCGTTGAAACAGAGGCTTGTCTTAAATGAGCAACTTGGAGATGGTCTATTGTCAGTTCCAGGGTAGATTGTTCTCGTGCTCAACGTTTTGAAAATGTTTTGGTCATGGAAACCTTCCCTGTCCGCAAGAGATAAGAGTTTATTGAACCTTTCAAGACCGTCAAGTGTATTAAGAACTTTCCATAATAAGAAAAATTATGCACATGTATTCTTTAACCAAAGAGAAAAGTAAGGGATCAGTTAAGGTTTCTAGACCTACCCCTCCCCTTAGCCAACATTTTGCCCTAAGTGAGAATTAACTGTTAATGTTGGCTTAGGGGAGGGGTAGGTGGGCAGTTTCCTAGAAACCTAAATTGTGGCCGGTTGGGCTGAAAAATTAATATGTCAGTGTTTCTTTCCTTATTTCTTTTTTGTTTTTGGTGAGACCGAGATATCCCTTTTACCCATTTTCACCCTGGCTTTACGTGTTTGATTTTCAGATCATTAATCAAGAGACTCGGGCCATATTGGGTCCGCATCAGGATGGGGAGATCTGTATCAGAGGGCCCACAGTCATGAAAGGTATTAGCAGTTTTATTCAGATAAGTGTTAAGGTGACTCGACCCAGTTTTTTTTAGGGGGTACCATCCTACTTTGAAGCTCTCTGGTATCCCCACCTTTACTTTTATCTTAAGGATAACACATAGAATGGATAACATATAGATCAATCTACAATAGAACATAAAATTTTTGGCGATCGGAGTAAATGTCACGTGGTTATAATGCCACGCCCCTTTAAGGTCTGAGTCGAAAATCTGCTGTTGCCAACATTTTTTTCGTGAAAATCTCTCGGCTACACATAGTGCGCATTAGTGCCTTGCGCTGAACAGAGTTTCACCAAAATCGCAAAGACCCAATTCGAGAAATTCAGCGGTTTCCAAATTTAGGTCATAATTTATGCGAAAATGATAAGCAAACTTTACACGGATTATATCTAATAAACTATGAGATTCATCTCTGTATTTTGGGCATCGTTATAACAGATGGGTCCTTGAAAGTCGGCAAAACGCTTTATGGCCTTGTAAATGCGCGCGATTTCGAGCAAAGCAAACATATAGAAATTATAGTTTTCGCTATTTGTTGACGTTTGTCAGCGTTTAAGAGTCAATCTCACGAAAAAAGCATTTTCTTAAAAATTCGTAGTTTTTTTTCGTTCAAATTTTTTCAGGGCCACAATTGATTAACTAACTACCCGGACTCTGAATTTCATGGTCATTGAAAAACTGTGACATTACCTTCTATAAGCCCAAACTTGAGTAAACATTGAAGATTTTTAGCGTTTTGGCTGAGTTTGTGCTTTGGGAGTTGTCTGTCCCTGTTACCCTTTGTTCCCCTGTGTTATCCTGTGTTACTCTGTGTTCCCCTGTGTTACACTGTGTTACCCTGTGTTCCTCTGTGTTACCCTGTGTTACTTTGTGTTAACCTGTGTTCCGCTGGGTTACCTTGTGTTCCCCTGTGTTACTCTGAGTGACCCTGTGTTACCTTGTGTTACTCTGTGTGACCCTGTGTTCCTCTGTGTTACCTTGTGTTACTCTGTGCGACCCTGTGTTCCCCTGTGCTACCCCGACTGTTTCATTGTGTTACCCTGTGTTCCCCTGTGCTACTCTGTGTGACCCTGTGTTACTCTCTGTTACCCTGTGTTACCCTAACATAACTCCTTTGCTCCTTGCCCATGGACCAATTGTATCACTAAGTATAGTCTGTGACTTGGTGATGTGGCTGATATTTGAGACAACGAGCAGTATCTCTTTTTTTCTTAGGCCGTCCAGCGAGACGTACGAGACAAGAAAATGACACCCGCGCGACACAAGGCGCGAGACAGGAGAGGCGTTTCTTTTTCCCGCCCTCGTCTCGTGTCTAGGCCTCGCTCCTCGCCGCTCGCGCGCTCGTGAACTCCCGTTTTAAAATCAGAAGGCTGCTCGCAGTCCACTGATATCTATGTTGCCTTGCTCTCTTTGTGTTTGCACAGGTTATTTAAACAAGCCAGAGGCAACAGCTCGTACGATAGACAGAGAAGGCTGGCTGCACACTGGTGATGCTGGGCATTATGATGAACATGGAAACTTCTACATTGTGGATCGAATCAAAGAACTGATCAAGTACAAAGGATTTCAGGTTAGAAAAGCGTTTTAATTACTACATCTAAGCCTGTGTAGCTGTGGTTCCCGTTTCCTTCTGGCCATGCGGGAGAAGTACAGCAGACGCGCGAAAAGGAGACAAAGAAGTTGAAGTCAGGGGATGAGTGAGAGAACTAATAAACGATTTCCCCTCCCCTGCCCCTCCCCTCCGCTCCTATTTGGTGATCGCCTTTGTGCGTCTCCGGCGCTTCTCCCGCGGCTTCGGTACATCTGGTTTACATGATAAAAATCCGTGACCGTTTTAACAGCATTAAAAAACCTTTTTTGTTCACAGCAGTAGAGAAACAATCGATATTTCGTATTTTTAGGTCCCTCCAGCCGAGCTGGAAGCGTTATTGATCACTCACCCGAACATCGATGATGTGGCAGTGATCGGAGTCCCCGATCTTGTAGCCGGAGAATTGCCGAAAGCCTTCGTTGTCCGTCGTGGTGACGTTTCCTCCGATGACATTGTGAAATTTGTGGAAGAGCGAGTTGCTCCTCACAAAAAGCTCAGGGGTGGAGTGGAGTTAATTGACCAGATTCCAAAATCTCCCAGTGGTAAAATCTTACGACGCATATTACGAAGTAGAAACAGCCAGGGGGGAACGCGCTCTAAGTTATGACCTGAGACGCAGGACGGAACGATTATCTCCAAAAACATCGTAATGAAAGGCTAAGCCTGAAACGTCGCTGAGAACAATCCCCTTTCTGCTCCAAATCCCAATATTCATTCCTTAAAATGAAAACGTTTTAAATTTAGCCGATGAACAGGCCTTCGAAATGAATAAATAAATAATGAGTAACGATTTAGTTTTAACACATCCAGTAATAAAAGCAATACTTATTGTGGAGGCATGTGTGGCCGAGCGGGTAAGACCTCGAACTCTGGATCTGGAAGTCACGGTTGAAGCCTTGCCCGTCGTGTTGTTCCCTCTGAAAGGGAACTTTACTCCACTTTGTCTCTCTTCACTCAGGTGTATAAATGGGTACCGCCGACATACTGCTGAGT
>OZ037782.1:13954090-14169090 GCA_964035525.1 Porites cylindrica | reverse complement strand
GTTACCCCTTGTTGCCCCATGTTACCCCTTGTTGCCCCATGTTACTTCTTGTGACTCCTTGTTACCCCATGTTACCCTTGTTACCCTTGTTACACCCTGTTACCCATGTTACCCTTTGTTACTCTTGTTACCCCTTGTTACCCCTTGTTACCCTTGTTACCCCTTGTTACTCTTGTTCCCCCTTGTTACCCTTTATACCCATTGTTACCCCTTGTTACCCCATGTTACTCCTTGTTACCCCTTCTTACCCCATGTTACCCCTTGTTACCCCTTGTTACCCTTGTTATCCTTGTTACCCCTTGTTACCCTTGTTACCCCATGTTACCCCTGGTTACCCTTGTTACCCTTGTTACCCCCTGTTAACAATGTTACCCTTTATTACCCTTGTTACCCCATGTTACCCCTTGTTACCCTTGTAACCCCTTGCTACCCTTTGTTACCCTTGTTACCCCTTGTTGTAACTTCACCCGGCCTAATGACAAGTAACCGAAAAATGTTGTTACCCTTGTTACCCCATGTTACCCCTTGTTACCCTTGTTACCCTTGTTACCCCTTGTTACCCTTGTTACCCCATGTTACCCCTTGTTACCCTTGTTACCCCCTGTTAACAATGTTACCCTTTATTACCCTTGTTACCCCAAGTTACCCCTTGTTACCCTTGTTACCCTTGTAACCCCTTGCTACCCTTTGTTACCCTTGTTACCCCTTGTTGTAACTTGACCCGGCCTAATGACAAGTAACCGAAAAATGTTGTTACCCTTGTTACCCCATGTTACACCTTGTTACCCTTGTTACCCCCTGATACCCCTTGTTACCTTTGTTACCCCATGTTACCCCTTGTTACCCTGGTAACCCCTTGTAACCCATTGTTACCCCTTGTTACCCTTTGTTACCCTTGTTACCCCTTGTTACCCTTGTTACCCCTTGATACCCCTTGTTACCCCATGTCACCCTTGCTACCTCTTGTTACCCTTGTTACCCCTTGTTACCCTTGTTACCCCCTGTTACCCTTGTTACCCTTGTTACCTCTTGTTACCTTTGTTACCTCTTCTTACCCTTGTTACCCCTTGTTACCTCTTGTTACCCCTTGTTACCCTGGTTACCCTTCTTACCGTTGCTACCTCTTATTACTGTTGTTACCCCTTGTTACCCTTTTTACCCATTGTTACCCCATGTTACTCCTTGTTACCCTTATTACCCCTTGTTACCCTGGTAATGCCTTGTTACCCATTGTTACCCCTTCTTACCCTTTGTTACCCTTGTTACGCCTTGTTACCCTTGTTACCCCTAGTTACCCTTGTTACCCCTTGTTACCCATGTTACCTCTTCTAACCCTTGTTACCCTTGTTACCCCTTGTTACCCTTGTTACCACTTGTTACCATTGTTACCCCTTGTTACCCTTGTTACCCCCTGTTACCCCTGGTTACCCTAATTACCTCTTGTTACCCTTGTTACCCCTTGTTACCCCTTGTTACTCTTGTTCCCCCTTGTTACCCTTTATACCCATTGTTACCCCATGTTACCCCTTGTTACCCCATGTTACTCCTTGTTACCCCTTGTTACCCCATGTTACCCCTTGTTACCCTGGTAATCCCTTGTTACCCATTGTTACCCCTTGTTACCCCTTGTTACCCTTGTTACCCCTTGTTACCCTTGTTACCCCTTGTTACCCTTGTTACCCCTTGTTACCCCTTGTTACCCCTTGTTACCCTTGTTACCCTTGTTACCCCCTGTTATCCCTTGATACCCTTGTTACCCCTTCTTACCCTTGTTACCCCCTGTTACCCCTATTTACCCTTGTTACGTCTTGTTACCCCTGTTATCCCTTGTTACCCTTGTTACCCCTTGTTACCCCTTGTTACCCTTGTTACCCCTTGTTACCCTTGTTACCCCTTGTTACCCTTGGTACCCCTTGTTACCATTCGTTACCCTTGTTACCCCTTGTTACCTTTGTTACCCTTGTTACCCCTTGTTACCCCTTGTTACCCTTGTTACCCCCTGTTATCCCTTGATACCCTTGTTACCCCTTCTTACCCTTGTTACCCCCTGTTACCCCTATTTACCCTTGTTACGTCTTGTTACCCCTGTTATCCCTTGTTACCCTTGTTACCCCTTGTTACCCCTTGTTACCCTTGTTACCCCTTGTTACCCTTGGTACCCCTTGTTACCATTCGTTACCCATTGTTACCCCTTCTTACCCTTTGTTACCCTTGTTACGCCTTGTTACCCTTGTTACCCCTAGTTACCCTTGTTACCCCTTGTTACCCATGTTACCTCTTCTAACCCTTGTTACCCTTGTTACCCCTTGTTACCCTTGTTACCACTTGTTACCATTGTTACCCCTTGTTACCCTTGTTACCCCCTGTTACCCCTGGTTACCCTAATTACCTCTTGTTACCCTTGTTACCCTTGTTACCCCTTGTTACCCTTTATACCCATTGTTACCCCATGTTACCCCTTGTTACCCCATGTTACTCCTTGTTACCCCTTGTTACCCCATGTTACCCCTTGTTACCCTGGTAATCCCTTGTTACCCATTGTTACCCCTTGTTACCCCTTGTTACCCTTGTTACCCCTTGTTACCCTTGTTACCACTTGTTACCATTGTTACCCCTTGTTACCCTTGTTACCCCCTGTTACCCCTGGCTACCCTAATTACCTCTTGTTACCCTTGTTACCCTTGTTACCCCTTGTTACCCCTTGTTACTCTTGTTCCCCCTTGTTACCCTTTATACCCATTGTTACCCCATGTTACCCCTTGTTACCCCATGTTACTCCTTGTTACCCCTTGTTACCCCATGTTACCCCTTGTTACCCTGGTAATCCCTTGTTACCCATTGTTACCCCTTGTTACCCCTTGTTACCCTTGTTACCCCTTGTTACCCTTGTTACCCCTTGTTACCCTTGTTACCCCTTGTTACCCCTTGTTACCCCTTGTTACCCTTGTTACCCTTGTTACCCCCTGTTATCCCTTGATACCCTTGTTACCCCTTCTTACCCTTGTTACCCCCTGTTACCCCTATTTACCCTTGTTACGTCTTGTTACCCCTGTTATCCCTTGTTACCCTTGTTACCCCTTGTTACCCTTGTTACCCCTTGTTACCCTTGTTACCCCTTGTTACCCTTGGTACCCCTTGTTACCATTCGTTACCCTTGTTACCCCTTGTTACCTTTGTTACCCCATGTTACCCCTTGTTACCCTGGTAAACCCTTGTTACCCCTTGTTACCCTTTGTTACCCTTGTTAGCGCAGGTTTCCCCTTGTTACCCTTGTTACCCTTTGTTACCCGTGTTACCCCCTGTTACCCATGTTAACCCTTGTTACCACTTGTTACCCCTTGTTACCCCATTATACTCCTTGTTAGCTTTGTTACCCTTTGTTACCCTTGTTACCCCATGTTACTCCTTGTTACCCCTTGTTACCCCTTAATTGTTTCCCTTGTTACCCCTTGTTACCCGTTGTTCTTGTTACCCCTTGTTACCCCTTGTTACCCTTGTTAGCCCTTGTTATCCCTTGATACCCCTTGTTACCCCTTGTTACCCTTGTTACCCCTTGTTACCCTTGTTCCCCCTTTCTTACCCTTGTTACCCCTTGTTACCCTTTGTTACACTTGTTACCCCTTGTTACCCCTTGTTACCCCTTGTTACCCCTTGTTACCCCTTGCTACCCCTTGTTACCCCTTGTTACCCTTGTAACCCCCTGTTACCCCTTGTTACCCTTTGTTACCCTTGTTACCCCTGGTTACCCTTGTTACCCCTTGATACTCCTTGTTACTCCTTGTTACCCTTGCTACCTCTTGTTACCCTTGTTACCCTTGTTACCAATTATTACCCTTGCTACCCCTTGTTACCCTTGTTACCCTTGTTACCCCTTGTTACCCTTGTTACCCTTTGTTACCCCTTGTTACCCCTTGTTACCCTTGTTACCCCCTGTTACCCCTTGTTACCCCTTGTTACCCGTGTTACCCCCTCTTACCCATGTTACCCCTTGTTACCCCATGTTACTCATTGTTACCCTTGTTACCCTTGTTACCCCTTGTTACCCTTGTTACCCCTTGTTACCCATTGTTCCCTGTTGTTACCCTTGTTACTCCTTGTTACCCTTGTTACCCCTTGTTACCCTTGTTACCCTTGTTACTCCTTGTTACCCCTTGTTACCCCTTGTTACCCTTGTTACCCCCTCTTACCCATGTTACCTCTTGTTACCCCTTGTTACCCCATGTTACTCCTTGTTACCCTTGTTACCCCTTGTTACCCCTTGTTCCCTGTTGTTACCCTTGTTACTCCTTCTTACCCTTGTTACCCCTTGTTACCCTTGTTACCCTTGTTTTTCCTTGTTACCCCTTGTTACCCCTTGTTACCCCCTGTTACCCATGTTACCCCTTGTTACCCTTGTTACCCCATGTTACCCCTTGTTACCCTTGTTACCCCTTGTTTCCCTTGTTACGCTTGGTACCCTTGTTACCCCCTGTTACCCATGTTACTCCTTGTTACCCCTTGTTACCCCTTGTTACCCCTGTTACCCCATGTTACCTTTTGTTACCGTTGTTACCCTTGTTACCCCTTCTTACCCTTGTTACTACTTGTTACCCTTGTTACCCCACGTTACCCCTTGTTACCCTTGTTACCCCTTGTTACCCTTTTTACCTCTTGTTACCCTTGTTACCCCCTGTTACCCCTTGTTACCCTTTGTTACCTTTTTTACCCCTTTTTACCCTTGTTACCCCTTGTTACCCTTTGTTACCCTTGTTACCCCTTGTTACCCTTGTTACCCCTTGTTACTCCTTGTTACCATTGTTACCCCTTCTTACCCTTTGTTACCCTTGTTACCCCTAATTACCCTTGTTACCACTTGTTACCCTTGTTACCCCATGTTACCCTGTGTTACCCTTGTTACCCCTTGTTACCCTTGTTACCCCTTGTTACCCCTGTTACCCCTTGTTACCCTTTGTTACCCTTGTTACCCCTTGTTACCCTTGTTGCCCTTGTTAGCCTATGTTACCCCTTGTTTCCTTTGTTACCCTCTGTTACCCTCTGTTACCCATGTTACCCTTTGTTACCCTTGTTACCCCATGTTACTCCTTGTTACCCCTTGTTACCCCTTGTTACCCCTTGTTACCCCTTTTTACCCCTTGTTACCTTTTGTTACCTTTGTTACCCCTTGTTACCCTTGTTACCCCTTGTTACTCCTTGTTACCCTTGTTACCCCTTCTTACCCTTTGTTACTCTTGTTACCCCTAATTACCCTTGTTAGCACTTGTTACCATTGTTACCCCATGTTACCCTGTGTTACCCTCGTTATCCCTTGTTACCCTTGTTACCCCTTGTTACCCTTGTTACCCCTTGTTACCCCCTTGTTACCTTTTGTTACCCTTGTTACCCCTTGTTACCCTTGTTGCCCTTGTTAGCCTATGTTACTCCTTGCTTCCTTTGTTACCCTTGTTACCCTCTGTTACCCATGTTACCCTTTGTTACCCTTGTTACCCCATGTTACTCCTTGTTACCCCTTGTTACCCCTTGTTACCCTTGTTACCCCTTGTTACCCCTTGTTACCCCCTGTTACCCATGTTACCCCTTGTTACCCTTGTTACCCCATGTTACCCTTTTTACCCTTGTTACCCCTTGTTACTCTTGTTACTCTTGTTACCCCTTGTTACCCTTGTTACCCTTGTTACCCCCTGTTACCCATGTTACCCTTTTTTACTCTTGTTACCCCTTGTTACCCCTTGTTACTTTTGTTACCCCTTGTTACTCCTGTTCCCCCTTGTTACCCTTTATACCCATTGTTACCCCCATGTTACCCCTTGTTACCCCATCTTACTCCTTGTTACCCCTTGTTACCCCATATTACCTCTTGTTACCCCTTGTTACCCTTCTTATCCTTCTTACCCCTTGTTACCGTTGTTACCCCATGTTACCCCTTGTTACCCTTGTTACCCTTGTTACCCCCTGTTAACAATGTTACCCTTTATTACCCTTGTTACCCCATGTTACCCCTTGTTACCCTTTTTACCCTGGCTTGTAACCCCTTGCTACCCTTTGTTACCCTTGTTACCCCTTGTTGTAACTTGACCCGGCCTAATGACAAGTAACCGAAAAATGTTGTTACCCTTGTTAGCCCATGTTACCCCTTGTTACCCTTGTTACCCTTGTTACCCCTTGTTACCCTTGTTACCCCATGTTACCCCTTGTTACCCTTGTTACCCCCTGTTAACAATGTTACCCTTTATTACCCTTGTTACCCCAAGTTACCCCTTGTTACCCTTGTTACCCTTGTAACCCCTTGCTACCCTTTGTTACCCTTGTTACCCCTTGTTGTAACTTGACCCGGCGTAATGACAAGTAACCGAAAAATGTTGTTACCCTTGTTATTCCATGTTACACCTTGTTACCCTTGTTACCCCCTGATACCCCTTGTTACCTTTGTTACCCCATGTTATCCCTTGTTACCCTGGTAACCCCTTGTAACCCATTGTTACCCCTTTTTACCCTTTGTTACCCTTGTTACCCCTTGTTACCCTTGTTACCCCTTGATACCCCTTGTTACCCCTTGTCACCCTTGCTACCTCTTGTTACCCTTGTTACCCCTTGTTACCCTTGTTACCCCCTGTTACCCTTGTTACCCTTGTTACCTCTTGTTACCTTTGTTACCTCTTCTTACCCTTGTTACCCCTTCTTACCCCTTGTTACCCCTTGTTGGCCTGGTTACCCTTGTTACCGTTGTTACCTCTTGTTACTGTTGTTACCCCTTGTTACCCTTTTTACCCATTGTTACCCCATTTTACCCCATGTTACTCCTTGTTACCCTTATTACCCCTTGTTACCCTGGCTGGTAATGCCTTGTTACCCATTGTTACCCTTTGTTACCCTTGTTACGCCTTGTTATCCTTGTTACCCCTAGTTATCCTTGTTACCCCTAGTTACCCTTGTTACCCCTTGTTACCCATGTTACCTCTTGTTACCCTTCTTACCCTTGTTACCCCTTGTTACCCTTGTTACCCTTGTTACCCCTTGTTACCTTTGTTACCCTTGTTACCACTTGTTACCATTGTTACCCCTTGTTACCCTTGTTACCCCCTGTTACCCTTGTTACCCTTGTTACCCTTGTTACCTCTTGTTACCTTTGTTACTTTTCTTACCCTTGTTACCCCTTCTTACCCCTTGTTACCCTTGTTACCTCTTGTTACCCCTTGTTGGCGTGGTTACCCTTGTTACCGTTGTTACCTTTTGTTAATGTTGTTACCCCTTGTTACCCTTTTTACCCATTGTTACCCCATGTTACCCCATGTTACTCCTTGTTACCCTTATTACCCCTTGTTACCCTGGCTGGTAATGCCTTGTTACCCATTGTTACCCATTGTTACCCTTTGTTACCCTTGTTACGCCTTGTTATCCTTGTTACCCCTAGTTACCCTTGTTACCCCTTATTACCCATGTTACCTCTTGTTACCCTTCTTACCCTTGTTACCTCTTGTTACCCTTGTTACCCTTGTTACCCCTTTTTACCTTTGTTACCCTTGTTACCACTTGTTACCATTGTTACCCTTGTTACCCTTGTTACCCCTTGTTACCCCTTGTTACTCTTGTTCCCCCTTGTTACCCCATGTTACCCCTTGTTACCCTGGTAATCCCTTGTTACCCATTGTTTCCCCTTGTTATCCCTTGTTAGTCTTGTTACCCCTTGTTACCCTTGTTACCCTTGTTACCCCCTGTTATCCCTTGATACCCTTGTTACCCCTTCTTACCCTTGTTACCCCCTGTTACCCCTTCTTACCCTTGTTACCTCTTGTTACCCTTGTTACCCGTTGTTACCCTTGTTACCCCTTGTTACCCCTTGTTACCCTTGTTACCCCTTGTTACCCTTGGTACCCCTTGTTACCGTTGGTTATACCCTTGTTACCCCTTGTTACCCATGTTACCCCTTGTTACCCCTTGTTACCCTTTGTTACCTTTTTTACCCCTTTTTACCCTTGTTACCCCTTGTTACCCTTGTTACCCCTTGTTACCCTTTGTTACCCTTGTTACCCCTTGTTACCCTTGTTACCCCTTGTTACTCCTTGTTACCCCTTGATACCCCTTGTTACCCTTGTTACCCCTTGTTACCCCCTGTTACCCATTTCACCCCTTGTTACCCTTGTTACCCCATGTTACCCCTTGTTACCCTTGTTACCCCTTGTTACTCTTGTTACTCTTGTTACCCCTTGTTACCCTTGTTACCCTTGTTACCCCCTGTTACCCATGTTACCCCTTGTTACCCATGTTACCCCTTGTTACCCCTTGTTACCCTTTGTTACCTTTTTTACCCCTTTTTACCCTTGTTACCCCTTGTTACCCTTGTTACCCCTTGTTACCCTTTGTTACCCTTGTTACCCCTTGTTACCCTTGTTACCCCTTTTTACTCCTTGTTACCTTTGTTACCCCTTCTTACCCTTTGTTACCCTTGTTACCCCTAATTACCCTTGTTACCACTTGTTACCCTTGTTACCCCATGTTACCCTGTGTTACCCTTGTTACCCCTTGTTACCCGTGTTTCCCCTTGTTACCCTTGTTACCCCTTGTTACCCTTTGTTAACCTTGTTACCCCTTGTTACCCTTGTTGCCCTTGTTAGCCTATGTTACCCCTTGTTTCCTTTGTTACCCTTGTTACCCTCTGTTACCCATGCTACCGTTTTTTACCCTTGTTACCCCATGTTACTCCTTGTTACCCCTTGTTACCCCTTGTTACCCTTGTTACCCCTTGTTACGTCTTGTTACCTCCTGTTACCCATGTTACTCCTTGTTACCCTTGTTACCCCATGTTACCCCTTGTTACCCTTGTTACCCCTTGTTACTCTTGTTACTCTTGTTACCCCTTGTTACCCTTGTTACCCTTGTTACCCCCTGTTACACATGTTACCCCTTGTTACCCCTTGTTACCCCTTGTTACCCCCTGTTACCCATGTTACCCCTTGTTACCCTTATTACCCCATGTTACCCCTTGTTACCCTTGTTACCCCTTCTTACCCTTTGTTACCCTTGTTACCCCTTGTTACCCTTGTTACCCCTAATTACCCTTGTTACCACTTGTTACCCTTGTTACCCCATGTTACTCCGTGTTACCCTTGTTACCCCTTGTTACCCTTGTTACCCCTTGTTACCCTTGTTACCCCTTGTTACCCCTTGTTACCCTTTGTTAACCTTGTTACCCCTTCTTACCCTTTTTACCCCTTGTGACCCTTGTTACCCCTTGTTACCCTTTGTTACCCTTGTTACCCCTTGTTACCCCTTTTTACCCTTGTTACCCCTTCTTACCCTTTGTTTCCCTTGTTACCCCTTGTTACCCTTTGTTACCCTTGTTACCACTTGTTACCCTTGTTGCCCTTGTTAGCCTATGTTACCCCTTGTTTCCTTTGTTACCCTTGTTACCCTCTGTTACCCATGTTACCCTTTGTTACCCTTGTTACCCCATGTTACTCCTTGTTACCCCTTGTTACCCCTTGTTACCCTTGTTACCCCTTGTTACCCCTTTTTAGCCCTTGTTATCCCTTGATACCCCTTGTTACCCCTTGTTACCCTTGTTACCCCTTGTTACCCTTGTTACCCCTTTGTTACCCTTGTTACCCTTTGTTACCCTTGTTACCCCTTGTTACCCCTTGTTACCCTTGTTACCCCTTGTTACCCCTTGCTACCCCTTGTTACCCCTTTTTACCCTTGTTACCCGTTGTTACCCTTTGTTACCCTTGTTACCCCTTGTTACCCTTGTTACCCCTTGTTACGCTTGTTACCCCTTGTTACCCTTTGTTACCCTTGTTACCCCTTGTTACCCTTGTTACCTCTTTTTACCTTTGTTACCCTTGTTACCCCTTTTTACCCTTGTTACCCCTTGTTACCCTTGTTACCCCCTGTTACCCCTTGGTACCCTTTTTACCTTTTGTCACTCTTGTTCCCCCTTGTTACCCTTTATACCTATTGTTACCGTTTGTTACCCCTTGTTACCCCATGTTACCCCTTGTTACTCTTTGTTACCCCTTGTTACCCCTTGTTACCCTTGTTACCCCTTCTTACCCTTTGTTACCCTTGTTACCCCTTGTTACCCTTGTTACCCCTAATTACCCTTGTTACCACTTGTTACCCTTGTTACCCCATGTTACTCCGTGTTACCCTTTTTACCCCTTGTTACCCTTGTTACCCCTTGTTACTCCTTGTTACCCTTTGTTAACCTTGTTACCCCTTCTTACCCTTGTTACCCCTTGTGACCCTTGTTACCCCTTGTTACCCTTTGTTACCCTTGTTACCCCTTGTTACCCTTATTACCCCTTGTTACCCCTTTTTACCCTGGTTACCCCTTCTTACCCTTTGTTTCCCTTCTTACCCTTTGTTACCCTTTGTTACCCTTGTTACCACTTGTTACCCTTGTTACCCTTGTTGCCCTTGTTAGCCTATGTTACCCCTTGTTTCCTTTGTTACCCTTGTTACCCTCTGTTACCCATGTTACCCTTTGTTACCCTTGTTACCCCATGTTACTCCTTGTTACCCCTTGTTACCCCTTGTTACCCTTGTTACCCCTTGTTACCCCTTGTTAGCCCTTGTTATCCCTTGATACCCCTTGTTACCCCTTGTTACCCTTGTTACCCCTGGTTACCCTTGTTACCCCTTTGTTACCCTTGTTACCCCTTGTTACCCTTTGTTACCCTTGTTACCCCTTGTTACCCCTTGTTACCCTTGTTATCCCTTGTTACCCCTTGCTACCCCTTGTTACCCCTTGTTACCCTTGTTACCCGTTGTTACCCTTTGTTACCCTTGTTACCCCTTGTTACCCTTGTTACCCCTTGTTACGCTTGTTACCCCTTGTTACCCTTTGTTACCCTTGTTACCCCTTGTTACCCTTGTTACCTCTTGTTACCCTTTGTTACCCTTGTTACCCCTTGTTACCCTTGTTACCCCTTGTTACCCTTGTTACCCCCTGTTACCCCTTGTTACCCTTTTTACCTTTTGTTACTCTTGTTCCCCCTTGTTACCCTTTATACCTATTCTTACCGTTTTTTACCCTTTGTTACCCCATGTTACCCCTTGTTACTGCTTGTTACCCCTTGTTACCCTTGTTACCCCATGTTGCCCTTGTTACCCCTTGTTACCCCTTGTTACCCTTGTTACCCTTGTTATCCCATGTTACCCCTTGTTACCCTTGTTACCCCTTGTTACCCTTGTTACCTTATGTTACCTCTTTTTACCCTTGTTAGCCTTGTTACCCCCTTTTATTCATTTTACCCTTTGTTACCCTTTTTACCCCATGTTACTCCTTGTTACCGCTTGTTACCCCTTGTTACCCCATGTTACCCTTGTTACCTCTTGTTACCCTTGTTACCCCTTGTTACCCTTGTTACCCTTGTTACCCCATGTTACCCCTTGGTACCCCTTGTTACTCTTGTTACCCCATGTTACCCTTGTTACCCCTTGTTACCCTTGTTACCCCATGTTACCCCTTGTTACCCTCTGTTACCCATGTTACCCTTTGTTACCCGTGTTACCCCCTGTTACCCATGTTACCCCTTGTTACCCCTTGTTACCCCATGTTACTCCTTGTTACCCTTGTTACCCTTGTTACCCCTTGTTACCCTTGTTACCCTTTGTTACCCCTTGTTCCCTGTTGTTACGCTTGTTACTCCTTGTTACCCTTGTTAGCCTTTTTATTTCTTGTTACCCCTTGTTACCCCTCGTTACCCTTGTTACCTCCTGTTACCCATGTTACCCCTTGTTACCCTTGTTACCCCATGTTACCCCTTGTTACCCTTGTTACCCCTTGTTTCCCTTGTTACCCTTGTTACCCCTTGTTACCCTTGTTACCCTTGTTACCCCCTGTTACCCATGTTACCCCTTGTTACCCTTGTTACCCCTTGTTACCCCATGTTATGCTTGTTACCCCTTGTTACCCTTGTTACCCCTTGTTACCCTTTTTACCCCTTGTTATCCCTTGTGAACCCTCTTTAGCGGACACTTTTTATTAAGCAGACACTTTGGAAGGTCCCGAAGGTGTTCGTTCAATAGAAGTTTTACTGTATATCTGCCTCTTTCTTACCCGCTACCGTTTTTTTTTTTGGCGCTGATACACCCCTCCTCCACCCTTTTAAATTACTAAGCGATATAAACCTGTTTCCAGGTGCTTTCTCCTTTTGTAGAGCTAACAGATATATTATGTTACTTTGACAGAAATAGCCCTCCCCTCCCCTCTAAAGGTCCGATTTTTTTGCGCTCCTTTCGTAATGTGCCGACGAACAACTGTGCCGAGTCTGATGCTTGTACTCCAGAGTGCACAAAAAAAAAAAAACTAAGCCACGCTACTATACGGGTCACACAAGACCGTGAAATAAGTAGCGTGAGTTATGATTATGACTTATTTGCAGGTGAGTTACCAAGTCTTCAAATTTCAAGATTTGACATGCAGAATCTTGAAATTTGACGTGCAGAATCTTCAAATTTCAACATTTGACATGCAGAATCTTAAAATTTTAAGATTTGTCATGTAGAATCTTAAAATTTGAAGATTTGACATGTAGAATCTTGAAATTTGAAGATTTGACATTCAGAATCTTGAAATTTGAAGATTTGACGTACAGATTCTTGAAATTTCAACATTTAACATGCAGAATCTTGAAATTTCAACATTTGACCCGCGGAATCTTGTAATTTGATATGCAGAGTCTTAAAAATTCAAGATTTGACATTTAGAATCTTGAAATTTCACGATTTGACACGCAGAATCTTGAAATTTCAAGATGTGACATGCAGAATCTTAAAAATTCAAGATTTGACATGTAGAATCTTGAAATTTGACACGCAGAATCTTGAAATTTGACATAGAGAATCTTGAAAATTCAAGATTTGACATGCAGAATCTTGAAAATTCAAGATTTGACATGCAGAATCTTGAAATTTCAAGATTTAACTTTCAAATTCTTGAAGTTTCCAGATTGGACATGCAGAATCTTGAAAATTCAAGATTTGACACGCAGAATCTTGAAATTTCACATGCAGAATCTTCAAATCTCAAGATTTGACATGCTTAATCTTGAAATTTCTAGATTTGGCATGCAGAATCTTGAAATTTCAAGAGTTGACATGCAGAATCTTGAAATTTCAAGATTTGACACGCAGAATCTTGAAATTTTAAAATTTGACATGCAGAATCTTGAAAATATAAGATTTCGTCTGCAGAATCGAAAAATTTAAGATTTGACGTGCTGAATCTTCAAAATTCAAGATTTGACACGCAGAATCTTAAAATTTGACATACAGAATCTTAAAAGTTCAAGATTATACATGCAGAATCTTGAAATTTTAAGGGTTGACATGCAGAATCTCGAAATTTTGGGATTTGACGTGCAAAATCGTGAAAACTTAAGATTTGGTAATGCAGAATCTTAAAATTTCAAGATTTGACATGCAGAATCTTCAAAATTCAAGATTTGCCATGCAGAATCTTGAAAGTTTAAGATTCTGCATACGAAATTTTGAATTCTCAAGATTCTGCATGTCAAATCTTGAAAATTCAAGATTCTGCACGTCAAATCTTAAAATTTCAAGATTCTGCAAGCCAAATCTTGAAATTTCAAGATTCTGCATGTCAGATCTTGAATTTTCAAGATTCTGCATATCCAATCTTGAATTTTCAAGATTCTGCATGTCAAATCTTTACTTTTCTTCGTGCCACATTTTCCCGCCTGTTTAGACTTTCCCTCGCCCCCTTTATCTGCCCCTGGGTCTCCGAGGATGGGGAAGAGGATGCGTGGGGCTATTCGTTCCCAGCCTCCATAGTCCCACTTTTGAGCGAACACGCGGAACACGGGAAAAAAACACACATACTACTGGGGGCGTAGTGATGGCGTATTCTCGTTCGCTTTTCGGTTCTACTAACTGCGCCAGAACATTATTTAACCGTGGCTTGTTAAGAAGGTTACTTCTTCCGCGATGTATAATTGGAGCTGAGGGCCGACCTTTATTGCAGATTCCGGGTAAAGCGTCTCTTTCTTCGTGGAGTAGACATCGTGGGCAAATAATTCGTTGCTCTAGATTCTGTTCTTCTATAGCGGGCATTGTGCAAAGTAAATACACAGTTGACATACCAGAAGTTTCGCTCAGCGAGTTTATGTTAGATGATTTTCAGGAATATGGAGATGATTTGGCAATGGTAAGCTGAGTTTATGGCCATTAACTAGCTAGTCAATTGTAAAGCACATAATTGTTTGTTGTTATTATGCAGCGAACAACAAACTGGAACGCAGTTCTGTAAAACAGGAGAATGCAAATGAAGTCTTTGTGTACTTTGAACCCTGTGACAAAATGTCCGACAACCGGATAGGATTTTGATTTTTATTAGGTTGTGTTTGTATTGTACATTTGTTCATGTACGTATAAATGTGGCCATTTTAATTATTTCAAGCTTAACTTGGACGACAACACTTTATGTTCGTAATTTGAATATGTAAACAAAGTGGTCTCTTGGTGGGCTTACAACCTTTCTGATTTGCATGACCTTTGTTCTTTAGTGAAGTCATGTGAAGTATCTTGTGATTGTATTAATGCACAGCTGATTGATTTCTACTGCTTAAATTGAGACTTTACACTGTACAATGTGGGTGATATATACCTTTTTCTTGAAAAAGATATTTATTACACTTAACATTATCTATAACATTTTGAAACAAAATCTGTGATGGACACCTGGCCATTTCATGTAATATTCACATTCCCTCTATATGAATTTTCTGAGGAAGTCTTGGATAGAAATTTCTGAGGGGAAAAATGCTGTGTCAGCACTTTCGTTTTGATATGGACCATTCCATGTAATATCCACCCCCTCTCCCCCACCATGATAAGATTTTCTTAGGGGGGTTTCAAAGTTATTTTTTCTTAGTGGTTTAAGAAAAAATGTGCTATTTCTGAAAGGGGGGCTGTGTTGGTACTTTTGACCCGTTTTTCTCTGAGGTATAGTCAACTTAAAAAAATGTACCCATAGGGGCGGGGTTGAAGTTGTTAATATGAAATGGCCCTTTCTCTTAATTTTCGGAGGCATTAGAAGGTATATCTCATCGACAAGGGGGGCGCTATTAAATACAATGGCTCACCCTTTTTATTGATCTCTTCTCATTTTAATCTGATAGTTGCTTGGGGTTTTGCGGATAATTTCCTGTAAGAGGCTAATAAAATAAATTTTTCCTTGTTGAAGCTCCATGCATTGAGTAAAGCATTAGACTTATTAAAATAGCTCTCAATCCACACAAAGCTGTGATCAGATTGTCAGACTACGATCGATGTTGCTAAACCTAATAGAACCACGTTCCTTTTCTTCGTTTATCATTTGGCTTGGTGCACGCTACTGGTGTACACTAGTGTAACACCGTGCCTGCGCATGATTTCAAGCTGAAGAGAAGGCACCATTTTTGTGCCAAAGCATGGAAAAAAACATGCATGGGGACAGCTTAGGCTGAGATTTTTAGCCATGTGTACACCAGTAGCATGTGCCAGGCCATTTATTTATTTTACTTTTTTGCTAGATTGATGGTGCTTCTGGGAAATCTTACAGTTACAATGAGCTCAATACCTCAATAAAAAAGTTGGGGTCAGCATTAACAAAAAGAGGTTTCAAGAAGGGTGACGTATTTGCTCTGTACCTACCCAACGTGCCAGAATATCCCATAGTATTCTTTGGAGTCATTGCTCTGGGTGGTATAGTGACAACATTAAACCCAACTTTCACTGAAAAGGAGATTTCATACCAACTGAAAGATTCAGGAGCAAAATACATTCTTACGATACCTGCTATTGCTGACAAAGCAAAGATAGCTGCAGCAGAAAATGGAATAAATGAGGTTTTTGTAATTGGTGAGGCAGAGGGCTGTGAGCCTCTTGATTCGCTGTTGTTTGATGATGGCTCAGCTTTTCCAGACAATGTGCCAGTCAACCCAAAAGAAGATGTATGCGTTATGCCATACTCCAGTGGAACAACTGGCTTTCCAAAAGGTGTCATGCTTACGCATCAAAACATAGTGTCACAGGTATGCATGCTTTTACATGAAGCCTTCAGGTCTCATCCTTTCCGAGGAACTGTCCTGGGGCTTCTTCCCTTCTTTCACATCTTTGGCATGGTTGTCATCATGGCCCATTTTCTTAAACGTGGAGGAAAAATAGTCTGCATGCAACAATTTGATGGAGAGAACATGCTTGGACTCATTCAAAACTTCAAGGTACTGTTATATTATTGGTCCTTTTCTTCCTTCTTCCAGCTTGTAAATAGTTACCAAAATTGAACACTGCTTCCATTTCTGGTTGGAGGTGTGTCCACGGCATGCATATTTATATATTTGACCAGACACTCATAAGGGGTTGAAACGTGTAACTCGCGTTCAATGCTCGTGAATATTCAATTTTACCATATTTGGAAACCTTAGTGACAGATATCCATTTTAAACAAATGGCTGCCGCATGATCACCATGCAGATGTTTTAAGACAAGAGTTCTGCACTTAAAGGTTAAAAATACACCGTTAAAAGACAAAAAATGGAAAGAGAAAGTTCAAAAGGATGCTCAGCTTTCTTTTTGTGGAGGAAGGGAAGCTTTTCATCAAGAAATCGTCCTTTGAGGAATTCAACCTTGTTTTCTTCACGACGGAACGCACGGTCTGTTTTGAAATGACACCAAGGCAGTGAAGTTTTTGCTGAATTTTCAGGTACATTGCACTCTATGGCCAAGACAATTACATTTTTGAAAGGAAATTTATGTATTTTTAAATGTTTCATAGGCGTTTTATAAATTTTTCTCTTCGGCACTAAAGAAAAATTACAAAATGTGCCCCAATTTGAGATGAATTTTGTGTTGAATTTTGCCATGTGCTCGGTTGATTGGATCCACGATCCAGATAGTGTTTCCGGAATTGTTTTAAAGGATTAACTTTTTGGATTTTGAATAAAAATTTTCAAGAAACGGCTTCCCTGTCTATTTGTTTTGACTTTGTTCATTCATGAAATTAGCTCAAAACACGATCGTGACCACATCCAAGCTAGCTTAAAGTGAGAAGAAAGAGTTAAATCCTTCTCACATTACTTACACGCATCACTTTTTGCGAAGATGTCAGGTTCAGGTTTTGGACACTTTTCGATAGGCAGCTGATGAATTTTATGCAAAAAAAGTTTTTACTGTCTATTCTAGACTAGTAATATAAGAATTGCAGTATAAGTTTACTGTGCAAAGGGTCAATGGGGCAACGTTTTTTGAAGTGACAACTTCAACAAGTTGCGAGGACGTCAATGGGTTTCATAATGTTACGTTTGGCCCGGGTTGTAAGGCAATAATATCCTGCTCAGTAGTTCGGTAAGATTCCTGGTTTCAACCTTTGAAAGCTGTCTCAGCTTTCGGGAGTTTTTCCCCGGTTTGTCGGCCATTTTTTTAAGCGGGCGCGGGAAGGTAAAGTAAAATTACGTCACGTTGTTTACGAAGTTTGATTGGTCAGCTATCTCTTGTTCTCGTTCCAAATATGGTACTTTATAGTTTTGAAAATGAATAATCACGAGCATCGGACAAAGCAAACATATGAGAGTTACCCGTTTCAACCCCTTATGAGTTTCTGATTTGACTGACTCTATTGTTTAGTTGAAAATGTGAGCATGGTTTGGTTAATGTGTTGACCCAGTTTTTGAATGAAAATGGATTTAAAAACTAGGTGAACATACTAACCAACTCATGCACATAATCATTTTCAATGAAAAACTCAGTCAGTGATACAACTAACATGTGTATGTGAATGTCTGTCTAACTGGAAGAGGATTTATTTGGCATTTTTTCCCTTACAAAAATGTGCCCTGTTAATAAATAAGTAATATTTAAACTGTGCTCACATTATAGCTATAGGTGGCTCTTCCTAAAATGTTCTAGGCTGACTAATAAAGTGGATCTTGAATCTTGATATAATAAACTCCTATTTAACAAAGTTCTTGGTATAAAGAATGATTTTGTCTACTCTAGCAATAGTATACAACTATCCCCCGAGGGGGAGGTGAATAGTGGTGGTGGATAATTATATACTGAGATGCGAAACGTCGAGGTATATATCTAGCACTGTTCACCAATCCTGAGGGGATAGTTGTTTTAGTATTTACCACATCAGTTGGATAAAAATGAAAAAAGTAACTTTTTTGTAAATTAAAAACATCACTTAGTGGGAAGTTTGTTTACAATTTACAAACATCTTGGGGATATTGTCAAGTGCATTTCTATGATTTTGTTGCAAATTCAGCAAGAAAATAATTTTCTACCTACCAGTAAACACCGACAAGCTGAACTTCATCACTTTCTTGGTATTTGTTTGTACAACTGCTTCATTTATTGCTCAAATTTCATCTTCCCAAAAATTTCTCAAAATGAGATGCCATCATCTAGTGGCTTCAGTCGTAAAACAGTGAATAGCCAAGGAGATTCTATGGTACCCAATCAAAACACGTGGAAATTGCTATTCACTGATTTGGTAAATACTAATACAATATGAAAAAGAACCTCAAAATAATGAAACTTCATTATAGCAAACAAATTTTGCTGTGAGTTAATTGGCCCTTCTTTACATTGTGGTTCCAAAGGTATTAAAGATTAGCATGTACAATGTAGACCCAGTGAAATGTTATAACAGTGAGGTATTTCCAGGATCAGTACAAGATCCTCTATAGTCTGTCCCAATTTCCAGAAAATTAATTGGTAGTGCTGCTTAATAAAGTGCTTTTGGTGATCAGACAGAAGCCAGACTTGTAACACTGAATAGTTTTCCAGACAGGAAAAAACAGGAGACAGAGAGAACGCACCACAACAACTCTATTTTAAAATGGCATGGGCATAGAGTCAGTAGCATTTTTTAAGGACCGTGAAATCAACAAAGTTTTCAGTTTTGAGTGAATAATGATTGTTGTCTTTTAGATCCACTCCTTATATCTAGTGCCACCAGTTATCACATTTTTGAGCAAACATCCTTTGGTGGACAATTATGACCTTACAAGCGTAGATACCATCATCAGTGGTGCAGCTCCACTTGGAGAGCAACTCACTAATGCTTTATGGAAACGTCTTCCCTCTGTGGTAGCTATTGGGCAAGGTATACATTACCCAGTATAAACTAATATAACAGCCATCAATAGTAAATTTGTAATGTCCAGCTTTTATTGCCTTTGTCAGACAGGAGACAGAGAGTGCAAGGGTATAAGGGTATTGAATGTGAGAGCTAAGTGACTCGTGTCTTAACTGATGTCAAATTCACCCTTCCATTGTGCCAGGTCTAAGGTGCCGGTCACTGCTCCATGGATAATTTACCCAACCACACAGATTTCTCTCAATATAATAGAGCATTTTGTTAAGAGATGAGAGCCAGGAGACACTTTTAATGTTGTTCATTTATCTGTATCATGGTGACCTGTACTCTGACCTGTGGATAAGTGACCTGTATTTTAGCCCCTCTGCTTCCAAGGGACCCAATGCAAAAACGGCTGATGGATTGATATTCTTTTGTTTAAATTAAAAGTAGCCTAACTAGCTTCATTCTTTAGTACAAAATTCAAAGGAATACATTATCTCAGACGAGGCTAGTCATGGTAATTTTAAGTTAATCCAGCAGCCATTTTTTAATTGGGTCCATGACTTAAGTATATGTACAAGGCAAATCTAGCAATTAATCTGGACTAAGAATTCACTAATCCAGGGATCCAGGACTATCACCAAGAGCCGGGGACTGGGGATTTTCCCCGGCTACTATGAGCATGAGCGCTGACTACTCTAGAACGTAAAGAACTTCCTAGCTTTACAATTCCCCTCATACTATTGCATATACCCGGCAACTTGAAATTTTAGCGCATGCATCCCTTAAATTCCAGTCATTAAGGTGATTGCCTATAGAAGCATTAAACCTGTCCTAACTTTACTATCAGTATTAGTAATATTAGTCTTCATGGTCTGTGTCTAAATAGTACAGAGACCTTAGTGATGCGTACACTTACAGGGTCTTCATTCATGACATAGCTTGTGTTTAACCAAAGCAAAAACTCGGAACCTTTAAGAAATTTTATTTATTGTTTTGTGTTGCTTTTACGTTTCTTTTAGCATTGATTTACAGCAGGAGTGTGTTTAGGAATGACAGGTACTGGCAGTACCTGTACCTGTACACTCCTGACTCCATGATTTACATGTACATATTTGAAAACATGGTAAAAGAATTATAATTGGTAAAAGAGGAATCCACACCATTTTTTCAACTTATGTTTTTGTTAGCTGTTCACTTGTTTATTTTATAGGATATGGCCTGACAGAGACAAGTCCAGCGGCAATGGTTTGCCCCCGAAATAATTGCAAGCCTGGTGCAGTTGGAGTCATGTTGCCGAACCTTGAAGGAAAGGTAGAATCAGAATAGTTCAACTAACAGGGGAGGATTTGCAGCGAAGGAGGTTGTTGACTGCCCAGGCTCCCCACCCCCTTACACTTTCATCTACCCTCTTCTTATGTTTTACGTCATAACCAAAACAATCATATCATTATCTGTTGATCAAGAGTCTCCACAAATTGGTGGCAGATGAGCTGGGCAGACCAGTGTCCCCTGTTATTTTATAGACTGCCTGGAAGCTGTATAGAAACAGCTACACAGGATAATTGGGTATGAAAACAGTAAGCAAATGACAGAAACCATGGACCCTAACCTTGAACAGTACAGTTTCCTACCAGGAAGAACGAATGGAATTAGAAGATTCAAAGGAGAAAAGCAATAAAAAAGTATTGGTTCAAATTTTCAAGTGGTTTGAAAAATAGGTGGTACAATGATAATTTTATAATAGTGTTTGGATTTGGTGTGGTTTGAGAAATTGGGATTTCTAATGTTGTAGGAGTGTTTTTTTGCAAATGTAAGAGAGTAAGTGAGTGTAGTGATCACTTCTTTGGTAACTACATAATATGTACCCTACCATCTTAAATTTTTAGAATCTAGGTAGAAAGATATTTATTTGTTGGTCAACATATTAATAGATGATCATTTCTTTGTCTAGGTGGTTGATGTTAAAACAGGTGAAGCTCTTGGGCCAAATCAAAGTGGTGAGGTGTGCATTAGGGGACCATCAATAATGAAAGGTACTACATGTAACAGTAAATAATGTTTTCCTTATAGATCTATTCACCACAGTTCATCACTTGTTTATTAACCATGAAACATTAAGGCAACCAAAAAAAAAACTAAAAACAAAAAATAAAATAATAATAAAGGGCAAGATAAATTATAGTGGGATTGTTGACTTCTTGAACTTTCATGATATGATGTCTAGAACCAGCATAAAGAATGCATTATTCAGGGGCACCCAACGAGGATATAGTTCAAAACCACTTAACATAGCATTGTTGAACGTATTTTAGTATTCAAACGGTAGATATAGGCATATTTTTATCCGCTAAAAACTTTCCATCTGTTCGGATTTCCTAGCTGAAAGTCTAGTGATCCGAAAATTATAGGGATAAAAAGTTACCTTCTCGAAAATTTCAGCCAGGAAAAGGCTCCCGAAAATTCTAGGTGACCTTTTTTAAGGTCAAAATCCGTTAAAAATGGGTAATTATACCATTTTGTAGATGTTCGAAAATCCTAGGAGAGGCAGGCAAGCAAGAAATTTTACAACAAATGCTCCGAAAATTCTAGATCTCAAATCGTCTTCCGAACAGATATTTTCCCGAAAATTGCCGTTGGGTGCCCCTGATTATTATTACACAATTAAATTCTAAGAATCATCGTTGTTAACTCCATGCCCAAAAATATAAGGTTAGCATCTGTAAAAACAAAGACTTCCAGAACTTCCAAAGATGTTAATACAGGTGAAATCTCAATACAACAACAGCCTTCCTGAACGATAACGAACAATATTCTTCACCCCAGAAAAAGTAAAATAAAATATGGAAAAAACCTTGATAATATTAACATTCCAGATGAAAGCTTATGTTAATATAACATCTTGTTTGTTTGTTTGTTTGTTTTTGTTTCATGCATTTTTCCTTCTTGTTTTAGGCTACCTTAATAATGCTAAAGCTACTTCAGAATGTATTACCCCTGATGGATGGTTTCATAGTGGTGATACTGGATACTATGATGAAGAGGGACACTTCTACATTGTAGACAGACTTAAAGAACTCATTAAATACAAAGGATTTCAGGTAGCAATCTCACTATTAATTTTTGTGTAAGTCTCATCACTCTTGCATGTTCAAACATTAATACCAATGGTTTTTTAAGCTTTTCATCTACAAAAATGTGAGAACTTGAAGCCACTAGTTGAAGGGATTAATCACTATTTACTATGATTGAATTGTTTTCACAGGTCCCACCAGCTGAATTAGAAGCTCTCATTCACACTCATCCAAATGTATTGGATGTTGCAGTGATTGGAGTTCCCTGTGAAGAAGCTGGAGAACTTCCTAAAGCATTCGTTGTTCCAAAAGGTGAAATAGATAAGAAAGAAATTACAGAGTTTGTGGCTGAGAGAGTGTCTCCTCATAAAAAGCTTCGTGGAGGTGTGGAGTTCATCGAACAGATTCCCAAGACTGCAAGTGGAAAAATATTAAAGAGAGAGCTGCGAGACAAGTAAAGTAACATTACAGCCGAGGAAAAGTTAACAATTATTACATAATGGCTGAGTATGATATGAAAAAGTTGTCTGAAATTGAGGAGGATGTTATCTGCTAAGTGCTGAGGCCAAAGTAGATACCACCCCCTGTGGTCTGCTTAACTCTACATACACCTGAACCTCTCTGCAACAGCTACCTTGGGGACAGAAGGAAGTGGCCATTATAAAGAGGTGGCCATTGTAGAGAGTTTTCAAACAAGGGCCGATGTATGGATTTTTTGTCTGCTGAGACAAAAAAAAGTGGCTGTTGTAGAGAGGTGGCCATTAGTGAAGGTTCAGCTGAAAGTTATCATGATGTGTGAATGAATTTCATGCATGATTCTTAAAGCCTTCTGCCATTTTCTTGCCAGAACAGCTGAGCCACCATGATTTCCACTGGCAGAAGACATAAGTCTGTCCCTGTTTCAGTTTACTTTTTCATTATTGACCTCAAATAATTGTAAAAATAACAGCTGCAAACATTGTGACATTCAAATTTAGTCAACACTAGCTGGTCATTAACCAGGGGATCTAAACCAGTCAGAAATAGAGAATTATTTATTTTGATTGAACTACAGTGGTGTACTGTATCTTTTGGATTATGTTTAAAATAATGATCAACTGAGGAACTGAAGATCCTCCTTTGAATAATTAGTGCAACTTATTTAAAAATATATATTTTGAGAAGTTTTGAGGTTCTTTGTTACTAAAAGCACCTTGAAATTACTTAATCTATTATGTAGACAAAGAAGAAAAATTCAATCAACACAAAATGACACATTTCAACATTTCATTATTATTTTTGCTGTGAAACTCACAAAACCGTGAACACCAGAAATATTTGTGTAATGTTATTGTGTTGTAAGGAAATAGCCAATAAGATGCGACAAAACTAAACTGCCACAGCAACGATAATTAGTTTGTGGTTTTGAGGTTTGCTTGCGTGTCCTGAATTTTATGTGATAGGTCACTTGAAAGACTTCCTTACTTTAACAATATACTAACAGGGATGTAGCCGTTTCACAGTGTTCAATAATGTTTAATAGGTTAGAATTTCATATAAAGTACCTGTGAATAATAATTTTAGTTGTCTTGACATTCGCACAATAGGTTGCATGAACTTGCACACATGTTGATATTTTTTTCTGTAACCAATAATGATAATAAAAAACTATTAAAAATAACAAAAGATAAATTATAAGCAAGCCTTTTTATGTGGTTATATTATTACTTTTCAACCATCAAAAACATAAATCGACTGCAATTGACCACTCCAGAAATACCATAACATACCATAATGCTCTTTGTTTGTCTCTCCAAAATTTTGCATAAGCATTGTTTTCAATTTCTCAGCTCTTGGGAGTTAAAATGACCCCAAGAGAAACTGAAAACAATGCAAAATTTGGGGTGACAAACAAAGAGCATTATGGTATGTTATGGTATTTTCTGGAGTGGTCAATTGAGTCTACTTTATTACAGCCATAAATTTGTGATGGAAATAATAGCAGGCTTCACTGATTGTACCCTGAAATATGTGCTGTAGGAATGTTGCAATATGTTGAGGGCATTTTGGCCAGGTTCCTTTGAAAAAAATAATTCTATGTCCCTGCACCAAAGGGGTAACAAGTCACAAGGGTGTGTCAATGTTGTTTCATGCGTAAACAACGAAATAAACAATTACCATCTAGAATATCTGACATTTGGGGCACATTTAGGAACAGGGAATACACAACCAGTTATCTTTCCTAGAAAGATGTTCTTAGAGGTAAGACAACTAACCAACAGTAAAAGTGTTTTTCAAAAACGGACATAGGCCTTTTGACAGCTGACATTTTGAGCCCTATCCCTTTGTCAGAGACAATATTGATGTGTTCTAAGGTAAACAAAATGGTTAATTCTAAGTGTTGCAGACGGATACAATCACCAAAAGACGTAATACAAACGATTGACATGACACTGAACAAAACCCACATCATGTGAACCAACAATGGTTTTTGCAACACCAAGAAACACCCAAGTGCACTTAGCGGGTGTTAACATGACACTGGGGCAACGTATGCACCGGCGCAAGTTAACTCCGGTTCTCTCTTGTAGCTCTGTATTTGTTTACACGATACTATCCTGTTTGAGCAAAATGTCATGCTGGCACGAGTCACCCCGGTGTGAGTTGTGGTTGTTGTAGTAGAACAAGAATTTCACTCAGGTACAAAATTTTGCAACAATATCATGTAAACACGAACAACCACATCTTTCTGGTGTGAAATCGATCTGCTGGCGGACTGGAACAGGAAGTGCATGCATAGTTTTCATCATTTCAGAATGGCATTGTCATGTTGGACATGGGATGAGGAAAAAACATGCAAACATATAAATGCAGCATGAAATCACGAAGTCATATCAGTATGAAACTCGAGCCAGTGCATGTTTTCTCATGTAAACAACCCCTTAGCTGCTCTGGCTAGTCCACAGGTAGCCTCCCACGCAGATGTCTGTAGGGATTCTTCACGCATTCCTCTCCCACAGATGTCCATGGGGCGAATCCCTGAAGGTGTCTGCGTGGGAGGCTAGTTCAAAGGCACTCTGCTAAAATTTGAATAGCACTTAGATATAGAAAGATTTGCAATTTTTAAATAATTCTATTGTAGTTCAAGGTTAACTTTGTGAATAATCTTTTAGAGTACTCTCATCCAAATGCGTGTTCAATTTCTTGAAATTTCGTTTTCTGTTCGGTTTTCTCTTTTGCTGGGTTTGCTGTGGCTTTCTTATCCCAGAGTCCTGCATGGTCGTGATTCCTGCATTGACCAGGTACTTCTCAATGTCATTTTCACCGATTCCTTCCACAGACACCCCACGCCAATGCTTTTGGAATTCTTCATCAACAGGGAGTTGGTGCTGATCGTTTTTGAAGAACAGGATGACTTTCTTATCTGTAGAACGTGTTATAAACGTGATCCTACGCCCGGCAGATTTTACTACCTGATCAGCGTCGGGCAAACTTTCACGAATATCGTCCAGTAATATCCCGCCCAGACCTTGTTCTTCGTGTCGTTCTAGCAATTTTAGAAGTTGTTTCTTGTCCTTGATACTGAATTTCGGCTTAAAGGCAAACTTTCCCTCTTTGTGAACAAGCTTAGAGTTTTCTTTCAAGGCCTCGTTGCCTAGCCAAGCCTTATCGTTTTGACTAATATCAGTGTACTTGATTCGATCGAGGATTTCGTCGACACTCAAAGGCTCGAATTCTCGTTGAAGATGCCGCCTTTTCATGAAGTCTACAATGGCAGCAAGCACAGCAAACTTATGCTTACTTCTGAAAGTGGGAGCTTTGTAGTCCGCTGAAGGAGTAGCTTGTTTCTTTGGTTGCAATAATTCCTTAGGAAGGTAACTACTTTTCGGCACTTTCGGTTTTGACAGTGGTTTTGATTTTGGTTGATCGCTGCTTGTTGTTTTTGACTTCTTTGCTTCGACAGTTGGTTGTTTGATACTTCTTGCCTTGAAGTCTTTTAAGTCCTTAATTAGTGAAGGATCCATTTTTGAGTTTTGGATTCACTGTTTTGGTTTAAATCAGAAAAGCTTTGACTGCTAGAAAGTGAAATAATGTCGGCAGCAATTTCTGCAGTTCTGTGACTGAATAAGCTTAGTAACCGTGTAAAAATAGTAACCGCACAGTTCAACTTCCGAAAAATCCCCGATAGAGTTCCGACAAATTTCCGAAATTGTATTGACCAGTCAACGAGGTATCGGCGTTTGGCGCGAAATTCGCTTTTGTATGTTTCACTGTGGTTCATTCAGCGAAATAGAGAAGCGAGAATGGCTGTTGCCGTGGACATTCGCCAGGTAAAACTGTTTTCAACTTTTCCATCTACACAGCAGATATCATGTGAATAATTTTGTGTGGTATTTTACAGCCATTTGTGAACAATGACTTGTTCGACACCGAGTATGGAGACAGCGATGGCGAACAAAATGGCGATCTAGATGAAGACAATTCTCCTAAATCTCCGGCAGCCGAGTGGCTGGAAAAACCTGTTGAAAGTAATTCTGACAGGGAACCTCAAGACAGCAGGTTAGATGAGGAAACAAGTATTAAAACGGAGGACGAAAGACAGAAACAAGAGGCACTCGCAGAAAAGGTCAGGAAATACATCTGTACATGCAATTAAACACTTTTATTTTACTAGGCTAGACGATTAAAATAAGTTTAAGCTTAAGTTTTGACATAATTTTAGCGCCACATAAAAGAAAAAAGTTACTGGAAGAGTGTAAAAGAAAGATTTTTCTTGGTTTTTAAAATCTGTAATTACGTGTAGCAGCCACTACACTGAGATATTAATTTTAAAAATATCTTAGGGGCTGATTAATGATTACCTCACCATAATTTTCATTTTTGTTGGGCCACCCCAATATCTGCATCCCACCTCCGTTCAACCTTCTAAACTACTTTGGACTGGGATTGTAAGTAGTTATAGCTGCAGTTTGCAGTTACAGTTATAATGCATCAGTCAATTCCAACTGCGACCAGCCCCCCCCCCCCCCCCCCCCACTACCCAGTACACTTTACCCTGTCCTAAAAGTATTTGGGGGGGGGGGGAGGGGAGGGCCATTCGTGGCATCCAAACTGCTACAGAAGTGCATATGCTACATCTTCATGTTTGATATGTTAGGGATGTGGAAGGAAGGTTTTCAATAACGATCCCAAGAATTTTTGTCCTCTGGCAATGTAGGTTCCTTTAAATAGGCTTCAGATCTAGCAGAGTAGGTGGAGGGTCCTCAAGCCTATACCACCACTTGAGAAAGCCTAAATATACATTTACCATAAAATAAAAATACCTTTTGAATTAAAATTCCGAAGCTGTCTATGAGTGATGATGCTGAGCTTGTAGAGAAAAGTGATGACAGGGAAGACAATGCAATAGAGGAGGAAAATACTGGTACATCACCAGTAAAGGAAGATCAGACTGAAAATGAAAATCAGTCAAGTGAAGATGAAAATGACAGTTCTGATGAGGAGACTTTAAATGTCAAGAGACATAAACAGAACAATGAGGTTAAAAAGGTCAGTTCATGTTTGCTTTTGTAACTACAGACTTGATTATCCAAGTGTGTTTGCTCTCAAAAAATTTGTGTTATCATCCAGCGTACAAAGAAAGTCGTGTCTGATAGCCTGGGGCTAGTGGATTTTGGTTTCGGGCTAGTGAATTCTGTTCTTAACTTGCCCGATGGGCCAGTGAATGTTTTTGGGAAATTCAAATTACAGACGGATTGTAATCAGTCCTGCCAATCAAAAAAGGTTTTGGGGCTAGTTGAAGTGAGTCGTGGGCTAGTACATGCTAGATACAGCTTGCCCGAATGGCAGGCTGTAAAACTGACTTTCTTTGCACCCTGTCATCATAATATTGTGTGCATGTATGCTTGAGTACTATGTTCAGTTTTGTAAGAGAACACTCCATTGCATGGCTGTCTGGACTGATGGCTGGGCATATTTCTTGGCTAATAGGAAATAAAAAGAAAATACATGTAGAACCAAAAGAACTTCTTACACTGTAGCTGATGAAATCCATGCCTTATGATTCCATTAAGATTTACATGGATCCGTCAACTTGAAATCTGACTGACAGCTCTGCCCTTGAAATACTGTACATGATCAAAGATTTAGCAGGGCTCCAAAAGAACAAAAAAAATCCAGTTTGTCCTTTGGGCAAGCAGCTCTCAAGGTTTCTAGCTTGCACCCTTGCCATTTGGACAAGTGAGCTTTAAGAGTTACCTTTCCAGCACTAGAATCTACTTTTACCCAGGCTTCAAGATGGGACTTTTTTGAAGCCCTGTTTAGTATTCATAGACAAGCAAGGACTTTTAAGATAAACTACCATGAAAGAAACATGGACATTTTTTGTAGGGCAACACCATCATTTCAGTCAAATTTTGTGAAAGATTTTGTTTTCTGAAATTGCTTCAGCCTTTTGAAAATGATGACTTATTTGATGCGGAGATTGGGGAGGATAGTGATGACAGAGAAAATGGCAACCTTTCTGATGATGATGATGATGATGACGATGCTCCCAAATCACCATCACATGGCCAAAGTCATTCAGGAGAAGAGGCAGCAATGATGAGTTCTGATGATGAATCCACTCGCAAAAATGTCAAAAAGCAGAAGAAACGAGAGGCTAAAAGGAAGGTAAAATCATAATATATCTTGACATAATGCAGTTATTTGAAATTAAAAGTGTTTAACAACAGAGAGCACCATCTTGTTGCGCCATACTTTAATCATACGAGATAGCAGATTCATCTCCACACCTGGCCAATTTGCCCAATGCCAGATGCTTGGCCTGAATCAAATTTTACCTTTTGGGAAAAGGATTCAAGAAACAGTCTTGCCAAATCAACTGGAGTGACTAAAAAGAGTAGAAAGAATGCATTGCCTTCAAACAACATCCTGTATATTGGAAAGCTTCCCAAAATTAATGGAATGCCGGCCGTGCCCATCATTTAATAATTTTTTGTTCAGTTGATATTTCTGGTTTCCCAATGTGAACGGTATTACCCTTTTTCTTGACAATTCGGCATAAGTATTTAACCTGGAGCTGCATCTACATCTCTGCATCTGCATCTCCATAACATGCTGCTGTACAGTGTGATTAAAACATGTACAGAGTTAATTGCACTATACAGTTTATGCCATGTACTATTAAAATAAAAAGCTTACTAAAAAGTCAAATCTGCATAAAGTGCAAAACAACTTAATTACATTTTGATGAATAAAATGCAAGTTTATCTTGGTTCATAGACTTGTTTTATCTAGTTATTATTTTTTGTTTCAAGTCTTCAAAGCCTCGAAAAGCAAGAAAGGCAGAACTTTTCAACATGCATAGTGAGACACAAAGAATGGTTAGAGGTTTGTAATTTTATTGTTGTCTACATGCTGTACGCACTGTATGTTACAAGTCAAAATTAAATTCAGGTGAAAATTTTGTAACCTAGGTTGATTATCCCTTTAAGTCCCAATAGTGATCAACATCAATTTTCGCCTAAAGGTATCCATACATTGGCAAGAGAAAGGGTTATGAGAGTTTATAAAATGATCACCAAAGAGAAAATACCTTGACCTTTTATCAAATTCTCTCAACTCATTCTTTAAGGAAATGTATAGAGATCAGTTTGGAGAATTTGTATGTGGATATCGGGGCTTAAAGGGTTATCTGATTCCTTTGTCCCCTACCCTAATTGTTCATGAATAAAGGCTAGTATGCAAAGGAAAGAATCAACCCTCATGTCGGTTAAAAAATTTTAACCTTAATTGAATTTTGACCTGTAACAAATATTACTCTCTAAGTTATCATAATTATACTACTACATGAGAAATTTCTGCAATTTGATTGGCTTAGAGCAGTGGTATTTCAGCTTAATTTGAAATAACTACATGTGAAAATTGCAAACCTTTTGCAGGTAGTAGTATAGACAAATAATAGCATGATTTGTATATGATATTTAGCATAAATACCACTTGTGATGTTTCAAAGTTGTCTCAAATTTCACTCGCCTAGCGGCTCGTGAAATTACATACAACAATTTCGAAATATCACTCGTGGTATTTATGCCAAATATCACTACAAATCATGCTATTACCTCTACAAATTACACCATGTACAATGATTGTTTTGTGCAAACAATAGCTGGATATTTCAGCATGTAGTAGTTGCAAAAAATAAGTAGTTACTCACTGAAAAAAGTAATAGTGATTGTTTTAAACACAATGCACACTAGAATGGATGCAAACCCAAGATACAGAGTTCGAGTCCAACTTGCTGACAGCTCAGCCTTGGTTCCTTCACTTGGCTTAATGCAGCACCTGCTCAGCTATGAAAATACATCAAAATAATTTTTACATTATTACTTTTTTCTCCAAATGTTCTCAGAATCAACAGTCCGGTTACCTTACCACCAGCCGACAGTTCTTCCCATAACACACTTTCTGAAGAGAGTACCACTCACAGAAAAGAAAAAAGCTGAAAGGTAATTTTGACAAGGCATTGAAATTCATGTAATCATTGTTGCAAAAAGAGATATACCCTGTGTGAAAAATAAGGTTAGGAAAAATCTTACTGTTTGATTCAGTGAATGTACCAAGTAACAATCAGGGCTGTCAATAAGGATTCAAGGTTACGGGTTAATACAATTCGAAAACGGCCAGGGATTTCTATTGGTTATATTTTCCTATGAAAGTAGTCAAGGGTCATACTCCTTGTTGTTGGGGAAATCCCTGACACCCGACCCTACAGTGTACATGTAAGTGGCAGCCCTGGATGATGTTAATGAGACATGTTAACCATATCACTTCTCAGTGATTTACTGTAATTCAGCAGCCTTTTTATACTAAAAGAGGTTAATGTACATGTTTACTTCTTTGATGCAACTTATATTGAAGAAAGTTTGGTACTAATTATTTGATGGCTTTGTATTTTGATTTAATTTATGGAAATTTACAGACTTCTTTCAGAGTGTTCTTGCCGGAAAGTTGTAGCCTTAATCTGCCAGTGTTTAAGATATAAAATTGAATGTTTCTTGCTGACACTTAAATACCCTTTCAAATAGGACCACCACAAAGACAGTTGAAGAAGCTGTGAATACAGAAATTCTTCAATTGTCACCTGATGACAAAACTATACCAGGCAAGGGTAATGAAATAGAAGGGCCAGAAATGTCGAGCCCAACAGCCGGTGACACTGCAAGTCCCACAGGAGCTGTTCATGGAATGAACAGGTTCAAAGCTGTCACACCCAAACTGAGTGCTGCAACAGATCCGTTCTTCTTAGATATGGATTACACACCCTCATTATCAAAACCTGTCAACAGTGGAGTGCAGGGCTTGAGAGAAAGGTAATCAGGATTTTTACAGGGTGGAATTTTGTAATGGCAAATTAGCACACTACGCGGTGCTGTTGGACTGATATAAAACTGGAAATGAACTTTCTTAAATGAAAGGGTTTACCATAGTTATATGAGATGGGTTTAGAATATTATTGTAAATTTTCCAAAGTCCCATTTAGTTTCAACTCAAACCTTTTTATAAGTTTATGTGGACAGTGTACTCCTTAGTTAGAATTTGACTACTTCTTGAGTTTCTGAGTCATTTTTTTTCATCTTTGTGCCATGACCGTCACCCAATATTATTTTGGATCAGGTTTTTTTTTGCTGCAATCTACCACTCATACAACAGCTACCTGTACTTAAGGGTGTGAAAAGACAGGCCAAAAAGTTGAGAAGTCTCCTCAGTTTACAGGCCTGACGCTGTGTGGAGCAAACTCAAAATTTAGTCAACTTTTCTCCAAAAAGCTGGCAAACTGTGCTTGCAAACTAGAGCAAGCCCGGTGGGTTTTGCCGCTAGCACATCAGCCACATATAGCACATCAGCCACAGCCTGGCCTTGGAGGTCCCTTGTCAAAATACAGCGTTTTTAAGAAGCCCCCTCAACTGGCAGAAAATCGCTGTGTAGTTGTCTCCAAAGCATAAGCTACATGTACTCAGAGAGAAGCCTTTTTTTTTGTAAGGTGGATAGCAAATCCATCGTATTTGTCTCCCAACCCTCTTCTTGATAAAAGTAAACTTGATATAAAAAATAACATACAGTTTATGGGTAATTTAAGGTGCCATTCTCATTGTTAAAAACCTTTCCTCGGTCGCTCAAAAGATACTGGAATTAACTACAGTGGAACCTCGTTAATTAATACGGTCACCAATAGCCCCCCAAAAATTGGTTGTATTAACGGGTGACCATATTAACAAGGTTATTTTTAAACAAGAAAATGCATGGCCATTTTGCAAGGCGGCCAAAAAAGTGGCCGTAACAACTAGGTGACCATATTAACGAGGTGGCCGTGAGGCAGGGTTTCACTCTATTCAGGCTTACAAAATTAAACATTTAAGACACCATGCTTAATCTTCTTTAAAATGTTCTGGAGACACTTGCAAAATATCACAAATGACAATCATGCTATGTTATTTTGTTAGGTTTTTAAAGCATACTTCAAAGCCTCTGGAGAAAACCCCAGTTCCAGTCAAACCTTTAAACAAAGAAAAAAGTAAACCAGATGAAGTGCTTTCAGAGGCCAGTGAAACAACACCCAAACCTACTGGAAATACACCCATAGTTTCTGAAGACAAGTTAAAAACAGCAACACCTGGTGAGTCATTAGGGAAATGGTTGAAAGTATTGTACAGAGGAATTCAAGGACCTATCAAATGCCCAATCTAGAGAAAGACTGGCGATGTGTCCATGTAGCCACCCAGAAAAAATGGTCTCTCATTTGCATAGTCCACAATTTGCACGCACCTTGAAAGTCCTTGAAAGTGCTTGAAATTTAAAATAAAAATTCAAGGCATTGAATGTCCTTGCAAATTGCAGTTGGTGCTGGAAATTCCTTGAATTTCGATGCTAACTTTATCCAACCTAGATTCTCAAGTACCTAATATGAGAGACCTTCAGGATAAAATTGCTTATGTTTGTGGAAGAACTAAAAAAGGCACAGACTCAAGGCTCTTTTTTGCATTAAATGGATTCCTTGAAAAATGGGAAATAATTTATGTCCTTGAAAGTCCTTGAATTTTTTGTTCAAAAAAGGGCACAAACCCTGATAGTTCTCTTTCTAATCTCAATGAAAAAAGTATGGAATTTTAATGCCCTAGTGCAGTTGACAATGCAATTTTCAGGGGACACTTTAATAACATTTCTATCTCATCTTAGACTTTTATACCAAAAAATTGCATCCATCAGGCTCATCAGATGGGTGGTGTCTTGTACACCCGTTCTGCTCTAAGTCTAGCCTGTATCCAGCCATGCTCTTTCCACACAGGCTACCCCAAGTCAAGGAGGATTTCGTTGAGTACACCGGTTTTGACAACTCCCATTACAACTAGCCAATAATCAATTAATTTTAATATATTTTGCACGGTTTTATGAATTTCAATTTCCAAAAAACGCTTGTCCCTACTTCTGACAAAATGAAGCAGTGGGAAAGTTTTGATGCTATTTTTACTACTGCGTGAAAATCATGTTTTTATTATTTTTAAGAATGTTTTCCAATTTTGTACAGTTTACAGCTGAAGTTGTAAAAGATTGATCTGACACATTCACTCTGTCATTCTTCCCCCATTCATCCCCTCGGGTGACCACCTATATAGGATTTCACAAGTAAATAGATTTAGGGCAAAGCAAAGCAAAGCCTTTAATGGAGTTAAACATTATTTTTGGCTTGACAGGGTCCACCACTGTTCCTCCACACCTAACCGCATCTGAATTATGTTGTGATATGTCTCTCATTTCCAGGGACCAGACTTTTACTTCTCAAGGAACAGCTGCAAGCAAAAATGAAAGTTAATCGAGCTGAAAGAAGGAAAATACAAGAAAGCCAACGAAAGCTTGACAACGAAGAAGTTAGTGAGGAAGAGGAAGAAGAAGAAATGACTGAGGAGGAAGGTTTGGCATGAATCATCTTATTATCTCTGTCCTAGATTAAATTACACCTCATTTTATGGCTTATTAATCCGAGATTTTGGTAGAAGAGCGATACGTCGACTACACAAGAAAAAGTTAAATTTTGAGCTCCTTTTCCGTTTGTTCGCGTATTTAAAAGTCTAGTAAAGTACATGATGTATCCCCGATAATCCGATGATCATAAAGGGCGCTTTTTTACCCTAACTTTGCAAAACGCGTTTATGGTATTGATAGTTTTCTCTTGATGCAGCTCAAACCAAAATTACCGTCTAGGAAGCAGGTTGCTTTTCCTTGAATTCCTAACATTTCCCTGCTTTCAGAAAGCAGAGTCTACGTTTGCAACGTGAAACTTCCTTGTTACACGTTTTATGGAGGAAATGTCGTACTTGTTCTTATTCGCTATTTTTTTTTTCACTGCCGCCCATTTTTACCTTGGTGGCCGCTAGCATTTTTCAGTTTCTCACCGCCGCTACAATATTTTCATGTTGTTCTTCGAACAAAAAACGTCTCCATTCTTTTTTATCTCTTGCTGTGGCTGTCTGTCGCTCTTTATCTCGTTGAGCTTCGCTGGCCTGTTACCTATTTTCTCTTTTTCTGTCTTTCTCTTTCTCTATATTCCAAATTTGTGGACATGAAAATTAATCTAAGGTTAATACTTTATACAACACGTATACAGAGACAATTTCCGCTTTTCGTTTTCGTCTTTATTGACTCTCTGGTTGTCAAGACGCGGGTGGCCATGCGATTTCCCGTCAAAATAACCTCGAGCTGCATTTATTTTATTTTACATTGGTATGCCTGTGGTGCTGACGGGCGGTTGGTCGGACGTACGGTCACGTGATTACCAAAATTTCTCGAATCAGTAGATCACCACATTTTCCTAGGTATGGGGCTACGCTCGCGCGCGCTTTGAGCTCTGCTGTCATCATCGTCATCATCTTATAATCATCATCCTCATCATCACTAGTAAATCATCATCATCATTATTATTCATTTGCGCTGCGAAGTTTTCAGTTTCTTCTTTTAATTCTCTACTTTTTGCAGACGATTCTGATTATGAGCTTGACAAATGGAACGAAGACGATGAAAGAAAACAGGAAGAAGGAGAAAGCGATCTTGAAGATGAAGCAAAAGATAAAAATGCTTTCATAGATGATGAGGCGGATGAAAGCGATAATGACGGTGACATTGCTGGCCATGACATTGATTCTGGCTCAGAAGGGGACATCAGCGATGGAGACGAAAGCGACAACCACAGTGCGGAGGAGAAGACTGTATTTAGTGATGATGGTTTGTCGAAACCAACAGCAAAGCTGAAATCAAAAAAGAAGCATAATAAATCTAAATTGCCAAACTTCAATGTGGATGATAAAACCATGGATCTTTTTGGCGATAGCAGATCTCGATCTGATGCTAAAGGGGAGAGCAATGATTCTATGGCAAAGATTGGCAATGCGGAAAGAGACAGTGAAGACAGCACAGCCAGCCTTTGTCTTCGTCTTGATAGTGTAGAAGATGGTGATGAGTCTAATTTCAATTTTCCTAGCCTCCTTATGTCTTCGAATACCAGGACTAAAATCCATTCCAAAGTTGACAAGTCGCTGACAAACATTTCCGAGGTGTCGCAGGAATCTAGTCAGTCAAGTTTTGGAGGATTATTGGGTTCTGAATTTGGTGAGAGTGCCAATAGTCTTGAAGCGAGTAGCGACAGTAGCAGAATTCCCCCTGGGCAAGGGGGAGGTAATGCCCAGGGAAATAATGAGCTGCACTCCGGTAAGAAAACCCCGGAATTGTTTTCATCTTATTCAAGACTGAGGAACCTGATCGGCATGAATAGCGATGGCGTTTCAAATTCAACAAAAAAGGTAAGCAGATATAACGGTTTGTGGCCTCGCACTTTTCGGTTTTTCTTCTCTCCTTTTAGATTTAAGGCCATTTAAGCTCTTGCAAATAATAACCACTTACATTTAATACTGTGGAGAACAAAACAGTGAGAAACAGAAAGGGAGCCCAGATGTAATACTGGCGAAGCTAGATTGCAGAAAATGATAATACAACACAATGTACTTCTATCCGTGGCGTCTGGATTTGCCTTTGTGTGTTATGAGGCCTTAATTTCAGCCTGTTGATTAAATATTTATTACTGTTTATTTTTTATATTATATCTGTTGTTTTTTTTTCAGCCTGGTAAATTATCTCAGCTCAGTCTTCCAATTGAGGATTCGCAGGTATTGTGTCTATTGTGCGTAATTATATGAAACTGTCCGCGTGGACAGGAACTTCGCAAATGCGGATGGGTGATAACAAATGTTGGAATAAAGCCTAACCCACTGTTAAAATGTAACCTAAGAGCTTAGAAGGGAAGGAAGAATGTGAATAACATACTTTTCATTTTAAACGCTGCACCCAATCAGAAGATTGCGCTGTTTATTTAAGGATTATTTAAGGATTTAAGAAAAAAAAAATACAACAACCACGGTATCACCCGGTAATCAACACCATCTAAATAATTACGATTCTAGCTCAGCAAGAAAGCGAGACTATGGAACTTTGAGATTCTTTTTTATTTATTTTAGATAATATTTACAAGTGACTAAACATAATTTTTGTCAGGGATTTAAGATATAATTTCATGGGTGTCGAATTACTCCTTACAGGGTTCGTACAGAGTCTTGAATTCTTGAAAAAGTGCTGAAATTTTGCCCAGCAATTTTCCAGACCTAGAAAAAGTCTGGAAAATGGAGACAAAGTCTGGAAAGAAATAAAGTCTTTAGTCGTTTTTCAAGAAAAAGAATTGAAATGATTTTTTTTTCCTTTTGGTAAAATCTTTGTAGCACACCATAAAAAAAAACCTTCCTGCGTTTTTCAAGGTCTATATTGATCACCTATTTGATAACCTTGAGTCTGGAATAAGAAATTATTGTTTTGGAAAAAAAGTTTGGAAAAAGTCTTCAATTCTGGAACCAAAAATCTGTACGAAGCCTGTCCTTAATTTTGGCGCGAAATTTCAGCGTTAGTTTGTAATTACAAATTGCCATTGCCGAATTGCAACCTTCCGTACAAATGTACGTCTCAGTGCTAAGATGGCGACGAAGTTTCAAAATTATTTGAATGAAGATGTCAGGGCATTGAAAGACGCTTCAGAAAACCTAAACACACGGAAGAGTACATCAAAAGGATTTTAACAGGTATTTTGTCAAAAAAATTTTGAAGTTAAGCCACATTTAAGCTCTAAACATTTGAGATCGATACGATAAAACCAGGATAAACATGTCAAAAATCCACGATTACGAACGTAATTCGTCACCCACGATATTAAGAGGTAATCAAATGGTATACTCGTGAAATTAGGGAATAATTTGACGCGCGTTTTTCCAAATCCTAATAATTTCCCGAGCCATTAAACTCGTCACCATTTGATTACACATACTAATACGCCGCCCTTCAATTAGCACTGCATCGAAAGCGCTAAAAAATTAATACACTTGGATTCCTATAGGATCTCTTTGATGACGCTAGTGCCCGAACAGCAGAAGAGACCTCAAAACAGGACATAAATACAACTGACGCCACGTCCAGTGATTTTCACTTCACTCTCGACGAGGACACTCAATTTACGCAGATACTGAACACACAAGGGTAAGTAGCCCGTTACAGGCTAAAAATGCAGTAATGCGCAGCTTCGTCCCCAGTCGTCCTCGGCGATTTTGGACGCGACGTCACCTGTCAAGCTTGTCAGGAAATTCGCCGTGGTCGCGCTCGGTTCCAAGCCTCCTTTGCTCACTCGGATATAGCGAATTGGTCTGGGTACGAGACTGAGTATTTGCAGAGAACGTGAAAACTGATGTGAAAAACGCGTGGAAGCTGCGAAGAGACAATGCGGTCTTTCTTTTCCCCCTGCCGCTCACCTTTCTTGAACATGCGCGTCTTTTTTTCCATTGGCCTTATTTTTACGACGTCCTTACCATCTGAGAGCCTAGCAAAGGCTGAAGGGTAAGGTGTAAGGACGTTCAATAAGCTTAGATGCCTTGGAAGAGACTGGTGCTAAACACAGATGGGGAGAGGGGGGGATAAAATCCCATAGAAAATGTTGAAAATTACAATTTTTTCAAATTAACGATACAAGAGAAACTTCCTGTTCCTAATTGCTCTAAATATCTTGTCTTCAGACCCAACTCAGGAAGGAAAAAAATTTACCAGCAAATTCGGTAGCATTAAAGAGGCTTCAGAGTCACGCTATTTACTATCTTTTTTTATAACATAGCTAGAAAATTCCCCTAATTAAATTCAATAGCGCGAGCGTGCTTCATATTCCTATTGAGCACGCTGATGACGTCAATAAATTATTCGTAATTCCTCGAGTTGTTGTGAGCTTAGCAATCCTGAGTCTCCTGAGTGCATCCATAACTCGGCAGTACACGGTGAAGCGTTTACCATGTGTTTTATAAGGAAATTTAAGAGGTTACGTTTGAATTTGTTAACCAATAGTAAGGAAAAGAGGTGAGTGTTGTTGTTGTTGTCATCTGTGCGGGCTGTGGCGTGAGATCATTCTTTGCAAAGTTGTTTTCTCTCAATAACAATTTTTCGGTGAATTAATAGTTTTCCGGCACCTAAATATGGATTTTACAATCACTTTAGTGTACACTTTCCCTCAGTTTCAGGATAAAAACATAAGCTTAACTGTGAGGGAAAAAAATACTCACGTAAACATTGACGCGTACTGCTTTGAGCGTGCCCTGCAATAATAACATTTTAAGTTAACTGATGCATTGATCGCTTTGATAACGTTATAAAACAATTAGTACATGCTACAGCTGTGCGTATATCGAGATATTGAGTACTTGGGAAGTTTGGAGAGCACTCAAGAGGCTAGAGTTGCACTCGGCTGCGCCTCGTGCAACTCTTACTCCTCTTTCGTGCTCTCCAAACTTCCCGCGTGCTCAATATCTCGACATACGCACGCTGACGCATGAACTAATTGTTAAATGAAAGCTTAAATGTGTCTTCGCATCAGTTGTCGTAAATTCCAAAATAATGGTCCAGTTTTCTTATTTAAGGCTATATTTAGGCATTAAAACTATTTCCTGTCGTCTGTTGTTACAGATGACAAGGATGGACATGGATTGAAATCGGCCAGTTTTTTCAAGTTTTTATGCTATGCGCGCAAAAAGACCAAAACGTTATTATGATTAGTGCTTCCTGATGAAACTTGTTTGATATGTTCATCATAACTTTATAGGAGCAATTTGTTTTGGGTAACTAATGACTATAGCACAGCATTGACCTAAAACAGCATTATCCTAGTGACATAACCCCTTTAACGCTGGGTTAGAGCGACGATTTACACAAGAATTTTCAAGTCTATTCGCCAGTCCGGAAGGTGGCGTGTGGGATGAATTCATAGAAACAAACAGGTTTCCCCAGACCAACGAGTTATTACAACTGATGATGAAAGATCATCAATGTTCTTTTCCCTGCCAAAAAATAACGTCGTGCCACTGAAAAGTAAAATTGGAGGCATGCCGCATTCCCCGTCAGTACCTTGGTATTTTGTCCTTTTAAAAGCCGAGATTGTGATGCATTCTCCTTCATGGAAACCACATTGGATTAATGTTGCCTGATTGACTGTTAACATTAATCACCTTCATGCAATTTAACACCAACTTTCTCCCATTCAGCTTCATAAACTCCACGAAAAAGAGTAAAACTAAAACAAAGAGGCTCTTCGAAGGTGACGACGACGCGAACAGCAGCACCCGGCCGCACATGAAGGAACTGCTTGGTTTGTGTTCTGGAAGATTTAGCGACAATGAAGACACAGGAACATTAAAGGACAGTGACAGTAATACTGAAAGAAAGAAACAGGCGAAAAAGGCAATATTTGACACTCAAGAAACGAATGGGAATATGAACGAACTGTTGGATCTCTGCTCAGGAAGGTTTACTGACGACGAAAATGATCTTGGAGCTGATAATGTAGAGGAAAAGGAAAATGATTCTGAATCTGAGTTGGATGAAGAAGAGAACAAAGGTCCTAGTGATGTCGGTGATGAAAATGAAGACGATAAGATGGTAGAAAAAAGCGATGTAGAAGATGAGAGTGATCTTGAAGAATTGATGTTAAAACGGAAATATGGGAAGAAATACGAGACAAAGAAGAAAAGGTAGGTGGAAAGATACATAGCTTTTTCGAACTGGATTGCTTCTTTTTTTAAAATGAAAATATGATCGTGGCACTGTAATAGCAATTTTAGCAACTGCAAATTAACCCCAAAAATATATCGGGGCTTCAACGGGTTTTGAACCCATGGCTTTTTCTCGGGATAATTTTGTTGCTATTACACCGCGATGATCGTATCTTCGTGTAATCTAGTATTTCCGCAGTTCCCATCTCTCTATTCTATACATTTCTTCTAATCTACAAAACCACCAAATTTGAGTACAAGTAGAGTGAGAGATTCAACAGAAGATGATGGTGATGATGCTGACGACAACACGACGACGACGATGATGATGATGGTGATGATGATGAATGATCATTAGTTCACCCATTTTACTGGCCGCTAATATCAATGCGCTTCGTGCCGGACGAATTTTATAAACCCTGCCTCACGAGGGATAAAAATGTACCCCCATGTTTCTTGTCAAGACCTGAGATCAAGCGCCGATAGCAGTTTCCAATGTGAAAATTTCTGTTCTGTCTCTGACATTATACAATTTTCACCGCTTTTATAACACTGATGAAGGCTGTTGAATGCAGCCGAAATATAGGGTCATCGTGTTAAGAAACATCTGGTGTCTTCATTTGTGATGAACATATTTTTTCGTGGAGACTGCCGTCTTTGTTGATGCTTGTGGCTGGAGATTATACAATAATAAATAGCTTCCAGTCAGTGACTCTTTTATAAAATCTTTTGTAGAAAAAGCTGGAGTCGCATTTATGAGGCGTTGCGGATTTGATTTCCATTCATTGTTTGTAATTCACAGCATTTTCGATAAGAGGAATTTCCTGGAAGAAGAGGCAGAACTGTCAGGGAGTGATGTGGGCTCTGATGCAGATGAAGATATCGCTACTGATGATGACATGTTAGAAGAAGATTCTGATGCTGAGGAGTTGCCGTCACACGAGGAACTTCAAAAACAGATCAACAAAGTTCACATGTAAGTGATAGTTCAAAAATACATTAATAATTCATAAAGAAAAAACAAAAGAAATTAATGTTATGTCTTTATATCTGATAAACTCTACGTCCAGGTTTTTCGAGCAAAATAACCCTAAGTCTAAATATTAGTGTAAAAATGAGTTGATCTTTACCAGAGATTTTGAAGGCGTTCAAAAAACTCGCTGGAGTGTATTATCAGGTGTAAAAACTCTCGGCTTTACCTCGAATTTTTAAACCTGTTAATACGCTCCTGCTCGTTTTTTGAACAGTACATTAAATACCACTGGACTCTAATGATAATAAAGAACGTTTGGTAACAACAAAAGTTCGAACTTTCACTTACGACTGTGAGCCTTAAGCCTTTTCTGTTTGGAGTTTTCGTGTAATTTATCAAACACGACACGCAGTGTGTTATTTGAAATCCAGATACCGAGGAGTGGCTTGACAAATGAGCCTTCGCCGATATTTTAAAGACTGACCATGAGGTGTCTGGATATCGTAAGAAACACTCGGTGGAGTGGTTGTTACAGCTTTTTAATAATTCTTGAACAAATTCAAAGCTAGGCTTTGAATTTGGCTTTAGGCTGTCCTTCTCCACCTACTCCAAAGTTTTTGACACATACTTAAGGTCTCGGTAAAGGAAAACGAGGTGCCCATAGAAAAAAATTCTAGTCGCGCGAGTATTTTCGCTGCAAAAGCAAGTTATATATCAAATTAAAGCTAAAAGACTAAATTACCTTATAAAAGATTTTATTTTATCGAATTTCAAAAGGCGCTTAAGTTTTTTGCTCTCGAACTCAGAGGTATCGAGTTTACTGCTGAAGCTCCAGCCCTTTCGCGTTGTTAAATATTCACTTCCTTTTTATTGCGTCTGATTGACAGATAAAAGACCTAAAAAAGAGTGTGAGGAAATTTGCATATGTCTCGTATTAGCGGAATTATTGCATTTCAAACTAAAAAGTCGAATCTCGAGCGCGATTTACGCAAAGAAACTGACATAAAATGAGTTACAAAGGGAAATCGGAAAATTCCTCACACCCTTTTTGAGTCTATATCATTATCCATCATATCTGAAAGTTTCAAAGCGATAGCTTAAAACCTGTCCCGACTGGAGGTCGGAGAATTTTGATTTTTGCGTCTAAAATAGAGTGAGAGAAAATCAGCTCTAAAGATTTAGCGCGAGGTCCACGCTTGGCTGGTTAGCGCAGAAAAGGCTCATTTTAGAACGGTTAAAAAGCACTTTCTGATTTTCTTTTTCTGCCAAAATAAAATTTAGGACCCACTCATGCCAAAAATCCAAAAAAAAAACAAAATCGAGCAATGTACTAAAATTTTCATTTACCGAGACCTTAAAATCTTATCAAAAACCTTGCTTAACTATGTTTTATGTATCTTACTTTGTGAAGGCGTGTGTGGCCGCGCGGTTAACACCTCGAACTGAGTCCTCTGGATCTGGAGGTCCGGGGTTGAAGCCTCGCCCGTCGCGTTGTTTCCTTAGACAAGGAACGTTACTCCACTTTGTGTCTCTTCACCCGGGTGTTTAAATCGGTACCGCCGACAAACTGCTGGGGGTAACCCTGCGATGGACTAGCATCCCGTCCAGGGGAGAGTAGCAATATTCCTAGGCATGCTGCAAGCTGAAGAAACCGGGATAAGCTCCGGCCGGGTGGGCCTTTGGTTCATTTGTGCCTTTACCTTTATGTATCTTACTTTGCTAGGAAATCAATTCATGACCAGGACAATGCCGACCTGCGAGCGGTGAAAGAAATGTTCCTACCCGATGGAGACCTGTACACAGATGGACAGGGTCGCACGAGACATTTCCGGTGGCGAGGAATTGACGAAAATTCACAGTTCGGACTTTTTGGCAACAAAGAGTTTTGGAACGATGAAGATGGCACAGCTGTAGAATTAAGTACTGATGAGGAAATTCAGCGACGAAAGGAAAGATACGAAAGAGAAGCTTTCCTCAGGGAGGAAAAGGTGTAAAGTGAAACCATGTTAATAGACCTTTTTATCGGTACGGCGGCCATATTGAATTAATTAGATTTAAGGAGTATTATGGGATGCCCAGGGTTCATAAGCACGATCCGATGTACTCGCATCAGTATTTACGCGCGCTTTTCGGGCCAATTGTTCTTTAAGTTTTCCTAGAAAAAGATTGTAATGGGAAAAAAAGATCGTTGTGCCGTGTTTAGATTTAATAATGATCGCTTTTTTCTCGAGAATTATACAATGAAGTTCTCTTTTTGCCCGAAAAGCGCGCGTAAATACTGAGCAAGTGCCCCTTGGGCATCCCACAATACTCCTTAAATCTAATAAATTCAATATGGCCTCCGTATCGGTAAAAAGGTCTACTCTAATGCACTTTTTCATTGTTTTGAACAGGATATTGTTTTAGTATTTTTCCAGTTTGCAGAGTGTATACTGTTTCGTTTTTAGACCACTAAGCCGTAGAAGTTTGCTTTTGATGAACGTTTTATTGGTCATTAACAAAATTGAGTCCAATCTTACTTGAAATTGTTCCATTCATTGCCAATGAGTTCAGAGTTATTTTCTTCCTATTACTGGTGTGTCGTTTCCTCAACTCTCTATAAGCCGGATACCTCTTTAAGACGGACAGTCAGGGTCGGACCCGAGAGAGTTGACTTTATTACAAACTAGTAATAATCATTGATTATGGATCCGCGTTCGTCTTGTTCTACGAGCATGACATCTGCACTAAAATGAGACAAAAAGAAACGAAAACGAGTCCAAAGGAGTCCAGTTTCCTGCGGCCGAGATGCCCCTGATAAAATTAATAGGGGCGGCTAATCGGCAGTCGCTTGTGATGGCTTGAAAATTTTCAATGGCTACACTAATGACCCTGTTTCATATTCGCTGTTAAATGTCCATGTGCATCATCTGTGAATGATGTTCTGCAAGTGATTTGTCGTCGCCAAAACGGCTTGCAACATTGTGGTTTGCAATTTTCCGGTTCCTTTTTTCAGTAAAGTTAAACTTGAAATTTGTCTGTTTTTCAACAGGACAAGCAAAGGCCTGATGTACTGGACCTCGATGAAAGCAGCCAAAATATTCTGAGCAAAATTAAAGATACAAGCAGTCAGTTACCAGATGGTAAGGGCAGTTAAATTATTTCAACCTATTTTGCTAAAACAATCTCAATGTAATTTATTTTCGTTTGTGATCATAAAAATTGTTCTTATCCATTCAAACATTTCACCGTTTCGGATTGGCGTAAATCCCGCGGCTAATTCTTCATAACCAGCTGTGGCTGACCATAATTGGAAGATAATTGCCGATATCAGTGCGATTGACGTCAATCGTATTGATTTCGACAAGAAATGGACGCACAGACGTTACGCACAGAAGCTGCGCGGTGGCTCACCTGTTTTTAGCATAGCAGAGCTGGAGAAAATGGCCTTAGATTTCATGCGGCGTTATGAGTAGACGAAATAGAAGAACTCCTTGAAAGGGGTTTTTGTTTTAGTATTTACCCAATTATTTCAATAAAATGGAAAAGATTTTTTTCCATATATTAAGACCTCACTTTGTAAGAGCTTTGTGTACGTTTTTATTGACTGTGTTCACAAAGTGAATTTTTTAATAGTCGCAAATTCAATAAGAAAATGTTTTCTCCTTAACAGTAAATACCGACAAGCCAAATTTCGTCTCTTTCTGGGTAAATGTTGATACACCTGCTTCATTTATCGCCAAGATTCCGCCTTCCGAAACTTTCCGGAAACGATTCAAAATTTTGTTCCCAAACAACGAAGACCTGATGTATTTTTTGAAAATAAGGGAACCAATCAAAACGTGCAAAATTGCTATCTAGTGATTTGGTAAATACTTTAAACAAATACATACCACTGGACAAGTTACGGTCATTGGTAAAGGTGGATAACGCTCATCTCTATCTGCAAAATTCTTTAATATCATAGTGATACGAAAGCTGAATCCAATAATTGCTAATTATTATAATTCTTTCTAAATGATGAAGAAACGTTGCGAGCGTTTGTCCCGACATGGTATCAAAAGCTCTCAATTTTCTTTTCAAAGTTGTCCTAAGAATAATTGAAAACCTTACGGTGAGAACTGATTGGTCGGTCATGGCACGTTTGCTTCCTTTTCTTTTCTATTCACCTGGTTTTGTCTTTCATATGTACTTCTCGTTTCCCCTGCAGCTCCAAGTAAGCCTCAGGCAATCGTCAATCCAAAGAACAGTGTTGCACCAGTGTTGAAGAAAAAGACGGTGAGTGGATTTGAAGGTCTTGGCGGCTTAAACTACCAACGTTCAACATAAATGCGTTGTCACCTAAGTTCACCGCTCGATAGCTTCTTTCGCTTGCTGGATTATGGGGTAATCGATAAAGACTCTACATGACTCGAGTAAAATCTTTGTTGAGAATGTGCTGCTTGTTGCTGGGATACAGTATTGAACCCAGGCCTAATTCCCGTGCCGTTGGTACAGCGGGCTCAGTTATGATCGTCGATTTATCAATAAACAGATGCGCTCACACTCCGTAAACCAGTTTGACGAGAGAAAGCTAGATTCACTAGTCCAAAAGTTCGGGCTTTGGCAACTTCAAAGGATTGACGTGATTCAGGCAGAGCCACCCTCCTTCTCTTCTGCTTACTAGACAAAAGGAGGCTCGCTCGTAGGCTGCTATAGGAATGGCTAGATCTTTCCCTCCAAAAGTTTGCATTTATTTCTGTTGGGACGATTGTAAGTCCCAACAAAAATTGAAAACAATACTTATGCAAAATTTTGGAGGAAAAAAGCCACTCTTGGCTGAAAAATTCTCATTTACTGATTTGAATCTTAAGCCACGCAATGCGGATCTGATTCAATCATCCATTTATTCGATTCAGTCAGCAACTGTATTTATTCAGTTATTCATCACTCATTTATTTTCTTTCAGTCGTTTAAAGGATCGTTCTTAAAGCACAACAAGACCACACTGTCACGCCTGTCTTCCCTAACGTCCAACACACCAAATGCGTCAGGTACAACGCGAGGATTTGTGTTCCAAACAGTTTCACCGCAAGGCAAGACCAACTCAAACGCAAAGGTAAGAACCACCAGTGCAAAATAATTTTCCTTTCTGTAAAGAAATATTCCTGAAGTAGCGAGCTGTTAGGAATGTTAGGATTAAGAAACTATTCTCAAGTTCGACAACGGTATCAACCACAACAAGTACAAAAGTGCAAAACAGCACTGAACACTGCAAGTCGCGCTTTTTGGCGCATTTCTTTAGCCTCACACTGCACGACTACCGCGTTAAATTTCCGGACACTATGACGACACCATTTTGCCTTTTCTTATGAGGTCTTGCGCAATTCAGCTTTTGAAAAAATCGCGCATTGTGATATTAAAGCAGCCCGCACATTCACTTTTTAAATCGAACGTGGCTTTGTGTTAATTCCGCATTTACACAAGCAAGCTGGCAAAAAATGTCCCTACAGCTCCGTAATGAAGGATATTGAAATGACTCCCTTTTTTCTTTTTATGTTGAATGTCGTTAGCTAAGCTAATACCGGAACAAAGGTCACACCGGTTACAGCCTTGCATGTAAACACGCGCTCAATTACAAGAGGTCCAAATCTTAGGTTTTAAAAAACGTCCTTATTTTTTTCCGCAGAAAATCCAGCGAACTAATTCCGTAATAGAACAGCCAGCGTCCAAGAAACCTAGACTGGACAGAAGCTTAAGTGACTCCAACAGTGTATTTTCTATGCTTTGACACTTCGTTCACGAAGGTCTTTTCTTCATTTCAGTGCTATTTTTGTTTTATTTTTATTAAAGCATAAAAACACCATATTGGATCAGAACTCAAAAATAGGGGCATATACGTAAAAACCCGTTATACCCATAGAGAAGTTCTGTTTAAATATATATAAAAAATAAGATCAAATTAATAATCCACAGTCTAGTCAAGGATTAAGCACTCCCTGTGCTCTTATTGACTTTCTCATATCTCTGAAATCCGGCTCCACGTCTGACAGTCACTTCCCGCGTCAAAAAGAGGAGAACTGCAGCACTGCATTTCTCTGAATGGGGAACCCCCCCCCCCCCCCCCCCCAACCCCTAAAACGTACTTGAATGGAGTGTACCCGTAGTGGGGTGGAGTTTAATGGGGATTTAGGCTATTTTTCTTTCGTTTGACTGTGGTCACATGAGGAACTTTTTGCGGTAAAGGAAACGAGTAAGGTGCCTCAAAGCCAAAATATGTTGTTGACAATGTTCAAAAGTTGATGCTTCGACAGCAATGCTTTTTAGTTTTTTTTACTGCCTTTCTTAACAAAAAAGAAAGAACAGAAAAACGTTGTCGTTTTTCAAAACGGAAAAGCGGTCCCAGTGTTCTACAAAAAGAAACTCGTTATTCTTGATGAAGTAAAAGAGAGAACGTGTTAATGTGCAGTAATTACTTATTTTATAAATTTTCCTTGTTTTCCCCTTTATACTATACGTAATTGTACGTAATAGTAAGTGAGAACGCGTTAGAAATTTAGATCGCGGCTGGCCTTCGATATTTTCTTAATGGGTTGTAAAATGGCACGATTCTCGGGGACCTATTGATATCCGTTTGCATCAAATTATATTGAGATCTACAATTGCCTTTTGATGAATTGTACATAGTTATTTATATTTCTTTGTGTAAAATAAAGTATATCGTTTGTGAAGGGAAGTCTGCAGAATATTTAAACGATGTATTGTGTTCTACTAAAGTCTGACTTTCTCGCCGTTGTTCGACAAATAACCTCGTAAATATATTTTCCGTTTCCTCAAAAACAGGGGATGAGTGGATAGTGATGTAACTAATAATGGAAGGAAACAATTTAAGTATTTACAAAGTGATCGAAATATTCATGATTGAATTTCGAAGCCGATATCGAATATAAAGCACTTGAAGAGTAACCCATATTTTTATTATACTGGACCTTACGCTAATAAAGCCAAATTTTTTAATATTCTACTTCAATTGAGGCATCTCGTAAGCGCAAATGGTATCTGCGAAGACCCTCTAAAATGCATTAACTGTTTGTTGGCAGAGCACTTTGCACCTGCCAAGAAAGAGGAAAAATAATCGGGTTCTGGTAGAACCTTTCTGTAAGAAGCGCCTGAGTGTAGAGGTTTTTCAAAGAATCACAGTGACATAAACTTCGCCTAAGCAAGTGTGACAATGAAAAAGCAGAAAGTTCGCTTTGAAGCTTTTCGCCACAGTATCAGATGTCCTAAATGCGGTGAGAAAATACGTAAAGCTGACGAAGAGCATCATCTTACGTACGAGTGCACAAAACAGTTCGTCCAGTGTAGATTTTGCGAAATTGTGTTGCCAAGAGAAATTGCAAGTGATCATGAGAATTATTGCGGCTCGAAAACGGCTATTTGCAAGAGCTGTGGTGATCATGTGATTGTTAAAGATTTTGATTATCATAGAAAATTTTGTGAAGGCGATAATACTATTCTGCCATGCGAGTTTTGCAAAACGCTTGTCCCAGCTCATGAGCTTGTTTGGCATCAGAGAAAGTGTCTTCAGCAAGGTAGCCTGGTTGATACAAATTTCATGCGTAAAGAATATAACGGCGAAGGTCTTCGACAATCCACAAACAATCCGAACGGAAACCGAGGGAGTGTTTTATTTGAAACACAAGAGAGAGATGAAATAAAAGAGGAAAGAGCGAAGGAAGAATTCGACGAGGCAGATCAAAGGGTTGATCGAGTCAGCGAAACACGTGCCAAGGCAGTGAGAGAAAGCATCATCATTGTAGCGTTGCCTTGTGAGATATGCGGAGAACTCTGCCCTTCTGACAAACTAATGGATCATCAGATAGAATGTCAAAGGGAGAGGGAAATTACGATCGAAAACGACCCTGACGAGTCACTACACTCTTCGCCCAGGACATTTGATTCTGTGTTTACCAGACACGACTACGCAGAAAAATCGGGCGTGAGGTACTTTGAAGTTCGAAGAAGCTATAGCCCAACAATAGAATTTACAGATGATGATGTACCATTGGAGAGTGATATTGGTTTTGGATCCGGCTCGAGGGACCAGCGAAACTCGACTAACTCTCCTCCGTCAAAGCAAGAGGGATTCGCCACTGGACGCAACTCTAGTGCTTCTGGTGTAAGCCTTATAGAATATCAGCGAGGTTATAGTCCTGAGATGAACTTTGAAGCGGAAACTGAACCGGAATTATTTATGCCTAATTTTCCGACATTTTGTCTCACTTTAGAGGAGTCACATTTGCACGAACGCGGTGATTCTTCAAGATTCAACCAAGTGGAAAGCCGTTTTAGGGAGGAAGGAAAGTGATGTTGGAATCGCTGGAGCATAACAGTTACGAAGAATATTATGTTTAGAAATCGCTGTTCAACACTTTTCCGCATGACCTCATCACAGTGAAGCCTGCGCAAAGGAATAGTTTACGAAAACCTTCAAGGTCTCTAATTTGAAAATGATGTTGATATCGCTACAGCGTAACAGTGACGCCGGAAGAATATTTTGTTTCGACATCCCCGTTAAACATGTTTTCCGCAAGACCTCATTACAGTGAAGCCTGTGTTAACGAATAGTTGACGAAAAACTTTATCGTCTGACATTTGTAAGCTCGCATATGTATACGGACGAAGATGGACTGTTAAAAAATTGAAAGAGGAAATATTTAATGTTAAAATGAATGGTATCAGGGGGAAAATTCAATGTATTTTTAAAAAGTTGACCCTCGCGTTCCATCAAGTGCAAAGGTTTATCATTGTTTGTCAAAAAAATTTGCCAGTTATTCTGAAGCTTTTTAAAGCCACAACGCGGAGCATGAGGTAAACGGTTCAATCCCCCTCGTCAATGAGTATTTACCCGCTGCCCTTTTAGACACTCGTATGCAAGGATCTCCTATGTGTATGACAGCACAGTTGCCCTAGTAAACGTCTGATTCCTGTATCCGCGGGCATTTTATTTCTGGGTAACTCTTCTCCGTTATGACAGGAATATCTCACACCTTAAGCTAATCATGCACATTTTACTGTTACTCAGAAAACAACGAGAGTACATGCACTGCGAGCAGAGGTTTGCTGATCGTTCTTTGAACTTCTAACACGAAGCGATCTCCAAATATATGGAGCATGTGCTAGGTTTAGAAACGTGGTGTCGCGATAATTTTGTCCTTTGGCGCTCGTTATGCAGTTTGAGTACTGACAAGGCGGGCTATCATTTAACCAATCATAGACATACACATAAGACATACACATGGTTATGACCCTTGCGCATGCTCAACAGGTTTGTTTGGTTCATGGTAGAGGTTTCTCTTCGGTCTAGCTTAAAGAGCGGCGATGAAACCTCTGCTCGCAGGGTACTATGAGAGCATGAGAGTCGGTTTTTCGGCGCTATCTGTCGGTCCAACACAGACGCGCTACCTTGTATCGAGCTGATCTTTGTATCATCCAGAACAAACCATGAAACTAAAATCAGGCCAATTAATGTTTTATCTGTTTGACATATGTTCTCTTTACAAATATGCTCTTTCGGAAGATTTTCTCAATTCCGAGGATCCATAAAATAGGTAAAATTCAGGGGCGGGGCAGTCTTGTTCCCCGGGAGCTTATTGTTATCGTGGCATGATCAGCGAAGCAAACAAGGGTGTGTGAGGATGACAATGAGAACGAAAATGCTTTTGTCATCAGCTAACGCTGTTTATGCGCAGAGAAAACCCCTTCATGAGTAAACGCAGCCGAATTTCTATAATTGTTCATCAACTAGACAGGACATTAGATAGACGTAGAGCGCACTCTAAGCTTGGGGTGTGTAAATGCTTTAATTTATGCTACTGATTTTAACACTAAAGAGCTATTAACACCTGACTTTGTGTCAAATGTGTTTAGCCTAAAAAATGTCGGCTGTTTTTGTTTTTGTTTTTTTTTAAAAAAAAACGTAAAGTGCTAGTGTAAACGGACGCAACATTGTTGGATGTTACATGTCGCGCACTCCTTGTTGCGTGTTGTTGAGAGTTGTTGCGCAAAGTTTGAAACCGGTCAGACTTTTAGCCACGTGCAAACGGACGCAACAACTCCTGACGTCTTTGGGCTAAAAATGTTGGGAGTTGTTGCGTCCGTTTGCACGTAGTCTAAGGGTTTAATATAGGGATAACAAAAGATATGCGTCACTAGAAGGATCGCTGGAAAACGACAATAAAACAAGTAAATAACGATTTTTTTTCTCCCAGTTTTATTTTAATGGTCACCATTACAAGAGGGAATGTCTTCCAACTTTATAACTTAACAAAAAAATGATTGCGCTCAGAAGGCTACGATACTGTATGTTTACTGTGCTGTATGTTCAATTTGCCGTAGATCTTGTTATCCTACGAAAATCAAAAAAAAAAAGTTATAGTAATAGACATGCTTCATTCAGCCCTTTCCCCCTCTCTCCCCTCCGCTTTTGACACCCAAAACCCTCTTTTCCTCTCCCCTTCGTTCACTTGCATCCAAACAATTTGTTACTTCGACAGCTTGTGAGAATAAAGGAGACTACTCTAGCTCTAAAGTAACAAATTTTTGTCCCTCATACATGCACTGAGATGTAAACACTGAATCGAAAATAGGTTTTAAAAAGATGGAGCAAAAAAATACAAAATTGAAGTAGCTGTGGGAAAAATTGAACTATATTGACATTAAAATGACACGATGATTATTGATGCACCAAAATCTGATATCTTTCATTTGATCTAATGATAGAGAATTCATACTTCTTAGTTCGATGAGTAAGCTAAAATACTCACAGGCGCAGAATCCACATGACTTGGCGCACTTTGAGTATATAGCAGAATGCCAGCAAGATGTCACACTTCCCAAGCAAGAAGCTGTAGGTACTTCATCTTTGCATTCTAAAATAAATTATTAAATAGGTAATAACATGTTGATGATATAACGCGTGTCCAGTCGATTGGTCATCTTCAATTTCTTGTAACGTTTTTGTTGTAAATTTTGTAACGTGGAATGAAATGGTATTTTTCACATTTTCATCCCATTTCGACTTTTTCAAGCAAAGATGTAATTTCCAGGGCCCACGTCGTCCTCCTCGAGAAAGTATCCAGCGAACCTGGGAACGAGGTTAGTAAATCCATCCACTACTTTTACATAGACCATAATGCACCTTGTTTACACCCCCCCCCCCCCCACCCCCGCCACCGAAATTTGTCATAACCGTTATTACAGTCGTCCCAAGAGAAATCAAAGACAATGGTTATGCATTTTTTTTTGGGGGGGGGGGGGGGGGGGCGGTAAAGAAGGTGCATTATGGTCTATGTTAAAATCGTGAATTGTGGCAGATGTCTGCTATTCAGAATTATGACGTAAATTCAAGTCAAGTCAGTTGACGTGTACTTGTCACATGAACTACTCAGTTTGTTTCACTGTGCACTGTAGGGTTCTGTTTGCACTGCCATCTTCTTGAAAACAAGGTTTTCCTTAGTTAAATATCTGTTGCAAAATCTCCTTCCTGTTTTCATCCTTGATCATTTAAGCAACATAAACTATGGAATTTGAAAGTTCATTTCATTACCTTTTCCATAATTTCCATCAGCGGCACCTGCGCACAGAACAAAGTGATTATACTTTAAACGTAAGAATACTTTAAGGGCACTGCATATTTGAATTAATCCATGTTGTTTGTTCCCATCGTAACGACCAGTTGCTACTCCTTTTTCATACAATACTGAGGACCCATCCACCGTGACGAATCTGGCCATTTTTGAAACCGCATATTTTTTACCTTGATCCGTGTGGACAGTGCCTTAAACCTCTTTGTAGTGTGGTTTCAAAAAGATGTAGTTTGGTGAGCGGATTCACTGGTTACGTGTGAACGGAGGGTCTATTCGTGTGAAAAAAAAATGCAGTTTCAAAAATATCCGGACTCGTGTGGATGGGACCTAAATCTATACCATTAGGCAAGTGGTTAAACAATTGGAAGGTCGCCTTCGCTGGTTACTGTTTTAATCCTCCTCTTTCTTCTTACGCTGTCTCAGTCATTCTTAGTTCTGGATGAATTTTGAAGGATACTTATTTTATCAGAGGAGTTGGCTCTCTCGAATGACAGTGTCTTTGTTCTCAGAGAGACGATTTGCCCGAAATTTTTTGGCAGAACAACTTCCCTGCCCTGTTGACGCGCGTCGCTCAAAAACGCGTTTGTCTAAGCTCCCCAGTCTCGCGTAGTCTTCTCTCTATCTTACATTCCGTGTTATCAGAGTAGGGATCATTATACGTTTCTGGGAAACTGCCCCCCTACCCCTTCCCTAAGCCAACATTAACACTTGCTTCTCACTTAGGGCAAAATGTTGGCTTGCGGGAGGGGTAGGTGGGCAGTTTCCAAGAAAGGTTTTATCTGATCACAAGAAAAATAGGACTGTGATTCTAAGGCCCAGTTCAGACGCCGTGCTAGTTCGCATGGGCCGAATCGAATTTAATGAATTAAGTTCATGTAAAGTACGGCGTCTATATCAGTTCGAAACGGCTAATTGAATTTGGATCGCCTAAGCCGTTTTTTATGTCTGGCTCAGCCGGGAATAACCGCTGTAGACTGGCGTTGATTCCGACGCTGAACGTCACATGAGCCAAAACAAATGCACAAATCTGAGAGCTTACGATAGAATAAAGTTTGGCGTCTGAATCAATTCAGCCGACCTAAAAAAACCGGGCCTAACGTCATGAAACACTTTCATTTTAGATGATTACATGCCTCCAAGAAATTTAGCCTCTTCCATTTTTTGGTCGATAGGCCAGTGATACTCCGTTCACTCGAGAGCCCGCTCTGTTCTATTTTCACAACGTTTAGCAACATCCACCTCGTTGAACAGTCATTTTCAACATTCAATAATTATAGTTTGATACCCAACTTGTACCTTCTAACACTGGCTTAATGCCTCGACTCACTTGCAATCTGATTCTCAATCCAAGAGATGTAGAAGCTGACGCGAGTGTATACGCTGTAGTGATCGGTTTTGCACTTCTCATGACCCCACGAAGTGACACCTCGGAGAATCCAACTGCCCTTCTCTTCACACACCAGGGGTCCGCCGCTAACAAACAAAAAAATAAAATCGAGTCACATTTAGGATCTGTAAGTATATTTAAATAGAGGATATTACATGACCTCGCGGAAATACGTAATTTCATCACTTGAAGAGAAATTCCATACCTCCAAGCGGCCATGGAATGTCCTATTTATTATATAAAAACTAATCACTGTAATATGCGAGGGGCGCTATTTATTATGTAGCCAGAACAACTGTGACCCTTTCCAGGGGTATTTCATTGGTTTTAATGTAACAAGTAGCAAATATTTTACCACCAGTCAGTTTGTTGGCGGGTTCTGAATCCAACTATCGTTTTGTGCCTTGTATTCGTTGATTTCTTCATTGCAAATTCGAGTCACGTAACCTGACCAAGACTGAAGGATGTGTGTCCTTCATAAAGTTTACCTTTTTCTCTTATTAATAGGATGTCTTATTGGTTTTCCTAGTTTTTGTTTCACAATCTATGTTTCGTCCTTCTTTGCCACCTGTTCTATATAATGCCTTGAATCTTTATGAGCCAAATAACCAACTGAAAACCCCAGTTTCCACGCAGACGAAAGAGATATCAGGTATGGATTTTTTCTTTACCAGTCAAGAGACGATTATGTTGAGGTCCCCATCTTCTAAAAATTATCGTAGTCTCTAATCTTAATCGTGCCGAAACTTTGCTTTATGTTATTTTATTGTTTATTGCCACATTGTTATTTAGTCCATCTACTCGAACCATGTAATGTATACAGCTGTTTCGCCCTTATTTGGGCTCATCAGCATGGCCTGGGGCTATGCCATGCTGATGAGTCGTAATGAGGATGAAACAGCTTTCCATGGCTGCCACCTACAGGGATGATATGGTTGTGCGCATGCCTAAGGTACTTGCCATACCGAGCCGTTACCGAGCCGAGGAGTTGGTACTTGTGTTTCAGTGCTTAAATGTGTATGACTTAAACAATTATCTCGTACCTATCACCATGACAAGCTCCTTTTCCAGCTCCGCCCACACAAACCATCGTAGGGTCGTGCATCCTATCTCCAACTTTTTTCTTGCAAGTATTGTCATCAACCACTGGTACGTTAGCTTGCTGGAGGTGGGTCGGGGGCTTCGCTGAGCCCCAGAAGTTGAAGCGCTCTGTACCCCAACCTAAGTTGAATAATTCGATAATTTAAATAGTGCTCCTGCTACAAAGTATACAACATCGCTTTACAATTTCAGAAATTTAAAATAGGCAACTTAAAACACTGTTAATTAACAATAAAAGGTTCTATTACAAATAATTTCATAATACAATATTAATTAAAAATAGGTTTAAAGAGAAAGGCATTAAGCTTAGTTTTAAAAGTAGTAAACGACTCGCAATTCCTCATATCATCGGAAAGGGAATTCCATAATCATGGTGCAATTTACGAAAAATCGCTATGACCATACATCTTAAGATTGCGTCGAGATATCTGTAAAAATAGTTTGTCTCTTGATCAAGACGTGTACCTGAAAAATTCCTAGGTGTGAGCAACATCAAATTTTCTCGAAATACATTATCAAGAAACAAGGCCATTAGAATTAATAAAATTATCACCAAAGGATAAATGCCTTGATCTTTTATCAAATTCTTTCAACGAGGCCCTTACTGGAAATACACCCCTTTGTAACAGACCCAGTGAAACCCTACCCAGTGATAATTGACACGCCCCCCTACCCCTCCGATACCCGGCGAAAAGTTTGTTTCTTCCCAGCTGATTTTTTTCTTCCTCGGTCACTTTCTATCATGACTTCTATAAGACCAGTGTATTCCATTGTTCATAATTGTTAAAAAGAACAAAAAAATATAACATTATTATCATTGATAAAATAATAATAATAATAACAATAATATTAATAATGATAATAATAATAATAACATACGGAGGGTAGAGGTAATCAATCTCGCATAAAAAAGTGTAAATCGTTTAGTTCTTTAGTTTTTATATCCGTAAAGATGTAAGGCCTGCCACCCCTTTCCCCTTTATGGGAAGCACACAACTAAGAAGAAAACCCAGAGGAAAAAAGACCAACCCAGTGACGTTTTCTTCGAGAACCCAGTGAAGATATAGATTCCACTGGGTCTGTTACGGAGGAGTGTGAAAATGTATGGAGATCAGGTATGGTGAAGTTGTAGCTTAATATTGGGGTTTTAAACACGAAATGCAAATGCAGAGGCAGATTTTCCACACTGATCTGTATATGTATTCTCTGTATGGTTTGAACCTAACGCAGATAGCACTAGAACCTGATATCCAGCATCGAGTACCAGGGGCAACCCGTGAGCCTTTCGGTGGAAAACAGACGGTGCCAACTTTTGAGTCTAGTTGTACAGGTTTGACAAGTCTCAACAATGCAATATCATTCCTGTGGTAAGCGACACCATATGCAGGGTGAGTGATGATTTTATTGATGCGATATTCGACACCATCTCCATCAATGCGGTGCGCTCCTATAGAAATAGTCATAAAAGGAATGTTAGTCGAACACTGGCTATGTTTACTCTATAAGGGGCTGTCGACATATTCGCTTTTCCCCCGCTTAACGTCAACTGGACGTTTAGGTCAGACCCCCTCCCTCCCTCCCTCCCCCGCCTTAACGTCCACTTGAAATTTTGCTGCTCCCCCAAAAGGAATACTCCCCCTGGCGCAATTGCGTGAAGATGTCAACGGTATCAACACAATTTACTGCTTTTAAAACGGCCGGTAGAAAATTCATATTTTAATGTAGAGTTTAAAAGATCACAATGTAAAATGTACAATTTGCTAGTAGTTAAGGGGAGAGTTTAAAAGATCAAAATTTACACTCCCTTCTTTAATTGGTCCTGCTTTCTACTGAATAATGTCACGAGCGCAATGACAATGCAATGACAATGCAATGACAATGCATCAGTTTGCTTGTTTGCTTGTGTCCAAAAATGCCCCGCACTAACATCCACTGCCTTACCACTCCCCCCCCCCCCCCCCCCTAAACGTTCGGTTGACGTTAATCGGCGGAAAAGTGAATATGTCGACGGCCCTTAGTGGATAGCTTTTGGGTCTGCACTATACACCATACACCACAGGGCTTCTGCTTACACAACTGAAAACAATGGTAATTTCGGCTCGATTTCTGTAAGGCAGCGAAGCTGCGCTGTGCCGATCGCATCGGTGGAGTGTCGCATCGGATAGGTTCTGTTTACTCCATGTAAGGGAATCCAGAAAATAGTTGCTTGTGGAATCCAGAATCTGGAAAATTTTGCTTTTGGAATCCGGAATACAGCTCAAGTAATCTGAATCCCATTATCGATTGGAATCCAGAATCCAAGACCGTCTTGGAGGCGATTCTGTGCAACACTGGTGTGGTGTGAGACTCAACTGAAATCCGCTTTTACCTTTGGTGCATCTCGGCCTTTTAGTTCGTAGAGCTGCGTTATTTTAAATGTATCTCCTTGTACTTTTGACTGAGAGTAAGGATTAATAAATTTATAATTTTTATAAATGTGCAAATTGGTATATGTTTATTCATGTTTATTATCAAAAGCGAGCACGTATATTTTGCGATTTAAATGCCGTAAAACAACGATAATTGCAAATGTGCTCAGTTATGCTGCACATAAATGACTGGGTATTATGCCAGCATTATCCCGGATAATCCAGTTAGATACCGAGCCGGCATTGTGATCGAAATGATTAGATCCATTTTTTGTAAGGTATGTAATCTAGTATACGGTAAATTTTTGCTTGTGGAATCCGGAATCCTGGGCTTTGAAATCCGTAATCCAAGTTCCACTGACAAAGAATCCGAAATCCAGTATCTGGATTTCGAAATCTACGGCGTGGAATCCAGAATCTAAGACTTTCTTTGATTCCCTAGAGTGGTGTGAATTATGCGGATATAATTTGTCTAATCCTACTGAGAAAGTGTACTTTTTACCTTAATAAATCTGATGTTTTCGGGTCCTTCTTATAGCATTAAGCTGCCCCACTATAGACGTACCTGCGACAAGGCTGTACACGTGAGGGTCATTACTTCTCATCACACAGTGAGCTGCCGTGATGGCCCATCTGGGGCTGATAAGGGAGGCCCCACAAGAGTGACCATTCATGACCCTCAGTGATAGTTGCCAGGGCCATGAATGAGGGGAGGCCGTTGAGCCCCCTATTATTCTCGCCTCTGGACGATGTCCACAACCATTTCCACAACCTTTTGTTTCCAAAATAAACAGATCAACAATTAAATGAGTAGGTTAAAGTTTTGTGTGTGTGTTTTTTTCCATTGCTAATTTTTTATTTAGGATGAAGTATATTATGGCAACTAAAACTACTAAATTAAAGTTCTCCATGGCCAACGGACAGAAAAAAACAATGTTTAAAAGTTAATGTCAAAGCTATCTCTGAAGCATACAAACCTGTAATTAATTTTCCACTAATTGTTTTACTAAATCTCTATAAAAAACCTAATTGTAACTTTATTTGCTAACCGAACAACATTGTCAATGCCTACTAGTTCCTAAATTTATACACAACTTAGACTTAATTTAACAATAAAAAATACACTAAAAATAAACTATTCATATTCACAAAAATACTTCCATCAATGTTCTGATCTAATTGCATTTCACAAATATCAAATGCTGGAGCGTCAGGACTCGATAATTACATACTATTTGATAGTTACTTCCTCCTTTGCGCTCATTTAGTTGTTGATACGTGTGCTCTTCGTCAGCGTAAGCTCTCTAGATGAGCCCTTTAGGCTCTTTCATTAGAGCAAATGTTGCAATAAATATGTGCTCTTCTATTTCCTACCTATTTATAATATAATTCATGCATCATTCATGTGCCTAGTACACAAGAGCAAGTATATATAGTTACGTTTACTATTGCGGATGTTTACAAATGACTTCCAAGATTTATCATAAGTAAATTACATAGAGAAAAAGACAAGAAAAGTTTTATATAAGTCCTTAAATATCTTAGTTTTGGAAGCGTTCCGCTTACCTTCGGAAAGGGTAAGTCCCAACGCAAGCACAACAAGCCGAAGATAAAGACTCATTTTTCAGTGTACGCAATAACAATATTCCTAACAAAAGGCATTTATATATCCTGCACGAAAAGATATGACACAGCTATTGACTTTTCACGTTCAAAATAAACTAAGCTAAAGTTGGTCAAATAAAGAATGGAAAGCTGCACTAATGATAAACATAAAGATCATAAAACTGTAAATGTATACATCCAAAACAAAAGTATAATACACCACTCTAAAACAAAAGCCACTGTACGTATTTGCTGCAAATAAACATAACGAACAAAACAAACCATGGCCAAAAAAAAACCTTGAGTAAACAAATGTTAGCGACCGATTTCTGAACTCGATTTGAGTGTTTTCAGTTCATGGGTTAAGAAGGGTTACAACGCGCTACAGGAGCTATATGGGGTTAAAGAGTGATACAGGGTGTTACAAGGAGTTAAGAGCCATTTTCTGAGAAAATCGAGAATCGCAAGACACTCGTCAAAAAATCGAATTTTTTATTATTTTGCCAAAACATCCCTTTTAGTGACCTAATTTAAGGAAAAATAGTTTTGGGTTCAAACGATTCATTTTAAAGGAGAAATTAAAAAAAGTTTGAAAAATCGATTTTATTCCTGTTTTTCGCACAAAACACGGCAGGATGCAATTGCAACTTCGAGAGAAGGGTGAACGCGTAAGAAACATTCCCTGACATTGAAACTTCACCGAATTATTATTTTGTTCTTACTCTTGAAAACCTTAAAAGAAAATTTGAAAAACAATGTCTTATATTTTTATAATCGACAAGTCTAAAGAGGTCATATTTGTGACGTTAGACATGCTAGAAAACGAAGGCCAACTTTGACTATTAAAAAAGGCCTCTGGTATATGCCGCTTGATCATAAAATCAATATAAAATCGAACCTTGGCTTTTGTACTAACTTACTGGAAAGTTTTAGCTCTGGAAATCAAATATCATCCTGACACCAAAGCAAGCGGTGAGAGCAATTGAATTGGGAAATTTATGCAAATTAGACGGCTTGCGGACGGTTGTCAAACTAAAAGAAAGGTTTTACATGAAAGGATTACTCACCATTGCTTGTAACACGTTTTTACGGCAAGGAAAGTTATTTCCAACATCTGTTGCGTCGATTTGAGTCACAAAATCCTTAATTTTAAGCCAAAAGGTGCAAAAGACAAACGTACGTTTGCTCAGCGACTGCGCCAGAATCCGGCCGTGAATTGACAGGCATTGACAGGCTGTGAAAAAAATGTATTTTTTTTATTATTATTTTTTGAAGTGCTACATCATTTTCCTATAAATTTCAAACGTGACTGCTAAAAGACTGTTTGGAACCCATGGATGGAGAAAAGCTGTGCCGGAGAGAAGGTCAACCTCCCAGCCGAGCCAACTTTTGCGAGCGTTTGTATGAGGAAAAAACTGACCACTTTGTCCGAGTCAACAGTGCTTGCGCATGCTGTCTTTGTCTAGCCTTGACCGTGTCGTCCCAGCTAGCTGGGCGAGCCAAAGTGAAGAAATATTAGCCGGGCTAGAAGGGTGAGGCCACCACTACCGGCTCAGTGGAGGGCTGACTTCCGGAAGCCCTCAACCCCGCCCACTACTGGTAGTAAGGCGTCTATCCGAACCAACCTTTTGTTTCTCATGTAAATGGTTTACCAAGTTTTGTAAGGAAATGGATGAAAAGTTGGCTCGCCCAGGGTAGCTTGGGAGGTGAGTAAACACCAGATAACCCCAATAATAAGCACAAACTTTGATTGTCAGTTAGATGTCCACTATTTTAAGTAAGCGACCTGGCATGTGATTGTCGCATCCATGCCCCCTTCCAGATCCCCTTTATTATCGGTAAGCCTCTGATAGGTCAAAGTAATACAGTCGTACCTCCAGTAGGCGACCACCAAAAATGCAAAGACTTAATGGTCTCTAACGGGAGGTGGCCGTTTAGAAGAATCGGACCACATGGGGTCTATTCCGAGAAGAGGTCCGGGCACTTTCTATTAAATGGCGGTGTAACAAATTCCTGGCAAAATATTATCTTTTACCTCTTTTGAAAAATACAGCTTTTAAATCATGCTCAATTTAAAGAGTGATTCAGGTGAGTGAGATATAGAATAGTCTAGAATCACAACAGAATCTTCACTTTGTTGGCTACATCTACTAAGTTAGGATATGTGTAGTTCCACGATGTCACTAAAGGTCTTTATATTTTCCAAGGAACATAGTGCACACAGCAAAAATAGAGAGCAGAGAATGCGTCAACTGGTCGCTTATGGAAAACAATTAACCGTGACGCCCAAAAAGTGGTCGCAGTCACTTACAGAAGGTCGTTTACTGGAGGTTCCAAATATAAGGCTTTGAATGGGAAAATTTGGTCTTTTGGATTGGCGGTCGCACATGGAGGTTCGACTGTGTTAGGTCTATTAGAGTATGAGCCACCATCACCTCACTGTGAGTGACGAGAGTCAGGAACGTATAGTATACACTCCCTTAGGATGCACAGAATCATTGTTTTGAGGTCCCGTTTAGCGAAATGGATCATTCAAGGGAGGTGCTGAAGTCCCATAGTGAAATTTATAAGGTTTATGGGTTTTTAGTGCAAGGCGAAACACAATACTTAGGGCCCTGTTGTTCAAACGTTGAACAACAGGAAATCACTATCAAGCGAATAAGAAGAAGCAATTGCGTTACTTATTGGATATAGATTTATCCAGGGGAAAGCGTTAGTCCCGGGGGCGTTAGTCAACTTTTCGAACATACGACCCCTAAGTCACTCTCCTCCGAAGACTTACCCTGGGCGACCAGGATAGGGGAATATAATACTCGACCTTCCTTGCATCATCGCGAGAGCCTATAGCCTTCACTTTCTTTTGGCTCGTCCTATAATCCTACCCAACGTTCGTGGGACAGGAAAGTCTGCGTGCGAGGCTTGGGAATCTAGGGAGACTATGGTAGCATGGTGCAAATAGCCGGGATGAGCTACTTTGTCCACACGAACCAAGAGGATTGTGTCTGCTAGAAGAAATCAGATGTAGCTTTCTGTGATAAGTAATATTCCAACAGTACAGGATCATAGTTTGAAGCCATTTCACAATCACTAGTTTCCGCGCACCTCTACCGGCGAGTTGTGGACAAAAGCAGCTGATAGCTGTATACGAACCTTTTTTCCACAAAATGGTTTCTGGGTTTTCGTATTCGACAGTGTCATGTATTGATTTTTTTAAATCTTAATCGAGGTCTTTTTTATTATGTACTGTCTATCTGACTGACTGTTTCTTTGTGTTTTTTTTTTTCTGGTAATAACAGGTTTCATAATTTGGTCGCGGTTGGGGTTATAGGCTCCTGATCGTGAGCAAATAGCGAAAACCAAAGTAAACTATAGCGTTGAATCCGTTGGCCACGGAGAATTGGTATTATTCTGCAAGTTCTTTACTACAGCAAGAGAGTATACTCCCTTGACTAAGGGACATTTGGCCGGGGGAACTTAGTATTTTGACCCGGCATAGGGGAGGAGGGGAGGGGGAGGGGAGGGGGAGGGGGTACTCTGGCCAGATTCCAAGTCACGGGGATGATCGAAGTATGTTTTTTTACCTGTGGCTTTACTTAAGTATTCAAAATATTCGTTCTTTTTTGGTCTTGATTTTTGTTTCCACGGGTCACTCACGACACTTGGAATCCGAGGTACCCCTCCTGTTTAGTACTTCGAAGGCAAAAAAGCTGTTTCCAAGCCTAGTAGGTAAATAAAAGGAAAAAAAATATGCATGGCTGTTTCTACTGCGATGAGGGGAGTTCTTGTCAAAAAATGTGAAAACTGTATTAAAATTGCTGACAACAGCTACGAAAATTTCGTGACAGCATGCTGACGTGACTGAAGCGTGTGACCAATTTCCGGTCACACGCCAAAGGTCATACGATCTTGTGCGATGTTTATTATCAGCCGACGAACGATTGAAGTGATGAAAGGTTTTCAAAATCGAAGTCATTTATAGTTTGCGATGAGTTTTTATTCCATTTGCCTCCTGACTGAAGTAAAAACTCTTGTAACTCTTGCTTCGACGCGTTGGGACTTTCGATTCACGGCCGGATTCGGACGCAGTTACTTAGCAAACGTACGTGTCTTTTGGCTAAAAATTATTTATTTTGTGACTCAAAACGACGCAAAAGAAGTTGGAAATAACTTTCCTTGCCGTAAAAACGTGTTACAAGCAATGGTGAGTAATCCTTTCATCTAAAACCTTTCTTTTTAGTTTGACAACCGTCCGCAAGCCGTCTAATTTGCATAAATTTCCCAATTCAATTGCTCTCACCGCTTGCTTTGGTGTCAGGATGATATTTGATTTCCAGAGCTAAAACTTTCCAGTAAGTTAGTACAAAAGCCAAGGTTCGATTTTATATTGATTTTATGATCAAGCGGCATATACCAGAGGCCTTTTTTAATAGTCAAAGTTGGCCTTCATTTTCTAGCACGTCTAACGTCACAAATATGACCTCTTTACACTTGTCGATTATAAAAATTTAACGCATTGTTTGTCAAATTTTCTTTTAGGATTTTCAAGAGTAAGAACAAAATAATAATTCGGTGAAGTTTCAATGTCAGGGAATGTTTCTTACGCGTTCACCCTTCTCTCGAAGTTGCCATTGCATCCTGCCGTGTTTTGTGCGAAAAACGAGCATAAAATCGATTTTTTAAACTTTTCCTAATTTCTCCTTTAAAATGAATCGTTTGAACCCAAAACTATTTTTCCTTAAATAAGGTCACTAAAAGGGATGTTTTGGCAAAATAAAAAAAAATTCAATTTTTGACGAGTGTCGTGCGATTCTCGATTTTCTCAGATAATGGCTCTTAAGAGGTATACAACGGGTTACACGACGATTACAAGGGCTTACAAAGGTTTGCAAGGGGTTACAGTAAGTCACAAGGGGTTACTACGGTTCTGCCACAAACGCCCGTACGTACGAACTTAGATCCACCCCTTCATGTAAGCCGGGGTCACATTTTGCATTTCAAGCACCCGTGCGTTTTGGCGGTAAATCGCATGGCAAACCTTACTTTTAGAGAGAGAAAAATGACAAAGCCGAGTTCTTCTTTTTTTCGACTAAATTTATGCCAAAATGGAAAATTTATTATCGAAGCACAGCCTTCGCTGCGGAAAGAAATCCTTTAGAAGCCTCCCACGCAGACGTTCTTAGGGGCTCGTCACGCGTTCCTGCCCCACGGTCGGGGATGGAAGCGGAATATTTTGTTTTTGATAGTATTCAATATTCAAACTGTCAATATTCAATATTCAGACATCAATATTCAATATTCAGACTTTCATATTTATCTTATTTTCATTATTTAAACAATTATGACCTTCCTCATTACTCATTGTTTTTCTGTAAGAGTCACGTCCGCTATTGCAGGCTACCAAGACACAATGTACTGACTGCATTCCTTTGCAATGAGTACTACCTAATGGCAGAGGTCGTTTAGAAAATATCAAATTGTAAACAAGACATGCTCCTAGTTGCATTGCAATAGACTATTATCTGTTGGTAAACGTTGGTAGAAAAAGGCTTGACCTGGTTACAAACTTTGGCCCAATCCCGGTGGGGGGGGGGGGGGGGGGCTGGGTACTTCCTTATATAAGCTATATAAGTATGCACCGCACCATCGGGTCGGGTTTTTGTGCCGTTTTGGTCTGAAAACAGGTATACACTTTAACCATTTTGGCCTGAAATCGGGTATGGTTTTCGAGGGAACTACGGGAGCGTATGAAAGTATTTATCGTTTCAATTTCAAATGAGGAAGAAAGAAAGAGAAATATGCGAATTCGAAATAGATTTGAAGAATTTTTATGCTTGCGCTCTAATCTAAGAATTTCCAGGAACACCCCCCGGGGCCTAGTCTGATGGCGCTAATCCCCAACTGATTTTTAAAGTGGATCGATACTTGGGCTTCTCTCTTGATTTGCTTTTCCCCATAGTTACTTCCCTGCTATCCTGTCTTCTATTGAGAAGAGATTTCAAGCAGCTTGGAATTCCAAAATTCACTCAAAAAGAGAGACAAGAGTTCAACGAGACTCGAGCGCGAATTGTGTTGTCCCGAAGAGGCAGACAAAGGGTGACAAGAGGGTTGTAATGTGACAAGTCTCGTATTACTGCGTGGTCGTGACAACTGTCAGTCAGGAGTACTGTACTAATGAAACACCTTAGGGACGGACCATTAGAAAAGTTATGGGGGGGAGGGGAATTTTCGAGCCGCAGGATTTTTTTTTGCTATCAAATTCCTTGTATGAATTTTTTTTAAGCCATAGCATGGATATTGTTTAGGGTTAATTGGCGTGCAAGAATTTTTTTTCACTTAATTTTCCCTTGCGCGAATTTTTTTTTGTACTTCACCCGCCCCCCCCCCCCCCCCCGATACGTTTTCTAATGGTCCGTCCCTTACTTAAGCCGACTGTGTGACAATCCATTGTTTTTATTGTCACATTTTCAAATTCTTATCTGTAACGAGCTTTTAGTTTTATTTCCATTTTTGTTTTGGCCCCTGAAGAAGGTTTGTTTTCAAACCGAAATATTGGGCAATTTGTTTAAATATATATATTTTTTGTTTTATTCTTTTGTTTACTTCTTCATCGCCTTGCCGTAAGGATCAGTTTGCCGCCAGTAGCCACCTCCACTTCGGTGAATGATTGTTATATTATTATTATGTTTCTTGAGGATGGACCGGCCCGACAAAACATCAGTCGAACATGATGAAACATAAGGAATAAGTAAATTTTCTAGAAAAATAAAGATTAATTTTTCAAGTACATTTATTCATATTCAAACTAAATTTTCAAATATTCAAACTAATCTAAACGCAATATTCAATATTCAATATTCCGCTTCCACCCCCGACCTACGGGAGGCTAATCCTTTAGGCACCTCTTCTAAATCCTACAGGAGAGACAGACCTTTAAAAGACATTCTTTCTAAAGTAAAGCCTGTAGAACAGCGAAACATAGGTCTCTAAAATCTGTCTTGACAACAATTTTGTTGTTGTCTGAAATAATAGGCCTGTACAACTTTTACGGCGTTTGCTCCGTTTCTTTTCTTTCTAGCCAAAGCGTTCAATACGAATGGATTATGTTGTGGAGGATTCTTCACTTTGCTTGAGAAAATGTTATTTTTGGACATGAAGGCCGCGTGTTTCCAAAATTAGATCCTGTTTATTGACTCCAGTGGATTTTGTTTGAAGCAGTTTACGTTACGCTTGATTCGTTGTAGGAAAGGAAACGATACCAGCTCACTTTTTTTGGTTGCCCTGATAACGGCTGAGTTACGCCGCATGTTACGCTTGATTCGTAGCAGGAAAGGCGACGATACCAGCTCACCTTTAGTTGTCCTGACAACGGCTGAGTTACGCCGCATGTTACGCTTGATTCGTAGCAGGAAAGGCAACGATACCAGCTCACCTTTAGTTGTCCTGACAACGGCTGAATTATGCCGCATGTTACGCTTGATTCGTGGCAGGAAAGGCGACGATACCAGCTCACCTTTAGTTGTCCTGACAACGGCTGAGTTATGACGCATGTTACGCTTGATTCGTAGCAGGAAAGGCAACGATACCAGCTCACCTTTAGTTGTCCTGACAACGGCTGAATTATGTCGCATGTTACGCTTGATTCGTAGCAGGAAAGGCAACGATACCAGCTCACCTTTAGTTGTCCTGACAACGGCTGAATTATGCCGCATGTTACGCTTGATTCGTAGCAGGAAAGGCAACGATACCAGCTCACCTTTAGTTGTCCTGACAACGGCTGAGTTATGACGCATGTTACGCTTGATTCGTAGCAGGAAAGGCAACGATACCAGCTCACCTTTAGTTGTCCTGACAACGGCTGAGTTATGACGCAATACCGCCGGTCAGACATGCTAAAACTTGAAAGCACCGTTCGATGGGGCTTTCCCAGAAATAGAAGGACTCCGAGGCCAGACAAGGTTAAGGACCGTTGGAGTATTACCCATTGTGGCGTGTGGCTCGTGTGGTTGATTTCATCCACGTACGCTAAAAATATTAAAGGCAGGGTCACAAAGTCAATAATATAAACAAGTGCTGCAAAGAAATCGCAAGATCAAATATATGAGTTTTCTGCTGGCTTCTCATGCAGTACATTCTGACTCTTAAACAAATCACCAAGTCACTCCTTTAAAATTTTTCTATCTTCTTCACCGTGCTGTTGCTTCACTGAACACGGAACAAAACACAGCCAGCCAAAAGATGACGGTCGAATTGGTGTTAAGCGTTGTCTCATTTATCGTGATGCTCGTTGTTCTGTACTGTGTGATCAAGATCTACCAGGCTCCGACAGTATGCTGTGGCCTAAGAGCCTACCACCCCTTGGAGGGTGCAGCGACGGAAGAACAGCTGAGAGCGAACAGAGAACCGATCGAACCAATAGAACCAAGAGCGAATCGGGATAGGAGGATTAATATAATGAATCGAAATGTAGGAACACACAGGCTAAGAGGGTTCGCCCGTCGCCGTCGGCCAGAACAACACGATGAACGACTGTGTTGGGTAAGAAATAAAATAACCTTTTTATTTTATTTTATTGAGTTTTAATGAAGAACGGCTCTCGTCACTAATCCTTTGGCAGAGACTTGTGACTGCAATGAAATAGTGATGTTCTGGTAATTTTATATATGGTGTATTTAGGAACCAGACAGGAGGGAACTGTTAAATTTGATCATTCGTTTTGAGCCAAACAAGGTTAAAAAGATCTTTTCCAGGGTCAGAATGACCGCCCACTCCAGTACAGAAACCGGCGACAGGTCCGAATTTGCCCTTTATGTAACGCCTTCTTGACCATAAAATGAGTTTAATTTTTGACATATTTCTGTTTTAGGGGACATGCTTAGATGCTTACGATTGAACTTTGCTCCGTATAAAACACTTCCCGGAAGAAGTTAACATTGGTGTTGTATATATTGATATTGTACGTGGAAAATGCATACAGTATAAACTAAGACATGTCTTAATTGAATTATATAAAAAGGCGCACAATGATCCGATGTCTCAAGATAAGAAAAAACTTAGAGTTCCACGGAATCCGTGTAATTCGGTATAACAAGGAAATATTGTTAGCGCAATGTAAAGGAGAATCTGGTGAGAAAAACTTGTTAAAATAATTGGCAAAAGTTCTAGTTTTTAAGGTTACGAAAAACGGATGTCGCTCATGGATTATAGGGAAGTTATCTTTTTCGTTTTGGCGGATAGATAGCCCATATACAAAGTTGTAAATTCGCAAACAAACGTATACGGTATCATTATTTTACACTGAATTGTCTTCAATAAAAACTTTTTCTGACAGAATGAACTTGCACTAAACGTCAGGTATTTACTTTAGTCTACTAATCGCATCTGCTCGTCGATTTGTACTTCCTGTTAGAACTAACTCTTTCACTGTCACGATGTCTTTAGAGTGTTAGTGGAGGGTGTGGGTCTAAGCCGGGGTTTCCAGAATCTCCCTTTTCGCTTTGTATACACAACTGAGCAGCTTGTAAGTTATGTATTCTTAGCAATCATGATATCAGCAGAACCCTATCACCCCTACCTACGGGAATCAACGACTGAGATTAGTGGCATTGTTGAGGGTCCCCAATAGGGTTTCTCAATCCCCTAATCCCGACCCAAAGTTTCGTGCAATCCCGTAATCGCAAGCGTTATTTTTGGAATCTCACCTCCCTGGCATACTTTTAATCCCGAAACTCCTCCCGATTTTACGCTCAAATCCCGAATCCCGAGCTTCAAATAAGGGAAATCCCGGATCCCGAAAAACTTTTTGAGGACCCTCGCCGTTGTTAGCGTTTGTGAGTGACCGAAAACGCAGAACGTAGTCTTGTCCTGGTTCATCAATAGATTATTGGCGAAGCACCAAGAAACTGCGCCTTGCAAAACATGTTGAAGAGCCTTGAGGAGGGTTGCATCAATCCCTTTCAGGTTAGAAAAAAATCTTTTTTTCTGTTGGTTCTCACAGACGGGGAATCATTTAAACAACGGGCTACGGATCGAGTCCTAAGGTACTCCTTGCGGCTTCATCTTTAGTGACTGGAAACAGTCACCCGGCCAATATACAATCATTATGAAGGTTATAAAGCGCTACCCTGTTTAATTCTTTCTGTACGTAATTACTGACCTTATAAACATCTCCTTCACGAGCGGAGAGGGGACCGTGTGGTAGTCACCAATAATCAATGATTATCAATACCAACGGCAAAGCTATTGTAACGGGAGTGTATAAACATTTTGTGAATCACCTTACTTCTAAATGCACACTGCACAAAACACTTGTGAAGTAAAAACTCGTTATGTTGCCTTATTACCTGGGTTTTTTTAAATCATTGAAATTAAAATTAAAGAAACAACAACAAAAGTCGTTCAATGATCCAGCCACCCTAGACGCAAAAAACAAAAAGCGGCAGATGAATATTCTTTTTTTACATGTAAACAAAACATTAGCGTTTACTGGGTCCCAATAAATACCCTTGCTATAGTGATCTACTGCCAATAACTCCCCGTTCCATAGTAATTTATTGTGTACTTTTAAAAGCAGAGCTGCTATACACATACTTTATACATTCTGCTGAGATAAACTGGTGAAGCAAGAACTAAGAATGTAGAGGCTTTTGAGAAAGAGAGAAGAAAAAAAATAGAGAGAATTGCTGAAGGGGCTCTCAGATGCACCCTGCGAGAAGAACCTTCTTTTGTTTTCTTGAGTGAGGAGAACAAAAGAAGACCCTGCCTGAATCACATTGATGTCAATCCTTTGAAATCGCCGCAACCCGAACTTTTGGACCAGTCAATCTTGTCTTCTCTCGTCAAACTGGTTTTTTCTTCGCAAAACCGATGATCATAACAGAGCCCGCTGTACCAACCGCACGGCTGTTAGGTCTGGGTTCGAAACTGTATCCTAGCAACATGCAGCACATGCTCAACAAAGATTTTTCTCGATTTTTCTCGATTTTTCGAGTACATCAAAATCGAGAAAGTGAAAGAAAGACTCTGATCGCAGGGTGGCTCTGATGTGACGCTAGCATATTCAAAGCTAATTTGCACAATGTTGATAAATTCCAGCTAGATCATTCGACTCTTTGTGGGAATTTGCTTTGCTCAAGTGCTGAGTAGACGTTTTGATCTTAAATTCTTCTGAAACAGGGTACGGTTTGCAATAAGCCCTCGGCTCAATCCAGCCAATAATTGATACTATTTCCTGAAACAATTCAAATGAAACAACGATTTTAAGTCCACCCACACAAATACTGTGTGTTATGGAGAAAAGGCTTTTTTGACTTTTGTGCTTAGTAAGCATATACTGAAATGACTGTGCTTAATCGTAGTAACTTTTAACTAGCGGGTATCGTAATTAAATATAGCGGGTATTAATTTCGTAATTAAATATAGAATCTAAATTTTTCTACTTTTTGCTTGCTGTTCACAAGGTGTTCACACTCGTAACCAACAACGGTGTTTTCTGCATTTTTACCTCAAAAGCCGTTTGGTCAGTTTTTTTCTTCCTAGCTAAAGAGTCCAAAGTGGATGGATTATGTTGTGGTCGTTTTGGAGGATTCTTCATTTTGCTTGAGCAAATGTTATTTTCGGTCAAGGCAGCTTGTTTCCTGTATTAATTCCTGTGTATTGACTTCTGTTTTTTTTTAGTTATTTCTTTTACGAGAATTTGACTTCTTTTATGTTGCTCTAACAACGGCTGAATCATCTGAGTCACGGCTAAACTGAACACGTAACCGCGAATAAAAATTATTTAAAAGATGAATGCGGCCGCGCGGGGGTTCCCCTGAGCTTCCCCAGATATAGCAAGCAGCCAAACAAGGGAATTTAATTTCGCTCACGTGCAATAAAAGTATTTAAGGCAGGGTCACTAAAGTCATGATCAGTAACATAAAGAAGAGCTGCAAAGAAATCGCAATTTCAATTCTACGAGTTTTCCATTGGCTTCTCATGCAGTGCATTCTAATCCTTTTACAATGATCAACAAGTTACTCATTGAATAATTTTATCATCACCGCGTTGTTGCTTCACTGAACACGGAAGAAAACACAGCCAACCAAAAGATGACAGTCGAACTGCTGTTTAGCGTTGCCTCATTTATCGTGATGCTCGTTGTTCTGTACTGTGTGATCAAAATCTACCTGGTTCCGACTGTATGCTGTAACCTAAGAGCCAACCACCCCTTGGAGGGTGCAGCGACGGAAGAACAGCTGAGAGCGAACAGAGAACCGACCGAACCGATAGAACCAGGAGCGAATCGGGATTGGAGGATTAATATAATGTATCGAAATGTAGGAAGACACAGGCTAAGAGGGTTCGTCCGTCGCCGTCGGCCAGAACAACACGATGAACGACTGTGTTGGGTAAGAAATGAAATAACTTTTTTGTTTTACAGCCGTATTAGTTTTATTGAAGAACGGCCCTCGTCACTTTCTTGGGCGGACATCATAATGAAATTGTGATGGTTGTGGCGATATTATAGAGGTCATTATACATGGTGTATTCAGGAACCAGGAGAAGAGGAAACTGTAAAGTTCGATAATTTTTTTGAGCCAAGGAAAGTGATAAAAATCGTGTCCAGGGTCAGAATTGGCGTCCACGCCGACAGTTCTAGTCTGCGAACACAGACGAACAGTTGACTCCCGATAACTCGAACCCTCGCTAACTCGAACCTCGCGCTAACTCGAACCAAAATCGATTTCCCCTGGATTTCCTTCATACATTCACTGTAATTTTACCCTCGGTAACTCGAACCCTCGATAAATGGAACCTCCCTTAACTCGAAGTAATTTTTTATTTCCTCTCAGATCATTTCTACAGTGAAACCTGTATTACGCGGACACCCTCTATTAAGCGGAAAGTAGCCGAAGTCCCCAAATTTATTTCCCTTATTTACTTTAAATGAAACCTTTATTAAGCGGACACCTCCGGGGGGGGGGGGGGGACACCTCTATTAAGCGGACGCGAGCACCTAAAAAGTATCTGAAATGTTTCTATTGTTGCCAACCTGTAAAAAATGCCCACTTGTAATTAAATTCCACCACCCAACATACCAGACACCCGGGGGGAGCACTGCCATATATGGGCTATACAGGTATGTGCCGCTGTGAAGGGTATGGTTTTCAAGCAGTTTACTCTAGGATAGGGTATATAAATCAGAGTGTTTGGGTCTAGAATAGGGTATTATTTTTCAGGAAACTGATCAGTTGGTTGAAGATTTTATCCAGACTAGGGAAACAGCTACTCTAGGATAGGGGGGATTTGGGAGTTTACTCTAGAATAGGGTAGCAAAATTCAGCTGAACTAGCTCTGGTATAGGTTAAGGGTTCCAGGGTCCCAGCGGCACATCCCCACCCAGAAATTCCTAAAGTACCCCCCCCCCCCGGGACCAGACACCGGAAATGTGAAAGATTGCCTCGAACTGCCACCCACAAATTTTTCGATTTTTACATTAAAAAACGTGACTTGACGAACTAATTTGATTAGTTTCCCAGCAGAGTATTGTTTTCTATTTCGTTTTGTTTGTATAGAGCTTTTTTCACTCATCTGATTTCTTCAAATTTGAGTTGCAACCTATGTTTAAGGTACTATGATCAACTGGTCCACTTTGATAAATAAATTTGATTCATGCAAACGTATATCGTCATAGTCTCTGGGGGTACTCTAAACGTTTCCACTGTTCATTTGAAAGGCATTTGACTATGGCGTACGATCCCCGCCAAAATTCATTGTTTGAATTTTAAATTCATCATTTAAATTTCGACTTGCATTTTATAGCCGAATATAAAATTTTACACTCTTCCTTCAGATTTCGCTTCATTTTTAAACGTTTTTGCCCTAAACCTAGCCTCTAACAAAACTTCCCATGTTTGCCCTTCCTCTGGATTAAACGCTTGAAATGAAAGCTAAATGGGTCCAGAAAGGAAAATGTGCATCGATCCATGGGACGAAAACGACCAAAGCGGTCTTCGAAGCGTTAACTGAAAAAGGTATTTTATCTGCATTTTCAAGCGCGATTAAAAAACCTCAAATTATGCCTCCGCTTTGATGCCTAGTCAAGTTAACGAATACACAACAGAATAGCTTGAACGGCAGAACGCTAGAACAAACGGAAATGATTGAGTAAGTTGAATTGTCGCATGAGCTGAGCTGTTTGAGTTCGGCGCGGGGGGGGGGGGGGGAGGGGAGGAGGAGTACTCCTGGGAATTCTTGGTGGGGTGTGCCGCCAGGTTCTTCAAATCCTGACCCGAGTTTCAAACCAAGAAAATGTAATTTTCCACATCCATTTTCAGACAAGACCTCTTTATCCATGTCCGTTTTCAGACCTGGCCTTTAGGCAGAAATTATGTTATCATTACTTAGAGCGCAAACCAAAAAAATATTCAAATCCATTTCGAATTCGCATATTTCTCTTTCTTTCTTCCTCATTTGAAATTGAAACGATAAATACTTTCATACGCTCCCGTAGTTCCCTCGAAAGCCATACCCGATTCCAGACCAAAATGGGCAAAGTGTATACCCGTTTGCAGACCAAAACGGCGCAAAAACCCCACAATGGGACGGCACATACCTATATAGCTTATATAAGGGAGTACTCCCCCCCCCGGGTGTTTGAGGGCCTCTGACCTTGGTTATCTCGGTTGTTTAATCTGTCTGAGACTCACGGGCTTTTATTTGTGATGAGCATCAATCGTACCACAATTGTTTAAAGCGGGTAAATTCCAACGGCATTTGACAAGTTGATTCGGTTTTTAGCAAGGAACCATTCACTGTATTTCATGATGACTTCCTTTCTCGTCACTCATTAAGAACTAACCCTGCTTGTCACGTCGCTTGTCAATCAAATCACATTATTACTGTAAATAGCATGACGTCAATGTTAGCTGTAACCAATAAGGAAAGACTACCCGATCACGTGATCTATATAATAGACAGCGCGATCACGGGATGAGTCATTATTGCGTCTTTAGGCAGAGCTTCGCAATATTGGAAAATTCTATCGCATTCCTCGATCAAAAGATCAAAGAAGTCGACTCCATCCGCTTTTCATCATTAATCGAAAAAGCCGGCAAGAGAAGCCTTAGTCATCATGATGAACGAAGTGGTTAACGTAGCTATACTTGTTATTGCGACCATGGTGTTGGTCTGTTTGATCTGTTTGCTGGCCGTGGTGACAATCTCCGATCGCGTATCCCTTCGAATTCTAATTCGCAAACAGGTGGCACATGCACAGGACAGAGCTGAGGTAGTAGAACGTGAGAGAATGGCAAGGAGACGTGCCGTAATACACGACGAAAGGCTGTGATGATAAAGTAAGAAATCTGTTCAGTCTGTTTCTTTCTTACGAATGTTGAACAATTTTGGCCCTCTGCCAGGTTAAAGATTGGCGCGACGAGCGCTAGAAAATTGATCCCCGTGATAGGAAGTTTGCTCTACGGTTCTCTGCTTTCATTCCCGAAATATCACCGCTGCCACCACCCATGTCTAGTCTACGACCTGGGGTACGTAAAGGAGACGGCATGTGCACTTTTGTCACAAAAATAACCACAAAGGGGTGCAGATCACGAGTATGCCCAGAAAAAGTTCCTACAATAAGCAACGATTTTATATGAATGTTGATATTTATATCATTACTCGAAGGCCATTTTTTGCCTTTTAGTGTTTTGTTTTCATTCTTCTTCTTTTCTTTTCCCTGCTATCATTTAATAAGCCCAAGCACGAGCCTATTGGCTCATGGCATGAAATATAAATTTGCATTATAACTCAGGAAGACCTTTTAACTCACATATGCATACGTAGCGATGTTTGGAGTACCGGTGACGGAAATAGGGTCATAACCCTATTAGCTACAAATAATCAGCATAGGAAATAAGAAATGTTTGCAGACAAAGGCACTGGTGTAAAAAAGGACATACTAATACAGTCCTCGCGAAGATACCGTTTGGATCATGCTTAGTATGGTCAGAGATCACTTCCTCTTGAAAATTATTACCGGGTTTAATTTAAAAAGCACTTAATTGTTAAGTGAATTCTTAATGTCGTTTAATAATCTGCTTGAATGTATAAACAGAAAAGCAGCCGATATGAATGCGTTTCAAGCAAAAACATTAGCGTGGGACGAGGTTTAAAAACTACCGGCCCTTTTTATTGCGATGTATTATGTCGACTTTAATAACATGATATGTACAGTTTTAGTCGTGATCAGCAAACCGGCTTTTGTTCTCAGTTCTTTGAGACCGTTAAGACTTTTAATTTATCTATTGTTTTTTTAGGTCAGTTTTTAGATGATCTGGATTGATGTCAAACTGATGTGAAAGGCGAACTATTCCTGGCTAAAGATGTATCAAGTAGTCTAAAGTTTATCACAAGAAATTAAATAAAGGCAAAAAGAGATGAACTGAACTGTTATGTGGTGATGAGATAGACTCATCATGAAAGTCATTTATTGATGTAATTCGTTGGATCTCTTCCAGAAAGAAAGTGATCCATATTAGATCCTTTAAGTACGAGTCGTGGTATTTTCATCAAACAGGGCATCAAGGGTATTTGAAAAAAGCTTTCTGTTGGTTTTTGTGCAGAGTAAGCGCTTAAATTAGAAAGCCTGTTAGCTAGGTCTGTCTACATGTATAGTTTCGAAATTTGATAAGCGGCGACAATAAATTTATCTACTCTTTACTTGCAGTTTCATTACTAACATAAACATAACTGAATTACTACTTTTTCAATTCCAAACCTGTCTCCTGCCGAATTTGGTAAATTTGACGATTTTTATTTCGAAAATGGCCATTTTTGATAAACGGAGCTAGATCTTGCTTGCTGAATTCATTGTTTACCAACATTAACGCCTTCCCGGGGGAGGAACTCCCGACTTGTTTGGCCTTACGTACCGCTGAACAGGGTATAGGGCATGGTTGCCCCTGCCACGCAGGTCTGTGTGCCTCCGCTTCCGGTTTTAGGCGCGATTTTGATTGACAGTTAAATGAACACGTGACAAAGAGGAATGGACACTTTTTTTCAGTCTTCCGCGTCGAGAACATTTGAGTCGATATTTCTGTGTTTTATCGTGTTGATTTGGCGTTCGCGTTTAACAGTCGAGTCCTTGACACTCTGCGCTGTCTGTGAAGGCTAGTGATGAGTGGACTACATTTGTAACGCTGACATTTTTTTAAAAAAAAAATCTATTTCCATGATGTTAGCTTGAAGGATTACTTTATTCTGTATGCAAGACGAAACTAATCAGGGTCATGAAATTCGGTCTCTTGTCTCAAACAGGGTAGCGAAATGAGCAATTTTTGTCTTCGACAGGGTCAGAGTTGGCGTGCACCTGGCCTCTACCAAAAATTCCCATGTCCTCCCGCTGGGTGAAACGCTTGAAATGGGCCAAGGGAGGAAATTAAATGTGGATCGATCCATATGGAGCCAAAACGACCAAAGGGGTCTTCGAAGGGTTAAGTAAAACGGTATTTTATCTGCATTGTCAAGCGTCGATTTAACTTCAAATTATGCTTTCGCGTGGATGGCGCATTGCTCACCATGGATCGAGAAGACAAGAACAGGGTTTATGCACAGTTTTTTTCCGGGGGGAGGGGGGTTAAACAACTATAGTACAAAATGTGAAAGTGGCTATTACAGCTTTATCGGTCTTCATTACAATCAGACCAGCCAGTAGAAAAGATCATTTGTTTATTGAAATCATTTCCTTCCACGTATTTGGGAAAATTCATGACTTTTTAGTGTTCTGGTCAAATATGACCTCTGGATTAAAAATACTTAACTATTCGAATAACATATATCGGACACCCAGCTGAGCAGGAGCAAATTAAGGTTATTACAAATTATATGGAATACACAAAGTCAGAACATGAACCACCACCGTGAAAGGAATCACCTCGTGTGACCCTCCCTGGGGATCCTCCTCGGCGGCTGTCGCCCACCTGACATCTTTTAATGTGTTGACAAACAAGACCATTAGTTCCTCATAATGTTAAATGGCCACATTCTGTCTCCGAGGTCGCTCAACACTCTTTGCTGAATAAGGCTTTCAAACACACGAGGTATTCCTTCGGAAAAGAGTCCATCGTAATAGCGGTCTTCGAAAGGTTAACTGAAAAAGATATTTTATCTGCATTTTCAAGCGCGATTAAAAAACCTCAAATTACAGTCGACTCCCGATAACTCGAACCCTCGCTTACTAGAACCTCGCGCTAACTCGATCGAAAATCGATTTCCCCTGGATGTCCGTCATACATTTACTGTAATTTTACCCTCGGTAACTCGAACCCTCGATAACTCGAACTCCCGCTAACTCGAACCAATTTTCGTTTCCCTTCAAGTCATTTTTCCGTGGGATGCCTGTCGCACTCCCACGGTAAAAATCCGGTTCGGTTGTACCCAAAATTGCAAAGCCAGCCAATCGGATTGCCTAAAATCTTTATCGAATATCTCTTCTTCCAAGCCGACCAATCAGATTGTACAGAATCTGTATCGATTTTTAATCGATTTGCTTCCTCTGAAGAGCATTCCTTGCCAAATTTGTCGCGCTTGAGTTTTCCCACTCGTGGTTTAGGATGGCTTGTTAACCAGCGAAATCCTTCCAGATACTGGCAAGTCACGAAACGCGACCTAAGCCAAATTATTTCTTTCCTTCATGATTTTTTTTTGTTTAGGTCTAGCTTTTTCATAACGTTTTAGTAGCGTCTGGTTGTGGGCCGTGATTTCCGATAGATTTTTCTATTCGGAGTTCGCCAGTTTTTGCCGAGCATAGCTAGAGTTCAGTTTTTTTCTTTTTTTTTTATCGAAAACACCTTGACGATTGACGGTGAAATCGCGAAAATATTGTCCTCGTCGATCGACGACTCGCTTTCTGCATGGATTGGACTTCTGGATGGGACACGGATCAGGACCTTAGTAAACTTATTATGCCTTGGAATCAGGGATAATCATTGGAACTATGTTAACTTTGAGACCCTGGAAACACATTGCAATTAATTTTTAACCGTATCAAGAGTATCTTGGAATATTAAACTTTCATCTTGGATTAAAACATTGGAACTTTATCGAACTTTGTAACCCTGGGTTCGACCCTTGATATAGCAAGCGGAGGTTTTGTTTGTTTGTTTTTTTTGCATTAACCTAAAACTACAATGTTTATTTCTCTTTGAAAAAGTTACCTGTGGCAACTTACTACCAAGATATGACCTATCTTTATACATATAGTTCCTGTTCAGGTTAATCAGAGAGCCGTCATGCGCATGTTCTCCATTACTTGTTTCCGTTAACATTCCAATTTAAGTTACACGGGTAAACCTTGTTTTGATGCAAAATAACTTCTTTTTCTTATCCAAATCATTCTACGTAAATTACTACATAGCGATAGATCAAAACAAGATCAACTCCATCCTTGCGACCACTGACAACTATCAATTTAGCTTGCGTAGCAGGTGTCGAAAGGGGTAGGGGATAGGGAGGAAGCAAAAAGGGGATGTTGATTGGGGAGAAATAGTAGCCTTCCATGCAGGCTACTATAAATTCAGTCATTAGCACATTAAACCAACCCATACAGGTAACCTACTCATCGATGCTCATAACATGACACATCTTTCCGGTTTCCCTAACTTTTCCAAATTCAGATAGAACGCCATTATGCTTCCATAGACCAACGCATCTCACGGAAACGACTTTAGGCGTCTTGTCTATATAATTTTACCCTCGATAACTCGAACCATGTTTTGAGCCCTTAAAAAGTCGGGAAAAAAGCCGTCTACTGGCGTCCGAAACATTGAATTTTGGATGTCCTATTGACGTGTTGTAGGGGTATACTTAGACTACAAGTAGTCCGCCATTTTTCCTCAGGGATAGTGATTTTCACGCGCGCTCGCGTTTCGCTCGCTCTACAATCCCTGAGGAAAGATGGAGGACTACTCGTAGTCTAGGGTATACTTTACTAATGGAGGCTAATGTTGATTGTCACAGGCTAACGTGAAGAAGCTTTTCTTCTCAAAACGGTAAAACGCATGCTCTATTTAGGCTATGTTTTGTTACGTTAGTCGTTCTGATATATAATCTAAAAGTATCTTTTAATTTTCACTTGACATTCAGGCTACAATTAAATGTGATTAAAATGTTCACTGTGCAGTAGAAACTGTTTTTTATCTTACTCTCTGCTATTTTCTTCGAAGTCCCGATAACTCGAACCTTTTTCGATTTCCCTTGAAGGTTCGAGTTATCGAGAGTCGACTGTATGCCTTCGCTTTGATGCCTAGTCAAGTTGACGAACACACAACAGAATAGCTTGAACGGCAGAACGCTGGTAACAAACGGAAATGATTGAGTAAATTGAATTGTCACATGAGCTGAGCTGCTTGAGTTCGGGGGGAGGGAGGGGGGGAGAGGGGTCCTAGGAATTCTTGGTGGGGGTGTGCCGCCAGGTGTGCCGCCAGGTTCTTCAAATCCTGACCCGAGTTTCAAACCAAAAAAAATGTAATTTTCCATCCATTTCAGACTAGACCTCTTTATCCATATCCGTTTTCAGACCTGGCCTTTAGGCAGAAATTATGTTATCATTACTTAGATTAGAGCGCAAACCAAAAAAATGTTCAAACCCATTTGGAATTCGCATGTTTCTCTTTCTTTCTTACTCATTTGGAATTGAAACGATAAATAAGTTCATACCCTCCGTAGTTCCCTCGAAAGCGATACCCGATTCCATACAAAATGGGCAAAGTGTATACCCGTTTGCAGACTAAAACGGTCAAAAACCCCACAATGGGACGGCACATACCCTTGTAGCTTATATAAGGGAGTACCCCCGGGTATTTGAGGGCCTCTGACCTCGGTTATCTCGGTTGTTTGATCTGTCTGAGACTCACGGGCTTTTATTTGTGATGAGCATCAATCGTACCACAATTGTTTAAAGCGGGTAAATTCCAATGGCATTTGACAAGTTGATTCGGTTTTTAGCAAGGAACCATTCACTGTAATTCATGATGACTTCCTTTCTCGTCACTCATTTAGAACTAACCCTGCTTGTCACGTCGCTTGTCGATCAAATCACATTATTACTTTAAAAAGCATGACGTCAATGTTAGCTGTAACCAATAAGGAAAGACTACCCGATCACGTGATCTATATAATAGACAGCGCGATCACGGGATGAGTCATTATTGCGTCTTTAGGCAGAGCTTCGCAATATTGGAAAATTCTATCGCATTCCTCGATCAAAAGATCAAAGAAGTCGACTCCATCCGTTTTTCATCATTAATCGAAAAAGCCGGCAAGAGAAGCCTTAGTCATCATGATGAACGAAGTGGTTAACGTAGCTACACTTGTTATTGCGACCATTGTACTGGGCTGTTTGATCTTTTTGCTGGCCGTTGTGACAATTAAGTCCGATCGAATATCCCTTCGAATTCTAATTCGCAAACAGGTGGCACATGCACAGGACAGAGCTGAGGTAGTAGAACGTGAGAGAATCGCAGGGAGACGTGCCGTAACACACGACGAAAGACTGTGATGATAAAGTAAGAAATCTGTTTCTTTCTTACGAATGTTGAACAATTTTGGCCCCCTGCCAGGTTAAAGATTGGCACGACAAGCGCTAGAAAGTTGATCCGCGTGATAGGAAGTTTGCTTTGCGGTCCTCTGCTTTCATTCCTGAAATATAACCGCTGCCACCACCTATGTCTAGTCTACGACCTGGGGTACGGAGAGGAGACGGCATGTGCACTTTTGTCACAAAAATAACCACAAAGGGGTGCAGATCACCAGTATACCCAGAAAAAGTTCCTACAATAAGCAACGATTTTATGTGCCATTTTTTGCCTTTTAGTGTTTTGTTTTCATTCTTCTTCTTTTCTTTTCCCTGCTATCATTTAATAAGCCCAAGCCGGAGCCTATTATTGGCTCATAGCATAAAATACAAATTTGCATTATAACTCAGGAAGACCTTTTAACTCACATATGCATATGTAGCGATGTTTGGAGTACCGGTGACGGAAATAGGGTCATAACCCTATTAGCTACAAATAATCAGCATAGGAAATAAGAAATGTTTGCAGACAAAGGCACTGGTGTAAAAAAGGACATACTACTACGGTCCCTCGAAGATACGTTGGATCATCTGAGTATGGTCAAAGATCACTTCCTAATGAAAATTCTTACCGGGTTTAATTTAAAAAGCACTTAATTGTTAAGGGAACTCTTAATGTCGTTCAATAATCTACCTGAATGTATGAACAGAAACGCAGCCGATATGAATGCGTTTCAAGCAAAAACATTAGCGTGGGACGAGGTTTAAAAACTACCCTTTTTATTGCGATGCATTATGTCGACTTTAATTGCATGATATGTACACTTTTAGTCGTGATCAGCAATCCGGCTTTTGTTCTCAGTTCTTTGAGACCGTTAAGATTTTTAATTTATCTATTGTTTTTTTTAGGTCAGTTTTTAGATGATCTGGATGACTGGATTGATGTCAAACTGATGTGAAAGGCGAACTATTCCTGGCTAAAGATGTATCAAGTGTAGTCTAAAGTTATCACAAGAAATTAGATAGAGGCAAATAGAGATGAACTGAACTGTTGTGTGGTGATGAGATAGACTCATCATGAAAGTCATTTATTGATGTAATTCGTCGGATCTCTTCCAGAAAGAAAGTGTTCCATATTAGATCCTTTAAGTACGAGTCGTGGTATTTTCTCTAATAGTTCAAATCAAACAAGGCACCAAGGGTATGTGAAAAAAGCTTTTTGTTGGTTTTTGTGCAGAGTAGGCGCTTAAATGTTGGCGGTAAACATAGAAAGCCTGTTAGCTAGGTCTGTTTACATGTGTAGTTTCGAAATTTGATAAGCAGGGACTATAAATTTATATACTCTTTATTTGCAGTTTCATTATTAACATAAACATAAGAATTACTACTTTTTCACTTACAAACCTGTCTCCTGCCGAATTTGGTAATTTTGACGATTTTAATTTCGAGAATGGCCATTTTTAATAAACGGAGCTAGATCTTGCTTTAACGCCTTCCCGGGGGGAGGAACTCCCGGCGGCACTCCCGACTTATTTGGCCTTACGTGCCGCTGAACAGGGTATGGTTGCCCCTGCCACGCAGGTCTGTGTGACTACGCTTCCGGTTTTAGGCGCGATTTTGATTGACAGTTAAATGAACACGTGACAAAGAGGAATGGACACGTCGACGAGAACAGTTGAGTTGATATTTCTGTGTTTTACCGTGTTGATTTGGCGTTCGCGTTTAACAGTCGACTCCTTGACACTCTGGGTCTTGTAACTCTTGTGTCCCAAATTTAGCTTCTTGTGCAAGGTATCTTTTGGAAGCCTTTAAAAGACTGTGAAGGCTAGTGATGAGTGGACTACATTTGTAACGCCAACATTTTTTTAAAAAAAAATCTATTTCCATGATGTTAGCTTACTTTATTCTGTATGAAAGACGAAACTAATCAGGGTCGTGAAATTCGGTCTCTTGTCTCAAACGTGGTAGCGAAATGAGCAATTTTTGTCTTCGACAGGTTCAGGGTTGGCGTTCACCTGGCCTCTACCAACACTTCCCATGCCCTCCCGCTGGGTGAAACGTTTGAAATGGGCCAAGAAAGGAAATTCAGTATGGATCGATCCATATGGAGCCAAAACGACCAAAGGGGTCTTCGAAGGGTAAAGTAAAAACGGTGTTTTATCTGCATTTTCAAGCGCCGATTTAACTTCAAATTATGCTTTCGCTTACTACACTGCTACACAGCCGTTTTTAGTGTCGTCACGCTCCTCCCCACTTAGTAGCAGACTAGCTTTCGCTTTGATGGCGCATTGCTCACCATGGACCACACTCGAGAAGACGAAAACATAGCCTGCGCACGGCAGACGCATTTCCGGTCGTCGCTTCTCTCCCTTCGAAAAATAGCTTTCCTGCGAGGAACCAGAAAGGAATAGAAGCAACAAACGGCATGATGCGTCTACTGCCATTAGAACATTTATCGTTTCAAAACAAGTAGGTGTGATAAATCATTGACTCCATAGGCAAATAGATAAAAAATGTCCTCTAATCTTTTCTTCAATATGAATCCTCTTGATGCTTATTTCATCAATCAGTCCCACAATCCTGGCAAATTAACTTTCGTAAAAGCGTCGTTGTGAGGAAAAAGGGCGGCTATACTCAAGCTTCGTCGTCCTTTCAATTTCGACTTGTAATCATATCCACCGCGCACGATCTTGCGAGAAGTCTCGCAAGTTAGCTCCTTGATTTTAAGAGCTGAACCTTGATTGGCTAAAAAGGTTTTACGTCACGGAATCGTTTTGCCGCTCGGGTTCGCAGACGCTATTTTAGGGAACTTAAGAACCACGACGAAGTTCACGACGACGACGTTTGTTGACTGGGAAAAGACTGGAACGAGAACGTCAGTTTCGGCGTGAAAAAGGAAACTTAAGATGCAGTCGGTCGGTCGGTAGGTCGACGACGACGACACTGAATGTAAAGACAAATGCAAAACTGTGATGTTCGTTTGCAACAAAGTTGTTCGCAATACCGTCTTTTAAAACAATGCAAGATCTTATTTTTTAAGCCGTACGTCTAATTTCACTGACGATGGAGAATTTTTGTGTTGTCTGGCCTTTTCGAGTGGAAAAACACCTGCTTTCCGTACAAAGATTATTCAACTTTCAACCTTCATGAGATGACCAAGTCCGAGTGTCTGTCAGAGTTTAGGTTTGCAAAAAGAGACATTCTGATGTGATAGCTGTTTTCCATATAAGGTTTATTTCCTCTATATTAAAGATACATGATTTGCCTTTCCTAAATACGTACAAATAAATTTATCACTTACGAGTTCGCTCGCTTGGCCTCCACAGCTGTTGTCATTCTTCGAAGTAAAAACAATTTATGAGTCGAATTTTCAGTCAACATCGCTTGGTAGGAGAAAAAAAGAACGATACCTGGATTCACGAGCATAAGAAAATGCAAAGGACAAAAGGACAAAATCGCTGAAAACAGTGGATTTATACCTGCCGAAGCTTGTGTATTGCAGCACGACGTGATTCTACTTTGTTTGGCGTCGTCGACAACACCACGACGACGAAATTTACTGGTCGCGCTTGCGCAGTACACGGTAACTCACTTCTGGTCGTCGTCGTGGTTCTAAGTTCTGTACAGCCCCCGAAGTGATCCAGACCCCGAAATGATCCCTAACCCTGAAATGATCCCCAAATCGACCCTGAAATGATACCGACCCCGAAATGATCCCCAGTTAATTCTTGGAACGGAACTTGTATTCCGTCACGGAATTATTACAAATCTGTTGCAGCGTTTACGTTCTTAAATCGCGTTTAACATTTCGCTTCAAATTGAAAACGTTACAGTCGAGAACAGTATTTTTCCTTCTTCCCTTCCCATGAGACCTTGCGCGCGCCTCGACCTAATCCCCAATAGTCTCTCATCCCAAAAAACACTAGATAACTAACCACGTCATATTATGTAATTTCCGGTCATTATTTTACTTCACATATATTTCTGTAAATTCGTGATATCTCAATAAACCTGACGAAGACTGTTATTGGCCAGTCGAAATATCGCAACTTAACTGTATTTCACGTTGTTTGATCAGTCCCTGCAAAAGTCTTCTTGACTGTAACGTTTTCAATTTGATCTATTTTGACTGATTACGATCTTTTTGGATCCGACGTTGAGCAAGATTGATCGTACACGGTATTTGTAGTGTTTTTTTTTTTTTTTTTTTTTACCTTAATTAAACATTTCTCTAGAGTTTATGTGATTTTTTAGCGCTTTTGTCATCTAATAGCCTTTATATATACTTTTGCATCTTCAACATCATTTTAAGATTTCAAAAAGTGTTAAAACACCATTTTTAAAATTCAATATCCAAGGCATGCAGTTTTAACATAATTTTTAGCATTTAACATCTATGCAGTTTTCTCTATAACCCGGGCTATAATCACCTAAGTAATAATTTAAAAAAATGTTATATTTCTTGAGATTATCAGTTGCAGTTCATGGTGTTCCTAAAAATATACTAGACTTTGTGTATTTTTTTATAATAATATTTTTCGGCGTTTAATCCAGTTCAAAGTGTAATCCCAAATTAATGTCATATGGGCAAGTGAAGATTATTAGTGAAGCTTAAGTTATAATGTTGTGCATTTTGCACGATGATATCAGTCCATTCCTAAAATTAAACGGGGATCATTTCGGGGTCGACGTGAAGAGAAATGGCGATCATTTCGGGGTCGATTTGGGGATCATTTCAGGGCTGAGGATCATTTCGGGGTCGGGATCATTTCGGAGGCTGTACAGTTCCCTATTTGGGGAGGGAGAGAAGCGACGACCGGAAACGCGTCTGCTGTTCGCAGGCTAACGAGAACAAGGCTTATGCACAGCGTTTTTTTTTTTTTTTTGGGGGGGGGGGGGGGGGGGGGGGGGCTTAAACAAGTATCGTGGAAAATGTGAAACTGGCTATCCTAGCTTTATCGGTCTTCATTACAATCAGACCAGCCAGTAAAAAAGATCATTTGTTTATTGAAATCATTTCCATGGATTTGGGAAAATACATGGCTTTTTAGTATTCTGGTCAGATATGACCTCCGGGTTAAAAGCACTTAACTATTCGCATGTTTCAAACATATATGGGACACCCAGCTGAGCAAAATTAAAGTTATTACAAATTATATGAAATACACAAAGTCAGAACATGTACCACCACCGTGAAAGGAATCACCTCGTGTGACCCTCCCTGGGGATCATCCTCGGCCGCTGTCGCCCACCTGACATCTTTTAATGTGTTGACAAACAAGACCATTAGTTCCTCATAATGTTGAATGGCCACATTCTGTCTCCGAGGTCGCTTAACACTCTTTGCTGAATAATGCTTTCAAACACACGAGGTATTCCTTCGGAAAAGAGTCCATCGTAATAGTTGTCCATTCCCCTGTATTGATAACTGTTAAACCGGAAGTTCAATTCCTGAGGTTCTTCATGGTTTTCATCATCTTCACTCTCTCGTCCGCATCTTTCTTGATGTTCCATTAACCGATCAGAAGGACAGAGTTCTCCGCAGATTTCACAGGGCAAAGCAACAATGCTGTTATCTGAATTGCCTTCTTTATCAGTGGTTTCTTCGTTGGAGCCAGTGGCAGAGTCATTTCCGCTTCCGGTTCTGTCATGGCTGCTCGTTGACCTCGTCGCTTTCTCCATTGCAATCTCGCGAAATAAACCATCTTCACCCTCCACAAGGAGAGGTATATCACCTCGCAAAGTTTGACTTTCAGTCATACACTGGAGTTGATGGGAATCAAGACGATCACACGAGATCAGCGCCCCGCAGAATTCACAAGGAAGAACAGTGTAGTCAAGGCAAGATGTCTCATGCTTCTGTAAATCTCTCATCATGACATACCGGTTACATTTCTCACACAGCTCCGTCCTGGATCCACAGAAATCTTGATGCTCTGACATTTTCTCCCTTGGCAGAAATATATCACAGTAGTGGCATGGAATCAGCGTTTTGGTACATTCGCTCGCCAGATGATTTTCCTCGTCGATTCTCGTGGTCTTCTGTCCACATTGAACACAGTCGATTTTTTCGTGGTATTCTTGCAAGTGTTCTTTCGCGTCTTTACGGGATACTGCTCGGCCGCACAAAGGACATAACTGAATGTTTCTTTTACAGTGTGCCGAATGCATCAGATAATTTTCGGCAGGAACTTCTTTTTTGCAATGCTCGCATAATTCCGTCTCCATCTTGTAAGCACAAGTATCAGTCGTATTTCCGTGTATTGGCTGGGAGCACTGCTTTTATACTCTGTGTTTACGGCACTCTCTAGTTTTAGAATGTAAACATTCGACTTTTTGAAACTATTCCGACAAAATCTGCGTTATCATGATGATCTTTCAACGAAAGAATGTTCCAGAAAGGACTGGTAAATTCTGACGTCCGTTGACTGGCATCTTTTCATCAGATTTTTCTTCGAATTTGACATAGTTTGTCCCCTCTACTGCTTGAAAAGGCTGCTGGCTACTTAACATTAACATTTAAAGGGAATAAAATAATGTTATACTGAAAAATAATTATTCCACAATCTCCTCTGTTCGACTCTTTCATCATGACCTTTCAAAACCAAAAGAATGTTCCAGAAAATGCTAGTAAATTCTTACTTGTGATGTAATATATCAAACATGAGATGCAGTGTTTCATCACCAGATGAAACACCGAGAAGAGAGTTGAAAATACGACGCGCAGCGGAGTATTTTTGACGAACTTCGAGGTGTTTCATCTGGTGATGAAACACTGTGTCGAATGTTTGATATTTCTTCTCAAACAAAATCATTTTTGAAGGAGAAATTAAGGATGCAAATACTAAGCAGTGTTTCATCCGATTTCCAAACACTCATTAAACATTAATTTCCTTTGTATTTTCTTAATGAATTATTAATGAGTTTGAGAAGAACATTCTTACTAGTTTTCCGAATCTCTTTTAACATATTTAAAATAAGTATCTAGTTCAAAAATCTATTATTATTATTTTTGAACAATAACTTCTTTCTTTATTCATTTGTGTTTTTATCAGAACTACATTTTTTGCGTGACATGTCATATGTATTCTTATGTCACGCCTAATGAAGAAATCGGAAAGCTGGCTTTTCAGTGTTCTAAAGCGTTACTGACGACATCGTATTTAAACCTAGCCACAAAAGAATTCACACCAAAGTGCAACATAATAACTCTACCCCTTAAGATCTTGCAAATCTATTTTTTCAGTTGAGGTAGGGTCAGTGAGGGGTGGTGTGGGGAATGAAAGCACAGAGTAGCATTGATTGGTATTTCTAAGTAACTAACATGTTTAAAATTAAAAGTCCTTGATAAGAAACGTGGCTCCACATTTTGCCTGCTTTCAATCAGAGTTGTAAATGGGCATTGGAAACAATACAGGGATAACATTGTGTAGTTCTATGCTGAAACCTCATTTTATATAATGTTGTTTACGTAAGGATTATGTAGTTTATCCTATAGAGGTGTCTATCAGCCGAGACAATTTTTTTAGAACTGCATATCTATTGAATTTTAGATGTTTGCACCAAACATGTCAGTCAAAGTACTGATTGATACACCAATGACAAAGACGTAACTGATAGCTGACCAATCACTGTCTGGTTATGTATAAAGGTCTGTAAAAGCTTTAACAGTGCAACAAGTCTCAACAACATAAAAAGAAGATATATCTGGAGTGACACTCTTTATTTCTCGACACCAAGCAAAACATAATTTAATTTAACTGCAATAATTGACAAGCACATGCAAAGAAGAAAAATTATCTACATCATCAACAAACTTCACTTAAACTACGCAGCAGCAAACAATATTAATACATTCCATTATTTCTATGTTTTATGAGTTAGGCTTTACATATTCTCCTCAGATATGATTATTCAATAACAGTGCCAAAAATAAATAAGTTTCTCTTTATGTCAGTATGTGTATATGTGAAAGCTCAAGTAAACAGTATAGTGTACGATAACCCTTTGTAAACTTTCAGCAACTTGACCACACTACCACTATGGCAACAAGAGTCAAAGAAAGCCGTGGTCCTCTGTGACTCTTGCCCATTGAGGTTTATTTTTAAATGGCGGAATTCTTTCTCTGAGTCCACTAAACACTCTTAACATTTTGGTCATAATAACTTTCACGAGGGCATCCCTGTTAATTGTAAGATCTTTCTAACAACTTTTAATGCTAAATTTAACTAGTTTACACTATCATTAACCATACTTTATTTCACAATACTTTTTTCTCAAATAATTATGATGTGTTTGGGTAAAGAATACAATAATTTCTGCAGAAATCTGCATCACTTGATGACTAAGATGTTGGTCTTCAGCATTTATGCTCCGCGCAACCCAGGCAAAAATACTTTTCACATCGTTCATCATAGCTGAAAAGGATAATGAAATAAAACACTCTCAGTAACCATCAGATCATCAATAGACAGCAAAACAGCCATATTTTTGCAGTGGTTGAGAATGATTGTGAACACTAACCAAACAAAAGGTGAGGGTTAAAAAAAAAACAGAAAGTGAGAAGAAAGAGAGATGCTCAAACAACTTTTCTCTGTCATCTCACTAGGTTTACTGGTTGTTTTCGATACAAGGCCTTCAGTACAAGTTGATTCAGTCAAGGCGTAAATAGTTTCATGTACTCAGCCTAAATAACAGAAAAATAGTTATTCACATCAAATATTATTTTTTCTTGTTCACGTGCAAACTGTACTTGAAGTGATCAAAATTGTTGTGCAGTTTCCCTGCTTAAGTTCATATTGAAACAACTTTTATGCAAACGACTTTGCATCAAAATGACTGAATTCCCCCACAAGCCTGTGGAGAGAGTGAGGTTTGGGCAGTTGTGGCAGGTCTGTCACCCTAAAGCTCAATGCCTCCCAAACAGTAATGTTTAAGTGTTTTGCAGTCCATTTTTTTACGTGTAATTACTGCCAATGACTAAGTTGTTTATGGGTGTTTCTTGTCAACAGTGGATCTTGGGGAGGGTCCCCATATTTCTGCACGATTTTAGTGGTTATTCATACACTGTATGAAAGTCTTTTTGCTTTCCCCTAGCAATTAATCGCACAACTTGTCATGACTTGTCAGTTGTCTTATTTGATAGCGTGACTTTTGTTTGATTGCGTGACTTGATAGTCCTTGATTGATTGATAAATTGTTTGAATGACTGACTAACTACTGAAAAGCACGTGCGCTGAAGATCTCTTGTGCTTCATGTACACTGCTTTACCTTCAAATGAGAAGCAACTATTTAATCCACTTACTTGGCAATGGAACACAAATTGCAGAAACTTTCAGCACACGTCGAACACTGATGACTGCAATCGACACACAATTGCCTTTCACAGAACACGCAACTTATACCAAAACGCTTGGACTGAAGACAGCTAAGGCACTTAACAGCTTGGTCTGTCTGAACAATGGTGTTCCTCTTCTTCTCCGCCTCTTCTTGCTGCATGCGTTTAGATCCTTTTTGCATCAATTCGCGAGTTCTTTCTGTTGGGATTTACAGAGTAAAGATCGCTTCAGTCTACAAGCTGAGAACATCATTACATAACCACTCGATACTGTGAAATACCATGCACAAAAATATCACTGACAGGCAAAAATTATGCTTGAGAAACGATCTTACAACGTGCACGATAACTTTTTAGCATGAGAGGCTTATATTTCAAACGTAAAAAATAAAATAAAAAAAACTAATAAATAACCTCTACTGACTTAATGGCATTCCGCAGACGACACTGTCATGGACCAAACTTACCGTAGATTTTATCCATATCATTTAATTTCTCAAAGTAAAATGCGTTGATGTGAGTCTTGAGCTGCAGCGGGGAGGTTCCATCGAAAGGAAAGTTTCGTTTAGGCATTTTTACCTCAATTTTCTTGCCCGAAATGCGACTCGAAACAAACGATATTTATAGTTTGTTTTCAATGAATAACAAAGAAGCCACTGAATTGCAACCTCTGATTGGTTAACTTTTCCCGCCAAAGTGCGCGCTGTTCTGCTTTGTGCATTTCCCGGATCTTGCGCACGACAAGTGAAGGCGGCCGATTTGAAATGGCGAGAAAACATGGCTGCCATTTTGGGCAAAATTTTAAACGGAGAAGTAACATTGCAGGATTTAGATTTTCCGCTGAAAGTTGATGGCAAAGAGGTAAGCTACACGCATAGCGATTAGCATTCTTGGCGGTCGAATTTTGCGTAGTTAAGCTGAGTTTAGCAAATAGCTAACCCTCTGAACCGAGCTTAAAGCTGAAAGGTTTTGTAACCAAAGATAAAAATAAATACATGTAGGTTTTAAGATTGAATAGATCCACAAAATAAATAAAGGGGTCGGAAGGAGTCGCTATTGAACTGACCTTGTTTTGTAAAAACGGAATAATTGCGTTCTCTCTGTCCTAAACAGGGTATATAATTTCGCACGAGTCCTAAACAGGGTATACAATTTCGCGCAAGTCTGTCCTAAACAGTGTGCATGATTTGTGCGAGTCTGTTCTAGTAATAAAATTGAGGGAGTTGTCCTAAACAGGGTATATATTTTAGGATTTTTTGTCCTAAACAGGGTCAGGGTTTCAAGCCCTCAGCAGCTCACCTATACCCAAATATTTGTCGAGTACCCCCCCCCCCCCCCCTCCCAGGAATCAGACAACACAAAAAGTACACATAATGTATGGAAGAAGTCAAATTGTGTCAAAAGTAACAAAGGATTGCTGTGCACTTCACATTTAGTGTATAGTTTCTTAAGTTTATTAGTTAAAGTTTGCAAAAAGAAAGTGATGAATATATTCAATTAGGAAGAATTAGTTGAAATTGAATTCCCATACAAACTTTTGACAACCCACCAGCTTGTCCTGATTACCCAACATGCCCTCACAACCGTGGAGGGGTCTATTCACTTTTGCCCCGCTTAATGTCAACCAGATGATTAGGTCAGCTCTCCTCCCTCTCCCCTCCTTAATGTCCACTTGAAATTTTGCTGCCCCCAAAAGTCACTGCAATCCAGAAGGAATACTGACATGCACTTTCATAAAAGATCCAAGGGTAAAATGTACAATTTGCCAGTAGTTAAGAACAGAGTTTAAAAGATCACAATTTACACTCACTGTTTAATTGGTCGTGCTTTCTCTTAATGTCAAACTCAGAAAAACATGAACACCTGAAAAGCTTCAGTAATGTTGATTGTGTAGTGGCTGTCACAATAAAGTTCAGGATACGCAAGCAAACCTCAAAACCACAAATTAAGTACTGTTGCTGTTTGCAGTTTAATTATATCATGTATCTCGCGCCTAATTGGCTTATTCCTTGCAACATAATAACGTTCCATAAATATTTCTGGTGTTCACGGTTTTGTAAGTTTCACAGTAAATGATGTCACGAGCACTGTTCCTCACATGATGTAAAATTTATCAAAGTGCATCAGTTTGCTTTTGTCCAAAAAATTAATGCCCCACACTAACGTGCACTGCCTTACCCCCTCTCCCCCAAAACATCCAGTTGATGTTAAGTGGGGGAATAGCATGTTGACAGCCCCTTAGTATGCATGATTAATTAAAATGGCTTCTTTATTGTTTGTAACATATGCTCATTCAGGCCACCATGGTTGTCTGTTTCTAATCCAATTGCTTGTCTGCATTGTGCTTGTTGCAGGATCTCAAAGGAGAAAACAAAAATCTCAAGAAACAAAGTATTGCTGAATTGGCACCCTTCCTTCTCAACTATCTCAGAGAAAAGACCTCCCATCATTTAACGCCACGCCAAAACGCCACATCAACACCCAAGAAGACGCCCATTTTGCAATCCAAAGGTGTCAAAAGTACAAATGATCAATCACGCGTTAACAAGAATTCCTCCAAAGGTACTTTATTTCTTTCACAAAAGACTCCTTCACCATCCCCTGTGACACCATTGTCACAGAGTCGACGTGAAAAGCTACAGGAGCATCATGCATCACCTTGTTCTTCACCGCGCCTCAGAAAGAAATCTCCCAAAGTTCAAGGAAATGACAGATATCAGCAAAAATTAAATATTGATGATCCAGATGATTTTCCTCCCATGGGGACTAGCAGGTGATCCAATTATTTACTGTTTTTTATTTCAGGTGTACACTTGTACAATAATACAGTAACTACTTACTTGTGGCAATTCTCCAAAATAATAGAACAATTCAAGGGGAATAGAGTTGAGGTGGCCTGCGAACTGCAGACCTATTTTGGGTCGTTGCTTCTCTCCCTCCGAAAAACATTGTTATTTTTCGGAGGGAGAGAAGCGACTACTGGAAATATGTCTGCAGTTCACAGGCTAGAGTTGAGGAGACTCAGAGAGACCCTTGGCCTGGGTTAGGCTAGGACTTAGGTTTCTTTTAATTAATTATTTTGAATGATATATTTTTTAATATTTTAATTATAAAAATATTAAAAACTATCTTTCAAACTAATTAATTAAAGAAACGTTAGCCCTTGCTTTCATGTATAATGTACAATACTTACAAGTTTTGTAAAGTGCTTTTGAATTCTTAGAAACAGCGCTATATAAGCTTGTATTATTATTATTCTTTTGTATTAATTTTATTGGTTGTAGCTCATAATAGTAGCCAATGCATACAGTCTGTAGGTCAAATAAAACTCTGAATGCAGAAAATAATTAGAGCAAAATTTCTTGGAACAGATGCTGCATCTTATAAGGAATACAATTGCATGTAAATTTCTATGCATTTTACTGAAGCATCCTCTGGTTGTAGTAGGTATTATCAAACTGTCTTGCTTCTATAACATATTATAACAGCTCTTACGTTGGACCAGTGTTTCAGCTGTGCTGTACATGTAGATAGAAAAAAAGTTTTGTGGTCGGTCTGTAGGCACATGCTCTGAAGGTTTTTTACACTTTTCACATGACTTACATTATGTATTATTTTGGGCTGTGTGAGGGGTTTCTTGAAGTTGCAGTCAAGTAAGTCTTAATTTTAATCTGACAATGTTTTTCTTTCTTTCACAGCAAGAAGGTGACTCCATCCAGAAGAATAACCCCAACACAGCTGAAAAGTGATGGAAGGAAAGGCAAATGGTCACCTGCATTCTCATCCTCATCACTTACACTAGAAAGTAATGGCAGCCCTGCTTCTCTTCAAGAAGAAAGGAAAATGTTAAAGCTGATGAAAGCTAAAAAGCAAAATAAAGGGGATTCCCCTTGGGGAAACAGAACTAGTCCCAGTCCTCAGGCAGGTGTCAGATCCCCGCCACTTCATGTGTTGGGAGATTTTATTGTAACACCACCCAAACAAACAGTTGTAACTAATGCCTCGCAACACAAGCACTCAACAGCAAACAGTTTGCTTTCAACACCTTCGCCTTATAAAGATCATAATGGGAATAACTCTCTAGATATTTCTGCTACAAGTGATTCAAATTTTCAGCATTCTGAAGAGGAGGCACTCAAAGACAAGACGCAATTTATACAAGTTGATAAAGAGAAAGTTAATTTCCATGACAAACTTGATGCTCTTGCTAAAATTTATTCCAAGTGTATTACAGGTAAGTGCACAATAAATTTTGTTACTTACATGTATACACCCTAATAAAGTCAAAAAAATTGTTTGACTACTACATTGTATCATTGATCAGAGACATAAACCAATGTAAAAGCAATTAAAATAGAGGTAAAATTTGTGTTAGCATGACATGTACCATCGCTTATACAAGTCATGTGTACTCAGTTGTTATAAGAGGTATGAAACACATTGATATCCTGCTTGCTAGACATCCCCATGTTACTAAAAAAAATAATTATCTTCCAGGTAACTTTACAGTACATTATTCTATATAATACTGTTCATGCACCTCTACTGATGTTATGTGTGTACAGTCTATTTGAGAACACAAAGCAGTTGACCACGCAATGTTTTTTCACAGGTAATCTAGTTCCCAATGTGATAGCCGAAGTCTATTTTGTGGTGCAGCTTTTGACGGCAAGAGGTATTGCGCTGGCCTTAAAACCCACTCAAGGTACATACATGTACAGTTGGTAGGCATGACTGGAGAGTCAGTGTTTTTAATGTAGCAGAGTTGTCATCAAGGTTCATAACTAGCAAGAGCCATTACAGCTGAACTCACATGATTTACAGCTGTACAGGTGAATTTTCCTTGCTATGGCTGCTTTAAAACTTAGTGACAGCCCGATGTAGTGTACAGTTGAAGCTTTCCACAGTAGCCACCTGTGGGATGCAGGTACAATGTAAGTGGCCTTTGTAAAGAGGTGGCCAATATGGGGCGGTAAGGGTGTTATACATGTGTGACACCTAATTTGCTACATTGTTCTTGTTCTTGATGGCCAGGAAAGACTTTTCTCTGAATGGCCTTAATAAAGACTTTTGTTTCCCATGAATAATTTTTTTTCACTTTTTTGCCTACTTGCATGCTGGTGCACACTGCCATGTGCAACATGTGTGTTAGTATGTAATCAGGCACCTTAGCTAATTTAACAAACTTTTTAATGGTCTATAGTTTTGTACCCTGAAAAAAGGCAGCATTGCCGAAACGATCTTCTAACAGCATCGATTTCATAATTTTCAAATGAACATTGGGACTTTTTTCCAAAAATACCTTGAGTAGTTTCCCTTTGGTACAGTTAAGACCACTGCTTTTAAAAGTCAAAGTTAAACGTCATGAGTGAAAAGAAAATAATCTCCAAAGAGAAAATTAATATTAAAGTTGTGGTTCATTTCAAACGATTATAATAAAATGACCTTGTAGAACCCCTACTTCTTTTTTTAACAATTCCTCCCATAGAGCTGCATTCATTTAAGATATGTTTGTGCATGAAAATAATTAAGAATGCTACTTGCAATATACCTGTAAATGCAGTTCTTGTTTTTTTTTAACATTTCTACTATTACATGGAATAATAAAATTTATTTAATATATTTTCACTTCACATGAAACTTCTTTTTTTTCTAGAAGACAATGTGGATGACCAAAATATTCTTGACTCAATTCACAATTGTACCTTCTTCTCTGTGGCAGTTCTCCATAATATCCGAAGGTGTGAAACTGTTATTTTTGTTTACAGTCAAGCCAGGTCAAGTGTACCCCCCAAGATTCCAATAATGAATTTACCATATTCATTTGATTAACCGCCACCCTCTACATGGATTAAACACTGCAGATGGAAGCAAAATTACCAATAAACGGTGCCCTTGAATAAACACTGCACCCAATTGAAAGAGTGCAGTGTTTATTCAAGGATAATAAGAAAAAACGTTGTAATTTACACCATACAGCCCGTTACAATTCTATCTCAGCAAAATAAGAGATACATATTTTGGAACCTTTAAAATACATAATATTATAATACAAGAGATTTACAGTAACTGCTGTCAGTGATTTAAGAGAAATGATTTCGAAATAAACGCCACCCTCAAAAATAAATGCCGCCCTTGACTAAACACTGCATCAGAAACAATGGAAATTTACTAAAAGGCTATGACAGTTAATCAAATAAATACAGTATTATTCAAAAGTTGAATTTGTTGGTAGTTGTACAGCTGTAGAATTTTTATTATTTCTTGCATTCTTGAATACACACGCGAAGCAGTTATGAAATTTCTACTAGCTCTCTTTCCTCAAATTTGATTTAAATGCCTTCAAAGCAATGTTTTTGACGATTCAAAGATTAGTAATTTGATCAAACAGAGATAAGTTATTGTAAAATATTCACTGCTCATCATGCATGCAGGAATGCAGATTGGAATTTGACAGTAGTTATGGGGTTGAGTAATGAACTCATTTTTATATAATCAATTCGTTAATAGAATCTTGGAGAGGGGGACCTGGCTTGACTGCAATTTTTGTTGATTCTCTTGCATGTACATCACATTTCACTATACGTAGAATGCTTAGCATAATCCCCTGTCTATTACTTTTTCCCACTCTAGTTAAGGTTTATACTTTGTCATCTGCAAGTACAGCATTAACAAAGAGTTTTATTCTTTTTCCATCTTCAAGGCTGCGCTCTGTGCTCTCTCCCCTGGCCCCCCTTTTTTTTCTCCTGGCCGAGACTTGAAAATCTAAGTTTTACATAATATTATGTATCATACAAATCATATGACAGGAACCGTGGATTTCACAGATTTAGAGTGCTGCACTCCCTTCAGTTTTTCCTAGAATCCAGCCTCGATCTCTGCATTGATTTGGATGACTACAGCATTCCTTACTGCTTGATCATTAAGGAAGCATGACTGATTACACTTTATTTTCCATAGATTGATATTCCTACTTGACAAAGACACACTCCGTTTATTGGCTGATAATCCAAGGGTAAGTATTCACAAACGTGCTCTAATGGTTTCTTTACTTGTAATAAAAATCACTACCGGTAATCACTGATTAAAGTTTTGGGAATCCTTTAATGATTCTATTATAACTACACTTGATGTGTTTTTAAAACAAGATGTCCACACAGAATAATAAGGAGCTTAACCTATTCACCCCTGAACCGTCCAAAACCACCTGTGCAGATCTACATCCCTTCTACCGCCTGTAAACATCAGTTTTAATGGCCAAGGACATTTTTGTCCCCTAACTTGTGCAGGGTGAAGAGATCTTTCAAACCCTACCAGAAGGAGACTGGAGAAAAAAAGGCAAAAAACCATAACATACCCAAGAATTTCGAATCCATGAAAATCTTCTTTCACTACCCACCTACTTTTCCTTTCATCTAATCCTAAGATCCTAAAAGCTTTCTCAAGGACTGTTCCCACCAAAATGATTCCTGCTAAAGGCCAAGCAAAAGAAACAAATGAGGCAAGTAAAGCAAAGGAGCAGGTAGCCTAAGGGGAGGAAAGAAAGTGAAAAGAAATAGTGAAGACTCCTGTGTCACTTTTAAACCCAAAAACTATCTCTAAATTTTGCCTTCTGCACATGCTCGAATTTTTAAGTTGTATGCATCTGGATCAGAAGGCCATGAAATGCATGACCTCCAAAAAAGCTTTATGGTATTAGTTTTAGCTCTTTATTTGCAGACAATGACTAGAAATCTGCTTGAACAGCTTCAAAATGTGTTTTCCGGCAAAATTCCCAGGGGTGAATGGGTTAAGCAACCATGACGATGACAACAACAATAACGTGAAAAGCTATTGGTGTTTTGAGCAAGTACATTCCTTTGATGTCCAGTGCATGACTACAATGGGAAACCATCTAATGCCATGTTTTATACTGGACAGAAACATACAAAGAAAAAATTTCTTTTCTCTTTTTGAAAGGACGCATTTAGTGACATTTTCAAGGGATAAAGTTTGAAATGACATCATTTTTTTTAGTGATATTTTCACTGTAATTGTTGTTGCTCTTATGCTGCCTAATGCAGTGGCATGTCCTACACATGCAGTTGCCCCTGGGGCAATTTATAATTCTAACAGTACCACCTGTGTCAATTCAGCAAAAAAACTTTTCGTCAGTAATTTACCTAATTGTAATTAATATTGCAAGTGTAGCCATTTTTGCAAACTTTTAAAACAATATTAAGATACACTGAAACATATCAGTTGTAAATTACACCTATAATAGAGTTTTTTCGGACTGACCCAATATCTCTATAATGGTGTTGCTTTCATAAATTTAAGAGTGTTATTTTTCAAAAAATTCAATAGGCCCTGTTCAAAAATACTGTGATACTCTTTGTTTTCACTTCAAAGCTTTGCAGTTTGAAGCATTGTTTTCAATTCTCTTGGGAAGATTGTTTAGTAAGTCACAAATCAAAAGTATTATGGTATTTTTGAATAAGGCCTACATACAGCATATATATACAATGTATGCATTATGTTGCATACTGTGTATATCTAAAATAATTATTGACTCCTTAGATTGCAGACTTCTCTCCAAGCCTCAAAGAGACATTTCTTGAAAAGTACAAATCTCACTCTGCTGTTAAGGTTGGTATACTTGTTCTAATCATGACTTTTTTGTTTTTTCATTAATTTTGAAATCTTTCTGTGAGGAAAATGAAGTAGTAATATTAAAATGGCTGTATGCGCGTAACCATTCCATACAATGTGCCTGTACTTTGCTGATCAGTCATCCTCTTTTTAAGGTTTCAGAGCAGAGTTTTATCAAGTCCCCCTTGGGTGGGGTCCCATTCAGTGTAGAGAGAGACAACAAACAGAATTTTCCATCAGACAGAGCTTTCCACAACTTCAGAAAGCAAAGGTAATTCATTGCTGGATTTTACTTTCCATAACTATGTAATAATGGGCACAGACAATAGTTAAGAAAAGTGAACAGAATTAATAAAAAATTAATAATAGGAAAAGATTTATTTGTAAACATACATTGTCATGATTTTGGTTACACACAGCTGGAAGAGTACCCATGTGCACTGTGTTTCCCTAACGGAGTACTGTATGTCATTGTACACTGTACCAAACAAAGGTCAGGGTTATATTTACTGTTACAGGGATGTATTCTATGAGCTTGTGCGAGAATGGGAAGACTGCAACTCAGTGGCTGGCTGGAACATAGAGGAACACATGGGAGATAGAATAAGGTACAGTAATTCAATAATGTGATAAGTCAAGTGATGTTTACATGTACTTTTGCTAGTAGTCTAAATTCATGATGCCTGTGGTATAAAAAGAGTGAATCAGACATTCCAAAGTCAGAATGACCTGAGTCAAATGCAGCGAAAATCCACAAATAATTATTACTGAAAGCAAAAAACAAACCAAACAAAGAACACATTTTTTGCAAAACACATTGTGCTGTGTGAAAACACTACTATAAAAATAGAGTTACTTTTTGAATAGTCAAATAATAGCTCTTTTGTCCAGATGCACCAAAAGTTATAAGTGGGTGGGGCTGGAAGGGGTAAAAGACCAGCAAAGAGGGCTCCCCCACCTCTTATCCAGGTGCTACTTCCTTTCAATGCCTGGAACAGCAGCCACAATGTAAGAACATGAGATAGGCAAATGGCATGAAAGAGTTTCTACTACTACTACTACTACTACTACGATGGCGACGGCGATGGCGATGGCGATGGCGACGGCAACAACGACGAGGATAGTACTACTACCACTACCACTACCACTACCACTACTACCACCACCACCACTTTTTGATTTAACAACAACAAACAATAATAATTTTATTGATAACAATGCTAACTATTAAAATCCTATTTACAATAATTAATTCGCTTAAACGCATTCTTACTGAGAAAATTACTAAAAAGAAGAAAAACAACAGCGCATGCCTTAATTACTAACAAATATTTGCATGTCCTTTGTCAATAATAATAATAATAATAATAATAATAATAATAATAATAATAATAATAATAGCAGTAATTGTAATGATAACAAAATGCTTTTACTATCACCTTGCAGGGCCTTAGTGAATCAAAAACCAGAGCTGGCAAACTATTCTCACTTTGCACGCCTCTTCAAGTCGCAGCTGTTGCAGGTAGAATTTGTGAATCCATTCCTCCCTTCTCCACACTTTCACTATGTTTTTCTCCCCTCCTTTGAGCTGTCTCTCATTCCTTGCATCCCTTTCCTTGCTCTTCACCTTCTCTCTTCCTGATCAGCCCTCCCTCTTGTTTCTACCTTTAAACCCTCCTGACCTCTTTCATGTTGTTCGTTTTTAATCGTTTTGTGTATTTTGCTTGGCCTTCTCTTTCTCTTTCTTTCCTCTCTTTATTCTTTTCTTGCCTTACTGTCTGGCTAAATACCTCCTAATCTACTTTTCATTATTTTTCTGTTTCTCTCTCTTATCTTTCCATTTTTTATTCCTTCCCTTCTCTTTATGTTCTTTCTTTCCTCCTCCTCCTCTCTTCTATGTCCCAGACTCCCTTCTCCCCAGATTCTCCTTTGCTTCTCTCTCTTTTTCTTCCTTTCCTTGTACAAACATCTAAGAAAATTCCTACCCAGCTATGGTACAAAATGTTATTGTAGATGTGTGAAGAAGAAAGGACTGGAAGTGACTTCCGTAACTCAAGTATGCTGAGTAATCTACAAAAATCAAACCCGGAAAAATTTCAAAGGTATAACATAGACAAATTTTAATCTTACATGGATTGATAAATGTCCTGCCAAGTGTATTGGTTATTGACTGAGCAGCGCTATTTTACATGCTTAATGTAAATGTTTTAGTACACTAAGTTTATGTACTTGTACCCAGCTAAAGTTTATTACACTTAATGTGTCCGTTTCAAAGTAATTTCTTAGTGCAGTGTTTGCAGGTTTTCAAAGTGCAGGTCAATCATCTCTGAAACTAAGATTTTGAACAGTTTATAAAATGTGGACCTCTCTCTTTTGTCTTGTCAATCAGTAAAAGTACCTGTCAGTCAATATCTGCAACATGGATTATTGAACTTTTAACAATTATCAACCGTCAGAAAATTAGCAAAACCCTTAAGATCTCGATTTGGGGCCAACAGGATTAGATTGAGAAAGGGGATAAAGTAAAAAGTCACTTTTATTTGAAAGTTGTCATAATTACCATTATTATAGTACTACATTAGAAATTTCTGCTATTTGACTGGCATAGAGTGGTTGTATTTCAGCTTAACTTAAAATACCTACAAGTGAAAATTACAAACCTTTTGCAGGTAGTAGTTTAAACAAATGATAGCATGATTTGTACGTGATATTTGGCATAAATACCACTCTTGACATTTCAAAATTGTCTCAAATTTCACTTGTGTAACATTCTAGAAGTATCACTGGTGGTATTTATGCCAAATATCACTACAAATCATGCTATTACCTATACTAATTGAATAACATCGAACATTTTTTACCGAGAGCATTGTGCGTGTTACATGTATTTCCATATAGTTGTATTATATTAAATTATCATTTTCATTTGTTTGTTTTTTATTGTCCAGGTTGCAGGAACGCTTTGTGACTCCTTCTTCCTCTGGTGGAATTTACCCTTCCCCAAGTTTTTCAAATGTGCAGGAATTCTTCAAAGGATTCATACAGTCAGCATCATGGTATTCTGTGTATTCAAGAATAATAATTATATTACAGACAATTAGATTCGAGAAAGAGGACTACTGCCAGGACAAGATATAACAAAAGGGTTTTTCACATCATGTCAAAAAATGTACAGTGCGAAAAGCTCCAAAATACATTTTTTCACGAGAAAAGTTTGCACAGTTACTTGTATTAAAGGACGTTAATCCCTCGCACTATTGCAAAAATGGTGAAACTCCTAGCATGTAATAACTTCTCTACAAAACTTCATGTCACCTTCATGTCACACAAGACACCCTAGTAACTTAAGTAACAGTAACATAAGTCATCCCAGTCACCCAAGTCACCAAAGTCACCCTAGTCAACCAAGCCACCCAAATCACCCAAGCCATCCTAGTTGCCCATGACACCCCAGTCACCCAAGTGACCCTAGTCACCGGAGTCACCCTAGTCCTCCTAGTCACCAAGGTTACCCAGGTCACCCTAGTCACCCAAGTCACCCAAGTCACCCTGGTCCTCCTAGTCACCCAAGCCACCCTAGTCACCCTAGACACCCAGGTCACCCAAGTCACCCTATATTCACCCAAGACAACATAGTCACCCTTGTTACCCAAAACACCCTTGTCACCCAAGTCACCCTGGTCACCTTAGTAATCCTTGTCACCCCAGTCACCCAAATCACCCAAGACACCCAAGTCACCCTTGTCACCCCAGTCACCTTAGTCACCCAAGTCACCCTAGTCAACCAAGTCACCCTAGTCACCCTACACACCCTAATCATCCTTGTCACCTTAGTCACCCAAGTCACACTAGTTACTCTTCTCACCCTAGTCACCCAAGTCACCCTAATCACCCTTGTCACCCTAGTCACCTACATCACCCTAGTCACCCTTCTCATCCTAGACATCCTTGTCACTCAAGTCACCCTAATTGCAGAAGTCACCCTAGTAACCCTACTTACCCTTGTCATCCAAGTCACTCTGTCACCCAAGTCACCCATGTCACCCTAGTCACCCACAAGGGTGACTAGGGTGACTTGGGTGACTTGGATGAAAAGGGTGACTAGGGTGATTTGGGTTACTAGGGTGACTTGGGTGACTAGGGTGACTTGGGGGACTAGGGTGACTAGGGTGACTTGGGTGACTTGGATGAAAAGGGTGACTAGGGTGATTTGGGTTACTAGGGTGACTTGGGTGTCTAGGGTGACTGGGTGACTTGGGGGACTAGGGTGACGAGGGTGACTTGGGGGACTAGGGTGACTTGAGTGACAAGGGTGACTAAGGTGACTAGGATGGCTTGAATTACTAGGGTGACTTGGGTGACTTAGGTGACTAGAGTGACGAGGGTGACTTAAGGGACAAGGGTGACCTGGGTGACTAGAGTGACTTGGGTGACTAGGGTGACAAGGGTGACTTGGGTGACTAGGGTTAGAAGGGTGACTTGGGTGACTAGGGTGATTAGGGTAACTTGGGTGACAAAGGTGACTAGGGTGATTAGGGTGACAAAGGTGACTAAAGTGACTTGGTTGACTTGGGTAACTAGGGTGACTTGGGTTAGTAGGGTAAATAGGGTGACTAGGGTGACTTGGGTGACTAGGGTGATCAGGTGACTCAGGTGACTAGGGTGATAAGGGTGACATGGATGACTATGGTGACTAGGGTGACTTTGTTAACTAGGGTGACTTGGATGACTTGGATGACTTGCGTGGTGATAAGAGTCACTTGGGTGACTAGAGTGACTAGGGTGACTTGGGTGACTTAGGTGACATGGGTAGCAAAGGTGACTCGGTTGTTTAGGGTTTCTAGGGTGACTTGGGTGATATGGGTGACTTGCATGACTAGGCTGACTAAGGTGACTATGGTGACTTGGGTGACTATGGTGACAAGGGTGACTAGCTGTGTTGGGTGACTAGAGTGACGACTGGGGTCATTGGGGTGACTTGGGTGACCAGGGTGACTTGGGTAACTAGGGTGACTAGGGTGTCTTGGGTGACTTAGGTGACTAGGGTGTCAAGGGTAACTTGGGTGACAAGGATGACAGACATCTAACATCAGATGTCTGTCATCAGAGGTCTGATGTTAGATGTCTGTCATCAGACGTCTGATGTAAGATGTCTGTCATCAGACGTCTGATGTCAGATATCTAACATCAGGCATCTTATGTCAGACGTCTGATGACAGACGTCTAACATCAGAAGTCTCGCATCAGACGTGCGATGTCTAATATCAGACGTCTGATGTCCGATGTCTGATACCAGATGTCTGATGTTAGACTGATGTATGTCATCAGAGGTCTGATGTTTGATATCTGTCATCAGACGTCTGATGTTAGATATCTCATATCAGATGTCTGTCATCAGACGTCTGATGTCCGGTGTCTGTCATCAGACGTCTGAGGTCCGATGTCTAATATCAGAAGTCTGATGTCCGATGTCTGATTTCAGATGTCTGATGTTAGATGTCTGTCAACCGACATCTGATAACAGATGTCATCAGACGTCTGATGGTAGATGTCTCATATCAGATGTCTGATGACAGACATCTAACATCAGACGTCTGATGTCCCATGTCTGATACCAGACATCTGCTGTTAGATGTCTGTCATCAGACGTCTGATGTTAGGTGTCTGTCATCATACGTCTGATATGAGACCACCGACTTCGATGTCTGATATTAGACATCTGTTATCAGACGTCTGATGACAGACATCTGGCATCAGACGTCTGATATCAGACATCGGACATCAGAGTGCGAATGACATACATCTAACATGAGACGTCTGATATCCGACTTCGGACGTCTGATGTCAGAGGTCTGATATCAGACGTCTGATGTCTGATGTCTGTCGTCAGATGTCTGATGTTAGATGTCTGTCATCAGACGTCTGACGTTAGACTTTTAACATCAGAGGTCTGATGTCCGATGTCTGATATCAGACGTCTGATGTTAGATGAGGGTTTTTTAGATGACTAGGGTGACTTGGGTGACTTAGATGACAGGGGTGACTTTGTTAACTAGGGTGACTTTGGTGACTAGGGTGACTTAGGTGACTTGCTTGACTAGGGTGCCTTGGGTGACTAGGGTTACTAGGGTGACTTCGGTTACTAGGGTGGCTTGGGTGACTAGAGTGATTAGGGTGACTTGGGTGACTAGGGTAACTTGGGTGACTAGGGTGACTTGGGTGATTAGAGTGACTTAAGTGTCCAGGTTGACTAGGGCGACCTGTTTGACTATGTGACCATGGTGACCAGGGTGACTAGGGTGTTTAGGGTGACGTTGGTGATTTGGGTGACTAGGCTGACTAAGGTTGCTATAGTTACTTGGGTGACGTGGGTGTTGAGGGTGACTAGGGTGACTTGTTTGACTTGGTTGACTAGGGTGACTTGGATGACTGCAGACTTGGGTGACTAGTGTGACTAGTATCCCTTGTCACCGTGGAAATCTTAGTTATTTCAGTCGTCTTAGTCACTTAAGTTACAAGGAAAAACATAGAATGGGATTATGGGATTGTTTTAGGAGTGAGTTACTATTCGGGTTGGTTTAGTTTAGTGAAACTTTTTAATTGTTTTTGGTGACCATTTAGCTTTTTTGTGTCTGTTTTAGCTGGGTGTCCTTTATAGCGAAGTGTTACGGATCTTTGCCCGGGTTTTGATCTTAGCCCTGTTCTCTTTTTACCAACAGTTATTCTTTTAATCAACATCTTATGGACGTGCTTATAGTAACGATAACAGAGGTACAGTAAACATTCTTCAAGGTGTTTGTTTTTGTTGTGTGTTTAATTATAAACAACAACAGCTTTTAGTAACTTGTAATTTATGTTCACAGAACAATGAGAAATTGTAATGTCAGATATAGGTGATGAAAGTGAAAAACAAATTTCGTATCGAACTACTCGTTTTTGTATAGATAAAATGAACGAGGGGAAAGCTGGTCACGTGGTTCAAATTTTTGTCTACCCTTGAAATTATATAACGATACATATATTTCTTTACAGGTCAATGGCAAAGTCTTTCCCTTGTCAGATTCAGAAAATGAAAGTGGAAACGATTCATCCATTCAAAGTCAGGTCGGTTAGATTCGTTGTTGTGTCAGAATCTCTTCAAATTTCTTTCTTGGTGTTATCCTGTCCTATCTTCTGCACATGATGTAACTACTTTCTCGAGACTGTAAGCTTCTGTTTGGCTTTCAAAATTACTCTTCTAAGGTGCTCTCTGTCCGTCCTTTCCGATTGTGGTTTGTAGTTATAATCTTAATGTAGGAAAAACATTCAAATGGAAGTTGGCAAGTCGACGTTGCATTTGTTTTAATAGTATTACTATAATGAGATGACCAAAATAACGAACAAACAATAATAAGGGCAACGACGACAACAACAAAAAACATCTTATGATTAAAACAACAACTCTACTTATGCCCATCACATTTAACGGTAAACTCAAGTCTTTCTACCCTCTGTACAATGACCACATAAAATTACCCGAGGACTTTTGGCAATACGCAGAACGACACAACATAGCTGCATTAGAATTTGCCTACATTGACGAAGCTGAGTGAATGAGAATAATTGGCATAATGTCTTGCCTAAGAGCACGCAAATTTACTTTTCTCTCTGGAATTGGGGGACGTGAATATACAACGACAAAGTAACTGGGATCTCTACCTATTTATTTACTGGTTTGCAGGTGACTTCACGGCGTCTATGTTGGTGGTCAAGAACAAAAGCATTTCTCTCCTCCGGGAATTAAAGCCCATTTTCATGTAAATTCTTTGGAAAGAGTTTTATAGTATTGACCACCAACAAAACTGCCTGGACACGTGGTTGCCAACCCAAGAATTAATTCTGTGATAAAATTTTAAAAAACGCAATTTCACGTTACTTATTTAGTACCGTCGTTGTTGAATTCGAACGTGCATTTTGGCTCTAACTTTTAAATCCTTGGACGATCTTATTCATAAGAATCTGTTGTGCGAATTTTTGTGAATATTTCAAACTTACTGTTCTTAGGAATTAAAGCAAGAGTTTACCTGCTGTTTAATGAAGATCAGAATCTTAGCCAAGTTTCTTGGTTTCCTGTTATTCCAGCCATATTACGGCACTGAAACCACTTCACAAGTAGTTGTTGCTGAAACACTCAAAATACGAAACAAGGTAAGAAAGTAATCTAATCTGTTGATGACTAAAATGAAGTGTTTTTTTTTATGTTTAGTTAAGGTAAAAAAACCGCTGCAAAAACCGTATACGATCAATCTTGCTCAACGTCGGATCCAAAAAGATCGTGATCAGTCAAAATAGATCAAATTGAAAACGTTATAGTCAAGAAGACTTTTGGAGGGAGTGGTCGAACAAAGTGAAATAGAGTTAAGTTGCGATATTTTTGTTTTTTAAATGTTGTTTCCTTGATAGCAAACGTGCCCTTAGCAGTATCACTCGAATAGTTTCCAACTCACTGTGACTGCAATTTCCCCGAGCCGAAGACCTAAGACCTGATTCGTATAGGTAATAGCATGATTTGTAGAGATATTTGGCATAAATACCACGAGTGATATTTCGAATTTGTTATACGTAATTTCACCAGCCAGGAGGCGAGTGAAATTTGAGACAATTTTGAAATATCACAAGTGGTAGTTATGCCAAATATCACGTACAAATCATGCTATTATTTGTTTATACTACTACTCACAAAAGGTTTTTAATTTTCTCATGTAGGTATTTCAAATTAAGCTGAAATACCACTGCTCTGAGCCAATCAAATCGCAGAAATTTTTCATGTAGTAGTATAATGAGTAGAATCCTTAAATAATAATGACCGAGACCAGTGTTTTATGGGCCCGCGAGACTGAGCACGTCACCCAAACCTTGGTTTTTACCAAAAAACCGCTGGACGCCAACCTGGTTAAGGTCATTGTTATCTAAGCTCTTCCGTTCCTGAGAAGTAATCAACACCAGTAATTGCGTTCATATTTTTCTTCCTGTTTTTCAGATTCCCGTTTACTTTGATGTTCTTAGCTATCTCAAGAAAGCATCTTGCCGTGGGAGACTGGTGCTTACCGTTCCATGGGCTGTAGAGTATCTCAGTATGATGGACCCTCTGGCTCCTCTGTTGGACTACTTCTCTATGGTCCTTCGTTGGCTCAGTAGGAAATACAGGTGAATACGCTTTCCCGGTGGTGTTTTTGGTTTCTTTGTTGCCGTTTTTTTGTGTGTCTGTCGAAAGAAAAATAGTCCTCTACATTTCAAGAGGAAGGTTGCTTTATTTACAACCTTTTATTTCGAGAAAATTAACTTAACTTGCTCGAAAGTAATCTTTGAAAAATGCTTTAGTTTTAATGAACGCGAGAAAATTATATCAACTGTATGTTATTGTATAACTATTTACTATAAATCTCTTGTTTTAGAGAGTTAGCTGAATGTTCCCTGCAAGAATTGAATCACAGCAAGTTACTTCTTGTATCTTGTCTTGGATGGCTTTTTGAGGTGAGTAGAGAACATTGAAATGTGTGATTGGATAGCTCCTTCGCAGACGTAATCAAACCCAGGTTAGTAAGGTCTGAGAAACAGCGCCAGAATCCTTGTTTTAGGTCCCTATCTGTGTACCAGGATTTGAGTACGCACCATGATTGGCCTTTTAAAGAAGCCATTGTTGATTTGCCAATCAGGTTGGAAGGAACTTCGAAAGACACTTCCGGTAATCATTGAGTCCGTTGAAGGCCAAGAACAATGACCTCAGCGCTACGGTTGTCTCTTTCGTAAACGGTCGCTGCCATTTTTAAAACACTTGGGAAATCTTTGACCTGTTAGTTGAAGCGTTTCTATCAAAAAGAAAGAAAATCGCGACCAAGGGTCGAACCTGGACCTCGAACCCGGACTTTCGTATCCAAATCTCTTTCTCTTACCACTACATTGCCACAGCGACCCAGCAAAATTCCGAAAAAAAATAAGCACATACACTAGCAAACTGTTTTTCTTAACTGCTACATCAATAACAGGTGACCCTGCCCTTTCCATAATTTTTAACGTTGTTTCAAGTTGGACTTCTACTTCGTTCTTTCTAAGACTATTCAAAAAGGTATTATTTGCCTTATCGTAACTTAATCAAGGGAATATATTACATCCACATGACCAAAGGCTTGGTTACCAATGGTGGCAACGACCGTTTGCCAAAGGGAAATAGGCCTCGTCGCTGCTTCGTGGACGTTACTAACCGGGGTTTGATTCCGTTTGCGAAATAGGCTATGATTGGACTATGTAATAAAAAAATCCCAATTCGATTATTATCACCACACTCACTGGCTCTAGTTAACATTGCTGATCCTAGCAGTGCAGTAAACGCGAATCTTTGCGGACTTCAAAGCCAGGTAGCCGCGTAACCGCGTAGCCACCTCCCCGTAGAGCTTCGTTGCCTATAGGCACATAGCCGTGTAGCCATGTAATCAAGGAGCCCCGAAGCGGCGTATTTACGTTGCTGCTTAGCCACTAGCCATGGTGCTTCATGTCCACAAAATCTCGCAACCACGTAGCTGCTTAGCCCTGTGGCCAGTTAGCCATCCAGCAGTGTAGGTGTTGTGGTTCAATTTTATCCTTGGCTTAAATAGTATTTTCTTTTGTTTCAAACTCATTATCATACATTACCATACCCCGAAACAAAGAAAATAAAATTTAAACCAAGGATAAAATAATTGAACCACAACATAGGCACGTAGCCATGTAGCTTTGTTTTACGGGTACAGTCTTGGATTATCAATTGTTTTAGGTCCAACTGGCATCGAACTACATTACTTATTTTTATGTGGTTAAAATGAACAGTAAATGCTAAGTTAATGGAAAGCTGTTGGCGTGGTACAAATTTCCATTTGCGCTAAACGACTTTTTCAGCTTTTGTTAAATTTTTAGATTCCAGTTATTCCTGCGCCCTTCTTCTTTAAAAGCCTAGCAGAGGAAACCGTATCAGCTGACTGTGAACTTCCGTTGAGGAATTCTGGATCAAAAATCACTTTGGTATGCGGAATAAGTCTATAGAATATTATCTTTAGGCCCTTTTATATGGAAAAAAGTTGTCCAGTGTAGAAGAAACACTTGTCTACGCGAGCTTTCTTGGGCGAGCTAACTTTTCATACATTTTCTTTCAAAACGTGGAGAATCGTTTTGTGATGGTAGAGTCACCCTTCAAGCTGAGCTAACCTTTCTTCTTATAATCACTTTGGCTCGCTCTGGATCAACTCGGTCAAAGTACGTGAGACAATCAGAGCGTACGCGAACGCTTTTGGCTCGGGCAAAGGGAACATTTTTTTCTCAAAAATGTTCCTAAAGTTGACTCGCCTGGGAGGTTAATCCTTCTACGGGGTACAGGATAGGGCTTTAGCGCAAATAACAGTTAATTGCAAGAAAAAGTAGAGACTTCGTATCGTGGAAACTCTGTAAACACAGTAGAAGATATAAAAAGGTGTTTCAGCTCTTCGGGTGATCTTTCGTACTCGTAGTTATCCTAGCATGTTGTAGTAATTCCTTCAAGTTTTTTAAGTTGCTCTGCTAGGGGACAATGCTGAGAGCAAAGTCTTGTAAATGATTCAAAAGGCTCTGTTGTACCCACCCACGTTTGCTGTATTAACCTACTTGCCTCTTGTGAAATGAAACTTTGTTAGGACATGGTTTCCCTCTGTCTATACTTGCAACAGAGTGTTAACAGAGTGTCCTTTCTCCTCATAATTATAGGGAGAGAGCTTAAGCGCAGGCCTCAATTTTCTGTAGCCACCAAGCTCCCAGAAACCATCATTTTAATTGGCTTTTGAAATCATTCTTGCCATTTGCCATTTTAGAAACATGAAGGAAACTTGGCCGAGTGAACTTTCGCAAAAACTTCTGGGATCGTCACTGGTGACGCCATTTTAAGTCAATGTTTTCCCCCTTTTCCCAGTAACAGTTTCCTTTTGTTTGGGTCATTTGTGTGTTTTCTTGATAGCTTATTTAACAACTCGTCCTGACAACTTTATGTTCTCCCCTGAAGCTGTCTGAGTGAATATCTCATGACAGACGTTATGAGCTTTACTAACTACTACTTAGTACTGAATACGACCTGTCAATGATCAAAAAGTCATAGAAAAAGATTTCATTTATATTTCCAAACCTTTATTTTTCTCTTCATGTATTATTTTTGAATGGTTTTAAGAAGGTTGGATATGTTGTGGTTTGAGTTTATAGTTATATATTTTTTTGGTTTCAAGGTCATTTTCATACATTGCCATACGTAAATTATTAAACTACAACAGATACTATGTAGTTAAATCTTTTTCAAGGATAAAATCTCAAATTTGGAGCCACTATCTTACTATCTTTTGCTTAGGGCTCGTGACCTAATCCCTTGTCTGCTTTGCTTGTTTCTTCCTTTACCCTGCAGGATTCAAGTGGGCTGGTGGATCAAACTAGTCTGTATTCTTGTTGTCCGTATCTTGGTATGCATTTTTTTTGTTATTTACAATCATTTTAATTCCAAAAGTAATTACCTACAGAAAGCAGTCTTGCCTCTGAGACTCATTCATCATCACTTTGTTCAGCAAAGTGTTGGATTATGTGAAAGACATGGTAGAGCATGCACAGGAAACGACCGAAGTTATCACAGGGTTCGCACAGAGTGTTGAAGTTTGCAAACCCGTTTTTCCTCCAGAGCTGGAAAATAGAGATAAAGATAAAGTTCTGGCGCCGGTTGTTTAAACGTTGGATAGCGCTATCCACCTGATAAATCACTATCCAGTGGATAAGTATTTGGGAAACCATTTGCGTTATACACTGGATAGATTTTTATCCGGTGGATAGCGCTATCCAACGTTTGAACAACCAGGCCTGGAGGTCTTATTTTTCACTTAAAATCTTGTATTAAATATTATTTAACCTCACCTGTAACCAAACCGTTTAGCCGCGTAATGAAAAGTTTCAGAACTCTCTTAAGTCCGCTTTGCAGTGTGATAACTTTACTTAATCAGCGCGTCATGGGAAGAGCGTGGATCCTGCTCTTTTAAGGTTCCTGTCGATCGCTTATTTGAGTCCAGGAAAAGAAATATTGTTTTGAAAAACGTCTCGAATTTTGCTTTCAAAAATCTGCACAAACCCTTTTGTCAGGTTAGTGAATAAGAGTGTTGGCTCATCAGCATCCTCGGAGACCCAGGGGCAGTCAGTCGGGTCGGGAGAACTCACGAAAAGAACTCAGGAGAAACTGTTCGCCGATTGGGCACAATAATACAAAGCATTTTTTGTGCCCAATCAGGAGCCGGCATCCGCTTGAATTTTTTGGAAATAGTTCGGTGAGAGTCGGTACCCAGGGGCTCTTTTGCCCATACTTGAAAACTTTCGTCCCGCCTTTTCTCCCAACCCGACTGACTGCCCCTGGGTCTCCGAGGAAGATACATCAGGTGATACATACTGGTCACTAATTCCATGCATTTTTTTGTTTGATTTCATTTATGATAAGGAGAAACGTAAGGGTGGGGGTGGATTAAGATGTTCCCGAGAGTAGCGATTCCTTTACCTACCTTCACGTGTAGAATTCTCCGCACTAGTTTAAATTGCTCTCCAGTTTCACAAAACTATTTTTCGGTATGTTCCAAAAGGTTTCCTAAAACAATGAGATTGTGATGAAGTATCCGAAAAGAGAGTCAGGGAAAGCTTGGTTCTTGAAAAATTGTCGATCGTTAGACGTGAGTTGATGTCGTTTGAACGGTCTGACGTAATATATATGTTTTTTTCGCTTTTGACACTCGCCCCAAATCGAAAAGTTAGGGTTACATGTTGTGGCCTGTTTGACTATCATGTTACCTTTTTTTAACAGGTGAAATTAGATCCGTTCTTGTGGAAGCAGCTGCCGGATTGTCTGGCAGAACAGGTAGCTTATTTTTTGTGTCATAAAATAGTTTTGGTTGTCCGTTTACAAGCTTAGTAAAAAATTAATGTCACCTTTCACTAAAGGCCGATACACACGAGGGGTTTTGCTCCCGGAGCATGCTACAGGGGCTGAAGCATGCTCCTGGAGCAAAGCTCCTCCTTGTGTACCAACGATTCCATGGGTATACATCATCCTCGGGAGCAAATTTGCCACCCCGCAAAATGCTTCACGATATTTAACCAGTTAAATATTTGGGAGCAAGATCCCGGGGCAAATTGAGCGAACTTGAAAACGCTCCCTCATGTGTACTGACACTTTTTGTTGCGCGTGGATTAATACGGCAAACGTAAAACATTAACCAATCAAATTAGCTAATATTTTCATCCACAATTCCTTTAGAACAAATGACTCGTGCTCAAAATTCAACATGGCGTCGACTGAAAGTGTAGAAGTTGATGAGCTCCAATTTTGCGTATGGAGTTCTCATGTATTCACAAAATCCGTCTGAATCTTCCTCGGACAGTTGTCGAAAAATAGTATAAAAAGCCCCTTTCTCCTGTCTTCTCAGAAGCCACAGGCGAGCCCATTTTTTCCTGGCAACCTTTTTACTAACTAATGACTCATCTTCAAGCATCATCATCATCATCAAAAGAATCAACCTTTTCTGTTTTGATCTGGACCACAAGGAGGTCGCCATGCTTAGTTTTGAACTAGTTCCCAAACCCTCATCTGGTGAATATCAGCTATCCCACACCAAGTTTCTTTCGTTTGCGCCCTCGTGTGTACCATAACATGGAGCAAGCTCCCGCAGTATGAACCCTCGTGTGAACTGGTCTTGCAAAATGAGCCTGGAGCATGCTCCGGGAGAAAAACCCCTCGTGTGTATCGGCCTTAAATGTCGCATGCACAAAGTATGCAGATGCTTAAGTTTAAGGAGAAATGATAATGCACCACTATTTGTTTATACCAAGTGTGGTTTTGTTATTTTTCTAGGCCCAGTAAAAAAGATCACACCAGTTTCTGCAGGTGAACCCACCAGGATTTCTTCATCGCACAAACAACTGCAAGTAAGTTGAAAATAACAACATTCGCACAATTATTGATGCCTGATCAAACATCGTAAGGATGTTGCTAAATGCTGCTCTAAAAATTGCGTAATTTGATCTGAATGGTGTGGTAAATTAGATGCGTTTTGGCTGTGCGGTAGCAAAAAGGAAAACCCTTGGACTTTGTAGAAGAAAGAAACGTAGAACAATCGTGCTTAAAGTGAGTATTCATCAGAAAAAAGATAACAAACACACATAGAAACACGTGAAGGTACTGTGGAAGATTCGTATGGTCAGTCACACTGTGGTATGTCTGACACAGACTAAACAAACCTGCTGATGAGGTTTTATTTGAGGGGTTTTACCATAGAATCTTGTCCATTGAGTCAAAAATTAGGCCCTGTCTGTATGGAAAAAACTTGTCCCGCCGAGCTTCCCTGGATGAGCCACCTTTTTCTACATTCCTTACAAACTTTGCGAACCGTTTACTTGAAGAAAAAAGTTGGCTCGCCTAAAAGCTGACCCGCTTAGCTGGGTCACCCTTTTTCGATGGTAGGGTCACCCTCCTAATCGTGTCAACTTTTCTCCTTAACAACACTGTAGCTCGGCTTGCCGAGTCAACTCGGTCAAGGTGAAGCAATAGAGAATTCGCGAGCTTTTGGCTTGGGCAAAGTTGTCAATTGTATTTCTCTTATAAACGCTCGCCAAAGTTGACTCGGCTAAGGGAGGGGAGCCTCTTTCCCTGGACAGCTTTTTCCGATATAAATGGGGCCTAAAAATATCTATCGAATGCTTCAATAATTGACTTCAGTGGTAATTTTGTTTGCTGGCCTCTCCCTACAGCTTCAACTGGAAGAGAACTTCTTCAGAATTCAACCTGATTTCGTGAAAAGGCTGTCTGACTTCACAGTAGAAAGGCAAGATTAAAAGTATTCTTTGAATGCGATTATTGATCGATTAACACTAATTTAACTAACAAACAGACGACGATAGCACCTGCCACAACGTTCTTATTACCTTATTGTACACGACCTTTACATTAAACAGATCGATACCCAGTTATGGAGAGTAGGGCACCATTACGATTTACTGTTACTGTTCTTGCTACTGCTGGTCAGTCACTTTGGCTTAACCATCTAACAATGCGGTCGGAAAAAAATGCCTTTAAACATAAGAAAAAGAAACCGGGATTAAAATTTAACCCTGGGTTAGCGCTAATCGGCCTTCGAACACTGAAATAGGCCCTGATTTACACCTGAAGTCTTTTTATGGGAGAAATCCCTAAGATCCCCGACGGTTTCTGAAGACGGTACCCCGAGCTGGAGACCACCAAAGATACGAAAATTTGTGCATGCGATCCGAAGCATTAGGAAAACTACTCTGATGGGGGAATGAATGCCAACAACACTAAATCCTTGTCGGTTTAATGACCGAACCAACATAGACGCTCACAAACTAGTCTGTTAATTATGAGGAGGTAAATCAATCTCAAAACACAGATATTAAACCCAGTTGAAACCGGAATTTTTATTTGTCTCAATCAGATTGTGCAGCAACATAATGTCGTCCTTAAAAGGCAGCGTCGTTCCATCTCTGATCGAAGCAGGAGTCCAGAGAATTCAACAGTTCATGAATAGTGAATTATCAAGCAATGGCAACACTGATCAGGCGAAGGTTAGTTGGACATATTACATTTCACCAAAATTTCCAACCAAAGGTATTCTTTATCAGCCCTTCGGTTAAATAAGCCACTTGTTTTTGTTATGGTGGACTGCGTAATGGGGTTTGCCACACCTTTTTTATAACTAAGCTTTTAATTAGCAAGAAAAAGAAAGCCTTCGTTCAGAAAAGCAGAAACAGCAGTTCGACCGCTATCGAATTATCAGGCAGCAACAACAAATAGGCGGCAGCTGACGATTATATCATTGTGAGCATGTGCAAATGATCGCGTACGTAAATGATCATGTTCAGGGGTTCCTACATTCAAAGGGTCCTTTACCTAAGAACCGCTAGATGTTAAAACTCCTGAATAGAGAACACCTGGATGTATGAACACCCCATCGCAAGAACCCCTAAAGGTAGCAACTAAGAAACGTAACAACCCCTGAACGTAAGAACCCTGAACATAAGAAAACCCCGAAAGTAAGAACCCTTGGAAAAGAGCCCCTGGATATAAAAACCCCTGAAGGTAAGAAACCCCGCATGTAAAAACGTCTGAACGTAAGACCCTAAAACGTAAGAACCCCTGGATATAAGAAAACCTCAACGTTAGAATCCCTGGATGTAAGACCTCTGGTCGTAAGACCCGTGATCGTACGATTCCTCAACGTAAGACCCCTGGATGTAAGACTTCTGGATGCAAAACCCCTGGTCGTAAGTCCTCTGGATGTAAGAGCCTTGAGAGTCAGGTCCCTCGATGTGAGACCCCTGGATGTAAGACCCCTTGATGCAAAACCCCTGGTCGTAAATCCCCTGGATGTAAGAGCCCTGAACGTCAGATCCCTTGATGTGAGACCCCTGGCTGCAAGACCCCTTGTTGTAAGAAGCCTTGATGGAAGAGCCCTGGTCGTAAGTCCCTGGACTTAAGAACCTTGAACGTCAGATTTCTCGATGACCCCAGAACGTAAGAGCCCTGGGCCCAGTTGTTCGAAGGCCGATTAGCGCTTAATCCGGGGTTAAATTTAACCCGGATTTCTTTTTCTTGTGTTCAAAAGCATTTTCTCGGTTAATTTTTTCTGTTACTTTTAGAGCTTCTAATCATCAACGTGTAGACAAAAAGAATTAAAACTGAAATGCTTTTTAAGCTTTCAAATCTGAATTCAAATCTCGCACTAACCCTGGGTTATCTTAACCCAGCTTTGAACAACTCGGCCCTGGAGGTAAGACCTTTGAGCGTAATAACCCTGATCGTAAGATTCCTGAAAGTAAGACCTGGTTGTAAGACCCCGTGTCGTAAGACTTCTTGTTCTAAGACCCCTGGTCATACGAACCCTGATCGTAAGCCCCTTGAATGTAATATCCTGGTCATAAGACCCCTGGATGTAATACTCCTTGATGAAAGACCCCTGGACCAAAGACCCCTGGATGTAACAACGGATGTAAGAACCCCTGGATATCAGAACCCCTTAATGTAAGAACCCCTGGATTTACGAACCCCGGAGTGTAAGAATTCAGGAACATATGAACCCCTGAACGTATGAACTCAAAAACGTAAGAACTCTTGGACGTAAGAACCTCTGAACGTAAGAACGCCGGAACGTAAGAACCCCTGGATGTAATTCCCCTGAACGTAAGATCTTTTTGATGTAAAAATCCTTGAACTTAAGAACCCCTGGATGTAAGAATTCCTAAACGTAAGAACCTTAGCATGCAAGGACCCCTGAACGTAAATAAGAACATCTGATGGTAAGACCCCTTTGTAACACCCCTTGAACTTAAGAACTCCTGAACGTAAGTTGTGCAGTGTGCACACTGTTAGCCAAAATATGCACTAAACAGTATTCATGTATGAATAGCCCAAAGCACTTGAGTTTACATGCGTTATAAAGGTTTTGGAGTGGGAGGAATAACACCGTAGACAAATGCAAAGGGTGCTTATTAGGCTGATTTAGTAACAGGACGGGAACGTCATTTGACGACGGGTAAGCGCGCGGAAAGGACTAAATTCGACTTCCGGTACCCAATTTGCCGCTCTGTCATTGGTCAATCCAGTTGTTGGATTTGCGCGCGCAGTCGTCAACAGACGTTCCCCGTTCTATTGCTAAATCAGCCTATTATAAGGTCAGAACTGCCCGGTGAGCCCATGGTCAGACCTGTCCAGTCATTAAGAGAATTGCATTGTTGATCAGGACTGCCCTTGCACCTTGGACTATTCATTCGCATTGTGCATATTTTTTGTCTTATAGGAAAAGTGCCGACCTCAAGTTCTGAAGATAATTCATTCTGTAACAGATAATGGGGTGAAGAAGGCCATGGAGATAGTCGAGTTAGTACGACCTTTAGTGAAACAGCCTTTCACACTTCTATTACAGATTTGTTCAGATTACCTATTAGATCGCTTATCTAATGATGTGCTTTACTTTGACCTATGTTTAGCATAATACCTTAGGTCTGTGCGCGCTCGATCATTAATTTTAAGAAGGCTTAGAAGCGAAGGCATTATCCGATTCAACGCACCTTTCCATTGTTAGAACACCAGGCCGCTATTGTGGCCACTGAAGTGGAACAGTAGGTTATTATTCTTAATAATGACCTCTTGTTCTACTTCTATCAGTGACCTTATCTTCCATTCTCCCCCCCCACCTCCCCCCCTGCATTGCTTGGCTCTCGTTCCATTTTTCGCGCGGCCAAAACCGAAAATCCCGTTCCTCGTCGTTCTTCGGTATTTCTTTGCTCTGAAACCACACGGAAACGCTTGCTACGCAGGCTACTTAGGGCACGTTTCATTTGTTCCTTAGAACTGGCCAGCCAGACGGGTCCAGATTTAAAGAGATCCCATTATTAAACACGACTATTCATCCAGATAAGTCTATTTACAAATGTCATGACCAGCAGTGGTCGGTTTTAGGTAAGGTTCAAGAAAAAACGTCTACATCATTTTTCAAATGACCAGTGCGGCCGGCTAGTTGTGAGCTTTAGAAAGCGCCCTTAGTTTAAGCGTTAATGCAAACCCTTGATATAAAGAAAAATGTCTCCCAAACTCGCCACCTGTTTTAACATTACAGATGGGCCCTTACGGTTGCAGTATACGGTCACATTGTACGAAAAAAACACCTTGCTGTATGGCAAACGACGCAGAGGGGTAAGAAATACAAAGAGATTACCTTGTTCAAAAGGCAAACATACTTTCTTTTCAAGGTCCCACTGCTTTGTTTGCCATCCAGCAAAGTGTTTATTGTACCATGTGACCACATTTGCAAAGGGTCCATTGACATTGCCTTGACCTTCTGGTTTGTTTGGTTTGTTGGTTCCTTCACTCTGTTATTCCTAACTGTGTGTGTGTGTGTCATTGTAGGTCTTCGAAGAAGAAATGCGTGAATGCATTTGAGAGCCTTTGCCCTGAGGAAATGGACCCTAAGGTAAGACTGTAGGCGCTAAAATCCCAAGGCTGTGCTCTAAAGAAAATTGAAGGGAGCCCAGTCCTCTGAAACTGTAACTTATATCGGTTAATTTCTTCGCATGTCGGCTGCCTCAGAAAAAGTAAACTCACGCTACGCGATTGGTCCTCATTTTTAAGAATGCCTGAGAGATCAGGTGTTATCCTTTATAGAAGGAAATTATTAGCATTTGCTGCACACATTTTGTAAGGTATTTGTTATTCCGCTACATTCCACGTCTCGAGAATAGCAATAGTTTCTGTACCAGTTGATTAACTGGCTCCATATGGTTCTTTGGAGGAACTATTAGCGCGTTCAGATTAAATCATTCAATATTGTCGAACCTGCCATCAAGTTCACCCACTCTCTGCTCACTGAAGAGTGAACAGATGTTCGATATTCTGCAATATTATCCTAAGTCAACTTCATGCAAAATTGATTTAAAAAGATAAGTACGTGTAACATGTAGAATGTTATAAGTGTATATCAATAAGAGCAACTTTTTGTAATATATCAGGAGTAAAGAAACAATGTTATTTTCTTAATGCTTCTCAAATCCGACCACTTACGTTCTCTACTTCGTCCTTCCATTTCTTACAGAACGATGTGATTTGGCGCCTTGCATTACACATGAATCTCTTGTTGATGTTTTTGTTGCTTACTAAATTTGTTTTTGAAATTTGCTGTGTCTTTATGCTTTTATCTCTCCTTCATTTTGTTTTTAAAGGTAGTCATGACAGCAGCTAATATCACAAAAAGACTTGTTAAAGAGAAAACTATGGACTGGGTGAACACAACATTTCCAAGTAAGCTGATGGGGTGAATTGTTATGACTATAATGCTAGTCTTAAAAAATTGTTCGGACAATCTTCGTTTTAAACCTTATTTATTTAGCTTTTTATTTATTCAGTTGGTGAGTGGTTTACATAAGTTTTGAAGTCAGGCCTGTCAATGCCTGTGGTTTCTTAGTGCTTTTAGGGATTTCATTCCAGTTGTTTATAGCCTGATTTAAACCCGTACTAGACAAGATAAGATACTTCGTAAATATAAAAAGTCAAAATTATACATCGATCGTCCTCCAAAATATGCACAGTTTAAAACAGTCTTCTTACCTACACGTGCATCACTTAGACTTGGAGAGTCTACGGTAAGCTTTGATCATTGCCGCTGCATGGTGAGACAAAAAGTTGATTCTTTCAGTGAATCGGTTAAATTTGTTCTGATTACCTACCTACCGCAGCGCTTAAATAAATTCTTTTGACTTTTTGGCACGGCGCTTACTTTAGAGCAGCTCTTATTCAGGGGTGGTGCTTATTTATATTTTCTCATTTGCGAATAGCCTGTACCAGGCTCTCAGGTAGTAAGGAAAATAGGACGTGCGAGATAGACACCGGCTTTGGATTAAGTATCCTAGTTAGAGCTTTTAGTTTGGTCTGTTCAAAATTGTTTTGTTTTCGTTCTTTTATGCACAGATATTATGGAGGAAGAGCTGTTTGTTCAGTTTAACAAGATCGCAAATTCTATTCTGCACTCCAAATCCAAAGAGCAAGAGAACGTTGTTGAAGCTAGAAGTAGGGAAAACTCAGAAGTGGCGCCTGACAAGGAATCTGAATTAAAAGCTAAATCTTCTCCACCAGGTGTGACTTCCGCTGAAGATAAAATTCCCTTTATGAAAGTCAAAGCATTGCAGGTAAGTAAACAGATTTGATTACAGTTCCCATCGATTAAGTCACTCGTCGAATCCCTCAAAAACACGTTCCTCGGTTGAATTTTTATCCAGGCGTGCATGTTTTCAAGACCTGTTGTTGTCGGTTCCTGATTCTCAATGTTCGAGAAATTGAAATAATTGGAGACAAAAATTGAGGGTTCAAAAAATCAGGGGTAAAATTACACGTAGAATCTAGGCTTTAGAGCGTACATAATTATCGGTCCTGAGAAATTCACTACAACATCAGTTGGTCGGTTAAAAACGCTTCTGTTACATTTGGGAAAGTGTGAATTATGAAGTGCATTTAGCGTTCTTTTTAAGGGGGCGGGTTACTTCAACTAGCTCAATTGGTCAAATAGGCGAATTTTTCCGTTGAGTTGAATTTTTATTCAGCACATCAAAGTTTTAAAAGAGAAAGAAGAATTTGTGGTTGGGTATTTACGTTCTCTGTATGACGTCACATTGGAAAGTTTCAGGTTTTAGGTTACTTTTACCAGATAGCTTTGCGTGGCGCCATGAAAGGCTATTTGGTATGGTATGAACAGCAAGGGCTCAGGGCGGCACAAGTCGTTCACACACATCAAACATCGTGCCGGCTAAGTTGGCCGAGAGGGTTTGGTGCACTAAATTCCAGTCCTCACTCCTGGATATTTACTTCCGTCTCAGTGGGTTCCAGCCCTCGATCCTACTTATTTACTTCTGCGACGGGCCGAATAGGTGTTCACACTGCACCAAAATATGGCAAAAAACCTATTCGAGATCGGCGCGGCGCCGCTTCGCCCCGTCACAGAAGTCTCACCGCCACAACAGTTTTTATGTGTGAACAGAATCCCTATCCGGTATGATTTTCGTGGCGGCGCAAAAGCTAGCCGGTACACGTTGTGGACATACGCTAAGACGTGCAGTGACGGCCAATAAATGTACACAAAAGGCGTGATGCACGTGCAGAATTGTTGTTTTGGTTATTAAACCCTTTGAGGCTCCCGTTGCCGTCGCCGTCGTGGTTGCTGAACCCTTTAAGTCCCATTAGTGACCAACATCAATTTTCTCCTAACGATATCCATACACTGTCAAGAGGTATGGTTATGAGAATTACTAAAATGATCACCAAAGTGAAAATGCCTTGATCTTTCATCAAATTCTCTCAACCTATTCTTTAAGAAAATCTATCAGTTTGGAGAATTTGTATGTGAATATTGGGGCTTAAGTCCTTATCATGAAAACAAATACTCGAAGTTTTTTGACCAATTTAAATTCTCAGGTTGCGTTATCAGAACAGAGCAAACTTCTCTCCACGCAGTCGTCAAAAGGTATGTGAAACGTTTTCAGCCCATTTTAGATCCTTCTAGTGACCAGGAACTAATCTCCTCCTTACAAATCAAACGCAAGATAATGGCATTAAGAATTAAAAATACTTGTGATTGTCCAAAACAATTGTTAAAGATATAAAGTTCTCTACTCGCTTTTGAATACTTTGCAATAAATAAATTGTGCCAATTCTTTTCCAGAAATAACTCATGGATTGATTGAGGCAATCAGTGCAGTCGAAAGCATCGTAAAGGATAAGGTTTGAAGGTTACTCTGTAGCACTGGCGCATGTTAAATAATTTATTTTTCGTCAAATACTTTTGTTAGACCGTGAACATGATTTGTGTTTATAACCGTTCTATAGGCGAGATCACAAATGAAGGAGATGGCGCTTATTGGTCAAATAACTGTGGAACTCGCATTTATCTTGGGTGAGTGTCTTGTTCAAGGCAAATGTAATATAAAATAAACTAATAATAATAATAAAATTAAAGTTTTTATTCATATACATATCAGATGTTACATTAAAATGTTAAAAAGCAAGCGCAAACAAGACGCCAAAGGCGTTCACTGGGCTCCTTACACTATACAGAAATGTTGTATTGTATGACAAGTTTATCTGAAAAGACAGTCAACCGCTTATAAAAGTCAAAATAAAAAAACACCACTTAACTATCTCTATCCATTGGCCTCATTCTCCTTTAGTGAGCTGTCCTTGGCGGTCTTGGGTGGGTAATCTGTAGACAGTGATCATTATAATTATAGGGATAATAACCACTTGATTCTCCTTCAGGCAGCCCTAATGGCGTCCTGTCAACAGTGTATTCACATACTTGATTACCATTGCATTTTTGTTTAGTATGTAGAACAGCACATGGGGTCAAGCTGACGACTACGAACTGTACCAAAGACAGGTATGAAATTATTGACAAGTTGGCGAAATTGTGGACGCTGTTGAAAGGTAACTTAATAAGAGTAATGTTTTTCCAAGTGTATTATAGGAATATTTAGGACTCCGTCAATTGCAATGGTGGTCCCGTGTAGTGGGGGACGAAAAGTAGTGTCCTCTATCGTGCTAATTGCACTGAGACTTAAATAAAGCCAGAGAAGTTTTATAGATTGATAGCGGAGCACCATTGGTAAGAAAATTTGGTTATCCATTCATCCGAGAATTTTTGATAGTGACGTGACCGTACGCACATCCGCCCGCCGGTCCATCCGCACCACAGGGTAACCAATGTAAAATGACCTTTATTACTTAGCCTGCGCAGTGGTAGATAGTGAAAGTTGATTTGTTTCACCATCGCTACACTGCCTACACAAAATACGTACAAAAGAGAAATTTTTGCACAATGACGCGCGCATTTGGAACTGCTCTGTTGGTATTACTAATATCCAATTCGTATCAAGCTTTCTTAAAACCTTGGAATGGTATTAAATGAAGGAAAAAGAAATTAATTTGTTTTATTACTTTACTCTTCTTGAAATCCTTAATTTTCGCCGGCAAAAATCAGTAGGAAGTGTGTATACACGCGTCTTGCAGCTTCCCGCCACTAGAGCCATCAAGAGGCCCTATACCTAAAATTCCTGTTTGAACACAGTCTCAGTCAAAATTCTTGGGACAGTTTGCTGTCTTCTTGCCCTCCCAATGTTGGTGCGCAAGATTTGGCGAGTTAACTGCAATGAACAACATTGTCAGGACGAGTAGACGGGCCAGAAGTAAAAAAAAAAAACAGTGTTGGGTGGAAGTGTCCCAACTATTTTTGACTGAGACTGTAGGTATGATGCTAGTGTGGGTCCTCTTTTTGGCATGCTTGGATGGGATAGGGTTTCGATTAGCCGAACAAAACAAAAGGCAGTTGTCGTGTTCAAAACGCTTAACCAGCAAATGCCCCCTACATCCAAGATATGTTCTTTGTTAGTGTTCGTGACTTTTACTACAATATCCGTCGCTCCGAGAACATCTTACATGCACCCAAACCAAGGACTGACTATTTAAGCGAAGTTTTGGGTATTCAGAGGCTGTCCTTTGAAATTGACTGCCATCCGAACTACGTAAGCTGTTAACCCTTACAAGGTTTAAAAAGGGGAATTAACTACTTGTATTCATCAACGGGCACACACACGGCAACACGTAAAACAGTATTTTAGATTTTAATTATCGTTTTATACTGATGTTTTAACCGTGTCTTAATAAAGTATGTCTATGTATACTTCTATGTCCGGCTATGTAATGTTAGTGGTTCATTTGCGTTACAGATAAACATTTACCAGTACCTTTCGACAGACTGCTTTCCATGCCTCATGTTAACTTGGTCATGTCGATGGAGAAAAAACAGGTGAGATAGGGGTACCGCCCTGGGGGAAAAGGGTTGAAAACGTTGGACGTGAAATTCGAAGACCAATGATTCTTGTTGCTTACTTAAACCTCTATTGAAATGCATTTCCCATCTGTCTTTACACAGCAATAAAGATCGTGATTATTAAACAAATTCTCCTCGCGAGATTAACAGGAAATGTATGGAGCAGATCGTTGAGAAAATGCATTGTGAATGTTACTTGTTGAAGGGGTTTTTTATCTCCCCGGATATTGGTCGCTTTCGTGGTGCTATGTTACGAATGGCCGGCTTAAAATTTGCATAAATAATTTGGTAACATCTTTGATCATACATGATTCTTGATAAATGTTTATGGAAATCCCTAGCCAAGCTTCGTTTGAAGATTTGTCCAAGATATCCTTGAAGAACAACATAGTCCAGATTATTTTGTTGAAGTTGCGATCCGTTTTCACCTTTTGCGTCTGCAAGCGCAGACAATTATTTTGAGTTTCATTGCATTACTACAATAATTCCTGAATACTGACTATTATTTTAGGGTTTCTTTTGACGCCGAACTGTTTACGGCTCTGCAAATAGACGTTTAGTTGGAAACTTGACTTGAAACTTTATCTCTTTCATTTCAAGAAGAAGCTAGTCAACGTTGGACAAAAATTCAAAATTTCATTTTTGGAAATATAAAATGTTAAAAAACAGATAGACTTAATACCATGTGAAAGTACTTCCAAAGAGGTTTGATTTGAATGGTCACACTATAGGATTTCGTGCACCAAGCCAAAGTTAGAACCACCTCACAAGGGTAAACTGTGCTGTGTGGCAGTGAAAGGGTTAAGCTGCTTTGCACCGGCTTTGTAGATATTGGAGTTTTTAATAGTTGCAATTGTGTCATTGTCCTTTTCAGGTTGTATGGGAATCATTTCAAATGTTATTTCTCATTCTTATACGACATCGACTGGTTTACGTGTATGAGGTTGAACAGTGGTACATTGGAGCTCTGGGAAGCGTTTGCGATGAGGTGAGTCCCGACTTAAAATTGCAGTGAACGGAATTTGGAATGTATCCTAAACATAGTTATAATTTAAACTTGGTTCAAAAAACACGATTTTCGGTCTCAACATTCGTGGAAAAATTTTGTGAAGTGACTGTGTGAGATATATTCGCATGTCAGAGCATTTCTTTTTTTTCCTTGAACTACTGAAGCTGTCTGACCTGCTTTCTCAAGGAGAAGACGATCGGGTGCCTTAGGGCGCACGATTTCCTTGGTCTCCCCGAGTTCAAATCCTGCCATGACAGCAGGAGAGGCAGGGTTGTTAGCGGTAGTTGGAATGTCAACTACCTTATCATTATTATGGATAGCCACATGGTTTGCCTCCAGCCGGTTGGGGTTCTTACTCGTTGTGTTAAATTTGCGTTATTTGTTAGTATTCAAATTTGTGAGCCGCAATGTAAACCACTAGATCACCAGTAATTGCGTCAAGCCTATGACGACGGAATCCACCAGGAAATTGAGTAATTTTAATTTCCAGTGGACAAAAACCTTGTACCAGAATAATTTAAAGAACATTGCAATCTTTTTTACATTTTTCAAAGGCTACAGATGTAGTTAGTTATCTGTAGCAACACCAAAGAAAATTTCTTGTGAGTGCCCGAGAAAATGAATGTCAAATTTCACAAAATTACATCTTACACATGAAATTTTCAGAATTTTACCTGTGTTTTCACAATTCTTGTGAAATTTGACATTCATTTTCTCGGGCTCCCGTAAGAAATTTTCTTGGTGTTACTACAGATGACGAATTACATCTTTAGTCCTTAAAAAATGTAAAAAAGAATGCAATATGCTCTAAATTATTCTGGTACAAGGTTTTTGTCCACTCAAAATTAAAATTTTCAAAATGTTCTGCAACTTTTTGATGCCGCATATAACGTAATAAGAGGAAAGCGACACGTCTAGTTTACTAATGATATGCAACAAAAATTACAAGAACTTTTGCGAGCTTTAACGCTTCGCCTGTTGAAAAGTCGATTTCGAAATAATCCTTAACTGAATCAGGTAGTTCTCGCTAGTTTAAAAGCTCTATTGAGATGTAAGCTGCATGTCAGTCGAGTTTACTAATGATATACAAAAACAGGAACTTTTGCCAGTTTGTAAACTCTTTCATCCCCAGTCCGGAAGTCTTTGTATCATTGTTATGTGCTTAGAAGAAGTTGTTTGTCTGAAACTAGTCGTAACTAAATAAAGTGAATGAATAAATAAATCCAAAGGAATTCTCAAAAGGTGCGGACAACTTAAGAATTTAAAATTCTTTTTTTTTTCTTTGTGATTCGCCACTGTTTCAAAGGTCAGTGACGGTATCATCAAGATTGTTTGTAATTTTGTGGTCTATACATAATAATGCTATACACCGTAATTTTTAGGGAGTTATTATAACTCCAAAAATGGTGTAAAAATTTTAGGTACAGGATAACCCCTTTTTTGGGGTTATTTTAACTCCTAATTTAACTCCGAATTTGGGGTCATTTTTACTCCTGAAAAAGAGTTCTTTTTACTCCCAGTCTGGAGTTAAAATTACTCCGAAATGGGGTTACTTGTACTCCTTACATGGGTTGTTTTTACTCTTTTTGGAGTTAATTTAACTCTGAAAGTGGAGTAAAAATTTTAGGTACAGGATAACTCCTTTTTTGGGGTTATTTTAACTCCTCAATATCTGGGGTCACTTTTACTCCTGAAAAAAGAGTTCTTTAAACTCCTTTTTGGAGTTAAAATAACTCCACTGTAAGGAGTTAAATTAGCCCCACTAGAGGAGTTATTATAACCCCCTGAAAATTACAGTGTATTTAAGACTAAGTTAATTAGTACTTGCCATGGCCTCCAGTTACTAGGTAAGCCCAAAATAAACATAGAAAACCAATGCCAGCTTTACGCCAGCTTCAGCTAATGTATGCTTTGAAACAACCCAAATTTATCAATGTCGATCTGAAATGCTTAACGGTTTCATATGGTCTCTTCTGTACATTAATTATAATTGCGCCGGTATGCAAGGACGTCCTTTCGCCTTTTCGAGGAAGTCCTAAAAAACAATTGAAAGTAAATCGATTTCCCAGAATTGCTTCAAGAAATCTTGTCCTTGGAAACTGAAGATAAGTCAGGCAAATCACATTCGTTTATCGGATTATCCTTACTGATTAAGCACACCTTGGTGCTGCTAAAGTAAAAACACTTATGGAATTAAATTGCAGCGTAATACTGCGGCTATGATTTGGAATGCACTTCCTGACGAAATTCGCGCCGTTAACCGAGAAAATGGAAACATTTAGGAGCTCGTCTGGGAACTACGGGTGCGTTCGATTGATCGTACTCAGGAATAAGAATGTCAAGAAAGTTTGTTACAAATCTGTTCTGTCGTGATTTTTAGACTCCTATATAGCCACGGGCATTTTGTTATTTAAAGCAGATTTCTTCTTATTGTTTGTTGATGAATACCAAAACAGCGTGGTTCTAGAGTTAATTCGTAGTGATGCTTATTCAAGTCTGAAATGGGGTCAATCGAACGCATCCTTAATTTCAAAGGCAGACTTTTCAAATTTTAATTCTGTAAATACCTTTTTTTTTCGCTTTCTCGCGTCCTGTCAAACCTTGACTTGAATGCTCGTAGTCTATGTTTACTTTGACACTACTCCCAATAAAGTAAGGGCTTGTTCGATTGACTGTATTCCGGAATAAAACATAAATATCATAAACTCTAGAATTCACTTGTTCTGGCATTCATTGCATTGCCATATCTAGAAATCTGCTTGAATAAGTTATTCCGATGTACATAGCGTTTAAGTGATCCAAAAATCGAAGTACGAAAGATTTGTAACAGAACTTTTGCGTATTCTGGCAACGTTCATAGCGCATGATACCTCAGCCTTTTCATAAATGGTAGTTCCCCCTCCCCTTTCAAGTTGCAGGCGGTGCGAGTGAGACTGGGGGCGAACAAGGTGGAGTTGGTCCGGGACTGGGTTGAGAAAAAGAAGGCGGAAAGAACTGAGATGAAATCGTATCCATAATAGTGGTTCAGTAGGTTAAAATATGAAGCAGTTTAACATTTTCATGCCACGAATTGAAACTCAATGGGTCGATTATTTAAACGAAGTTTAACTTGGGCCGTGGTCTAAGAAATCTTTGGACCTCCAGATCTTCTTCTTAAGGGGTTGATTTAAGAAAGTGAGTGCTTTTCCAGACTACACTACAGGTTTTATTCAAATTGTTCATGAAAAATCGTGTTTAGATAAAAGCGTTGGGCAAAGTGACAATGGCTTAGAACGCGGTTTTGTTAAACACAAGCTAAACTCTGTTTAAGTAATGGGCCCAATATGTCCACCATCTTTCTTTCAGGAAAATGCTGTCGAAGTCGGCAAAGCGTGTTGTTCCCTGGTGTCTACTTATCAAGAAATGAAAAACAAATTTGGTAAGATAAAAAAATTAACTGCAAAAACCGTGGACGAAGTTCCTGCTGGTTGTCAACGTTGGATCTCTAGAAAAGAGATCTAATCAGCTTCAGACTTGAAGAAGGCTGGTATGGCCAGCCGAAATATTGTTTTAAAAAAGCAATACACGTTTTAATATCAGCTTTGCAGTAGTCTTTATACTTCTCGTTTTTGTTTTGGTAAGAGAAGTCGACATTGTTTTAGCGGTCGCGGCGATAACATCCTGGAAAAATAGTCTGTACATGCGTAGTGCTATTATGTATAATGAAGATATAAACAGTATGCTAAGGCCACCTTATACCTACAGTAGATGTTTTATGTCGAAACCATGTAGCGCGTTTCGATCAAACTTCCGCCGGGACTAAATAAATGACCAATAGAAAGCACTTTTGAGTGGTAACTACCACCTTAAATGGGCTCAGTACGGCCGGTTTTGTAACCTTCACCAGACGGCAAGGGTATTTTGCAGAACGCAGAACGTAGAGTGGCATTGTTCTCAATATGGAATGGAGCGAGACAACAACTTAGCATTGTTGTCTAACCTTCTGAGAACAATACCCCTGTCCTTCACTAGAGGAATTAAAATGGGAACAGCCGCTGATTCGTGAAACGGTCGACAAAGATTAGACAAGGGAATCTTGAAAGCACCGCAGCAATACTACCCTATTTTTTGCTGTTCTGGGTTTTTACAAAATAGAAATTTTCCTTGAATTTGTTATTTTCGCAGTAATTGTGAATAACCGTGCATTCCTTCCATTGGCCAAACGTGAGAAAGATACTAAATTTCGTTTTGTAAAATACAAGAAATCAAAAGGTAGTGTTGGAAAGAACTGCTGAAGAGGTTTCATTTGAATGGTTGCTCCATGGGTTTTTATACAAAGACTTAAAAGTTAGAATAGGCTTTTTAAAAAATACCATAATACTTTTTGTTGTCACTTTTTGTTGCAAACGTTTGCACAAGTATTGTTTTCAATTTTGTCCCAAGAGAAATTGAACACAATGCTTATGCAAAATTTTAGAGGGACAACAAAGAGTATTATGGTATTTTTGCAAAAGGCCTATTATGTACAAAATAAATCTTACTTTTTAAAAGAACTGCTGAATAGGTATTATTTGCATGGTCACAGCATAAGACTCAAACTTTAGAGCTACATGCTAAATAATTAGTACCATGTAAACTTTCTACTGAAGAGGCGTTACTTAAACGGTCCCATCATGGGATATTAGTCTATCAGTCCCAGACGCAAAAGTTAGAATTGTATACTGCACTGTAAATAGTGCAAGAAAGAAATGTTGAACTAATTTGTTAATTTAACTGATTTTTGATATATTTTTTCTAGATTCCAGTGATAATGGACTCAGCAAAGCTACGCATCCAGCTGATTTCGCTGTTCTCATTTCTGTACTGAAACAGAGATTTCCTCACAACATTTCTCTACTTACCGAATTAACAGATTACATCAATAACAGTGCTGGACACATGGTAATATCTACTGATTCTGCTTATAAAATACCCAATGAAGCATAAGCATCTCGCTTTGCTTGAAATTGTCTCTACAAAAACGGACACCCCTGGATAATCTATCTAATAATCTTTCTATCCTCCTGGGAGGTTTATTTGCTTATGCTCCCGTCCCACCTCCTCCCTGCCCTCTAGAATCGCGTCATTGTCCTCACCATCAATATGATACAGATACAAAATTATAGTGTAATTCACTTAACTGTATGGTTTGCTGTCTCGGTCTTGACTTATGAGGATGAATGCTAATCGGCTGTTAGAGTATTCTACATGAATTAACGAAAAAAAAACAAACATTAAAATCAAAATTATATCATTGTAAACGTATTAAAATTTATTTAAAAACGCCAAAAAGATTTCAAAGAATTTCTCATCAAGAGATACTTACATACAGTTGTCTGCCTTATTCCGCTTTTAACAAATATCGCCAAAGCTATATACTGTAATATTCAGAGATTTACAAGAGAAAACGATGTTCATACTAAATACTCTGTTGTCCGGCTTATATAAGCATCCGCTCAGAGACACGCGGACAGTGTACTTGATCTAATAGTGGTTCAAGTTGTTAATTATATATATAAAATAGGCTGAATACTAAGTTTTTAGTGTTTGGAGACATGATGAAAAGGTTGATTTACCTTAATAAACCTTTGAATATAATTGTAGTTATTGTAACGGGATACACAAAAAAAGTCGAGACATCACTGGACGAAGCCCCCTGCACTCCCCCCCTTCCCTAAGAAACGCTTTGCACTTGACGTGGAAAAAACAGGAAGAACGCTCGAAGTCCTACGTCACATTAAATAGTGCTTTATGCGTAAAGCTTTGGTTTTACATTTAACCAATAGAAAACGTTTTCCGTGTTTGTATAGCCTGATATAAACACGAGAGGGGTTGGGAGAATTCGAGACAGTCATGCAAACCCGAGAGGAAGTCGAGTCGACTAAGGAATAGGTAAATGTAGTGAACTTGTCGAGTTTTGAACTCGAAAACTTTTTCAAATTCGTGCTTGCGTGATTAGCGCGCGAAAAGCAAAACATCTTGACGCCACAACCATGTTTACATACTCTCATGCAAACACTCCTCCCGGCCAATCAGAGCGCGCGGACTATCTTAGTTATTTTATAAAAGCAAGTAAAGATCTGCGACAAAATCTCACGGCATTACTGTGTCGTCTTCATGAAATTTCTGACACTCTTTTTTTTTATCTTTTTAATTTGACACTGTCGTTATGACGACAAATCCTTCGATTTCATAGCTAAAAATTAATTAAAAGTATGGATTGCCTGAATTGCAGATCTAATTTAAGATCAGCTATGCACGTAATTGCACTGCGTGGCTGGTCGCATGCCCTGGTTCTTACCAATGTTGTCATAATCTCGAAATAACTGTGATTATGTGTAATGATGAAATATATGAAAAAGGCTCAATAGTGCTTCTTTTAGTGTTTGGTGACATGATGAAACGGTAAGTTAACTTAATAAACCTATAAGTATAATTGTGGTCATTATAATCCGGATACACAAACTCCCAAAGTTAAAAAATTGTCGAGACGTTACTAGACGCATCCCCCACCCCCCCCCCCCCCCCCCTCACTACAAACGCTTTGCACGTGACGTTTTAAGTCCTACGTCACACAAAAAAGTGCTTTAAAACGTTGAGCAAAAGGTTTGGTTTTACATAAGAAAGTAAATATCTGCGACAAAATCTCACAACGTTTTGTTGTCCTCTTGACAAAATTTCCGACATGTTTTTTTAATCATTTTAAATTTAATAGTGTCGTTAAGACGACAAGTCTTTCGATTTCATAGCTTAAAATTGATCATAAATATAGACTTCTCTAAGTGGTTCAACAGTGACTGGGCATTTGATCGTTTACGACCGGTCAGTGGATTCCGGGAAACCATTCCACTACAGTTTCTAATTTAAAATTGATGTAAACCCTTAAACACTCTTTGTGTTGGTTCTTGTTTCACTCAATGATCCACACAGTCTACTAAGCACAATCCCTTTGTTTATTAAATTAAATATGTCCGCTACAAAGAGTGTGAGCTAGCTAAGTAGGCGAACCTTAGCAACAAACAAACGCTCGTTTTTAGTGACTTTTTTTGCGCCAATGACGATTTTGAATTAAAAGAATTTCTAAAACAGAGTAATTTCGCACTTTTTAAAAATTAAACCTTTTTTATTCCCTTAATTCTCGAGGTTATGGTGCAGTTGCGACGCGACATTCAACTGATTTTTAAATCAAATACGCGCCAAAGTAGGTATGAACGCTCCACATGTAAATTTTGCAGTCCTTTCTATCCGAAGTAATCGTGATGACGTCACCAGCTTTCAGGTTGAAAATCCCGCCTGCATGCGCGGTACCATGGTCACCTTGTCCTGGGACAGGGATCTGAATCATGGTTATCGCACTGCTGTTCACCTTCACAAGAATCCTTCCAGTGCTGTGATGGTAGACCTGCAGGTAGACATAGTACCGTCCAGTGGTAGGCACAGTCAGTTGTCCATCATCGTACTTCATACCGCCTGCAAGATGGCTGTACGGGGCACTGACAGACCAGTCCTTTATCACTAGAGGATAAAGTAAGAGTGATGTTAATTACGGCTGATTTCCACTGAAACACACTGCTCTGTTCAATTTTTTTTTTTTTTGGGGGGGGGGGGATTACATTTTTATGTGGGGTCCTTATTCTTCTATTCAGAAGGATAATTTTCTCCATTCTTTAAAGAGCATTAAATCATTACATTGCAAGAAAAAAGAATTAAATGAATTTGCTTTTAAACTTTCATTCTGAATTGAGACTTCGCATTATCCCCGGTTTATCTCAACCCGGCCCACCTTCCTCTTCCCGACTTATCTAGGAAGTTCGAAAGGCCTCTGTTCGCAGGGTAAAATAGGATAAGATTGCTCTTTTTTAATGCGATGATATAAATTAAACGACGCAGTAAAAGAACATCACCACATAGACACAGAAACATTAACTGCAATTTAAGGACTACTGAATAAAGCTAATTCCCCTTTTTTTCTCTCAAAGCATCCCTTCCCGACTTATCCGGGAAGATTGGAAGATCGAAGGGCCTCTGCTCGCAGGGTAAAAACTATCTGCTCGCAGGGTAAAAACTATTTAAAGCGCATTGTAATTCGGGCCGATGTTGCTTTTGAACCTTGGCAGACTCGATATGATGGTAAATTGAGCATTAAGGTGGCTGGGAGGACTTATGGAAAGCATGAAATAATATACTTTGGTTAGCTTGATAGGTCACTTCTTTTCTGCTTGCAGCTTCGATGTGAGCAGACGGCTTGTTTGGATTCTGTAATTACAGTATGAAACAAAACAATGTTAGTGGCTCGCATTACAGAGCGATGAGTCTATCCTGTCGTCGAGGGTCGAGGGTTCAATGTTAAGGGTCAGGGTAACAATTTTTTTTCCACTTTTGTCCCTTCCTAATGTAAAAATGTAAAAGAAATGTAAAATAAATTCATATATTTAATGAAATGAATAGAAAAATCAATTAAGGGGCCGATCATTATTTATAGGGGGGAATACACAATGGGCAAATAATAAACAGGACTTCTTCGTTGGAATTTGTGAATATATTTACTTCAGACAGAGGCAAAGCCTTCAAAAAGTGCGTCTTCACTTCCTTTATTCAGCCGTCATAGGAACTCAAAACTGGACTATTACAAGTCCAATTCTCCAACCGCTCGGCCACGCTGTCTCCTTATTATGTGATTACTCTATTTCTATTGTTGAATTTATATTCTCACCTGCAAGTAACATCTTGGGTGTGACTGTTTACAGTATTCACACTCGGTCATCCTCCGCTGACATATGTTTGTCACATGTTGTTCGAGATCTTTTCTTTTGATGATCATATTGCAATTTTCGTAGATACAAGAGACAACTTTGGAAGGGCACGTTTGTAGGTGCACCTGTTAAAAAGAATTATAATTTGAGAGAGAATGATTAAGTGATCTTTTTCACCATGGTCAATTGTCGAATTAGGAGCGGAATGTCATAGATCCGATGTCTGTCTGTACGATGTAATTGGCTGAAATTCAGAATTTTTATGAATTGTCTGTGTTACTTAAATTGATCAATTCTGCTTTCTCATATTTTCAATACGCTTAAAATAAGCAATATGAATGTATCTGTAGGGGGTTTTCTTCATTGCTTTTGGTTTGCTACTGTCATATTTCCTCTGCCTGGGTGAAACCGTAAAAAAACACTAAATTTACTGATTTGCAAGAGCGCCGGCGACTAAAAGGTTTCCCCAGTCTTTTTTATCCCTTGCAAGGTTGGCGTTTTAGGGACTGTCCCCACTAGGTTCGCTGCAACCAGCGCCTGGGCAGCGGCACAAAATGGTGGTGTGTTCACAATTTGAGTACCCTATATGCAACTGTGTTCTTAATTACTCAACTTTCGCCCCTTTAGACGCCATTTTGAAACATGAGCTTAACAGCGATGACAAAGCAGTGGACTGCCCCGGAACTAACCAAAACGGTGTGCACACAGGGCCCCCACTTTTGTATTAGGGCACCAGCACCGTGAGCGAATTCTTGCTTGGGTACTTGAAAAAGGGGTGTGTTCACGTTAGTACCCAGCGAGTACAGTAATCGGGCACCAAGTGGGAACGCTGCCTTAGACTGAAGAAAGACGACGATGGTTATTGCTCATTCGTAGCTGAAGGTATTGAAGGTTATAATTATTCTGTCTTCTGCGTAGTAATGCTTCAGAAATATAACGATACAGGCGCAGACAGATGGACTTCATCCAATTCTTATTTTTTGTTGCAGCATTCCATAACTGCCGGCTAAGTATCTGACCTTTACACTTGTCACCTTTCGTAACATATCTCCAAATATAATGCGTGCTGCACTGCCAGTCATCGGTACGTGTCGCAAATATAGATGTTTACCAGGCCGTAAACTACGAAAGTTAGAGAGCTATGGGTGTATGCCGGAAAGGAAATGAGTTTCATTCGACTAGGGAATGATACTTTTGATAGCTTGAGGTGCGTGTTCCACGCCAGCTGACTCGACTACATTGGCTTTGAATATGATTTATAACAGTTTTAGTTTTTACCTCTTTGTCCCTTATCTCACCAGTCCACGAACAACCCTCACTTGGGCATTTGATCACCAGAGACAATATTTTCCTTCCTGTTGCATTGTCAGGAAATACATCCTAAAGTAGGACGCAAAACAAAATTGAGGAATGAGATTCGAATGTATAGCATTGCTTTGAAGTGCTGAAATGCTTCTAAATTAATTTCAAGGAAATACGGGTGGGGTTACGGGTGGTACTGGAACAAGATTTTTACTCTATTTCACTGGAATTTTAATGTGGACACAACGTGTTTGGGAAGGGGCGACCTTTTCCTCTAGCCTGTTTGACTGAATGGTGCTCATTCGGCGGTATCTTTTCCCCTTGAAAAAGTGTCGAAGTTGTCTGTGACCTTTAAAACTGATCATGTCACAAGCTCGAACAAGCGGTACAAGTCTTACAAGGGACGTTTATCCACACTGGCGGTTTAGACTTTGATGGGTTAAAATCTTACACCACTTTGGCTTTCAAAGCCGTTTTTTTTACGGAAAACTCTTTTAGATTTATTTTGGGTGTAAATTGAACTGGAAACATTCACTTTACTTGCTAGCTTTAACCCTATTCACACCGGGCAAAATAGATCTACAGTAGCAAAATTCCAAGAGAAATGAACATTGTTGTAGGATGAACTTAACATCTGTTAATTGCTCAATACAAAATTAAAGTTTTTCTCAACTTAGCACTTGAAAAGCTTGGATTAAATTAATTCCATAAACTAATGCGGAATAAACTTTTCAATCAGGAAATCTAGAACTAAAACGCTTTTTCACGTTAAAAAATTGCATATTTTTCTAAACATGGCTGTTAAAACTCGGCTGCCACGGTAACGTCAAGGTTGACGTACATGTCACGAAGACCTTAAAATATTCTAGAAAGTTTTAGGAAAAGTTGCTAAGTTTTGCGGTCATAGCTTGAACTGCTTTGATGGTGTACATCTTTAAAGTCCGAGGGCCTTGAAATCACCCCGCCGTGGTCTGAAAAGGGTTGAAATAATCGACAAAAGGACGAATAGATAAATGAAACTGAATGATTTACCTTGCCTTGGTCCAAGCCTTTTCTATCTACAGGGCAAGTGTTTGGCTGGTTCTTAACTTGTTGACTGTTTGTTGCAGTGAAAGAAGCAATTATAATAAAAAAAGTATTTATAATTAATAAATGAGTAAATAAATATGCAAATTACGTATAAATATACTAATTGCGGTCATTAAAGCCCTTATGCGAAACCTGATATTATGAAAGCCTTGGATTGTGTAAAAATGTGCTAAAATGTCTTTAAACAATTCTTCTGATTACAAACATGCACAGTGTGGTTTAAATTTTCGTTCAGACGGCATTAACTTTCTCAAAATGAGCTACTTGTACATGAGCTTTTTAGATGATGTAACGTCTTTGTTGCTCTTGCCTCGGCTACGTCTCATGCTCTCCAAGAAGGTGGCGTTGCTCCTGGCGACAAATGTTTCTTGAGGTAGCGACCTGCAGTTTGCTTACGCCCCAGGCCATTATCTATCGTTATGAGCACGTTTGAGCAGTAAGTGCTCAAAAAGGAAGTAAGTCATCATTTCTTATTTTTATTATTGGCTGGTACTTTTAAGTTGTTTGTGAAGATATTTCACCAAAACGATTCATTAAGTGTTCCAGTTTGCATTACTGCTCACATGTTTAAAACTAATCACATCAAAAAAGGAATTTTTAAAAAGTATATTTAAAGTAATCGTAAATTACGCGTAAGATTCTAGAAACATGTGTCTACTTAGGCGAAGATATGGAGACAAATCAAGCCGATCAGACACTGGTGTTTTTTTAGCTAAGAAATTGAAAGTTTCAAGCTTGATTAAACAAGAGGAGGTCAGGGACACCGGCTGGAAATATATCTCACAAAATGAACAGCTCGGTACGACGAAAAACATGAGACATGACTGTGGAAGCCAGTGGAGCCTGTTAGAAAGCGAAAAGCAGCAAAAAAAGGAAGATGAAGAGGACCAAAAAAGAAAAAGATAGACAGAAAATCGCCAAACACCACAAAAAATAGAGTGTTTTCACACACGTGGCCAGCATCTATGCAAATTTATTGTAACAAAAGAAATGGTTTGCATAAGAAAAGAGTTTAACTCCTAAAGGATTGGTTTGGTACAACAACATGGCCACCGTTTCATTGTTTTGGGACATCAATATGGCCAAACACTACAATATGGCCACATCAATATTTCCAAACACCACAAAAAAATAGAGCGTTTTCACTCACGCGGCCAGCATCTGTGCAAATTTATTGGAACAAAAGGAATGGTTTGCATAAGAAAGAGTTCAACTCCCAAAGGATTAATTTGGAACATCAACATGGCCACCGTTTCAGTGTTTTGGGACATCAAGATGGCCGCAGTGACGTCATGTGAAAACACTCTATATTGTTTGAAACCTCTAACGATAGAAAAAGAAAAAAACTTCCTCTTTTTTGAGAATTTTCTTTGCACTTTAACAAGGGAGAATACCGAGTTATTTATTTATTTATTTATTATTTATTTTTTTGATGTTGGTTGAAAGCCGAAAACCAAATGCTAAGAAAAAGGAAAACCGCAAACCGCAAGAGATGAAACCGAAAAACGGCATATTTTCGATGCAAAAATGGCCACAAAACCGAAATTTGGAGATTCGCAGTGCCTACCTTTTGACTCGCTAGCACTTCATTTGAATTTTTACTGAAACACTTACGTTTAAATTTCTACTTTGGACCAAACTGAAAAGGCTGTAATGTTCATCTGTATTCCTTCCGTTCATGTACAAAATACAGATCGATCCTCAGATTTAATAAGTCTAATATTGACAACAGCCATACGAACAGGGTTGGTCTGCCTGTGCTAAAGAGCAAGAACGTATCGGTATAGATTTTTCAGCTTAATTTTTCCTCCATTAAAAAAACAAGGTTGAAAGCCGAGGTGACTGTCGTCTGCCTCAGTAACTGACGTTTAACTTTTCGTTACTCAAAACTATCAAGGTTTTTACTGAGGCACGGCGCCGGAGTTCTTACTCCACTCTAATGTGGCAAATTTTCGAATGAAAGTTATTATTTAATACTATTGGGCTGAAAATACTTTACATTCTATTTCAATAGTATTGAGTCAATAAAAGGGGCTTAAAAAACCTGGATCGGGTTGATCCGATCCGTTTTCTTGAAGCCGGTCAGTAAGACGTACCTTCTCAAAAGTTCCTCGAGGCATGCATTACAGAATCTGTGACCGCACCTTGTTTGAACAGGTTCCCTCAACGTCAATTTACAGATGAAACAAATTAAATCTTGCTCAACTTCATTCACAAACTCCTCGTCATAACCTGAAGATGACAGCATGTTGCGTGGTGCTTCCGCCATATTGCAAGTTATGCTCGATTAGACTCTTTAGAAAGTAAAACCTATGAGGCCAAATTTATAAGATGACCTAACATTTTTGCAGTGCGACTGCTCGAGCCAGGGCTCTTGGAAGAAGATTGTCCAATCACAATGTGCACTGAAAACAAAAGATTCTCAAGTTTCCCCCTTCCACCTCCCCACTTTTTTGTCCTTAATACCCTTTGTGTAAGTAACTTAAAAATAACTAATTTTTATCTTCATGTTCTTCGCTCGGATGAAGCCTACATTTATTAGTTTACTATATGACTCCATATAGATAATATATAACAATTATTCACCGAAGTGGAGGTGGCTAGTCCACGACTAGCCACCGACACTGAGGTGAATAATTGTTTTAGTATATACTAAAACAGTGAGATAATTGAGCACAAAAATGACGATTTTTAACTCAAATACTGTTGCCAACGATTACAATTTTGGCGCGTAATGACCGGGCGGCTGCGGCCGTCGCTTTTTCTTGCCGACAATTAAAACTTTTGAAGGCATTTGTTTAGCTCTTGCGGGGAAATTACTTCAAAAGGAGTTGTGAATTCTTTTTGTATTTAAAATCATTCTATAAAAAAAGATTATTAAATTTAGTTTTAAGCTTATTTATGAACAACTCAACTAAATAAATTAAGCAAGACTTAAACTTAATTTGCATTCGTAAACAAAAACTTTTTCACCAGTTTTATCGATAAATTCGTGTCAAAAAGACAAAGCTTTTACCTGTTAAAACTTCCAATCCGAACTTCGTCACCTTCTTCGTGTATTTCGGAAACAGCTTGCTTGATTAGTTGTGAAATTTCTATGTTTGTTTACGGCAGCAAACCGGGAAGGCATTTTGCTCGCAACTTACGCGAGTTTGGCGTTGCTCGCTCAGAGGAACTGGAGGTGAATCAGTGAATAGTGCAGGATATTCACTGATTGAGTAGCCAATCAGAGCGCGCGAAAAACACTATCCACTGTTTTAGTATATACTAATCTTATTTGTACACCCAAAAATAGCAATCATGTTCGATCACAGTAGATTAGGCCTGGAAAACAAATAGACCTACCTATTCGTGTATTGTATTTGCATTAGCTGTTACATCATAATGTGGCATTCACCACTCTCTCCAATATTGCTCCGTTTGAGAGACTATGGATAATTGGACAACCCCGAAATATAATTTTAAGAAACACACGCGCCACGATAGTCCCTGGTGGCAGCCAATTTACACGTTGCATTCCTCTGTCCAAAAGAGAGGCAAAAATAAAAAAAAACGGGCCGGATTTTTTGTGTTCGACAAGTTTAGTTTACTAGTAAATCTTGGCGACGAATCTGGTGGTGTGTAAACCAGCCTTTTAAACATACTTTTTCTCATCACGTCTCAGGTAAACAGTACTATGAGGCCCTTGTTTTTATCATACAGACCTCGGACAGAATTTGTTCTTTTTTGCCCTATTTAAACCTATAATTCTGCAGTTTTTCACAATTTTGCAAGAGAATTTGCACTCATTCAATATCCACGACGATCAAAGCAAGCGCTTCCTTTGCACAACAAATTATAGCACTGAATTATAAAACGTTTTCATGAAGAGAATTCTATAATGCTAGGACTTTCAGTTAGAAAAATCTGTTCCTATGTGATATGCAGGGTAATATGGGCTTTTAATGAAAACGATAAACAAACTCCCAAAATCACTTTTCGGCCAGCCGGACGGGGCTCACTTTTGACAGGCACCAAATTTGCAGTGCGATTAATAGAGTTACCATTTACGCTTCAACATGATAGATAAATTGTTATGTTTAGGTTTTATTTCCCTTTATTTATTAAACTGCGAATGGTTTTGGTATTTGTAATCTTTAAAAGCGAGTGATATTTACGCACGGCGTTTTGAGTATTCCTGCATGAGATATGTTCGACCGGATACAACCGGTGTAACGATAAAAATTGCGAGAAGAGGGACTACTAACAATCAATAAAATAAATACAATTCGGTGAAACATGTACAGAGACAATAATTTTCATTCACGAAGAGAAGTATTGAGAGTAAAGTGTCTTGAAAATCATGAGTCAGGTAAGCATAAGTTTATTTATGTTTTAAGCCGGCTTCCCGGTGTTTTTTTCTTCCCCTTTTTCAAGATGAACTCGAGGCAAGAAAATCGCTCAGAGCTTTCTGTTTACAGCCAAAATCATAAGTAAATAATCTTCGGAACATTTTCTTTGAATTTACGGTCAAAAAATGTCTAAAGGCTTTTTAAACCTAGGTTAGATAATTTCTCGTGTATGAACTTAAGCCGCATAAACCATACGCTCGACTTCAGGAAACCGAAAAAAAAAACACATCAAAGACAACAATTTCTTAGGCTTACCAGTCGAGATGCTGCTTCTGAAGGTCATCAAGTGTTCCAGAATTTTCAACCCTCTTACGCCTCAAGCAAGGGCAAGTGAGTAAGCTCATTTTTGAAAACGATGCCATCCGAAATCGGATTTCCAATGACTTTAACAAGCGGTGCATTTGTCAACAAAAAGCGCAATAAACAAACCAGCCATGAATTACAGAACAATCTTGAAAGCAGCTGTATTTAGTTTCGTACACCAAGTAGGATAAGCCAGTTTAAGACATCACAAGATGACACAAAACTCTGTAAGCTCCAGCTATATATCAGTAAGCAAGTTTCCAGACGCTGCATAAATTTTCCGCATGAACTCACCTGTCAAATTTTGACCAATCAGAACATAAAAACTGGACGTACAGCGTGATCAACGCGTGACAGTGAGAAAAGTCAAAAGTGATTGCCTTCCCCGCATGTAAATGTAAAAGCCGGTTGAATTTTCGCGTCCGAGGTCAGTTCGAAATCAACATTTTAAAAGTGCGGCTCATGAACTCGTCTTATTTCATATGCTTTTTAAAAAAATTGAACTTGAGCCTGCGATAATTGAAAAGTAGCAACCTTTCAGCGGATACGTTAAAAAAACACTCGAACTCAGTGGGTCGATAACTGAGCCCGCAATAGGGTCAGGCGATACTGGTCAGCAGAAACACTATTTTGACAGCTGTCAATTAAACAAAACATGGATGTACAATATCAGGTTGCAGGCTCCCAAACTAGCTAGAAAGTGTGAGATTAAACATTGGTATACTTGTGGTGCGGACGGACGGAAGGTTGGGTGGTCGGTGTGTGGTCACGTGATTGCCGAATTTTCTAAGATGGATCGATTTTCTAAGCTATGGGACTTCGAATTGAGCCCGTGATCAAATAAAATATCAGCGCAAAACTTTAAACACTACGTGACCTCAATGGATAGACAAATGAGCCCGCGATACACTCAGGGGATGATGGTCAGCGTATACTCTAGTTTGACAGCTGTCAATTAACCTTCATTAGAATGGCGAATATTCGAATTAACAGACTACGAGTGTGAGTAAGACATATCCGTCCGGCATGTAGTGGAAAATGCCAGATCGTGCACCTGAGCGAACATGAGCCCACGTTATTAGTTTTCTGATAGTGGTCTGCACATGTCCCATTTTGACAGCTGTCAATTGACCTTCATTTGGCTTGCCAATATAACCTTCAACGACTGTCAGCCAACTGACAGCCTTGCCCGGCGTAGTTTTGTTTTTATGTTGAATTGGTAAGTATGACATATTATATCAGCTTATATGTATGGGCAAAACGACTGGTCTTTCATCTGAGCACGCGAGATAGTCATGTGATAATCTTATCTTGCCCACCCAACTGATGCAAAGTTCGCTCTCCCCAATCTTCTTCTACTTCGAGATTCAAATATGGCAACTAGAATTTACATAGGAAATACTAAGTTCTCGCTTACCCTAACTACTCTGTGGGCTATTTATTCATTGTTGAGTAAGGGAAAGCGCGTACTTCTTAGTCACATTGTTTTAACCAATCTCATCCCTTTCGGCCGCTCCCTCTCCTCCCCTCCCCCCCCCTCCCCCACTCCACACGTCATTTTATGCTTATTCCACTTGAGAAGGTTTGGTTTTAGCAGTGGTTTTTAGGAAACCACTCCACCAAAGTTCTTTATTTAAAAATAAAACGAAAGAAAAAGAATTCGACGCATTCACTTTTAAGTGACACCTTTCTTTTGGTCTTAGTTTCACTCAATGATCCACACACATTTAGCACCATCCTCTTTTTTTTTATTTCAGCCTTAAAATATCCTTTACAGATGTCTCCTGCAAAAAAGCCCTTGCTACTAAAGTCAACGAGCCGTAATGGCCTATATTATAATTTTGTATAAGGATATAATGACTAGAGCCCATTGTTTAGAAATGTGTTTGAACAAAACGTTTTTCTAATACTTGGAAATTTAGCACTTTTTACGGAAAAAAATTTATCCCTTTAATTGTTAAGGTTATGGTGCAGTTGCCACTCATCAAATTCTTGAATCAGATACGCGCCAAAGTAGGTATGAATGGAACCCATAAAAGGTTTGCAGTCAACAGCCGCTGAAACGGTGATGATGTCACCTGCTTTCAGGTTGAAAACACCGGCAGCGTGCTTGGTAACTTCCCCATTTGTTCCCGGGGTTTGAGTCATGGTCACCGATTTGCCATTCACTTTAACATAGATCCTTCCATTGCTGCGGAAGTAGGCTTGCAGGTAGATATTGTACAGTCCAGTGATTGGCACAGTCAGTTTTCCATCCTGGTACTTCATGCCGCCCACAAGACGGCTGTTCGGGGCACTGACAGACCAGTCTTTGATCACTAGAGGATAAAAAAAAGTTATCTGAAATCTCAATCTTGGTATTTCCACTAACGTCTCCCTTCACACTGTCATATTCTAATCTATGGGTGCTGTTTATTGAGGTCTCTATTTCTCTTGATTAAAATTTAATCTGTAATTTAAAAAATTAATCAGCCAATTTCAATATATTAGTGGCCAAATTGGTCACAGCCTGTTGCCCTTTTTTTTGTTATGACGTGCCCATTTTTTCTTCTGAACTGCCGAACACATTAGGGTTACACTCCTTGTCTTCTTGTTTCATGCTATTTCCCAGTTTGCTCTTACCGCTTCATTTAACAATTGAATTATACAAGACCATTCCAAACACCCCTATTATAACACTGTTGTAATGTGTTATAACTCAGTTGATGTTATTCCCGAACTTTTAATTTGGTGGATACTCATATTATGCAAACAATGATGGTACATTGAGTATATGGGGATGGGAGGTGTGGTAAGAAAGTTTGAATTTACTTTGATTGGCATGATAGTTCACAGCTCGCAAATCTAAAGCTTCGATGTGAGCAGTGGCTTGTCTGTATCCTGTAATAAAGTTAAACAAAGAACAGGTATGAGTGGTGTGTTTAATTAGCCTTTGGCAATACTTGAGAGGGCTGAAATCGTGAAATACTTTTCAATTTAATCTGTTGAAAAAAATCACTATCATACTGTTTTATTACCCTGGGAGCAGTGGTTTCTCTATGCCGGACGCTATGCTACGAAGAAAGAGAAATCGCTGCGAGCAACCGTTCGCTTCTTTGATCGAGCCGCCGTGTAGCCTGATGGACAAATAAATTACTTTTGAACAGGTAAAACCTGTTTTAAAACAACCTAAGGCTCCCGCGCGTTTCCTCAGTATGTGTGATCAAATGGTGACGAGTGAAATTAGGGAATAATTTCACGCGCGTTTAGTCCAAATCCTAATAATTTACCTACAAGAGTTACCGGCAGAGTTAGCTCACTTCTCTCTTGGTTTTACTTGAAAGTTCCCTTCTGTTATTTTGATATTGTTATCGATTATGATTGGAATGTTTCGAAAATTCTATTTACCAAACAAATATTACAAAATTTCGCTATTTCTTCAATTTTATCACAAAGACTCGTTTGTTAACACTACTGGCGATGGCCCTTTCACGGGGGGGGGGGGGGGGGGGGGGGGAGCTTTTAATAAGTTTTAAACTGTAGCTATTACCTTGGCAACCCTCTTTACCCTAAAAGTATGATGTATACATGGAAATAGAAAAAAGAATAATAATAACAACTTTATTTAAGTATCAGAACAATAAGTAATATTTTACAATTTTAAATTATATCGTGTTGTTTGCAAATTAAAAACTAAATATATGACAACAATGCTAACTATTAAAATCCTAGTTACAATTAATTCGCTTGAAAAAAAGAAAAGGAAAAAACTATTCATTCAAAACACTATTTACAGTGTTAATTTAACTAAGGAAAATTTATTCGAGTTAAAAACATTTCATTTCAATTAAAAAAAAAAAAAACACCAAAAGTCTAGGCCTAAAATCATGAATACAGATGTAGACCAGCTACAGCGAGAGTGAAGTCTTCTGAGACCTCACGTGATTTGAGTGGATATCTAGAACCTCTGACGCATCTGTGTACAGTTCTTAAAGGGAACCTCCACTCTTACTAGAGAATAAGATTAAATCGAATAAAATTATGTCGATAAACAAATTTGTTCGAAATTTGTCCTTAAAAAAAGTGTTTATATCAGGAAAAGTGAATTTTAAAATCGCTTATTTTCACTTTCAAATTTCGCGGGCGCCGCCATCTTGAATAATTGTGACGTGTTACGGTTGCTCTATTGTTCTGACACAAAGAGCTTTTGTTTAATAACAATAGGGCAACCGTAACACGTCACAATTATTCAAGATGGCGACGCCCGTAAAATTTGAAAACAAAAATAGGCGAATCTAAAAGTTATTTCTTTCGGATACAAACGCTTTCTTTAAAAATATTTTAGATTGACTTGACTGTAACAGTTATTTCCCGTGATTTAAAGTTACCTTTTTGTTGAAGTGGAGGTTCCCTTTAATATAGCAAACGAAAGCTGTATTCGAAGCCAGGAAATAACGCTGGCGTAGGGTTCATCGTTCTTAGTCGAAAGCTTATTTGTGAGAGTTCTTAAAAAGAAAACAGAATGAAGCTTAAGAAAAGAGAATGAAGCTTACGTTCACTGGAATTCAGCTGCACCGGTTGCACAGGGAAAAAAAGAAGACATTTTAGCGGAGCTCCACCCGCGCGCAAAGCGCACGCGTGAGGACGGAGCCCCATAGCTAAGTAAATCTACCCATCCCAGAAAATTTGGTAATCACGTGACCGTACACCGCACGTCCGTCCGCACCACAGGGCAACCAATGTTTACTCTCACACTTTCTAGCTAGTTAGGGAGCCCAGGAGAAAACTGACTACACATCAATGTTGTCATTAATTGACAGCTGTCAAAATAGGGGATCCGCTGACCAGTATCATCTGAACGTATCGCAGGTTCAGTTTCGACCCATTGAGGTCGAGAGTTTTTTGAAGTTATCCGCTGGCAAGTCAATAGTTTTCAAATGATCGCAGGTTCAAGTTGATTTTTTTTTTAAATTCAAATGAAATATGTTGTGTTTATGTCACGATGGCCTCGCACTATTAAGATTTTGGTTTCAAACTGACCTCGGACGCAAAAATTCACCCAGTTATTTAAAATTACAGGCGTGGGAGACCTTTTCTTACCATGGTTACGCTCTATGTCTCATTTTTATGCACTGATTGGTCACAATTTGATAGGTCAGTTCATGTTTATGCAGCATCTTGAAACTTGTTTACTTCGACCGCTGAAGCTGACAGAGTTTTGTGTCAACTTGTGATGTTTTTAACTGTTTTTTTCTACTGGATGTACAAAATGAGCTACAGCTGCTTTCAAGAGTCTTCTGTTATTCATGGCTGGTTTGTTTTTTGGGTTTTTGGTTGAGAAATGCGTCGCTTGTCAAAGTTGGAAATCCGATTTCGGGTGGCATCGTTTTCGTTTTTCACCTTGCTGGATGCGTAATCTTGAGGGTTTAAAATCAATCGAATCTGGCCTTACTTGATAGCTTTCAGGAGCTGCATCTCGAATGGTAAGCCTGAGTAATTATTGTATTTGATATGTCTGTCTCTTTTATATCTAATTTCATGAAGTCGAGCACAGTTTTTGCGGTTATGTCAGCCAGAAGAAAAATACAAACTAAACTCAACTTCATGATGGCCTCCTGCTCTGTCATAGGATAACGGAGTGGAGCCCCTGTGAGTTCACCGAAAACGAACATTGCAGTGAATTTTCAAACGCCGCAGGTATACAGTATATTTTAAAAGTCTCAGTCAAGGGACTGAGAAAATGTCAACCGATTTTTCAATCTTTTTAGTACATTTTCAAATTGACGCCAACAAAACCAATTTGTTTTAAATTGATCATTTTGGTGAGTACTCATTAACAACTTTTAGGTCTCTTTGCAGTGTCTAATGCTCCAAAAAAACAACGATTAAAAGTTCTATATGGCCCTTTAATACTGGACAGGCAAGCATCTAGTAGCTCTGGTTGCAATTGGCATCTTATTTTTTATACCTATGTAACAGTATGGCCTAATAGAGTAATAGAATAAAACGTAGGGCCAGCTTGAACATTGAAGTAAAGTCCAATGATTGACATTGAGGTAAAGTTCGTACATGTAAGACACTGCGGAGAAACCCTCTTCGAATTCAGAATTGCATAGTTGAGGCTCGATCGGCTGCAATGTAAGCTTAAACTTGTTTAGTGCTCGCAATTTTTTCTCCTTAAACGAAAACAAAATAAGGAAGGCAAACCCTTGAAGAAGAACATGTGTTTGAATTTAAGAAATATAATGACCAATTTAGGTACCCCTTATTTTTAGGCTCCTATGGAATACTTACCCACTAGTAAGCCTCCAGTGCTAGTGAGATAGAAGGGTTGACCCTGTTGCCTTTATACAGCTAGATAATGATCACATTTACGGCTTATATTGGTTACTTTCAGGGGGCGGAGCCATCATATTTGGTATAATGATGGCTGATATTAATTATCAACAACCTTATCTGCTCTAAACTTAAGTGCACTTTGTCCTTTCAGCTGATACTTGGCGTTTCTTGTGAAGAGGCAGTTGCAATACAGCGAAGAATGCAGATACTGATCAATTCAGGTTTTCGGGAAGTTTCCAACCTACCCCTTCCCTAACCCTAATATATTTCTATGTCTACTTCTATGTCCGGCTATGTAGTGTTAGTGGTTCATTTGCTTTACAGATAAACATTTACCAGTACCTTTCGACAGACTGCTTTCCATGCCTCATGTTAACTTGGTCATGTCGATGGAGAAAAAACAGGTGAGATAGGGGTACCGCCCTGGGGGAAAAGGGTTGAAAACGTTGGACGTGAAATTCGAAGACCAATGATTCTTGTTGCTTACTTAAACCTCTATCGAAATGCATTTCCCATCTGTCTTTACACAGCAATAAAGATCGTGATTATTAAACAAATTCTCCTCGCGAGATTAACAGGAAATGTATGGAGCAGATCGTTGAGAAAATGCATTGTGAATGTTACTTGTTGAAGGGGTTTTTTATCTCTCCGGATATTGGTCGCTTTCGTGGTGCTATGTTGCGAATGGCCGGCTTAAAATTTGCATAAATAATTTGGTAACATCTTTGATCATACATGATTCTTAATAAATGTTTATGGAAATCCCTGGCCAAGCTTCGTTTGAAGATTTGTCCAAGACATCCTTGAAGAACGACATAGTCCAGATTATTTTGTTGAAGTTGCGATCCGTTTTCACCTTTTGCGTCTGCAAGCGCAGACAATTATTTTGAGTTTCATTGCATTACTACAATAATTCCTGAATACTGACTATTATTTTAGGGTTTCTTTTGACGCCGAACTGTTTACAGCTCTGCAAATAGACGTTTACGGTTGGAAACTTGACTTGAAACTTTATCTCTTTCATTTCAAGAAGAAGCTAGTCAACGTTGGACAAAAATTCAAAATTTCATTTTGGAAATATAAAATGTTAAAAAACAGATAGACTTAATACCATGTGAAAGTACTTCCAAAGAGGTTTGATTTGAATGGTCACACTATAGGATTTCGTGCACCAAGCCAAAGTTAGAACCACCTCACAAGGGTAAAGTGTGCTGTGGCAGTGAAAGGGTTAAGCTGCTTTGCACCGGCTTTGTAGATATTGGAGTTTTTAATAGTTGCAATTGTGTCATTGTCCTTTTCAGGTTGTATGGGAATCATTTCAAATGTTATTTCTCATTCTTATACGACATCGACTGGTTTACGTGTATGAGGTTGAACAGTGGTACATTGGAGCTCTGGGAAGCGTTTGCGATGAGGTGAGTCCCGACTTAAAATTGCAGTGAACGGAATTTGGAATGTATCCTAAACATAGTTATAATTTAAACTTGGTTCAAAAAACACGATTTTCGGTCTCAACATTCGTGGAAAAATTTTGTGAAGTGACTGTGTGAGATATATTCGCATGTCAGAGCATTTCTCTTTTTTCCTTGAACTACTGAAGCTGTCTGACCTGCTTTCTCAAGGAGAAGACGATCGGGTGCCTTAGGGCGCACGATTTCCTTGGTCTCCCCGAGTTCAAATCCTGCCATGACAGCAGGAGAGGCAGGGTTGTTAGCGGTAGTTGGAATGTCAACTACCTTATCATTATTATGGTTTGCCTCCAGCCGGTTGGGGTTCTTACTCGTTGTGTTAAATTTGCGTTATTTGTTAGTATTCAAATTTGTGAGCCGCAATGTAAACCACTAGATCACCAGTAATTGTGTCAAGCCTATGACGACGGAATCCACCAGGAAATTGAGTAATTTTAATTTCCAGTGGACAAAAACCTTGTACCAGAATAATTTAAAGAACATTGCAATCTTTTTTACATTTTTCAAAGGCTACAGATGTAATTAGTAATCTGTAGCAACACCAAAGAAAATTTCTTGTGAGTGCCCGAGAAAATGAATGTCAAATTTCACAAAATTACATCTTACACATGAAATTTTCAGAATTTTACCTGTTTTCACAATTCTTGTGAAATTTGACATTCGTTTTCTCGGGCTCCCGTAAGAAATGTTCTTGGTGTTACTACAGATGACGAATTACATCTTTAGTCCTTAAAAAATGTAAAAAAGAATGCAATATGCTCTAAATTATTCTGGTACAAGGTTTTTGTCCACTCAAAATTAAAATTGTCAAAATGTTCTGCAACTTTTTGATGCTGCATATAACGTAATAAGAGGAAAGCGACACGTCTAGTTTACTAATAATATGCAACAAAAATTACAAGAACTTTTGCGAGCTTTAACGCTTCGCCGGTTTAAATAATTCTTAACTGAATCAGGTAGTTCTCGCTAGTTTAAAAGCTCTACTGAGATGTAAGCTGCATGTCAGTCGAGTTTACTAACTGAATGATATACAAAAACAGGAACTTTTGCCAGTTTGTAAACTCTTTCATCCCCATCCCGGAAGTCTTTTTATCATTGGTATGTGCTTAGAAGAAGTTGTTTGTCTGAAACTAGTCGTAACTGAATAAAGTGAGTGAATGAATAAATCCAAAGAAATTCTCAAAAGGTGCGGACAACTTAAGAATTTAAAACTCTTTTTTTTTCTTTGTGATTCGCCACTGTTTCAAAAGTCAGTGACGGTATCATCAAGATTGTTTGTAATTTTGTGGTCTATACCTGATAATGCTATATTTAAGACTAAGTTAATTAGCACTTGCCATGGCCTCCAGTTACTAGGTAAGCCCAAAATAAACATAGAAAACCAATGCCAGCTTTACGCCAGCTTCAGCTAATGTATGCTTTGAAACAACCCAACTTTATCAATTTCGATCTGAAATGCTTAACGGTTTCATATGGTCTCTTCTGTACATTAATTATAATTGCGCCGTCCCTTCGCCTTTTCGAGGAAGTCCTAAAAAACAATTGAAAGTAAATCGATTTCCCAGAATTGCTTCAAGAAATCTTGTCCTTGAAAACTGAAGATAAGTCAGGCAAATCACATTCGTTTATCGGATTATCCTTACTGATTAAGCACACCTTGGTGCTGCTAAAGTAAAAACACTTATGGAATTAAATTGCAGCGTAATACTGCGGCTAGCTATGATTTGGAATGCACTTCCTGACGAAATTCGCGCCGTTAACCGAGAAAATGGAAACATTTAGGAGCTCGTCTGGGAACTACGGGTACGTTCGATTGATCGTACTCAGGAATAAGAATGTCAAGAAAGTTTGTTACAAATCTGTTCTATCGTGATTTTTGGACTCCTATATAGCCACGGGCGTTTTGTTATTTAAAGCAGATTTCTTCTTGTTGTTTGTTGATGAATACCAAAACAGCGTGGTTCTAGAGTTAATTCCTAGTGATGCTTATTCAAGTCTGAAATGGGGTCAGTCGAACGCATCCTTAATTTCAAAGGCAGACTTTTCAAATTTTAATTCTGTAAATACCTTTTTTTCTTTTTGCTTTCTCGTGTCTTGTCAAATCTTGACTTGAATGCTCGTAGTCTATGTTTACTTTGACACTACTCCCAATAAAGTAAGGGCTTGTTCGATTGAGCGTATTCCGGAATAAAACATAAATATCATAAACTCTAGAATTCACTTGTTCTGGCATTCATTGCATTGCCATATCTAGAAATCTGCTTGAATAAGTTATTCCGATGTACATAGCGTTTAAGTGATCCAAAAATCGAAGTACGAAAGAATTGTAACAGAACTTTTGCGTATTCTGGCAACGTAAACGATTGTTCATAGCGCATGATACCTCAGCCTTTTCATAAATGGTAGTTCCCCCTCACCTTTCAAGTTGCAGGCGGTGCGAGTGAGACTGGGGGCGAACAAGGTGGAGTTGGTCCGGGACTGGGTTGAGAAAAAGAAGGCGGAAAGAACTGAGATGAAATCGTATCCATAATAGTGTTTCAGTAGGTTAAAATATGAAGCAGTTTAACATTTTCATGCCACGAATTGAAACTCAATGGGTCGATTATTTAAACGAAGTTTAACTTGGGCCGTGGTCTAAGAAATCATTGGACCTCCAGATCTTCTTCTTAAGGGGTTGATTTAAGAAAGTAAGTGCTTTTCCAGACTACACTACAGGTTTTATTCAAATTGTTCATGAAAAATCGTGTTTAGATAAAAGCGTTGGGCAAAGTGACAATGGCTTAGAACGCGGTTTTGTTAAACATAAGCTAAACTCTGTTTAAGTAATGGGCCCAATATGTCCACCATCTTTCTTTCAGGAAAATGCTGTCGAAGTCGGCAAAGCGTGTTGTTCCCTGGTGTCTACTTATCAAGAAATGAAAAACAAATTTGGTAAGATAAAAAAATTAACTGCAAAAACCGTGGACGAAGTTCCTGCTGGTTGTCAACGTTGGATCTCTAGAAAAGAGATCTAACCAGCTTCAGACTTGAAGAAGGCTGGTATGGCCAGCCGAAATATTGTTTTAAAAAAGCAATACACGTTTTAATATCAGCTTTGCAGTAGTCTTTATACTTCTCGTTTTTGTTTTGGTAAGAGAAGTCGACATTGTTTTAGCGGTCGCGGCGATAACATCCTGGAAAAATAGTCTGTACATGCGTAGTGCTATTATGTATAATGAAGATATAAACAGTATGCTAAGGCCACCTTATACCTACAGTAGATGTTTTATGTCGAAACCATGTAGCGCGTTTCGATCAAACTTCCGCCGGGACTAAATAAATGACCAATAGAAAGCACTTTTGAGTGGTAACTACCACCTTAAATGGGCTCAGTACGGCCGGTTTTGTAACCTTCACCAGACGGCAAGGGTATTTTGCAGAACGCAGAACGTAGAGTGGCATTGTTCTCAATATGGAATGGAGCGAGACAACAACTTAGCATTGTTGTCTAACCTTCTGAGAACAATACCCCTGTCCTTCACTAGAGGAATTAAAATGGGAACAGCCGCTGATTCGTGAAACGGTCGACAAAGATTAGACAAGGGAATCTTGAAAGCACCACAGCAATACTACCCTATTTTTTGCTGTTCTGGGTTTTTACAAAATGGAAATTTTCCTTGAGTTTGTTATTTTCGCAGTAATTGTGAATAACCGTGCATTCCTTCCATTGGCCAAAGGTGAGAAAGATACTAAATTTCGTTTTGTAAAATACAAGAAATCAAAAGGTAGTGTGCGAAAGAACTGCTGAAGAGGTTTCATTTGAATGGTTGCTCCATGGGTTTTTATACAAAGACTTAAAAGTTAGAATAGGCCTTTTAAAAAATACCATAATACTTTTTGTTGTCACTTTTTGTTGCAAACGTTTGCACAAGTATTGTTTTCAATTTTGTCCCAAGAGAAATTGAACACAATGCTTATGCAAAATTTTAGAGGGACAACAAAGAGTATTATGGTATTTTTGCAAAAGGCCTATTATGTACAAAATAAATCTTACTTTTTAAAAGAACTGCTGAATAGGTATTATTTGCATGGTCACAGCATAAGACTCAAACTTTAGAGCTACATGCTAAATAATTAGTACCATGTAAACTTTCTACTGAAGAGGTGTTACTTAAACGGTCCCATCATGGGATATTAGTCTATCAGTCGCAGACGCAAAAGTTAGAATTGCATAATGCACTGTAAATAGTGCAAGAAAGAAATGCTGAACTAATTTGTTAATTTAACTGATTTTTTATATATTTTTTCTAGATTCCAGTGATAATGGACTCAGCAAAGCTACGCATCCTGCTGATTTCGCTGTTCTCATTTCTGTACTGAAACAGAGATTTCCTCACAACATTTCTCTACTTACCGAATTAACATATTACATCAATAACAGTGCTGGACACATGGTAATATCTACTGATTCTGCTTATAAAAATACCCAATGAAGCATAAGCATCTCGCTTTACTTGAAATTGTCTCTACAAAAACGGACACCCCTGGATAATCTGTCTAATAATCTTTCTATCCTCCTGGGAGGTTTATTTGCTTAAGCCCCCGTCCCACCTCCTCCCTGCCCTCTAGAATCGCGTCATTGTCCTCACCATCAATATGATACAGATACAAAATTATAGTGTAATTCACTTAACTGTATGGTTTGCTGTCTCGGTCTTGACTTATGAGGATGAATGCTAATCGGCTGTTAGAGTATTCTACATGAATTAACAAAAAAAATACAAACATTAACATCAAAATTATATCATTGTAAACGTATTAAAATTTATTTAAAAACGCCAAAAAGATTTCAAAGAATTTCTCATCAAGAGATACTTACATACAGTTGTCTGCCTTATTCCGCTTTTAACAAATATCGCCAAAGCTATATACTGTAATATTCAGAGATTTACAAGAGAAAACGATGTTCATACTAAATACTCTGTTGTCCGGCTTATATAAGCATCCGCTCAGAGACACGCGGACAGTATACTTGATCTAATAGTGGTTCAAGTTGTTAATTATATATATAAAATAGGCTGAATACTAAGTTTTTAGTGTTTGGAGACATGATGAAAAGGTTGATTTACCTTAATAAACCTTTGAATATAATTGTAGTTATTGTAACGGGATACACAAAAAAAGTCGAGACATCACTGGACGAAGCCCCCTGCACTCCCCCCCTTCCCTAAGAAACGCTTTGCACTTGACGTGGAAAAAACAGGAAGAACGCTCGAAGTCCTACGTCACATTAAATAGTGCTTTATGCGTAAAGCTTTGGTTTTACATTTAACCAATAGAAAACGTTTTCCGTGTTTGCATAGCCTGATATAAACACGAGAGGGGTTGGGAGAATTCGAGACAGTCATGCAAACCCGAGAGGAAGTCGGGTCGACTAAGGAATAGGTAAATGTAGTGAACTTGTCGAGTTTTGAACTCGAAAACTTTTTCAAATTCGTGCTTGCGTGATTAGCGCGCGAAAAGCAAAACATCTTGACGCCACAACCATGTTTACATACTCTCATGCAAACACTCCTCCCGGCCAATCAGAGCGCGCGGACTATCTTAGTTATTTTATAAAAGCAAGTAAAGATCTGCGACAAAATCTCACGGCATTACTGTGTCGTCTTCATGAAATTTCTGACACTTTTTTTTTTATCTTTTTAATTTGACACTGTCGTTATGACGACAAATCCTTCGATTTCATAGCTAAAAATTAATTAAAAGTATGGATTGCCTGAATTGCAGATCTAATTTAAGATCAGCTATGCACGTAATTGCACTGCGTGGCTGGTCGCATGCCCTGGTTCTTACCAATGTTGTCATAATCTCGAAATAACTGTGATTATGTGTAATGATGAAATATATGAAAAAGGCTCAATAGTGCTTCTTTTAGTGTTTGGTGACATGATGAAACGGTAAGTTAACTTAATAAACCTATAAGTATAATTGTGGTCATTGTAATCCGGATACACAAACTCCCAAAGTTAAAAAATTGTCGAGACGCTACTAGACGCATCCCCCACCCCCCACCCCCCCCCCCCCTCACTACAAACGCTTTGCACGTGACGTTTTAAGTCCTACGTCACACAAAAAAGTGCTTTAAAACGTTGAGCAAAAGGTTTGGTTTTACATAAGAAAGTAAATATCTGCGACAAAATCTCACAACGTTTTGTTGTCCTCTTGACAAAATTTCCGACATTTTTTTTAATCATTTTAAATTTAATAGTGTCGTTAAGACGACTAGTCTTTCGATTTCATAGCTTAAAATTGATCATAAATATAGACTTCTCTAAGTGGTTCAACAGTGACTGGGCATTTGATCGTTTACGACCGGTCAGTGGATTCCGGGAAACCATTCCAGTACAGTTTCTAATTTAAAATTGATGTAAACCCTTAAACACTCTTTGTGTTGGTTCTTGTTTCACTCAATGATCCACACAGACTAAGCACAATCCCTTTGTTTATTTCAGCCTTAAAACATCAATTAAATATGTCCGCTACAAACAGTGTGAGCTAGCTAAGTAGGCGAGCCTTAGCAACAAACAAACGCTCGTTTTTAGTGACTTTTTTTGCGCCAATGACGATTTTGAATTAAAAGAATTTCTAAAACAGAGTAATTTCGCACTTTTTAAAAATTAAACCTTTTTTATTCCCTTAATTCTCGAGGTTATGGTGCAGTTGCGACGCGACATTCAACTGATTTTTAAATCAAATACGCGCCAAAGTAGGTATGAACGCTCCACATGTAAATTTTGCAGTCCTTTCTATCCGAAGTAATCGTGATGACGTCACCAGCTTTCAGGTTGAAAATCCCGCCTGCATGCGCGGTACCATGGTCACCTTTTCCTGGGACAGGGATCTGAATCATGGTTATCGCACTGCTGTTCACCTTCACAAGAATCCTTCCAGTGCTGTGATGGTAGACCTGCAGGTAGACATAGTACCGTCCAGTGGTAGGCACAGTCAGTTGTCCATCATCGTACTTCATACCGCCTGCAAGATGGCTGTACGGGGCACTGACAGACCAGTCCTTTATCACTAGAGGATAAAGTAAGAGTGATGTTAATTACGGCTGATTTCCACTGAAACACACTGCTCTGTTCAATTTTTTTTTTTTTTTTTGGGGGGGGGGGGGGGTGGGTGCTAACCGAGGATTACATTTTTATGTGGGGTCCTTATTCTTCTATTCAGAAGGATAATTTTCTCCATTCTTTAAAGAGCATTAAATCATTACATTGCAAGAAAAAAGAATTAAATGAATTTGCTTTTAAACTTTCATTCTGAATTGAGACTTCGCATTATCCCCGGTTTATCTCAACCCGGCCCACCTTCCTCTTCCCGACTTATCTAGGAAGTTCGAAAGGCCTCTGTTCGCAGGGTAAAATAGGATAATATTGCTCTTTTTTAATGCGATGATATAAATTAAACGACGCAGTAAAAGAACATCACCACATAGACACAGAAACATTAACTGCAATTTAAGGACTACTGAATAAAGCTAATTCCCCTTTTTTTCTCTCAAAGCATCCCTTCCCGACTTATCCGGGAAGATTGGAAGATCGAAGGGCCTCTGCTCGCAGGGTAAAAACTATCTGCTCGCAGGGTAAAAACTATTTAAAGCGCATTGTAATTCGGGCCGATGTTGCTTTTGAACCTTGGCAGACTCGATATGATGGTAAATTGAGCATTAAGGTGGCTGGGAGGACTTATGGAAAGCATGAAATAATATACTTTGGTTAGCTTGATAGGTCACTTCTTTTCTGCTTGCAGCTTCGATGTGAGCAGACGGCTTGTTTGGATTCTGTAATTACAGTATGAAACAAAACAATGTTAGTGGCTCGCATTACAGAGCGATGAGTCTATCCTGTCGTCGAGGGTCGAGGGTTCAATGTTAAGGGTCAGGGTAACAATTTTTTTTCCACTTTTGTCCCTTCCTAATGTAAAAATGTAAAAGAAATGTAAAATAAATTCATATATTTAATGAAATGAATAGAAAAATCAATTAAGGGGCCGATCATTATTTATAGGGGGGGAATACACAATGGGCAAATAATAAACAGGACTTCTTCGTTGGAATTTGTGAATATATTTACTTCAGACAGAGGCAAAGCCTTCAAAAAGTGCGTCTTCACTTCCTTTATTCAGCCGTCATAGGAACTCAAAACTGGACTATTACAAGTCCAATTCTCCAACCGCTCGGCCACGTTGTCTCCTTATTATGTGATTACTCTATTTCTATTGTTGAATTTATATTCTCACCTGCAAGTAACATCTTGGGTGTGACTGTTTACAGTATTCACACTCGGTCATCCTCCGCTGACATATGTTTGTCACATGTTGTTCGAGATCTTTTCTTTTGATGATCATATTGCAATTTTCGTAGATACAAGAGACAACTTTGGAAGGGCACGTTTGTAGGTGCACCTGTTAGAAAGAATTATAATTTGAGAGAGAATGATTTATAAGTGATCTTTTTCACCATGGTCAATTGTCGAATTAGGAGCGGAATGTCATAGATCCGATGTCTGTCTGTACGATGTAATTGGCTGAAATTCAGAATTTTTATGAATTGTCTGTGTTACTTAAATTGATCAATTCTGCTTTCTCATGTTTTCAATACGCTTGAAATAAGCAATATGAATGTATCTGTAGGGGGTTTTCTTCATTGCTTTTGGTTTGCTACTGTCATATTTCCTCTGCCTGGGTGAAACCGTAAAAAAACACTAAATTTACTGATTTGCAAGAGCGCCGGCGACTAAAAGGTTTCCCCAGTCTTTTTTATCCCTTGCAAGGTTGGCGTTTTAGGGACTGTCCCCACTAGGTTCGCTGCAACCAGCGCCTGGGCAGCGGCACAAAATGGTGGTGTGTTCACAATTTGAGTACCCTATATGCAACTGTGTTCTTAATTACTCAACTTTCGCCCCTTTAGACGCCATTTTGAAACATGAGCTTAACAGCGATGACAAAGCAGTGGACTGCCCCGGAACTAACCAAAACGGTGTGCACACAGGGCCCCCACTTTTGTATTAGGGCACCAGCACAGTGAGCGAATTCTTGCTTGGGTACTTGAAAAAGGGGTGTGTTCACGTTAGTACCCAGCGAGTACAGTAATCGGGCACCAAGTGGGAACGCTGCCTTAGACTGAAGAAAGACGACGATGGTTATTGCTCATTCGTAGCTGAAGGTATTGAAGGTTATAATTATTCTGTCTTCTGAGTAGTAATGCTTCAGAAATATAACGATACAGGCGCAGACAGATGGACTTCATCCAATTCTTATTTTTTGTTGCAGCATTCCATAACTGCCGGCTAAGTATCTGACCTTTACACTTGTCACCTTTCGTAACATATCTCCAAATATAATGCGTGCTGCACTGCCAGTCATCGGTACGTGTCGCAAATATAGATGTTTACCAGGCCGTAAACTACGAAAGTTAGAGAGCTATGGGTGTATGCCGGAAAGGAAATGAGTTTCATTCGACTAGGGAATGATACTTTTGATAGCTTGAGGTGCGTGTTCCACGCCAGCTGACTCAACTACATTGGCTTTGAATATGATTTATAACAGTTTTAGTTTTTACCTCTTTGTCCCTTATCTCACCAGTCCACGAACAACCCTCACTTGGGCATTTGATCACCAGAGACAATATTTTCCTTCCTGTTGCATTGTCAGGAAATACATCCTAAAGTAGGACGCAAAACAAAATTGAGGAATGAGATTCGAATATATAGCATTGCTTTGAAGTGCTGAAATGCTTCTAAATTAATTTCAAGGAAATACGGGTGGGGTTACGGGTGGTACTGGAACAAGATTTTTACTCTATTTCACTGGAATTTTAATGTGGACACAACGTGTTTGGGAAGGGGCGACCTTTTCCTCTAGCCTGTTTGACTGAATGGTGCTCATTCGGCGGTATCTTTTCCCCTTGAAAAAGTGTCGAAGTTGTCTGTGACCTTTAAAACTGATCATGTCACAAGCTCGAACAAGCGGTACAAGTCTTACAAGGGACGTTTATCCACACTGGCGGTTTAGACTTTGATGGGTTAAAATCTTACACCACTTTGGCTTTCAAAGCGTTTTTTTTTACGGAAAACTCTTTTAGATTTATTTTGGGTGTAAATTGAACTGGAAACATTCACTTTACTTGCTAGCTTTAACCCTATTCACACCGGGCAAAATAGATCTACAGTGGCAAAATTCCAAGAGAAATGAACATTGTTGTAGGATGAACTTAACATCTGTTAATTGCTCAATACAAAATTAAAGTTTTTCTCAACTTAGCACTTGAAAAGCTTGGATTAAATTAATTCCATAAACTAATGCGGAATAAATTTTTCAATCAGGAAATCTAGAACTAAAACGCTTTTTCACGTTAAAAAATTGCATATTTTTCTAAACATGGCTGTTAAAACTCGGTTGCCACGGTAACGTCAAGGTTGATGTACATGTCACGAAGACCTTAAAATATTCCAGAAAGTTTTAGGAAAAGTTGCTAAGTTTTGCGGTCATAGCTTGAACTGCTTTGATGGTGTACATCTTTAAAGTCCGAGGGCCTTGAAATCACCCCGCCGTGGTCTGAAAAGGGTTGAAATAATCGACAAAAGGACGAATAGATAAATGAAACTGAATGATTTACCTTGCCTTGGTCCAAGCCTTTTCTATCTACAGGGCAAGTGTTTGGCTGGTTCTTAACTTGTTGACTGTTTGTTGCGGTGAAAGAAGCAATTATAATAAAAAAAGTATTTATAATTAATAAATGAGTAAATAAATATGCAAATTACGTATAAATATACTAATTGCGGTCATTAAAGCCCTTATGCGAAACCTGATATTATGAAAGCCTTGGATTGTGTAAAAATGTGCTAAAATGTCTTTAAACAATTCTTCTGATTACAAACATGCACAGTGTGGTTTAAATTTTCGTTCAGACGGCATTAACTTTCTCAAAATGAGCTACTTGTACATGAGCTTTTTAGATGATGTAACGTCTTTGTTGCTCTTGCCTCGGCTACGTCTCATGCTCTCCAAGAAGGTGGCGTTGCTCCTGGCGACAAATGTTTCTTGAGGTAGCGACCTGCAGTTTGCTTACGCCCCAGGCCATTATCTATCGTTATGAGCATGTTTGAGCAGTAAGTGCTCAAAAAGGAAGTAAGTCATCATTTCTTATTTTTATTATTGGTTTGTACTTTTAAGTTGTTTGTGAAGATATTTCACCAAAACGATTCATTAAGTGTTCCAGTTTGCATTACTGCTCACATAAAAAAGGAATTTTTAAAAAGTATATTTAAAGTAATCGTAAATTACGCGTAAGGTTCTAGAAACATGTGTCTACTTAGGCGAAGATATGGAGACAAATCAAGCCGATCAGACACTGGTGTTTTTTTAGCTAAGAAATTGAAAGTTTCAAGCTTGATTAAACAAGAGGAGGTCAGGGACACCGGCTGGAAAACTGCCTGCCTTATTCTTGGTTTGCAACCACGTGACAAGGCGGCCATGTTGGGGGTCAAAACAAAAGAATATTTCCTCGAAGAATTTACATGAAAATTGAGTTTAGTTCCCAGAGGAGAGAAATGCTTTTGTTCTTGACCACCAACATGGCCGCCGTGACGTCACGTGCAAACCAGCAATTCTCTTTCTTTACTCTCTCGCCGTCAGTCAAAAATATATCTCACAAAATGAACAGCTCGGTACGACGAAAAACATGAGACATGACTGCGGAAGCCAGTGGAGCCTGTTAGAAAGCGAAAAGCAGCAAAAAAAGGAAGATGAAGAGGACCAAAAAAGAAAAAGATAGACAGAAAATCGCCAAACACCACAAAAAATAGAGTGTTTTCACACACGTGACCAGCATCTATGCAAATTTATTGTAACAAAAGAAATGGTTTGCATAAGAAAAGAGTTTAACTCCTAAAGGATTGGTTTGGGACAACAACATGGCCACCGTTTCATTGTTTTGGGACATCAATATGGCCAAACACTACAATATGGCCACATCAATATTTCCAAACACCACAAAAAAATAGAGCGTTTTCACTCACGCGGCCAGCATCTGTGCAAATTTATTGGAACAAAAGGAATGGTTTGCATAAGAAAGAGTTCAACTCCCAAAGGATGAATTTGGAACATCAACAAGGCCACCGTTTCAGTGTTTTGGGACATCAAGATGGCCGCAGTGACGTCATGTGAAAACACTCTATATTGTTTGAAACCTCTAACGATAGAAAAAGAAAAAAACTTCCTCTTTTTCGAGAATTTTCTTTGCACTTTAACAAGGGAGAATACCGAGTTATTTATTTATTTATTTATTATTTATTTTTTTGATGTTGGTTGAAAGCCGAAAACCAAATGCTAAGAAAAAGGAAAACCGCAAACCGCAAGAGATGAAACCGAAAAACGGCATATTTTCGATGCAAAAATGGCCACAAAACCGAAATTTGGAGATTCGCAGTGCCTACCTTTTGACTCGCTAGCACTTCATTTGAATTTTTACTGAAACACTTAAGTTTAAATTTCTACTTTGGACCAAACTGAAAAGGCTGTAATGTTCATCTGTATTCCTTCCGTTCATGTACAAAATACAGATCGATCCTCAGATTTAATAAGTCTAATATTGACAACAGCCATACGAACAGGGTTGGTCTGCCTGTGCTAAAGAGCAAGAACGTATCGGTATAGATTTTTCAGCTTAATTTTTCCTCCATTAAAAAAATAAGGTTGGAAGCCGAGGTGACTGTCTTCTGCCTCAGTAACTGACGTTCAACTTTTCGTTACTCAAAACTATCAAGGCACGGCGCCGGATTTCGTACTTGTAATGTGGCAAAGTTTTGATGAAAGTTATTATTTAATACTATTGGGCTCAAAAATACTTTACATTCTATTTCAATAGTATTGAGTCAGTAAGAAACTTAAACAAAACCTGGATAGGATAAACTCCTATAAGTCACTAAATGACAAAAGTTTAGGGTTTTAGGGGTTGATCCGATCCGTTTTCTTGAAGCCGGTCAGTAAGACGTACCTTCTCAAAAGTTCCTCGAGGCATGCATTACAGAATCTGTGACCGCACCTTGTTTGAACAGGTTCCCTCAATGTCAATTTACAGATGAAACAAATTAAATCTACCTCAACTTCATTCACAAACTCCTCGTCATAACCTGAAGATGACAGCATGTTGCGTGGTGCTTCCGCCATATTGCAAATTATTTTCGATTAGACTCTTTAGAAAGGAAAACCTATGAGGCCAAATTTATAAGATGACCTAACATTTTTGCAGTGCGACTGCTCGAGCCAGGGCTCTTGGAAGAAGATTGTCCAATCACAATGTGCACTGAAAACAAAAGATTCTCAAGTTTTTTTTTTTTTTTTGCAATCGGACCAATAAAATTCAAGGTTCAACTATGCAACTGTTGAAAACTTTAAAACCGTTTGACCTTACATGATCTCTCGGCAAACAACCGTCAAATTTATGAACCTAAATGGTCCGTTTGCGAAAAAACCTTGAGAATCTCTTGTTTTGAGAAATAGTTGTGATTGGACAATCTTCTTCCATGTGCCCCGGTCCGAGTAGTCGCACTGTAATCGTCAGCTACGTCTTCCAACCTTGAGAGCCCTTGAGAATATTATGTAAGGGTAAGAGGGTGGGGAAAGAACAAACCCGGCTGCTTACTTCGACCTCCAATGTCAGTCAACTGGCCCACTAGACAGTATTTGCCACGGAATTCTAGCCCGTAATCACTAGAGGACTGAAACTGTACCGGTTAATCAAATTATAACTGTTAAACATTTTGGAAACTTTTACAAGCTATCTTCGAGAGTGTAGTGAGTCGAATGTCACCTCATCTAAGGGTGCTTATGAAGTAGAAGAAGTATCCATAACAGTGACTTCATGCTAAAATATAAGTAGAAAAACGTTCTATTTTATTATAAGCCCTTAAGTAAATCGCCTATCATCGGTTACCTGCCCAATTTTCGATGAGCCTGGAGTTGTATTTCCCCCCTCCACCTCCCCACTATTTTATCCTTAATCAGACCTTTGTCTAAGTAACTTTAAACTAATTTGTATCTTCACGTTATTCGCTCGGATGAAGCCTATATGTATTAGTTTGCTATATGATTCCAGATAAACATAATCTTATCTTGCCCACCTTGCTGATGCAAAGTTCGCTCTCACCAATCTTCTTCTACTTCGAGATTCAAAAATGGTAACTAGAATTTACGCCGGAAATACTACGTTCTCGCTTACCCCAAACATTCTGTGGGCTATCTATTTTTTCTCGGCCGCTCCCTCTCCTCCCCTCTCCCCCCCCCCCCCCCCCCCCCACCCCCCACATCATTTTATGCTAATCCCACTTGAGAAGGTTTTGTTATAGCAGTGGTTTTTATGAAACCACTCCACCAAAGTTCTTTTTTAAGTAAACAGAAAGAAAGAAAAATAATTCGACGCATTCACTTAACACCTTTCTTTTGGTCTTAGTTTCACTCAATGATCCACACGCAATTAGTACCATCCTTTTTTTTTATTATTTCAGCCTTAAAATATCCTTTACAGATGTCTCCTGCAAAAAAACCCTTGCTACTAAAGTCAACGAGCCGTAATGGCCTATATTATAATTTTGTATAAGGATATAATGACTAGAGCCTATTATTTAGGAACGTGTTTGAACAAACGTTTTTCTAATACTAGGAAATTTAGCACTTTTTACGGAAAAAAAATTTATTCCCTTAATTGTTAAGGTTATGGTGCAGTAGCCACTCATCAAATTCTTAAATCAGATACGCGCCAAAGTAGGTGTGAATGGAAGCCATATAAAGCTTGCACTTAACAGCCGCTTGAACGGTGATGATGTCATTTGTTTTCAGGTTGAAAACACCGGCAGCGTGTAAGGTAGTGTCCCTATTCGTTCCCGGGGTTTGAGTCATGGTCACCGCTTTGCCATTCACATTAATATAGATCCTTCCATTGCTGTTGAAGAAGGTGTGCAGGTAGATATTGTACCGTCCAGTGATTGGCACAGTCAGTTTTCCATCATTGTACTTCATGCCGCCCACAAGATGGCTGTTCGGGGCACTGACAGACCAGTCTTTGATGACTAGAGGATAAAAAAAAAGTTATCTGAAATCTCAATCTTGGTATTTCCACTAACGTCTCCCTTCACACTGTCATGTTCTAATCTGTGGGTGCTGTTCGTTGAGGTCTCTATTTCTCTTGATGAAAATTTAATCTGTAATTTAAAAAATTTAATCGGCCAATTTCAATATATTAGTGGCCAAATTGGTCACAGCCTGTTGCCCTTTTTTTTCTTATGACGTGCATTTTCTATTTCCCAATTTGCTCTTACCGCTTCATTTAACAATTGAATTATACAAGACCATTCCAAACACCCCTTTTATAACACTGTTGTAATGTGTTATAACTCAGTTGATGTAATTCCCGAACTTTTAAATCGGTAGATACTCATATCATGCAACCAATGATGGTACATTGAGTATATGGGGATGGGAGGTGTGGTAAAAAAGTCTGAATTTACTTTGATTGGCATGATAGTTCACAGCTCGCAAATCTAAAGCTTCGATCTGAGCAGATGGCTTGTCTGTATCCTGTAATAAAGTTAAACAAAGAACAGGTATGAGTGGTGTGTTTAATTAGCCTTTGGCAATACTTGAGAGGGCTGACATCGTTTAACCTGTTGAAAAAAATCACTATCATACTGTTTTATTACCCTGGGAGCAGTGGTTTCTCTAGGCCGGACGAAGAAAGAGAAACCGCTGCGAGTAACCGTTTGCTTCTTTGATCGAGCCGCCGTCTAGCCTGATGGACAAATAAATTACTTTTGAACAGGTAAAACCTGTTTTAAAACAAGCTAAGGCTCCCGCGCGTTTCCTTAGTATGTGTATTCAAATGGTGACGAGTGAAATTAGGGAATAATTTCACGCGCGTTTAGTCCAGATCCTAATAATTTACCTACAAGAGTTACCAGAGTTAGCTCACTTCTCTCTTTGTTTTACTTGAAAGTTCCCTTCTGTTATTTTGATATTGTTATCGATTATGATTGGAATGTTTCGAAAATTCTATTTACCAAACAAATATTACAAAATTTTGCTATTTCTTCAATTTTATCACCAAGACTCGTTTGTTAACACTACTGGCGATGGCCCTTTCACGGGGGGAGCTTTTAATAAGTTTTAAACTGTAGCTATTACCTTGGCAACCCTTTTTACCCTAAAAGTATGATGTACACAAATGTCATGTTATGGAAATAGAAAAAAGAATAATAATAATAACTTTATTTAAGTATCAGAACAATAAGTAATATTTTACAATTTTAAATTATATCGTGTTGTTTGCAAATTAAAAACTAAATATATGACAACAATGCTAACTATTAAAATCCTAGTTACAATTAATTCGGTTGAAAAAAAGAAAAGGAAAAAACTATTCATTCAAAACACTATTTACAATTCCTGTCGATTTAAAAAGCACTCAATTGAGCTTAGAAAGTGTTAATTTAACTAAGAAAAATTTATTCGAATTAAAAACATTTCATTTCAATTAAAAAAAAAACATCAAAAGTCTAGGCCTAAAATTATGAATACAGATGTAGACCAGCTACAGCGAGAGTGAAGTCTTCTGAGACCTCACGTGATTTGAATGGATATCTAGAACCTCTGACGCATCTCTGTACAGTTCTTAATATAGCAAACGAAAGCTGTATTCGAAGCCAGGAAATAACGCTGGCGTATGGTTCATCGTTCTTAGTCGAAAGCTTATTTGCGAGAGATCTTAAAAAGAAAACGGAATGAAGCTTAAGAAAAAAGAATGAAGCTTAAGTTCACTGGAATTCAGCTGCACCGGTTGCACAGGGAAAAAAAGAAGACATTTTAGCGCAGCTCCACCCTCGCGCAAAGCGCGGAGCCCCATAGCTAAGTAAATCTACCCATCCCAGAAAATTTGGTAATCACGTGACCGTACACCGCACGTCCGTCCGCACCACAGGGCAACCAATGTTTACTCTCACACTTTCTAGCTAGTTGGGGAGCTCAGGAGAAAACTGACTACACATCAATGTTGTTATTAATTGACAGCTGTCAAAAAAGGGGATCCGCTGACCAGTATCACCTGAACGTATCGCAGTTTCGACCCATTGAGGTCGAGAATTTTTTGAAGTTATCCGCTGACAAGTCACTAGTTTTCAAATGATCGCAGGTTCAAGTTGATTTTTTTTTAAAATTCAAATGAAATATGTTGTGTCTATGTCACTATGGCCTCACACTATTAAGATTTTGGTTTCAAACTGACCTCGGACGCGAAAATTCAGCCAGTTATTTAAAATTACAGGCGTGGGAGACCTTTTCTTACCATGGTTACGCTAAAAGCCCACGATTGAACGTCCTGAATATTGACTGAGTAGATTTTGTAAAGTAAACTTGTCGAACGCCAAAAAATCGGCCTGATTTGTTTTCCAGGCCTAAACTACTGTGATCAATATGGCTCTTGAATGTGATCGAAGATGATTGCTATTTTTGGGGGTGTACAAATAAGGCTATCAACTCGATGTAAGATGTTTCACTCTAAAAACACTTACAATAGCAGTTTCCCTCAAAAGTCACATGAATGTGCCCTTAAGTTAACTGATTTGTTAATTACACGTTTATTGTTTGACTTAAATTATATATTTATTAATGAGAGCTTCGCTTTTTATAGCCTTGGCTAAATCTGTATATTATATTGTACGTGTTACCTCTTGACATCCGTTGTCGTAAACGTTGATGTTGATTGTTTTCTTAGAATCGGTGCAAATTGTCTGTTAAGAAGAAAAGGATAGTACGATTATTGTTGAATAAGTACTAGTAACAAGTATGTATATAAGGTGAAAAAACTAAAGGACACGAAGTCCCCTCAAGGCTTCAAAGTTTAAATCACTCACCCTTGTACGATGTACAGCAAAGTTTTTCTCAACTCTTTACAACTTACTTGCCGTTAGACATTAAAATGTCTAACGATCTTTAACTATTTTAGCCCTTTTCAAAATAAGTGATGTAGAAAGTTGAAAACAAAAAAGGACAGATCATCTTACATTACTTCCTGGAGTATTGCCTGCTTGGCAGAAATACAAGTTGGCACAAACCAACGCGACAGTCATAACCAAGAACTTCATGATCTTGACAGCTCTTAGATATTACCCCTGTGAAAAGTGATTAGAGAATGAAACGGACAGAGAACTTAAGATTCATGCTATCTGAATTGTTGATTGATTTTAAAGACGAGTTGAAAAACAAGTATTGCCTCAGGGAAAAATGCAGTGATGTGATGTGAATATCTTTCAACAGGCGTCTTAAAAGAAAATTGTTTTTGTTTTGATTCTTCTCTTTCACCGCCAATAAGAATTATTGATAAATTCAAGTCTAAACTAAAATTCATTTAAAGTGCTCTTTAACACTGTCGGTTCAGTTCGTAGCGGGGCATGGAACTATGCCTCTTCATGTGGTGAGATCAGTAATTCCCCTTATCACTTCTTCGTGGGGAACGACAAGGGAAGTGGAAGTAGAAGGCGGGAGACGAGAGTTTTAAAAGAATGGGAAGCGGGAGAAATAACCGGAAAACGTAACAGTGCTTTGTAGTTCTCAAAGCTTTGTAGCTATTGCGTTAAAACTGAAAACATCATGAAAAAATTTTTTCATAGTCAGTGCGCATGTGTTAAAACGGAGCCTATTAAAAACATTAATTTTTACAGCATCTCTTCTGTATGTTCATCTGTGCATCTTTTCTCTGTCTCTAACGACAGTCGCCAGCAACATGAAGAGCAATGCTAAACAACTAGCAAGCCGTGGTCGACAAAGGTAATCATATAAAAGCTGAGAATTCCGGATTTGCACGACTTAAACAGCTATACACATGGTTCAGAGCAGCTTCTTTTACTCGAAACCTACTTACCTCAAATGACTTTTCAGAACGCGGAGGGCAATAATCAATCCTAAATGCTGGAGGTGCTAATAGCACGAACAAACTGAGTTATCTTAAGTTTTCTCCGTGCTATTTATCTGGTTTAAGTCAAGTCGACTTCCTAAAACATTTTTAACATCACAAAAAGTCAAATGAAGTAGAACTTCAATTAAGTTTCATTATCGATTAATATATTACCAAACACATAACCGTAGACTACCGTTCTGCATCTTAGCCCCGCCAACATGATTATAGGCTCCCACGCAGGCGTTTTTAGGGGGGTTCGTATTTCTTCCCTCCCCACAAACGCCTGCTCAACGGAAAACAACATTCCTTTCCCAAGCTTAGCCAATCACATTGTACTTTCCAAATTCTGGAAAGTTGACCTTGACCGCAAGGTAATCTGATAATTACTCGATCTGCATTAAACACTGGGAAAGCTTTCTGACCTGCAATAAATGTTAGATTCAGAGCGGCAAAAATAAGTTTGAGTCAAAATTCAGAATACTCCGTGCACTGCATAACCTTAGCGAAGGAAAGAAAAGAAGGAAAACGGTAACTCTAAGGTCACGTTCAGTCGTGTTTAGCCTGTCAACACTTCATTGCACAATTGTTGATTGGTCACCTACCACGCAAATAAAACAATGAGAAAGGAATGTTGTTTTCCGTTGAGCAGGCGTTTGTGGGGAGGGAAGAAATACGAGCTCCCCTAAAAACGCCTGCGTGGGAGGCTAACATGATTACGGATATTTTTAGAGTCGCATTTTTTTTTCTTTTTACACGAATCGGCCTTCTTTCCACACGAAGCCAATGACTCCGTTCACCGAAACCGCATCTAGTTTAAGCCGCTGTCCAAAGTGTCTTTTAAGTTTTATTATTTTTGATCGAACAGATTTGCGAATTCGTGAAGATGATTGAAACTAGTTATTTTCGAATTCAATTTTAATTACAATTAAAAGTGTGCGGTTTCCGCCGCCCAGATTGGTCTAGACGGGGCCTTTTAGTGGGGCCTCTAGTGAAACGTGACGGATGTTCTAAACTTTTGCACAATAGCATATTAACTGCTCTACATCATAGTATGATTTTGGAGTGGCATCTATGGGGATGTTATAAAGTTATGCACCATATCATACAAGTTTATTATACAGTGGCAAGTATAATTTAGAGCGGATGTTCAAACGTATGCCCAATAGCATATCAGTTCTGCATCATGGCATATAAGGTTTTGAGAAGAGGATATTACACATAGCCGCAGAGAGATACGAAATTTGTCTTCTAGATTTCAGTGAAAATATTTTTCACCCCGAGAAGAGAAATTTCAAATCTCTAAGCGCTAGTGGCAATGTAATGTTTTATTTGTTATATAACCACCAGTGAAATTCGTGAAGATGATTGAAACTAGTTATTTTCGAATTCAATTTAAATTACAATTAAAAGTGTGCGATTTCCGCCGCCCAGATTGGTCTAGACGGGGCCTTTTTAATAGTGGGGCCTCTAGTGAAACGTGACGGATGTTCTAAACTTTTGCACAATAGCATAACTGCTCTACATCATAGTATGATTTTGGAGTGGCATCTATAGGGATATCCGTTCTGCATCAAATCTCTAAGCGCTAGTGGCAATGTAATGTTTTATTTGTTATATAACCACCAGTGAAATTCGTGAAGATGATTGAAACTAGTTATTTTCGAATTCAATTTTAATTACAATTAAAAGTGTGCGATTTCCGCCGCCCAGATTGGTTTAGACGGGGCCTTTTAGTGGGGCCTCTAGTGAAACGTGACGGATGTTCTAAACTTTTGCACAATAGCATATTAACTGCTCTACATCATAGTATGATTTTGGAGTGGCATCTATGGGGATGTTATAAAGTTATGCACCATATCATACAAGTTTATTATACAGTGGCAAGTATAATTTAGAGCGGATGTTCAAACGTATGCCCAATAGCATATCAGTTCTGCATCATGGCATATAAGGTTTTGAGAAGAGGATATTACACATAGCCGCAGAGAGATACGAAATTTGTCTTCTAGATTTCAGTGAAAATATTTTTCACCCCGAGAAGAGAAATTTCAAATCTCTAAGCGCTAGTGGCAATGTAATGTTTTATTTGTTATATAACCACCAGTGAAATTCGTGAAGATGATTGAAACTAGTTATTTTCGAATTCAATTTAAATTACAATTAAAAGTGTGCGATTTCCGCCGCCCAGATTGGTCTAGACGGGGCCTTTTTAATAGTGGGGCCTCTAGTGAAACGTGACGGATGTTCTAAACTTTTGCACAATAGCATAACTGCTCTACATCATAGTATGATTTTGGAGTGGCATCTATAGGGATGTTATAAAGTTATGCACCATATCGAATATCATACAAGTTTATATTTAGAGCGGATGTTCAAACGTATGCCCAATAGCATATCCGTTCTGCATCATGGCATACAAGGTTTTGAGAAGAGGATATTACACATGGCCGCAGAGAGATATGAAATTTGACTTCTAGATTTCAGTGAAAATATTTTTCACCCCGCGAAAAGAAATTTCAAATCTCTAAGCGCTAGTGGCAATGTAATGTTTTATTTGTTATATAACCACCAGTAAAATTCGTGAAGATGATTGAAACTAGTTATTTTCGAATTCAATTTTAATTACAATTAAAAGTGTGCGATTTCCGCCGCCCAGATTGGTTTAGACGGGGCCTTTTAGTGGGGCCTCTAGTGAAACGTGACGGATGTTCTAAACTTTTGCACAATAGCATATTAACTGCTCTACATCATAGTATGATTTTGGAGTGGCATCTATGGGGATGCTATAAAGTTATGCACCACATCATACAAGTTTATTGTACAGTGGCAAGTATAATTTAGAGCGTATGTTCAAACGTATGCCCAATAGCATATCCTTTCTGCGTCATGGCATACAAGGTTTTGAGAAGAGGATATTACACATGGCCGCCGAGAGATACGAAATTTGACTTCTAGATTTCAGTGAAAATATTTTTCACCCCGAGAAGAGAAATTTCAAATCTCTAAGCGCTAGTGGCAATGTAATGTTTTATTTGTTATATAACCACCAGTGAAATACCACAGCTATCTTTTTTTTTCGCTAAAGATGCGATTTATTAGTAGCCGTAGAAATGGTGATCTTTCAAGTGTTGAGGTAGCATGTTATTTTCACGCTTTAAGATTTCATGCTTAAGCGCGAAACTAAGAGAGAGCGCGAAAGCTCACCTGGTATTTCTTCGGTGTAATTATTTATCATGTAGTGGCATGTATAGTTTAAACGGATGTTCTAAACTTAAGCACAATAACACATCCTTCGAACTGTTCTGCATCATAGCTATAGGCCTTTTATCATCTGATTATACAGGGCCGGCATGTATAATTTAAAACGGATGTTCTAAACTTTTGCACAATAATATAACCTTCGAACTGTTCTACATCTGGTTCCGCATGATAATTTGATTAAGGAGTGGCATCTATATGGATGTTCTTAACTTATAACTTTGAACTGTTCGGCACCATAGCATATAGGTTTATTATACAATGGCATGTATGCCTTAAAATGGGGATGTTCTTAACTTATGGGAAGTAGAATAACCTTAAAACTGTTCTGCATCATAGCATAAGTTTATTATGGAGACATCTATACGGATGTTCTAAGCTTATGCTTAACGGCAAAACCTTAAGATTTATTCTGCATTAAAAGCCAGCCTCGTTCCCAGTCGTTCTCAATGATTTCGGAAGTGACGTCACCCATCAAACTTGTCGAGAAAATTCGCCTAGGACGCCTCGCGCTATCGCGCTCTGTTCCAAGCCTCCTCTTTTAACTCGGATAGCGCGAACTGGCCTGGGTACGAGGCTGCATAAAAGCATGAGTTTTAGGATGGAGTACCATGTACCTTTAAAACTGATCTTTCAAACCTACCGTAAACTGCCGCTTATATTCCTTGTCTTTTACATCTTCGTGAGGGGTTTTAGAATTTTATACGAGGGGGCTTATAACCGGAATATATAGTAAAAGCGCTTCAAAACAAGCAAATTAGCAGTGCTTATCAGTATACGTTCATTGTACGTTTTGCATTTATTGGTTTCTAAATAAGCTTCAAAACTTCATAATAAATAGCCGCATAAACATAACAACTTTCTTTTATTTACCAGACATGTTTCGACGATACATCCGTCATCTTCAATGTTACATATTTTGAAATAGCTCTGTATACAGATAAATGGGCCTTAAATAACTGGGGGAATTTATAAGCGGCAGTTAACAGTACGCCCAAAAGCATATCAGTAGCCTTGGAAAAGTCCTACAGTGAATATTTCTTCAAAGCAATTAAAAAACCCATTACTTCATAAAGAAAAAACAAATAAGAAATTTTAAAAATGTTTAAGAAATTGATGAGAAATGTTCTTTGGTGGACTCTGGAAACCCCAGATACTCTAAACACGCATTATCTTTAAGTCCTATTATATTGTTAGTAATAATTTACACAATTGAACATGCACCTGCCTTTGTTCAGACTTGTCTAACTTTTACTTTGTCAAAATATGAGCATCTTGCTAGGGGTCAAATAAAGCCCGAGCCCCGCCCACATTGGTTTTTTTAGGGGTGTATTTTTAATTTTTCCACAAGCATCCTGATCACTTTAACATACATAGGAGCCTGTCCTCCTCACCTCTGGGTAGTTATTTTCTGTTCCAGGGAGATCTATCTATCATTCCATTCTATCCCTGACCAGGTCTAGGGCTTGAATATAAAGATCGATACCCAGTTGAGTGGACTGTGTTAGAGGGTCAACAACATCCAACACGTAGCACTCTATTGAATGCCTTTTATCTTAAGAATTGGTTCGACAACAACGTTGTTATCTTCTTCTGAAGGAGAGGGACCCTCTGGGTCATACCCATACAATTGTGGTGGGAGACACGGCTGCTCTGGCTAAACATTGCTGCAGGGCTGATCTACATCACTGAACGCTGATGAGAGATAATCTAAGGTTTCTTTGTCATAGGCATTAATATTCGAACTGCTGTCTCAGGTATACCTGGGTATACGAAGCAAACGCACCGTTTGATCGACAATGACAATATGCTGCTCCACAATTTCCTCATCCACTTTCGTCTGAGAAATCTGGTCAGTTCTTTGAAGAACCGAGTCAAGAAACCTTGGAAAGGCAGACTCCACATTGAAGTGGAGGCTTGTGTCACCTTCATAAGCTTCTATTTCCGTAGCCAGCATTCTAGCCGCCGCCACCGCCATGTTTGTAACAAGCAATGATCTGTGTCACTGACCAGAAATAGTGAGGGCTCAAAAGAGTTGAATGAATAGTTGAATGTTGAATGCGAAGTTGAATATTGAATAACGCGTTGAATGTTGAATATTAAACGCATAGTTGAACACATAATACAAAACTGCATATAAAATTAAACGAATTGAATATTGCTACATTTGGCTTGCCATAGTAATGATGAAGATCTGGGCTTGATTAGTAGTAAATAAAATTAGACAGCTCTGTTCGAATACATGTATGTTTCAACATGTCTAATAAAGAGTAAAGTTTATTGGTATTACAGTGTACATAGAAATAATATTGACTTCCAAGTAAGATATTTGTTATTTTATTCCGCCTTCTCAAAAAACAATTATTTTGTCTGAACAAAAATATAGATTATAACGCTAAAGAATGAGGACTTTTTCAGGTTTACGTTATGGTTGTAATTGGAATTGCAAAGTTCTAGATCGGCTTAGCTTGAGTTTAAATAACATTTTTAAAGTTATTTTAAACGTTACGTCATCGCCTGTTATGTGAAACATTTTCTCTAAGTGGTTCAATAGTGACTGGGCATTTGATCGTTTACGACCGGTCAGTGGAGTCCGGGAAACCATTCCACTACAGTTTCTAATTTAAAATTGATATAAACCCTTATTTATAAACACTCGTTGTGTTGGTTCTTGTTTCACTCAATGATCCACACAGACTAAGCACAATCCCTTTGTTTATTTCAGTCTTAAAACATCAATTAAATAGGTCCGCTACAAACAGTGTGAGCTAGCCAAGTAGGCGAGCCTTACTGCTGCTATGTCGACAAACGCTCATTTCTAGTGACTTGTTTTGCGCCAATGAGGATTTTGAATTAAAAGAATTTGTAATACAGAGTAATTTCGCCCTTTTTAAAAATAAATCATCTTTTTTATTCCCTTAATTCTCGAGGTTATGGTGCAGTTGCGATGCCACATTCAACTGATTTTTATATCAAATACGCGCCAAAGGAGCTATGAACGCTCGACATGTAAATTTTGCAGTCCTTCCTATCCGAAGTAATCGTGATGACGTCACCAGCTTTCAGGTTGAAAATCCCGCCTGCATGCGCGGTACCATGGTCACCTTTTCCTGGGACAGGGATCTGAATCATGGTTATCACACCGCTGTTCACCTTCACAAGAATCCTTCCAGTGCTGTGATGGTAGACCTGCAGGTAGACATAGTACCGTCCAGTGGTAGGCACAGTCAGTTGTCCATCATCGTACTTCATACCGCCTGCAAGATGGCTGTATGGGGCACTGAGAGACCAGTCCTTTATCACTAGAGGATAAAGTAAGAGTGATGTTAATTACGGGCGATTTCCATTGAAACACACTGCTCTGTTCTAATTTTTTTTTTGTTGCAGGTGAATAAGTTTAATGAGTTCACCTGAAGGCTGATTAATTAGCGCTAACCGAGGATTACATTTTTATGTGGGGTCCTTATTCATGCTAGGGGTCAGCGGTGTGGCTGATAAATTGAGAAGATTCCAGAAGCCAAATGGGGAACCCTATGTAATTTATGGAGACCCAGCCTATGGCCTGACAAGAAACATCCTGGCTCCTTATTGGGGAGTTAGATTAACAGATGATCGGCAGGAATTCAATAGTCAAATGAGCAAAGTGAGAAGCTGTGTAGAATGGGGATTTGGCAAGATTTGTCAGCTCTTTGCATTTCTCGATTTTAAGAAAAACTTAAAGCTTTTGCTCCAGCCCATTGGCAAGTACTATTTGGTGGCAGTTATACTGGTCAACTGCCATACTTGCTTGTATGGTTCTCAGACTGCTACATATTTTGATCTTGACCCACCCATGTTGGAAACCTATTTGTCAAACCGTTAAATTCCAAGAACAGTAGTGTGCAACAAACATGTATTTCTAAAGATATTTTGCAAAATTCAAGAAATACAGGTACAATGTTAACAAGTTAGGCTTAGACTTACAAACACTGGTGGTTACAAATACAGTCATGTATTAACTTAACTTCTTGACTTCTATACCAATTCAAATTTAATGTAAAATAAATAAAAACCACTTCCTTTTAAAGCCTGTTGTTCAACAGAGCAAGAAATGCCCTCTTCTCTTCCAACTCCAGTTGAACTTTCTCCCGTCTCTCTGCTGCTTCTTCTTCATATTTCTGTTTTTGGAACTCAAACTCCTTTTTTCTTTGTTCTAACTCAAGCTCCTTAAAATTAGCCTTCCTCTCATTTTTCTTTTGCAGCATCTCTATGACCGACAGCTTTGATGCCCTTTTCTTCTTTTTGACAGGTTTTTGCTTTTGAGGCTGGAGAAAGGATAAGTCTAAATGAACTTAACAATTAAAATTATTACAGTGCAATATCCATTAGTGAGGACAGTCCAGTGGAACACAAAATTCTGAAATGAAGCCTCTTTTTGCTCATAACCAAGTAATAATTGTTTTAAGTCCTTGAAACAACCACCTTTGAGGAAAAGCACTTGTGCTGTATTTTGGAATTACATTCTTAGTGTTGGCAAAGGCATGACAAAAGAATTCTACATACAACATAGGGGCAACCTAAGAAATTGAATCAAATTGTGGCATTGCAGGAAAACAAAATAATACATAGAGCAACTGATTGTCTAAAAAGGCAAATTATAAAGTAGAAATTCAGATATGTAGTAATCAATATTTCAGGCAATCAGTTTAAGTGGAATGGCATGTAAATTCTACAGAATCAAATGTCTAGCAAACATCCTTTCCACCACCGGCCCATTCCCCTTGGCTCAGCCTTCCTGAGCACAAAAAGAGAACCTGAATATTTTTCCATTTCTTTTTTTGTTCAGGAATTTGAACATGGAAAAGTGACTCTTCTAGAATACATGTAATAGCAATAGCTGCACTCACCTTTCTTTCCTTTACTTGAACTGGCAGCACTGCTACATGTATCATCAGATTGCTCATCGGAATCTTTATCTGTTTTGTCATCAGAGCTTTCCTGTTTTCTATCTAATTAAATTTTAAATAATAAATTTAATGTAATTATTATTTAGCTTAAGACAAACAAAAAAGTTACATCTTTTATAGCCATTTCTATTTTTATCTATGACTGCTCTTATTATTGGAGGGGGAGGGGGTTGGGGTTATGTATAAACCATGTAAATACATACCTGTACTTTTACAGAGTGCAAATGTTGATGCTGTCATTTTCACCAGTTATGATAAATTAACAAAGTTTATGAACTTCCCTTAACGCTGAAAAATGACAACGATAGCAATGTTTCAGTACAAGATTATTCACAACATCCTAACAACCAACAACAACAACCTTTATTATTACATCCAATTTCTAATTTTTTTATGGCTCATGGAATGAAAAAAGAAATTGTTTAATACATAAAATGATCAACATTCGTAACATCTCTTTAAGTATAATGCGTGCTGCACTGCCAGTCATCAGCACGTGTCGCAAATATAAATGTTTACAAGGCCGTAAACTACCTAAGTTAGGGAGCTATGGGTGTACGAAAGGAAATGAGGTCCATTCGACTAGGGAATGGTACTTTTATTAGCTTGAGATGCATGTTCCACACCAGCTGACTCGACTTGACACTCAACATTGTGCTTTGAATATAATTTATAACAGTTTTGGTTTTTACCTCTTTGTCCCTTATCTCACCAGTCTACGAACAACCCTCACTTGGGCATTTGATCACCAGAGACAAAATTTTCCTTCCTGTCGCATTGTCAGGAAATACATCCTAAAGTACGACGCGAAACAAAATTACAGAATAAGATTCCAATATATTATAGCATTGCTTTGAAGTGCTGAAATGCTTCTAAATTATTTTCAAGGAAATACGGGTGCTACTGGAACAAGAATTTTACTCTATTTCACTGGAATTTTAATGTGAGCACAACCTGTGTGGCCTTTTCCTCTACCCTCTTTGACTGAATGGTGCTCATTCGGCGGTATGGTTTGAACTATCTTTTTTCCTTACACAAGTGTCGAAGTTGTCTATGACCTTTAAAACTGATGTTGTCACAAGCTCGAACAAGCGGTACAACTCTTACAAGGGACTTTGTCCACACGGGCGGTTTAGACTTTGATGGGTTAAAATCTTATAACACTTTGGCTTTCAAAGCTCTTTTTTTAGGGACAACCCTTTTAGATTTATTTTGGGTGTTAATTTAACTGGAAATATTCACTTTACTTGCTAGCTTTAACCCTATTCACACGAGCTTTTGGGCTTCCTGTGACCGGGGGTAGCTGTTGGAGGCCTTCCCATCTTTAACTTCAAAACTGCCCAAGATAAACCCTCCAAGTTTACTCAATACTGTACTCATCATTTCCAGCATCTAGGTATAATTTGATTGACACGTTGACGTAACGTGACCTCATTGTGGCCTTATATTGTCACCCGAACCAATATTTTTTTTCCAGTAAAAATAGGTATAAAACAGGAAACGCTTAAATAGGAACCGGTGTGATAAATAATGCAGTGACGTCATGATGACGTCATTGATAAAGCAGAAGGATCCATTCGCTATCTTGGATCTGCTTTTTCGAATTAAATAAGGTTTTTGTTTTCTTTAAGAACTTTAAAAATCGAGGTATTCATAATGTAAAATTTGACTTGTGTAGAAAAGAATGCTTACAAGCAAAATAGATCTACAGTAGCAAAATTCCAAGAGAAATGAACATTGTTGTAATATGAACGTAACATCTGTTAATTGCTCAATATAAAACTAAAGTTTTTCTCAAGTTAGCCCTTGAAAAGCTTGGATTAAATTAATTCCATAAACTAATGCTGAATAAACTTTTCAATCAGGAAATCTACTGAATCTAGAACTAAAACGCTTTTTTACGTTAAAAAATTGCATATTTTTCTAAACATGATTGTTAAAACTCGGTTGCCACAGTAACGTCAAAATTGACGTACATGTCACGAAGACCTTAAAATATTCCAGAAAAGTTTCGGAAAAGTTGCTAAGTTTGGCGGTCATAGCTTGACTGTGATGGTATACATCTTTAAAGTTGAAGGGCCTTGAAATCACCCCGCCGTGGTCTGAATAGGGTTGAAATAATAGGCAAAAGAACAAATAGATAAATGAAACGGAATGATATACCTTGTCTTGGTCCAAGCCTTTTCTATCTACAGGGCAAGTGTTTGGCTGATTCTTAACTTGTTGACTGTTTGTTGCAGTGAAAGAAACAATTATAATAAAAGAAAAGTATTTTTAATTAATAAATGAGTAAATAAATTAATTGCGGTCATTAAAGCCAATATGCGCAACCTGATATTATGAAAGCCTTGGATTGTGTAAAAATGTGCTAAGTGTCTTTAAACAATTCTTCTGATTACAAACATGCACAGTGAGGTTTAAATTTTCGTTCAGACGGCATTAACCTTCTCAAAATGAGCTACTTGTACATGAGCTTTTTAGACGATGTAATGTCTTTGTTGCTCTTGCCTCGGCTACGTTTCTTGCTCTCCAGGAAGGTGGCTTTGCCCCTGGCGACAAATGTTTCTTGAGGTAGCGACCTGCAGTTTGGTTACGCCCCAGGCCATTATCTATCGTTATGGGCATGTTTGAGCAGTAAGTGCTCAAAAAGAAAATAAGTCATCATTTCTTATTTTTATTATTGGTTGGTACTTTTAAGTTATTTGTGAAGATATTTCACCAAAACGATTCATTAAGTGTTCCAGTCTGCATTACTGCTCACATGTTTAAAACTAATCACATCGAAAATGAATTTTTAAAAAGTACGCTTAAAGTAATCGTAAATTACAATTAAGGTTCTAGAAATGTCTACTTCGGCGAAGATATGGAGACAAATCAAGTCCATCAGAAACTGGTGTTATTTTAGGTGCGAAATTGAAAGGTTTTGCGTCAGTTCAAGCTTGATTAAACAAGAGGAGGTCAGGGACACCGGCTGGAAAACTGCCTGCCTTATTCTCTTTCTTTACTCTCTCGCCGGCAGTCAAAAATATATATCGCAAAATGATAGACTGTTCACAGTCCCCTATTTTTCCGTGAGATCGTCGAGATCGAGCGTGTCTTACCGTTAATGGCGGCCATCTTGATTTTCAGTCGTACCGAGTGTAACCTGGGAAAGAGTATCAAATCTACGCCCGCCCCCTCGGTACATCTAAAAATCAAGATGGCCGCCATTAACGGTAAGACGCGCTCGATCTCGACGATCACGCGGAGAAATAGGGGACTGTGAACAGTCTACAAAATGACGTCTTGAACAGCTCGGTACGGCGAAAAACATGAGACATGACTGTGGGAGCCAGTGGGGCCTTTTAGAAAGCAAAAAGCGGCAAAGAGAAGAAGATGAAGATGACAAAAAAGGGAAAAAGAAAGAAAGAAAATCGCTGAACACCTCAAAAAATATTGCTTTCAACCCCTAACCATATAGAAAAAGACTAAAACAATCTTCTTTTTCGAGAATTTTCTTTACACTTAAAAGATCACGGAGAATAACGAATTATTTATTTATTTTTTGATATTGGTTGAAAGCCGAAAACCGAATGCTAAGAAAAAGGAAAACCGCAAACCGCAAGAGATGAAACCAAAAAACGGCATATTTTCGATGCAAAAATGGCCACAAAACCGAAATTTGGAGATTCGCAATGCCTAACTCTTGACTCGCTAACACTTCATTTGAATTTTTATTGAAACACTTAAAATACTTTAAAAATACTCAAAAATACTTTACATTCTATTTCAATAGTATTGAGTCAGTAAGAAACTTAAACAAAACCTGGATAGGATAAACTCCTATAAGTAACTAAATGACAAAAGTTTAGGGTTTTAGGGGTTGATCCGATCCGTTTTCTTGAAGCCGGTCAGTAAGACGTACCTTCTCAAAAGTTCCTCGAGGCATGCATTACAGAATCTGTGACCGCACCTTGTTTGAACAGGTTCTCTCAACGTCAATTTACAGATGAAACAAATTAAATCTACCTCAACTTCATTCACAAACTCCTCGTCATAACCTGAAGATGACAGCATGTTGCGTGGTGCTTCCGCCATATTGCAAATTATTTTCGATTAGACTCTTTAGAAAGGAAAATCTATGAGAAAACCTATAAGATGACCTAACATTTTTGCAGTGCGACTGCTCGAGCCAGGGCCCTTGGAAGAAGATTGTCAATCACAATGTGCACTGAAAGCAAAAGATTCTCAAGTTTTTTTTTTTTTTGTAATCGGACCAATAAAATTCAAGGTTCAACTATGCAACTGTTGAAAACTTTAAAACCGTTTGACCTTACCTGATCTCTCGGCAAACAACCCTCAAATTTATGAACCTAAATGGTTCGTTTGCGAAAAAACCTTGAGAATCTCTTGTTTTGATGTGCCCCGGTCCCAGTAGTCGCACTGTAATCGTCAGCTACGTCTTCCAACCTTGAGAGCCCTTGAGAATATTATGTAAGGGTATGAGGGTGGGGAAAGAACAAACCCGGCTGCTTATTTCGACGTCCAATGTCAGTCAACTAGCCCACTAGACAGTATTTGCCACGGACTTCTAGCCCGTAATCTCTAGAGGACTGAAACTGTACCGGTTCCTCAAATTTTAACTGTTAAACATTTTGGAAACTTTTACAATCTATCTTCAAGAGTGTAGTGAGTGGAATGTTACCTCATCTGAGGATGCTTATGAAGTTAGACACTATAATCTTTCCATTTATATCCATAACAGTGACTTCATACTAAAATATTAGTAAAAAAGACGTTCTATTTTATTACAAGCCCTTAAATAAATTGCCTATCATCGGTTACCTGCCCAAATTTCGATGAGCCTGCAGTTGTATTTCCCCCCTCCACCTCCCCACTTTTTTTATCCTTAATAACCTTTGTCTAAGTAACTTTAAACCAATTTGTATCTTCATGTTATTCGCTCGGATGAAGCCTATATGTATTAGTTTGCTATATGATTCCAGATAAACATAACCTTATCTTGCCCACCTTGCTGATGCAAAGTTCGCTCTCCCCAATCTTCTTCTACTTCGAGATTCAAAAATGGCAACTAGAATTTACACAGGAAATCGGCTACATTCTCGCTTACCCCAAACACTCTGTGGGCTATTTACAGGGTGTCCCAAAAGTTCGTTCCTCTAATTTCATGCACTATAACTGTTGATCAAAACTTTATTTTTACGTGAAATTTCTAGAAGATGTTTATTTCTCTGTCAAGTACATGTGTTCAGAATTTCAGTAAATGGCATGCCCTTTTTGTTTTTATCACATTCTGTAGCCGTTGCGGCATGAAGTGGCATACAGCCTGTAGACCAACAAATGATCCATTTTGAGCTTTTTTATCACCTGGTGCGCAGGATCCAGTTCAACCCCCAAACAATACTTGTTTAGTTTAGGCAGCTGAAAAACATTTATTTTGGGCATTCATCCAAAAACGATAATCATCCCGGCCCCCTTCCACAGCAAGGCTTTTGTAATCCTTTACAAATTGAAACGAGCAGGGCGTTAATTGGCAGACTAAGCAGATGTTTTTTTGCCATCTCAGGGGCCTCTAATTTTAAACATTTCAAACAGCTTTTCATGACCTTTTTATTTGGCTTGCTAACTATGTGAGACTGAGCTTCCTTGTCGAGTCTCCTGTTTTGTATCTAGCCTTATTTAAAACTATTTCAGCTGCTTTATTCAGGGCTTTTGGTCTTCCCCTTAGCTTCTTGCCTTCAAAACCTTCATTTCTCCATGATCATTCTACCACCCAACATTCGGATTTTTCCGGTTTTTTAGCAATTTCTACAACAGATAAACCAGTAAATCGAAGTATACAGGCTTATGTTCTCACTCAGCTGAACGTTTTTGCGTTAAGGGGGTTAATCTTTCGTGATATTCACAAAAAACAAGGAAGGAGTTGGAGCGATTCGGGCTATGAAATACAAAAAATGTGTGGCTGGAAAATATACTTGCGCACGCGCACCTTTGGCGCGGAAGTACACAAATCGAATATTCGAGTCAAAAGATGGCACAACAAGTATGAAAACAGTGAATTATATTGAAAGACACAACTTTTGTTGAAATGATTTGCTTACCAAGTCCAATCGTTCTGAAATACAGACCTATAAAGTAGAGGAACGAACTTTTGGGACACCCTGTATTCATTGTTGAGTAAGGGAAAGCGCGTACTTCTTAGTTACATTGTTTTAACCAATCTCATCCCTCTCGGCCGCTCCCTCTCCTCCCCTCCCCCCCACACCCCACATCATTATATGCTTATTCCACTTGAGAAGGTTTGGTTTTAGCAGTGGTTTTTAGGAAACCACTCCACCAAAGTTCTTTATTTAAAAATAAAAAGAAACAAGAAGAATTCAACGCATTCACTTTTAAGTTACACCATTCTTTTGGTCTTAGTTTCACTCAATGACCCACACACATTTAGCACCATCCTTTTTTTTATTTCAGCCTTTTTAAAGGATATTTAAAAATATCCTTTACAGATGTCTCCTGTAAAAAAGCCCTTACTACTAAATTCGACGAGCCGTAATGGCCTACATTATAATTTTGTATAAGGATATAATGACTCTAGCCCATTATTTAGAAACGTGTTTGAACAAAACGTTTTTCTAATACTTGGAAATTTAGTACTTTTCACGAAAAAAAAATTATTCGCTTAATTGTTAAGGTTATGGTGCAGTTGCCACTCACCAAATTCTTAAATCAGATACGCGCCAAAGTAGGTATGAATGGAAGCCATATAAAGCTTGATGGTACCAGGCGCTGTAACGGTGATGAAGTCACCTGCTTTCAGGTTGAAAACACCGGCGGCGTGTAAGGTAGCTTCCTTTTTTGTTCCCGGGGTTTGAGTCATGGTCACTGATTTGCCATTCACATTAATATAGATCCTTCCATTGCCGTGGAAGTAGACGTGCAGGTAGATATTGTACCGTCCAGTGATTGGCACAATCAGTTTTCCATCATTGTACTTCATGCCGCCCACAAGATGGCTGTTCGGGGCACTGACAGACCAGTCTTTGATGACTAGAGGATAAAAAAAAGTTATCTGAAATCTCAATCTTGGTATTTCCACTAACGTCTCCCTTCACACTGTCATGTTCTAATCTATGGGTGCTGTTCATTGAGGTCTCTATTTCTCTTGATGAAAATTTAATCTGTAATTTAAAACATTAATCAGCCAATTTCAATATATTAGTGGCCAAATTGGTCACAGCCTGTTGCCCTTTTTTTTGTTATGACGTGCATTTTCTAGTTCCTAGTTTGCTCTTATTGCTTCATTTAACAATTGAATTATACAAGAGCATTCGAAACACCCCTATTATAACACTGTTGTAATGTGTTATAACTCAGTTGATGTTCTTCCCGAACTTTTAAATTAGTGGATACTCAGATTATGGGGTGGGAGGTGTGGTAAGAAAGTTTGAATTTACTTTGATTGACATGATAGTTCACAACCTGCAAATGTAAAGCTTTGATTTGAACAGATGGCTTGTCTGTATCCTGTAATAAAGTTAAACAAAGAGCAAGTATAAGTGGTGTGTTTAATTAGCCTTTGGCAATACTTGAGATAGCTAAAATCCTGAAATACTGTTCAATTTAATCTCTTGAAAAAATCACTATCATAATGTTTTATTACCCTGGGAGCAGTGGTTTCTCTAGGCCGGACGCTATGGTACAAAAAAATAGACACGGCTGCGAGCAAGCGTTTGCTTCTTTGATCGAGCCGCCCTCCAGCCTGATGGACAAATAAATTACTTTTGAACAGGTAAAGCCTGTTTTAAAACAAGTTAAGGCTCCCGCGCGTTTCCTTAGTATGTGTGATCAAATGGTGACAAGTGAAATTAGGGAATAATTTCACGCGCGTTTAGTCCAAATCCTAATAATTTTCCTAGCCTTAAGGCAACTTAACAAATTAAAGTTACCTACGAGAGTTACCAGAGTTAGCTCACTTCTCTCTTGGTTTTACTTGAAAGTCCCCTTCTGTTATTTTGATATTGTTATCGATTATGATTGGAATGTTTCGAAAATTCTATTTACCAAACAAATATATTGCTATTTCTTCAATTTTATCACCAAGACTCATTTGTTAAGACTGCTGGCGATGACCCTTTCACGGGGGGAGTTTTTAATAAGTTTTAAACTGTAGCTATTACCTTTGCAACCCTCTTTACCCTAAAAGTATGATGTCACGGCACAAGTGTCATGTTATAGAAACAGAAAAAAAAGAATGAAGCTTAAGTTCACTGGAATTCAGCTGCACCGGTTGCACAGGGAAAAAAAGAAGACATTTTAGCGGAGCTCTACTCGCGCGCAAAGCGCGCGCGCGTGAGCGGAGCCCCATAGCTAAGTAAATCTACCCATCCGAGTAAATGCGGTAATCACGTGACCGTACGCCGCACGTCCGTCCGCACAAAAGGGCAAATAGTGTTTACTCTCACACTTTCTAGCTAGTTTGGGGGCCCAGGAGAAAACTGACTACACATCAATGTTGTTATTAATTGACAGCTGTCAAAACAGGGTATCCGCTGACCAGTATCACCTGAACGTATCGCAGGCTCAGTTTCGACCCATTGGGGTCGAGGATTTTTTGAAGTTATTAGTTTTCAAATGATCGCAAGTTCAAGTTGATTTTTTTAAAATTCAAATGAAATATGTTGTGTTTATGTGACTATGGCCTCGCACTTTCAAACTGACCTCGGACGCAAAAATTCAGCCAGTTATTTATAAATACAGGCGTGGGAGAACTTTTCTTACCATGGTTACGCTCTATGTGTCATTTTTATGCGCTGATTGGTCACAATTTGATAGGTGAGTTCATGTTTATGCAGCATCTTGAAACTTGTTTACTTTGACAGCTGAAGCTGACAGAGTTTTGTGTCAACTTGTGATGTTTTTAACTGTTTTTTTTCTACTGGATGTACAAAATGAGCTACAGCTGCTTTGTTTTTTTGGGTTTTTGGTTGAGAAATTCGTCGCTTGTCAAAGTTGGAAATCCGATTTCGGGTGGCATCGTTTTCGTTTTTCACCTTGCTGAATGCTTAATCTTGAGGGTTTAAAATCGATCGAATCTGGCCTTACTTGATAGCTTTCAGGAGCTGCATCTCGAATGGTAAGCCTGAGTAATTATTGTATTTGATATGTCTGTCTCTTTTATATCTAATTTCATGAAGTCGAGCACAGTTTGTGCGGTTATGTTAGCCAGAAGAAAAATACAAACTAAACTCAACTTCATGATGGCCCCCTGCTCTGTCATAGGATAACGGAGTGGACTTGTGGGACCCCCTGTGAGTTCACTGAAAGCGAAAACGAAAATTGCAGTGAATTTCAAACACTGCAGGTATACAGTATATTTTAAAAGTCTCAGTCAAGGGACTGAGAAAATGTCAACCGATTTTTCAGTCTTTTCAGTACGTTTTCAAATTGACGCGAATAAAACCAATTTGTTTTAAATTGATCATTTTGGTGAGTACTCATTAACAACTTTTAGGTCTCTTTGCAGAGAGTCAATTTTCTCCTAAAAATTTCAGTAAATAGTCAGGTGGAATGGTCATAAGAATTAATGTTATAATCACTGAAGAAAATATGTTTTGATCTTTTAACAAATTCTCTCAACCATGTTTTCAAGAAATCTATGAGCGCCATCCTGGAGAATTTGCATGTTGATCTTGGTGCTTAAAAGGTTCCAAAAAAACTACTGCGTCCCTGATTGCAAAATCAAGGGAGGATATCACTTCTCCATTTTGTCCTTAAAATAGAAATAAATAAATATGAGACGTCACTGAATTTTTCAAACTATTGTGAAGTATTTGACCTCACGTTGTTTTATTCTCGGATGATAAAGCAAAGAGGAAACTAAAAGAATTTATAAAGAGAGTAAATATAAAAGGAAAGGGGATCATGAGAAGCTGGTTAGGAATAATGGTAGGAACTGGTGGACAAAATTACAGGGGCACTAAAAGCCGACCCAATGTCAGCATTGCCAGAATTGTCTCCAATAGGTTTCCCTGTGCTTCATTGCTTAATTTGGAGCAGCCCTCTGTTGGAATTCCTGCAGCCGTCTGTTCGGATGCCTTAACGGAACTTGCTCCTCTCAAAAGTTTTAGGTGGCTTTTTCGTCTCATTCGAAACTATTACCCACCATGATGGGTTCAGTCGAAAATCCGAGGGCATGAAGTAGCAGTAAACTTTCCTCAGAAAATTCTTCAGAGGGGAAGAATTGTCTTTGTATAGGTGATAGCATGATTTGTAGTGATATTTGGCATAAATACCACGAGTGATATTTCGAAATTGTTATACGTAATTTCACGAGCCGTTAGGCGAGTGAAATTTGAGACAATTTTGAAATATCACGAGTGGTATTTATGCCAAATATCACGTACAAATCATACTATTATTTGTTTATACCACTACCCGCAAAAGGTTTGTAATTTTCACATGTAGCTATTTCAAATTAAGTTGAAATACCACTGCTCTGAGCCAATCAAATTGCAGAAATTTCTCATGTAGTGGTATAAATACTGAAATTTTCCGACGACCCGTTTTAATTTTTAACAAAAATCGCAATATCTTGGGAAATTAATGTGAAAAACACAACCATTTTTCTCCAGATAATCACCGCCCCAACTTTGCGGAACTGAGTTTCAATAACCTGGTGATATTTTAATTTAGAAACAAAGCCAGTTATCTAAAGGTGTGAGTTTTACAGCTCACAATACTGAGAGGAAATTAAAACATGTGCACGTGACTGTCGGCATTATTCTCTTCAACAGTATTGCAAAAAAATGTTCTTCTTTACTGCATTCTTTAGTTATTGTTACTGATTAATAAGTTATCATACACATTGTGGAGAACGTTTTTTAAATTTACAGTTACGTACAGTTATTTATAACAGCAACTTACTGAAAAGAAAGCTCCTTTGAAACGACTCTTCATTTAGAATAAAGATGGTGTGAACTGCGGAAATTCAAAGTCTAAATTATGATATGATCGTGGCAGTGGTCGTTGCAATTTAAACAACTGCAAATTAACATGAAACTGAAATTTCGGGACTTCAACGGGATTCGAACCCACGTTAAGATAAGTTAAGTTGGGTTAAGAATAAGCCTGCTCGCAATATATGGGTCTCCATAGCTCAGTTGAGAAAAGCGCCGGCTTTGAAAACCGAAACAAAGGCGGCTGAATCGCGTTTTGCCGCTAAAGCTGTTTTGTCTCGATACTTTTGACCAGCTAGTTGGATTTTACTAGACAATTATTCCTCTCGCCCTCATGGCCTCTGAGTCAATAGCCAAGTCGCCAAGTAAATATAAGTCATAAAGAGTGTGAAGCCCAAAAGGGTATGGCTTTTGCGCCGATTCGGTCTGAAAGCGGTTATAGACTTTGGCCATTTTGGTCCGGAATCTGGTAAGTCTCGTTTTCGAAGGAACTACGGGAGTGTATGAACGTATTTTTCGTTTCAATTCCCAAAATTCCTCCCTGGTTTTGTTTTCTTTTGCAAATTAAAGATTTTGTTAGCTAAACCTGAGAAAGAAAAAGAAAAGATAGAAAAAAATAAAAAGGATTCTGGTCTCAGTAGTAAAAAGAGTTCATCGCGCAGGTGGCCTTTCAGCTGGGGGATCAAATATTATCGGGAAACGGCGAAATATTTTGAATGAATAATAATGTCTTTTTGATACTGGCCCCAAAGGAATTTAGCATGTTTTGCTACTCCTTGGAGGCCTCCGGCCTACGAAAAACAATTGAGAGATTCTACGGGAAGCAAATCGTACAGATTCCCCTGGGCTTGTTGAAGGTACCTATTATTCCCTGCGGCCAATCCCAGTTGGACTTATCACGTGGTAGGACCAGAAATCTCAGAAACAACACTGAAATGTGGGAGCCTGGAAACACACCAAATATTCAGAATGCAAGTTTCAACTTCAAGCGCCCCTTGACTAGCAACAAGTTAAGAAATAAAGGAACGACTGAAGAAAACGCTTTGGTTTTGTCAAGAGAAATTTCTATTACGAGACTACATTTGTTTTACATGTTTAGATGACTAAATCAGGAAAAACCAGAAACGATAAACAGTGGATATGGTACTTTTTTGTTTGACTTATTCCAAAAACTTGAATCAAATGCCTTTGACGAAATTATTTACTTTATAAATTTATCATTTGGTTACTTTATAGTCGTCCGTTCAAGCTGAGATAAAAACAATGAAAAGTGGGTTTTAAAAGTACCGTTTTGCTGGCATCTTCCTTGTTTTACGCTAACCATTCCTTAACTGTTAATTACTTGTATTAAAGAGGTGGCACAGTTCAGTTAAAAAGTTTCACAGCCCTTACAACACAATGCACGCATGCCAAACTCAAAGCAAATGCCTAGTGTTTACGCGCGAAATAATCCACCAGAGTGTTACTTATAGGCACCGAACCACCACTGAGTGGTAGAGTCACCATTCATTGTACAAGTAAACTTGGGGTTTGTATTGTGGTAAAAACCAAAGTTATCCTCGCTGCTAACTGCGCCGACGGTGGGATCAAACTGGCAACCTTTTAAAGAACTGTCGATATGAGACGTGTAAGTAGCAGCAACCTGCCAGAACTTGGCAGTCTTGTGAATTCCAATATGACCACGAACGTTGACAAGCTCGGTCTTAAGGCAAACACCAGCACCAAGGAAGGTAAAGATGTCGGCCTCCGCAAACTTTCCACGGATGTAATCTTTGTAGTTGTTGATGCCGTACTTGTCATAACTGCAGGTGGCTCGCCAGTGGGTGGATACATCCCTCAGTGACTTCATTCTGTCCACTGTCAGCCGGTAAAGGAACCAGTTAGGGGAGTTTTCGTTCACAGGATCGTTGATTGACAAGGGAGTTGTCCTGTCAATGAAAACAAAATTGTTCAAAGTTAAATAACATTTATTGTTATTATAATTAAATGTCATCATGAGCCCGTTAGACATACAAATAGCCATGCATGTTTTCTTTTTTCGTTCCCTTTTCTTTTTTTAATGCAATTATTGAAGTCAGAGATGTGAGATGTTTTTGCTTTAAAAAAGGCTCCGCAAGAGTACCCTCAGCCTATGGCCGTTTTTTTCCAATCCTCGTTTGAGGTGACACTGCGACTTCAGATAACCACAAAGGGGGGTGGGGGTGGGGGGGACAGATGAGTGCAGTAACAGCGATTATCACACAATTTTACTTTTATTTTGCTCATTTGAAAAGTACCTAAAGTTCGAGAATAGCTTGTTTTTGAAGCTCCAAGACGTGACAAGTGTCCAGGCCGCCCCAGGTTCTGTTTCCATGTCACAGTACACGGTGAATCCATTCCCTGCAGCATCGTAAATCTTGTAGTACCCGCACTTGTCTGCACCATTCTTTAGATGGTCTACGCAAGATCGAGGTTTGGTCTTGTTTGCGTTTTCTTGGCACGGTTTTTCCTACCAATAACAAGGAAGTTGTTCGATTTAACTGTCTGTCTTTCTAACAGCTCCTAAAACCTATCCCCTAGGTTGAGAACTCAGTCAGAATATTATTAGACTATCTGATGTTTTTCTTAGCAGATACCAAGATACTTTGTATATCAACAGAGTTGCTATCAAAGACAGTCATTTCTTCATTGATGTGCCTGTCTTGACTTATTTTTCCTCCCAATCAAAGTAAAAGGAAGAATGACCGCGTAATCGAAGGTTTTCTATCGGTCTGACAACCTCAATCGATTCAAAAGTGACCACAAGTTTGTCTGTTAAATTGGCTGCTTCCAATCTCATTTCCCTTTACGTGTTGTCGGATGTTCATAGTCTATTCCTTTCTTGATCTCAGTGTCTGTAGGACACTTCTTTCGATCTGTCTGTCACTGCGCATTTTAGTAAGACACAAGCTAAGGAAAGTTCTAAATTATTAGAGAGTCACTTATCTATCCATCAGATCTCTCTGAGTGCCTATGCTGTCTATCTGTACGCCCCCCTGTCTGTCTGTCTCTGTACGTTTAGTCTGTCTGTGTGGTCGTTTATTTCATTGTTTACTCTGTAATAAATTACGTCTCACCTTGCTGCGGGAAGTTTGTGCTGGGTCCATTTGTTTTTTAACGACTTCTTTAATATTGTAACTCTTAGGGACATAAAGTAGAAAAAGTTGGAAAAATGTACTTTAGCGAGTCGTCTGGCTAAGGAGGCGTTATCACAAAGACAGAAGCTACTTATTAATAGTAGAGTGGGCGGGAGACAACTGCAAGCACAAGCTCTGGGTGTGTCCGTCTTTGTACTAGACTGCAACTTCTTTCCATTCTTCCTTTTTCTTTTCTTTTGTTTGAATCTTATATCAAGTCGTGAACAAAAGCACATTGCAATTAAATTCATCAAAGCCTGATACGCCTGGGGGTCGGTAATTCGTATATGATTTTATACGCAATGACTAAGATGAGATAGTGAATTTTAAACCTGGTGAATACATATGACAATGATGTTTTTTTCAATCTGTGATACAGGCAGCCCTGAAGAGGGCTGGGTCGAGTACGGGGATGTTTCCTTCCAACCTGCTCCCCTCAATTGCTCTCCTGACCCCCAGCCGAGCTCATAAGTAGGGTCAATCGGCTCCTGGCAGGCGCAGGGTATATTATGTCTGATACAAATCACCTAGGGATTTTTATTCGCCCAAAAATTGTATCTCAGACCCCTGGGGGGAAAGCAGTCTTATCCCCATTTCTTCATAAAAAAAGGAACTGGGTAACTGGATCACGTTTCCCACAAAAGGTATGTTGTAAAATTAATAATTGTTAATAAACTGAAGAAAGCATCATTGTATTGTTCACCATTGCTCCTCGGCAAGTAATTAAAGTTTGTAAAATTTGAGACAATAATCTTACCTAGCATCAGGTTTGATATCATCCTCAGAGACCCAGGGGCAGATAGTGGGGACGAGGGAAAGTCTAAACGGGCGGAAAAATGTGGCGCGAAGAAAAGTAAAGAACGGCGAGAAGAGCCCCTGGGGACAATGTCTTACCAGACAAGTTCCAGAAGGTCGCCGCCGTTCTGGCTTCTGATTGGTGCCAGAAAACATGTGTTTTTCTCAAATTATAGGGATCAAAACGTACCTTTTCGATAATTTCAGCCAGAAAAAAGGCTCCCAAAAATTCTAGGTGACCTTTTTAGGGTAAAAATCCGTCAAAAATGAGCAATTATGCTATTTTTTAGATGTTCGAAAACCCTAGGAGATGTAGGCAAGCAGGAAATTTTACAACAAATGTTCCGAAAATTCTAGATCTCAAATCGTCTTCCGAACAGATATTTTCCGAAAATTGGCGTTGGGTGTCCCTGACTATATCGTAAAATAATGAACTTTTAAATCATAAAATAAGAAACTTAAGTTGTGAAAAGTTAGCGAATGGTGGATTATCTTACCTGTTTTCCTGAAGTATTTCCTGCCGTACAGAAATACAAGTTGACACAAACTGACGCGACAATGATAACCACGAACTTCATGATCTTGCCAGCTCTTGGATATTAACCCTGTGAACAGGGATTAGAGACTGAAGCCGCGAACTGTAGACTAATGATTTATACTATCTGATCTTGTTTATTCATTTTTCATACGAGTAGAAAAACATGTCAAGTACTTTTCACCATGAAATGATGCAATACATTATGACGAGGCATTCATATATCAGTTACATCAACAGGACTTGTAATGAATTTCAAGTTCATGTTTCAGAATTTTATCATGGGTCTTCACTTTCAGCTGCTTCCACCACCGATAACAACTGTTCCTAGGTCCAAGCCTAACCTAAAAGTGTTATTAGGAAAGAAGGCCTTATACTTTCGGTCTAATTTTTAGCAGGCCCAAGAACTAGATCTGTATTTTGTGTCAATTTGCAAACGTGTCCTTTTTCGTCTGTGAATGACTACCTTCGGCAATAATTTACCTAAGGAAGTTCTACGATGTGGTAGATCAAATATTAGCTCTGGTTTAATTACTTTTACGTACATGGCATATTGACACTTACCTTCTATGTGCATGATGACCCTACGTTAGGCTGAGTCTTGAATTAATGTCGGCAAAAAGATTGAAAACAGATTCCTTCGGTCTTTTTCACCATAACACGGTTAATTGAGTCCATGATGCAATTTACATATAATAAGTTGACTTCAGTGTTTCAGTTTTCGTACGCTTTCCATACCATACTGATAACAAACTTGAAGATTTATAATAAATTGATTGTGAAAGGTTTCAACCCAGGAGTCATTTCAAAAGTAGGTTGAGCTTGATCGTCCGGGTGAACGTAGTCCTGAATAGGACTGTTGTTGTTGACAGTGACTGACGTTTCGACAACCTGTGCGGTAGTCATCTTCAGATGACTCTGAAGATGACTACCGCACACGTTGTTGAAACGTCAGTCACTGTCAACAACAACAGTCCTATTCAGGACTACGTTCACCCGGACGATCAAACTCATCCTAATAAATTGATTGTTAGTCTTTGATCGTTCTACGGGTCAAAACATTCGCCTCAAATTCTGTAACAAAATTCAATGGTCTAATATTAATTTGCACGCTGCTTTTTGTGAAAAAAGGTCCTTTTCTATAAACTTTTGGTATAAAGATGCTGCATGTGGCATTAAAGCATGAAAACGATAAGTACCCAATACTACGTACATTAGGTCTTTTTAACAGCTCTTTTTATTTGAGCTCTTCCGTGATTTGCTTACCCATGATTTAAACTATAAAGATTATTTAATATCCTATTTTAACCCCTTTTATGATCACAATTTCAACATCGTTTTTGCAGCGTGATAATGGAAAGGTTACTAAATTGCAATATCTTTGTTTATTTTTCTCTTATTTATTTTCTGGGTTCCGAATGAATTCTAATTCGGAAAAGCAGTCAATGAGGGATGATATTCGTAAAACGAAAACTTCTATCTTTCTAACAATGGTTGAGGAGAAACTCCTTTTGCATGGTGGTGTAAATGGCTTGTTTCAGACGTTAATTATCAATTATGAAATCACAGGTGCAATTTGTTTAGAAGCAGTTATCTTTAGTATTTTTTACCCCGGTTGTGATCAATGTTTGATTTTGTGCGGTTTCTCAAGAGCAGACGAGTCTCCGGCTACCAAAAGTAAGGCACAAATTATTAATAAATAATTCGATTAATAAGGCCAAACTACACTAAAAGGCAACCAAAAACACAAGCTACGATAAGTGAAGCTATTGTTCCCACATTTGTCGCTATTAGTGTTTCGGAAACTATATTGAGTGAATCTCTCTTCGTATGCCAGTTACATAAAAACAGAGGGCGTACTTAATAGCTATTTTATCAACGAGCTCTTTATTCATAAAGGAAAAGAATAACTGATTTTCTTATTCTATCGCTGGACTTTGTTGATTTTCGAACCTAAACCTGCGAAACTTTACTATGAAGAAAGCGTTTAAAAAGAAGACAATATCTGTAACGCTTTGTCATCAGTTACCTTCGTTTGTAACAAATTAACATATAAGTAAAACGTTTCTCATTTTTCCCACTCCTGGTCTTATTGTTCCTTATTAGAGAATAGATATATAAAGTCAAAGACGGAATTTAATTGCCGTACAGCCAGGGCCAACTTCGCTGGCGACAAAGCGCTTGAAACTCGGGCGAGGATGAACTCCTCTAAAAACAGAGGAAAACGTGGAGAAACTAGATAAAATCAATCGAATGTTGGGATCCCGAAATGTTTCTGCGACGGGAATAAAAAGCTGAATCGACACACTTTATTTACATTGAAACGCAACAAGTTTCTTTCGTGTTGAGAATTAAATTAGAGTTTTCACTTTGTGATGCAAGTTGGGGTTTAGAAGGGAACGTGAAATTACACTGAATACGTTATTAATGAACCAGGTATTGCAACGTTTTAGTACTCAGTATCAGTTAGTTATGGCGTTGATCTTTCGAAGCCATTCGAGAAAGCGGGATGGTAAAGTCAGGGGCACCCAACGAGAATTAAGTTCAAAACGACTTAAACACAGCATTGTTTAACGTATTTTAGTATTTAAACTGTAGAGATAGGCATATTTTTATCCCCTAAAAATTTTTCATCTGTTCGGATTTCTTAGCTGAAGTCTAGTGATCTGAAAATCATAGGGATCAAAACTTACCGTTTCGAAAATTTTAGCCATAAAAAGACTCCCGAAAATTCTAGGTGACCTTTCAAAGGGTAAAAATCCGTTAAAAAAGGGCAATTATACCATTTTTGGATGTTCGAAAATCCTAGGAGAGACAGGCAAGCAATAAATTTTACAACAATTGTTCCGAAAATTCTAGATCTCAAATCGTCTTCTGTAAAGCGATCACTGATTAGTCATAAGACAAACAACTCGCTTTTGTTTTCTCTGCACAACTTCACAAAACGCAAATACAAAGTAAAAATACCGGTAGGGACATTGCGAGGACATGCGTACTCCCCCACCACTAAGAAGGCCTCATTTTTGTATTTAACTTCCATTGTTTTACCACAACTTCATCTCCAAGTAAAGGCTCAATAATGTTCTTACATAAGAAATCCTCAAATAAAATTTGGACTATTTTAATCCTTGTTTATGCGTAATGATTTTCGAGGAACTGGGCTCGAACGTACTCTCGCGTCGGATGCATGGCATCCTCTCGTAACTAGAACAGTGGAACCGTAAAACACGATTCAAATTGGAGAAGAAGCCGGACAAATTTTGGAAATGTTAGCTGACTCCATTTAACCGCGTGAAGAGTTGCTCCTGACAATTTATATGCAATAAAGTATGACAAGCTTTTCAATTTCATTTGTATTCAAAGGGCGCGAATTTCGTTCATGTTACGGGATCAATTTTCTTTCAGAGTCTGCATTTGACTTTAAAAAATCGTATTTTTGAGCCCAAAACTAATAGCGAAAAACTACCCAAATACTCCAGTATGGAACCTCACCAGCCTTATTTGAGCTTTCTGTTCTGTAACTTTCTAAACAAACCATAGAATTTTACATTTTTAGCTGACAGACTTCCGTCTTTGTCTAACACCAGTGTCTAAAAGCAAGCAACATCGAGGATGTTTTAAAATTAAAGGAAAAGAATTCGAGACAGTCCCTCCCAGCACCATTCTTTTCGTTTTAGTTTTACCAGAAACTCACGAGTTTCTGGTTTCCCTCAATGATGCAGACAGCTTTAGCTTCATCGTTGTATTTATTTCAGCATTAAAATATCCATTACAAATGTCTCCTGCTAAACAGTGTTATGCTAGTAAAGTAACCGATCCTTAATAACCTATATCTATATTTGCTAAGGTTGTTGTGCAGCTACTACAGCGACTAAAGCTCTTAATTTACTTAGAAGCTGGCAAAATTTTCATGTTCAATCTTGCACTTTTTTGATATAAATATTGTATCTTCATTTCCGAGGTTATGATGCAGTTGTCACATGACCTTAATCACATTTTTAAATCAAATACGCGCCAATGTAGGTGTGATGGTGTGCCATGTAAATTATGCAGTTGTATTCCAAAGCAAACGTGATAACGTCACCAGTTTTCAGGTTGAAAACACCGGCTGTGAACGAAGTGACAGTGTCACCTTTTCCCGGCCAGGGGAAATGAAGCAGGGCCACCCGTTTGTTGTTTACATGAACAGAGATCCTTCCTTTGCTACGATAGTAGGCCTGCACGTAGATAAAGTACCGTCCAGTAGTAGGCACAGTCAGTTTTCCATCCTGGTACTTCATGCCGCCTGCAAGATGGCTGTACGGGGCACTGACAGACCAGTCTTTTAATACTGTAGGGTAAAAGGAAAATTGATGTTAATACTGCGCGATTTCTACTAACTTACATTGTTATGTTTTAATACTGCAGGCCCAGATAATCGAAGGACGATTAGCGCTTAACCCAGGGTTAAATTTTACCCTGGCTTCTTTTTCGTTTTGCAAAAGCATTTTCTCAGATAATTATATGTGTTATTTTTAAGAGCATCCAATCATCAACTTGTTGACAAAAAGACAAACTGAATTTACTTTTTAAGCGTCCATATCTGAATTTAAAATTTCGCACTAACCCTGGGCTATCTCTACCCAGCTTTGAACAATCCGGCGCTATTGGGGTGATTTTTACTCTTCATAAATGCGCCAGGCTACTAATTAGTTTCGAGTTCTAATCCGTAAATCACAGTTAATTTTTGTATGATCTGTGTCCTCGTTTGTAACAATGAGCTGTTACCTTTTCCTATAACTACAGTTCAACATCACATTACACAAGTCTAGAGCTAATCTAAACAAGCGATTCGATGTTGTTTGAGCGTTGGCTGACTCTATGTGACTGTAACTAAAAATATAGTCTTGGCGGAAAAGGTGTAGAAAATGGTAAGGAAAGCAATACTTTGGCCGGCTTTATAGGAAACATAATATTTGTTTGCAGCTTCGATGTGAGCAGATGGCTTGTTTGGATTCTGCAAAAGAAAGAATAGTATTAGTGGCGCGTACGCTTGTAATAACAGAAAGGTGATTTTTAAATCCGAAAGTAAGGAAGTCGTCATCTGATGTTCTAAGGATGTTACTAAAACGGGGAACGGGGAGTGGGGAACGGGGAACGGAAGTCTGGGAACGAGTTGTCAGCGGAAACCTCCATAAAAAACTCACCAAAGAGGCTCTGCCCCAGGGACCAATCCTTTACCCTTTGTATGTACCATTTTAGACAGAAAGGGTACCCCTTTTGTATACCCTCTAGTGACAAATGGTACCCCTTTCACATACCTTATTTTGAACGCTGCATCCCTTTTTAACTGCTGTAAATACACCATCTTTACAATATGAATAAATAGCTAAAACATGTTTTCTTGTCTCTCACATCCATAAAATGCATCTGTGACTGATCTCATTTTGGTCCCTTTCATATACTTCACTATAAAAACCCCTTCCCTTTCATTTACCTGAAGCCTGAAAAAGGCTTCAGGCTCTGTTTAGGCCATTATAGTACCCCCTTCTCCTGCACCGAGAACAGTACTTGATACAGCGATATTGTATGGTATGAATTGCACCAAACGTTTCGTGCTCATGAGGAGGTACTTTGATTATTTTACGACATTTTTCTTCAAAAGGGAGGGGTTTAGGATCACATTCTTAGGGGGGCGGGGGGTCAATTGAGGATCTGCAGTGAGTGAGAATGTTGCATTCAATTCAATCCAATGGTTTTGATTCAGGAAAGGGTCATCAGGGGTATTACGCAGAAAGACAAATGGCCACTGTACGACAGTGGACTTTGAAGCAGTTACTGATTAGGGTGAGGAAAATGAGTGCATTAGGTTCCATTAGGGTCATTATACTGGTCTATACTGGGCAAACTGACTTGAAACAAATTGTTTCACAAAATAATAAAATGATATTATTTTATTTTCATGGATCAGTGAAACACTTCAATATCGTGAATGCTTGCAGTGTAGTAAATCTAATAATATTAAAAGCACAACCAGATTGTTAAAGTAGTCTTACTAATTATGTGATGACGTGGTCAATAACATTTTTCAAAGCAGTCATCTCTATCAAAGGAAATAGAAGAAGTCTGCACACAAGCTACTTGACTACTTCGATGTATGTTATCTATCATGGAAACGTAGTTCATTGCTTTGTGGGCTAGACTCAGTATAGATTCGCTTCAGTTCCAAATATGGCTGTACATGTGCTTTGAGACTTTTTGTCCCGATTGGCCTCTTTCAACTGCTGTTGGAGCATATTTTGTTTCCTACGGATAATTGTTTAGTACAACGCAAAAAGGTGAAAAACGTCATGAAGTTATTACCTCCGCATGAGCATATAGTTCAAGTAAAATAACGCCGTTATCGGTTAAGTTTGTTTCGACGGTTCTCTATCATCGATCATCGGCCATATTGGATTTTTGTGGACGTTTCCGCTGACAACTCGTTCCCAGACTTCCGTTCCCCGTTCCCCGCTCCCCGCTCCCCTGCTCCCCGTTCCCCGTTTTAGTAACATCCTTACAAAACTGCTGAACGGCTATTCCACTAATGATCTAGCGACAGTAACTCACGACAATGGGACATGAATGTTCATTTTTAAACTGTTGCTTTTACCTGTAAGGAACATTGGCAAGGACTTCCGTTGTCCCCTTTGGTTCCCGTATCTCCTTTCGAACCTTTTTCACCCTAAAAATACATGACACATGACAAGTTATGCGGATAGCGCAGCATTTTTTTAACTACAGTCTGTGTTATAGATATAAAGTATGGTTGTATGTTACCTTTTGGCTTCCTTTTCCGAAAACATTGACGGTGATTGGCTGCTTAGAATCTGCGCAAGCTTTCTGTCAATTAACAAAAAGGGGAAGAATTATGGAGTTTATTTCAATAGGATTTCAGAAACCTTCTTGTAATCCCCATGGATTCGCTTCAGTTCTTTCGATTTCCTTCAATGTACCAATGTTTTACGTTACGAAAAATGTAAAAGGGGTCCAACAGATTCGAAACAGATTGTGATGTTGGTGCAAAAATTTGCTCTTTGCTTGAGATTATGCTATGGGATTAAAAAATCAAGAATTTATTCCAATCAGCTGAGCGTGGGAATAATATTGTATATTAATTAGGCACTGAAAAGTTCGTAAACTTTTTCGTTGCAGTTCAATTGGTGAGGAAAACAGGAATGATGTAAAACAAAATAAACCGATTTTAACGAGCGTTATTATTATTATTTTTATTTTCTGCTTTAACAGTCATATTAATTTTTGAAATAAGGCGAAGTAAGCTTATCAACTCTAAAATATTTTGGGATCACACTTAAGGCGTGCGAACGATTTTTTCTTTTTTTATCTATCGAAGTTAAAGGGCAAGCAAATAATAGCACACGGACTATATCTAGTATAAAAACCCGCCACAGAGGCTTTAATAGAACACAGCTTATTTGTGGCCTCCATAACACTCAGTCACAACACTCTTTGCTCGCTCTCTTATTTTAATCAACCCGGATGCAAGTCGCGCGTGTAATAATGAAAAACCGCTTTACACTACACTATATCGTAAACGTAATGGACCTTTTAATCATAAAATAAGAGAATTTAGAGAATGGTGGATCATCTTACTTGATATCCTGAAGTATTTCCTGCCGTACAGAAATACAAGTTGGCACAAACCGACGCGGCAATGATAACTACGAACTTCATGATCGGCTTCAAAGCTCTTGGATATTGACCCTGTGAAAAGTGATTAGAGAATGAAGCCGAGGATTGTAGACTGGCGATTCATACTACTCTGATTTTGTTCATTTACTTTCTAGACAAGTAGAAAAACAAGAATGTTTCACCGAGGAATGATGCAATAACTTATGACGACGCATTCATTTATTATTCATATAGCAGGACTCACTTGAATTTCGTTCAGACATGCTTCAGAATTTTATCATGGGTCTTCACTTTCAGCTACTTTCACCGCCGATAACAACTGTTTCTAGGTCCAAGCCTAAAGCAGGTCCAAACTCTAGGTCGCACGACTATTCTTCTAATTTTCGTGTGCTGAGATGAGTCCTCTGTATTTTGTATCAATTTGCAAACGTGTCTTTTTTCATCTGTGAAAACTCCCTTCTGCAATAATTTACGTAGGGAAGTTCTGCAATGTGGTAGATTAAATATTACCTCTGGTTTAATTACTTTCACTTACATGGCATATTTTACGCTTACATTCTATGTGACGACCCTACGTTAGGCTAAGTTTTGAATCTCGACAGAAAAACCTGAAAACAGATTCCTTCGGTCTTTTTCACTTTTTCACCATAAGACGGTTGATCGAATCCAGGATCCAATTTACATATAATACGTTGACTTCAGTGTTTTTTCGTACGCTTTCCTTACCATACTGATAACAAACTTGAAGATTTAAATTGATTTTTAGTCTTTGATCGTTTTATGGGTCAAAACATTCGCCTTAAATTCTGATACAAAATTCAATGGTCCTATTAATTTGGACGCTGCTTTTTGTGAAAAAAGGTCCTTTTCTATCAGCTTTGGTAAAAAGATGCTGCATGGGGCATAAATGCATGAAAACAATAAGTACCCAATACCACATTAGACCTTCTGAACAACTCTTTTTTATTTGAGTTCTTCCGTGATTTGCCTACCCATGGTTTATACTTTTAAAATTATTTAATTTCAACATCGTTTTTACAGCATAATGGAAATGTTACTAAATCAGCAACATCTTTGTTTTGTTTTGTTTTGTTTTTTTATTTTGTGGCTTCCGAAGTAAGCAGTCAATCAGGGATGATATTCGTAAAACGAAAACTTCTATCTTTCTAACAATGGTTGAGGAGAAACTCCTTTTGCATGGTGGTGTAAATGGGCTTGTTTCAGACGTTAATTATCAATTATGAAATCACAGGTGTAATTTTTTTGGAAGCAGTTATCTTAGTAATTTTTACCCCGGTTGTGATCAATGTTTGATTTTGTGCTGTTTCTCAAGAGCAGACGAGTCTCCGGCTACCAAACAGTGAGGCACGAATTAAATAATTCGATAAAAGGAAACACGAACTACAAGCCCAAACTACACAAAAAGGCAACCAAAAACACACGCTGCGATAAGTGAAGCTATTGTTCCCACATTTGTCGCTATTAGTGTTTCGGGAACTATATTGAGTGAATCTCTCTTCGTAAGCCAGTTACATAAAAGCAGACTGCGTACTAGCTATTTTATTAACGAGCGCTTTATTCATTAAAGGAAAAGAATAACTGATTTTCTAATTCTATCGCTGGACTTTGCTGATTTTCGAACCTAAACCTGCGAAACTTTACTATGAAGAAAGCGTTTAAAAAGAAGACAATATCTGTAACGCTTTGTCATCGGTTACCTTCATTTGTAACAAATTACCATATAAGTTCCTTGTTCCTTGTTATAGAATAGACATATCAAAGACGCACTTTAATTGCCGTACAGGCCGGGCCAACTTCTCTGGCGACAAAGCGCTCGAAACTCGGGCGAGGATGAACTCCTCTAAAAACTGAGGAAAACGTCGAGACACTAGTTAAAATCAATTGAATGTTGGGATCCGGAAATTTTTCTGCGACGGGAATAAAAAGCTGAATCGACACACTTTATTTACACCGAAACGCGACAGGTTTCTTTCGTGTTGAGAATTAAATTAGAATTTTTACTTTGTGATGTAATTTGGGGTTTAGAAGGGAAAGTGAAATTACACTGAATACGTTATTAATGAACCAGGTATTGAAATGTTTTATTACTATCACTGAGTTACTTATGTCGTTGATCTTTCGAAGCCATTCGCGAGAGCCGGATAGTTAAGTGATCACTGATTAGCCATAAGACAAACAACTCGCTTTTGTTTTCTTTTTAAAACTTCACAAAACGCAAATACAATAGTAAACATACCTATGGGGAAATCGTAATTAGAACAGTGAAATCGTGAAACTCGATTCAAATTGGAGAAAAAGACGCACACTTTTTAGAAACTTTAGTTGACTCTTTTTAACCGACTGAAGAGTTGCTCCTGACAATTATGCAATAAACCATGACAAGTTTTTCAATTTCATTTGTATTCAAAGGACGCGAATTTCGTTCATGTTACGGGATTAATTTTCTCAGAGTCTGCATTTCACTTTTAAAAAATCGTATTTGTGAGCCCAAAAGCATGGAACCTCACCAGCCTTATTTGAGCTTTCTGTTCCGTAACTTTCTGAACAAACCATAGAGTTTTACATTTTTACCTGACAGACTTCCGTCTTTGTCGAACAACAGTGTCTAAGAGCAACATCAAGGAAGTTCCCTGAAATTAACAAAAATATTCATAGTTCATATATAAAAAAATGAAAGACGCTTTGATGTATCAAAAAAGGGGCCTCAACCTTCTTCTTTCTTCCTTTTTCTTTAGAAGTGCTCATAACCCGTGATCAAGGGGTCCGATCGCTAACTGGCGGCATTTAGAAGCCATGAAAGTCATTCCGGAGTCATTTCTTTTCATAACGCTCGCCACGCAATTCATGACTTAGTAGAAAAAAAAGAGTTGGTTTGCCGAGAACTGGAAGCATTAGAGTTAATCAAGAATTTTCTTTAGCACTCCACTCTTTGGAAAACGTCATCCTGGTCTATCTCGACATTACTAGACCTCAGGTTCTTTGCCGACGACTAACCGCTGAACAGGAGGCCCAACGAGAATGGGAAGGCGAGAATACAATCAAGTGTGCCAAATATTTTGACTGAGACTGAAGCTTGATTGTAAGTGTGGTTTCAATGTTTTTAACCGGCAGAATAACCATTATTGCGTGCGCATCTTTACTCGTAAAAAGATCAAGGACGTTCCATATTGCAGAAGAACAAACGTTAGTCCTCATGAAGTTTAACGCAGTGGTCGCACTAAAAAATCTTAAGGCAAAAGTGGCGTTGACGTTTATCAGTGGTACTCTATATGGCCTATCTTTACCACACATGATAGATTAACGGACCGTTGGATTTTAATTTTCTTATAATTTAAAGCGATTTTCGTAATATTTATGTATTCAAATTATTTTATTATTTTGTACGGAACGACTCAACAATGGACTCAACGTATCATATGTAAATTGATCATCTGTGGTACGCCAGTGGCAAGATCAAACGAATCGAGTGCGTGAAGCTGATTTTTAAACCTGGACCGAAAAAAAAGAAAAGAAAAGAGAAAAAAAGATTAGTTTGATCTTTTCCAGTGGCGTACCACAGATGATCCAATTTACATATGATAAGTTGAGTACATTGTGAGTCGTTCCGCACCATACAACAAATTTGAATATATAAATATTGAGAAAATCGCTTTAAATTAGAAGAAAATAAAAGTCCAACGGTTCGTTAATTTAGATGCTGCTTTACGTGTGAAGAAATAACTTTTCTATCATGTGTGGTAAAGCGAGGCCATTCCACTGATAAACGTCAACCCCACTATAGACTTGCTACAAGTCGACCTCTTGGTGGGGGGAGCGAGCCTTGTTTGGCCGCGAAGCGGCCGGCCGCGAGCGATATGAAAATATGAAATATGAAAATATGCCATATGAAATCCGACGAAGGACTTTTTTGAAAGTCTAACCCCACTATTAAAAAAGTGAAAGTAGAAGAAGGTTAATAGCGTATAGTCATACATTAGAGCAATTTATGTCATTTTCGTTTCTTCAAGTTATCTGGATGAAGTCGATGCACCTCAGTAAATTAACATCTGCTCGCTATGAGACAAATTTCGGTCAACACACAACTTAAATTTCCTCCTTTTCCTCCCCACAGTTCTTTCTCAGACTTATTACCCCTTGTGTAACGTAAAGTGACATTGCTTAACCGTAACTGCAGTTTATTTGTTTGAAGGCGATGTACTAGTTCAGTAAAAGACTCCAAATAAAGCAGTGTCTTGGCTTTCCAACCTTATTGATCGTATTGCTCGCTCTCTCTGATCTTACTCTGCTTTGAGATTTCAGTGTCACGCCATTCAAAATAGATCAAAATAAAAATCAAAACCGTTCAATAGATAAATTCCAGAATCTGGGAAATTAAAGGAGGTAAATATACAAAGACCTTCGCCAAGATTCAGGTCAGAGGAATATTTAGTATACGAGATATCCGAGGAAATGTTTCACAAAATTAATAGAGATTTGTATGGAGACGCCATGCTGCTACTCATCCGGATGAGCACCAACATGGCGGACGGAAACCAACAGAAACATCAGTTTCTGTTACCGAGTTTTGCTAAAAAAGCGTGAATTTATTCTTTGAGGAACTCATAAACATTAAAGTAATACTAGTTTTTTTCTAAGACATGAACTATATAGGTTTAACCTACATGACAGCTCTCTTGGCCGTCACGTAAACGCCGCGTCACGCAAAATCCTAGAAATTCATGCGTACTCTATCACAAAACCAAGAACCCTTTTGAAGCGTAAATTTGTATGAAAATTAATTTTCAGCTGCTCTAATACATCGTGAAAATAAAATATCGGTTCTATCGATAGTTTTGTAGTTTGAATTTTAGTGACATCATGTGAAAACCAACAATACACTGCGGGCTATTTACCCATTAGGGACGGAAGCGGAAGTGGGCGCTTTTTAGTTTGTGATCATCATTTCGTACTTACACCATTCGAGAAATAATTCTTTTACTGTATTTCAGGAAACCATTCCACTACAGTTATTTTTTCAGAAAATTAAAAGGAAAAGAATTCGATACAGTCCCTTCACACCTTTGTTTTTGCCCTAGTTTCACTCCTTGATGCATACAGCTTTAGCACCATCGTTTCATTTATTTCAGCATTAAAATATCCATTACAGATGTCTCCTGCTACACGGTGTATACAAGTAAAGTAACTGAGCCTTAATTATGACCTATAATTATGACCTTAGAAACATTTTTTACCAAAAAATGTTCGTTAAACATGGCAATTATGCACTTTTTTAAAATAAATGTCTATTCCCTTAATTCTCGAGGTTATGGTGCAGGTGTCACGCGATATTCATCAGATTTTTAAATCAAATACGCGCCAAAGTAGGTGTGGTAGGTATACATGTAAATTTTACAGTTAGCGTGAGCCGAAGCAAACGTAATGACGTCACCAGATTTCAGGTTAAAAACACCAGCTGCATACGCGGTAATCTCGTCACCTTTTCCCGGCCAAGGGGATTGAGCCATGGTCACGTGTTTGCCGTTCACTCTAATATAGACCCTTCCATTATTCTGATAGTAGACCTGCAGGTAGATATAGTACCGTCCAGTGGTAGGCACAGTCAGTTTTCCATCATGGTACTTCATCCCTCCAGCAAGATGACTGTACGGGGCACTGACAGACCAGTCTTTGATCACTATGGGATGAAAATAAAGAAAACTGATGTTAATTCTGGGTGATTTCCACTAACGCACAAGGCCTTGTTGTAATCCAGGGGTGATGTGTATTGTATATATTCGCCGGTCGACATTAAAAGAAACAAATGGACGAATTAGTTTTGGTCGGTAGTCCCAGATTACAGTTTAATATATAGTCATGCATTTTACTATAAAAGAGGCACTCTAAAAATTAATGTGATTTGATGTTATTTGACTTTTTTTAGTGGAGGGGGGACGGTGTAGAGGATGGTAAAGAAACACATACTTTGGTTGGCCTGATAGGTCACTCCTCCTTTGTTTACAGCTTCAATATGGGCAGATGGCTTGTTTGTATTCTGTAAAACAAAAAAACAATGTACGTGGTACATATTTACAGAGAAATAATTTATGGATCAAGTTAAGGATGTTGCTTACTTATATTTTTTTTCCCGAAATTTCTTACAGAGTTAACTTGTGTTGTGAACTAGACAATTTTCAGAAAATTTCGTTATATTTACGTTCTGTTAAAAAATTACTTAACGGCTATTCCAGTAGCGATTTGTCAACTGTTTGCTTTTACCTGTAAAGAACATTGGCAAGGACTTCCGTTGTCCCCTTTGGATCCCGTGTCTCCTTTTGATCCCTTTTCACCCTGAAAATGCATGATACACGCACGTGAAATGTTATGCGGTATTTTAAAAGAGATATAGTATTACAAGTGGTATCAAAGGAAATGGTTGTACGTTACCTTTTGGCATCCCTTTCCGTAAACGTTGACGGTGATTGGTTGATTAGAATCTGCGCAAAGTTTCTGTTGATTAAGGAAAAGTAGATTGAATAGTTAAGGAGTTCATTCTGTGCAAGAAGATTTTGAAATCCTTTTAGTTAACTCTGTGGATTGGCTTTAGTTCTGAGGATTTTCCTTAATGGACCAATTTTTAACGTTTGGGGAATTGTAAAATGTATTCTAACAGATTCTGAGAAATTTGCGGATTTTCATTTTTGTTGCGAATTATTTACTCTTTGTTAACAAATTATGTTATGGGACTTATAACCAAGAATTTGTTTTGGTCTGCTGCGAGGGGCAATAATATTGTTTGCGTTAGACATCGAAAAATTCCCACAACCATTCCGTTGTAGTTCATTTGGTCATGGAAAAAGGAAAAACCATGTAAAACAAAATTAACCGATTTCAACGCACCTTATGTTTTTCCTTTAACAGTCATATTAATTTTTGAAATAAATGAAGTAAGCTTATCAACTCTAGCATATTTTGGGACTCTTTAAGCGTTTGCGATCGACTTTTAATCCATCGAAATTCAAGGACAAGCAAATACTACCAAACTGACAAAAGCTTAAGTTAGAGTTTTTTTTGATCAACATACTTGATTTCCTGAAGTATTTCCAGCCGCACAGAAATAAAAGTTGGCAGAAACCGACGCGACAATGATAACCACGAACTTCATGATCTCGACAGCTGTTGGATGTTCACTCTGTGAAAAGTGATTAGAGAATGAAGCCGCGAACTGCAGACTAATGATTCATACTATCTGATTTTGTTTATTTAGTTTTCAGACGAGTAGAAAAACGAGTACGTTTTACCAAAGGAATGACGCAATAACTTATCACGAGGCATTCATATATTATTTATATCAACTTGACTTGAATTTCGTTCGTGTTTAAGACTTTTATTATGGGTCTTCACTTTCAGCTACTTTCGCCACCGATAACAACTGCTCCTAGATCCAAGCCTAAACTAAAAGTGTTATTAAGAGAGGCTTTACACCTTCGGTCCAATTTGTAGCAAATCCCAAAACTAGATCGCACGGTTATTATTCTTTTTTCCGAATACTAAGATGATTCCTTTGTGTCTATATTTTGTATCAATTTGCAAACGTGACCTTTTTAATTTTGTCCGTAATACTCGGGTCTTCTGAAATAAATTAAGGAATAGCACGGTTATTCTTCTTTTTCCCATGTACTAACTAAAGATGATTCCTTTGTGTCTGTATTTTGTATCGATTTGTAAACGTGACCTTTTTTGTCTGTGAATACTCCCTTCTGAAATAAATTAAGGAATTTCTACGATGTAGTAGATCAGATATTAGCTCTAGTGGAATTAAATAACAAAGTGGTTACCACAGTAGTTTTTTTAAGACAAAAGCTTTGCCTGAAACTGAATCAGTTTTATTCTATTTTAGTACAATGATCACTTTCTTCTCTTACTTGTAATAACCGTAAAAGTCAAAAACTTAATATATGGTATATTTTACACTCTGTATTATGACGACCCTGCGTTAGGCTGAGTTTTAAATCTGGACAAAAAAAGCTGAAATCAGATTCCTTTGATCTTTTTCATTATAACACAGATGAACCATGATCCAATTTACATATAATAAGTTTACTCCAATGCTTTTTCTTACGCTTTCGTTACGATATAACAAACTTGAAGATTTAAATTGATTTTTGGTCTTTGATCGTTTCTATAAGTTGAAAAATTCCTCTTAAAGTATGAAATAAAACTCAATGGTCCCATTAATTTGGACGCTATTTTAAGCCCTTTTATAGTAACAATTTATACATCACTTTCTACAGCAAAATGGAAACTTAACTAAAATTCAATATCTTTGTTTGTTTTCTATTTTCTGTGGGATCCGAGATAAGCGGTAGCAGAAGAACAGTCATTGTAAACCAAAACTTCTACTTTTCTGACGACGATTGAGAAAAACTCCTTCGCCTGAGGGTCCGGCAATTGGGCTTGTTTTTGAATTGTGAAATCACAGGTGCCAATTTTTTTAAATTTTATTTTTTAGAAACAGGATCTCAGTAATTTTAAACTGGCGTTTGTCTACAGTAGGATAGTCGAGAGTCACCGGCCTCCAGCTGGCTTCGCTTTCATGAGGGAGACACGACACTGCACAGCCAAGCCAAACAGCGAGGCACGAGTTAACTATAAGCCCAAACTACACAAAAACTAGGAAACCAAAAACACACGGCGAGATAAGTGGAGCTAATTTCAACATTTGGAGCTGTGTCTTGTGAACTATATTGAGTGAATTTCGTTGTGTAACCATTTACATAAAAGCAGAGAGCGTACCAACTATTTTATTAACGAGCGCTTAAATCAATAGCGAGCTTAAACTAAGGCTTAAAGTGTTGTTAGTTCGGCTTTGTGAAACAAGTCAAGAAATCGCTAGGATTTGTTGATTTTCGAACCCAAACTCTGCAAAAAGAAAACGTCAGAAAAGAAGACGATTTCTGTACTAAGTTAATTTCATTTGTTGAAAATTACCATAAATGGAAGTTTACTTGGTTCCTAATTTATAGTTATTTAAGTTTATTTACATTTTTTTCCTTTCCGGCTGAAAAAGAAGTTGCCTTTTGTTATGAATTTTTTTCGCTGGACCGTTTAGAGCAAATTCGAAGTTAAAACTACCCCGGACGTCTTGAGTTTGCTTCTGCAAAGCGTTTCTCATTTTCGCACTTTAATTGCTGCACAGTCCGGGCCAACTTCACTGGCGACAAAGCGCTTGAAACTCGGGAATGAACTGCTCTAAAAAGTGAGGAAACCTTCGAGAAACTAGTTAAAATCAATTGAATGTTGGGATTCCAAACTATTTCTGCGACGGGAATAAAAAGCTGACCCGACACACTTTGTTTACATTGAAACGCGACAAGTTTCTTTCGTGTTGAGAATTAAATTAGAATTTTCACTTTTCACATGTCACAAAACGCAAATACTGAAATACAAAGTAAAAATACCGATAGGGACATTGCAGAGACATACGTACTTCCCCACCTCTAAGAAGGCCTCATTCTTGTATTTTACTTCCTTTGTTTTACCACAACTTCATCTCCAAGTAAAGGCTCAATAATGTTCTTACACAAGAAAATCTCAATTAAATTTAGACTATTTTAATCCGAGGAACCGGGCTCGAATGTACTCTCGCGTCAGAAGCATGGCGTTCTCTCGTAATAAGAACGGTGAAACCGTGAAACGCGATTCAAATTGGAGAAGAAGACACAGAATTTTTGGAAACGTTAGTTGATTCTTTTTAAACGAGTCAAGAATTGCTCCTGACAATTATGCAACAAAGCATGACAACCTTTTCAATTTCATTTGTATTCAAAGGACGCGAATCTCGTTCATGTTACGGGGTCAACTTTCCTTCACAGTCCGCAATTGTGTTTAAAAAATCTTTTTTTTTTTGCGCCCAAATGTAATTTTAAAACAAGAAACAACAACCCCAATTCTCCAACATGGAATCTCACCAGCCTTATGTGAGTTTTATCAGTTCCGTACCTTTCTGAACAAACAAGAAAATTTTACATTTTTACCTGACAGACTTCCGTCTTTCTCCGAACGCCAGTCTAAAAGCAACATCAAGGAAGTTCCCTGAAATCAACAAAAATATTCATAGTTGATAAATAAAAGTATGAAAGGTGCTTTCATGTATCAAAAAAGGATCTCAACCTTCTTCTTTCTTCCTTTTTCTTGAGTGCTCACAACCCGGAATTTAGGGGTTGGATCACATCATTTTGAAGCCAAGTCATTCCGACATCATTTCTTTTTATACTGCTCGTCACGCAATTCATGACTAAGGAGAAAGATTAAATGGCTGGCCAGGAAGTGGAAGTATGCGAGTTAATCAGTAATTTTCAACAATACTCCACTGCTTTCGAACGCCTCAGTCCCAGACTCGTACCCCGTTGCTATTTATGTGTATTTGAAGTGAGAGGAGTGAGAGAAGATTGGGGTAATAGGTTGTGGCGCGCGGGAGGCATGGGAAGGGATTCCCGCGCGCCTCAAGCTAACACCAATCTCCTCTCACCCCAAAGACACGTAAATAGCGACCGAGAACGAGTCAGCCTCAGCCTCAGTCCCGGCCGGCCTATCGGCCAAACAACGACGTTACTAGACCCCAGGTTCTTTGCCGGCGACTTGCGGTCAATAACTCTTTCAGGCAGTCCAGAGTTTTAAATTCTGAGTCAACAAAGTCTAGCTGTCTTCTTCTGGATCTTGAGCCTCTCAAGCATAGTATTGCAGAGCGTGCGATGGCGAAAGATACTTTAAGCTCTTTTCCAGGAAATTGCACTTGAGTAAGTTTCTCCCTTTTTATTTGCGATCAGCTCCTCAAGCCTGCTGTGGTACTTAACATACTCATCCGCCATTCCACCTGTGGTCGTGAAAACTAGGGGAGTGAACATTCCCTGTTCGATCTCCATTACTTTTTCCGCATACTGCTTCTTCTTCTCGTAATAATAATAATAATAATAATAATAATTTTAATAATAATAGGCACTGAGAACAAACTACTATGTTCAGTTAAACATGGACAAGTCCGTGGACTCCCCGTTTGTAGGTTGTGTAGCGAAAATAGTGAAACAATAAATCATATAATTGGTGAGTGCATAGTTATTAGGGGAGACTGGTTATGAAAAGCGGCAAACATCAATGATAAAAACAACAGTGTTGCAGTTTATGTTTCACTCTTGGACGGTCAAATTCTGATTTTTCTCTAAAATCACTCAGCCTTTGCCTCAAAAGTCAAATGAATGTGCCCTGATATGTGGATTACAAGTTTATTGTTTGATTTAAATTATGAATTTATTAACGGGAGCTTCGCTTTTAGCCCTGGCTAAATCTATATATTACGGAATAAATTAATGCAACGTTTTTATTGGTCAATACAATCAAAATGATCCACAAAAACATATAACAAAGGAGTCTGACCGGTTTCATAACCATTCCACTCAATTAACTATGGTGAGTGCAAGTGTTTGGCGTAGAAAGAGTACAAGAGAAGACATGACAACGTTGCCAGGCTAGCTGGCCCATTGGCTGTAAGTATGGCTTGAACAGAAGTGAGAAGTGGTATGACCACTAACCGGATGGGATAGAGGAAAATGAAAGTTGTACATGTAAGGTATTATGGGACATGACCATCCAGTGTGATCATTTTATTGAGGCCAGAAGACCTGTCATTGTTGTTGTTGAGAAAGAGAGTAACAAGGCAATTATTGTGGATATTGCTTCACCATGGGATCACAGAGTCTATGAAAAGGAGAGTGAAAAGGTTGAGAAATACCAAGATTTGAAAAGGGAGATGAGAAAATCCATGGGGTATTAGACGTGTGGAAGTGGTACCGGTATAGTAGTGGCTGGTGTACTCGGTGCAGTAAGCAAAAGGTTGGATACATGGCTTGACAAGCTGGGGATTACCATTAAAACGGGTTTCCTGCAGAAAAAGGCTTTGTTGGGAACAGCAAGGATTTTAAGGAAGGTATTGGAAAGTTAAAGGGGGAGAACTAACCCAAAGGACCTTTTAACATTGGCTATGGCTCGCTCCCCGCTTGGTGTAATGTCGGTACAACATTCACCAGAGCTAAACGGCATTTCGTTGATAATAAAAATCAATAATTCTCAGCGAGAAATGTGGCTTTGAAAGGACACTGCCGCAAACTGGTATCACCACAAACCGGATCCAGTTTGTCATACTGAGAAGTACAAACTGTCGTGGGATTTTAAGATCCAATTAGACCATTACACTGAACACAACAAGCCCGATATTGTGCTCCTAAATAAGGAACATAAATCGTGCATTATAGTTGATGTTGCCTGCCCATCCGACACCAGAATAATTAGCAAGAAAAGAGAGAAGACCGATAATTACTGTGCCTTGAAATAGGAAATCAAACGAATTTGAAACTTGTTCAGTTTAAGTCATCCTAATTTTAACTGGTTGACTAGGAACAGTTTCAAAAGGATTTAAAATGCGGCTAAGACAGTTGGGAATACCATATTTCATGGAACTTTTACAACGAATAACCTTGCTGGGGTCAAGAGGGATTTTGCGAAATGCCTGCTGGACACTTAATGACACGGAGTATCCTACACAGGCTGTGACCCAATACTCAGTAACATTTCCTGCATTTATATAGCGCTAATTCCGTACAATTTATTAGCACTTCACAATCAAAATGCGACGCAACAATTATTTGACTTTCAAAATCAATTACGCTCCAATGTAGCTGTGATAGCTAAACCGGTGAAAGAAATATCAGGGGCAACCAACGAGAATATAGTTCAAAATCACATAAACATAGCATTGTTAAACTTATTTTAGTATATATTTAAACGGTAGATATAGGCATATTTTTATCCCCTAAAAATGTTTCATCTGTTCGGATTTCCTGGCTGAAAGTCTAGTGATCCGAAAATTATAGGGATCAAAACTTACCTTTTCAAAAATTTCTGCCAGAAAAAAGGCTCTTGAAAATTTTAGGTGACCTTTTCAGGGTAAAAGTCCGTTAAAAATGGGCAATTGTACCATTTTTTAGATGTTTGAAAATCCTAGGAGAGGCAGACAAGGAAGAAACTTTACAACAAATGTTCCGAAAATTTTAGATCTCAAATCGTCTTCCGCACAGAAATTTTAATTTTCCAAAAACTGACGTTGGGTGCCCCTGAAAGGTAAGATGAAGTCACCGGCTGTGAGGTTAAACATTCCATCTGCGTACATGGTACCTGAAGATGTAGGTGATTGAAGGTAAATGAATCATGGTAATGATTCCGTTGTTCACACCAACATAGACAAGGGCGGTTCCAGGATTTTTTTTAGGAGGGGGTGCATTCGTCTCTTGCTCTACTTCAACACCAATAAACCACATAGTTTTGGCAGAATAACAGTTGTATGAGAAAACCGCGGGTCATCTCAGAGGGGGGGGGGGGGGGGTGCGCACCCCCTGCACCCTCCCCCTAGATCCGCCCCTGATAGACGACTTGATACATTAGACCCATCGTTTCCCGACGTCCCCGACAGCACAAATTTTAAAACTTTTGATGTCTGATGTCGGTGATGTTTGCGCCGACCAGCGCTAGCGCAGAAATTCTGGGACGCGTCCCGATTTACCTGATTTGTTTCCGGCCATCCCAGACAGCAGACAAAATCTGGGACTTTCGAGAAACAGTAAAATCTCTGATCGTCTTCGATTTTCCCGACAAATGAAAACCAGGCCTTCTAATTGGTACATTGCATGAATTTACTTACAATAGGTTGATGTGCTTTTACTCAATGCTCAACACAGATTATAAGCACCACTCTTTAATTTATTTTCAGCCTTAAGATATCCATTACAAATGTCTTCTACAAAACAGCGCATTCTAGTTAAGTAAACAAACCTAATAGACCTTATAGACTGATAAGGTTTCAATAACAGCGGCGTAAACTTCACAACATTGCTAAGAAAAGTTTTTGAATCAATGTTAATGACCAAGGATGATTTTGAATGAAAGGCTCTTTTCAAACACGTTGAATTTGTTATTAAATCTGGTTTATCCCTTTGATTCATGAGGTGTTTGGGGCATTTGTCATCTTTTCTTCAATCAAATACGCGCCAAAGTAGGTGTGAAAGGTCGACATGTAAATTTTGCAGTTGTTTCTGGTTGAATAAATCGTAATGACGTCACCAGCAATCAGGTTGAAAATCCCTCCTGCGTACGCGGTACCGTGGACACCTTTATCTGGGACAGGGATCTGAATCATTGTTCGCACACGGCCGTTCACTCTCACTTGGATCCTTCCAGTGCTGTGATAGTAGATCTGCAGGTAGATATAGTACCGTCCAGTGGTAGGCACAGTCAGTTTTCCATCATGGTACTTCATCCCTCCAGCAAGATGGCTGTTCGTGTCATTGGCATTCCAGTCTTTAATCACTATAGGGTGAAAAGGAAAAAGGATGTTAATTCTGGGTGATTTAATTTCCTTTAATTTTGAAAAAGGGAATCTATGATAATCCAGTTTAAAAAGAATAGGACAACTCGTCTGAAGATCAGTACAGAGCCGGGAAATACAGTAGGCAATACAAACTAGCCAATCAGCGCACTCAGCGCAAAGTTCTTATGAGAACGAACCAGAAAAGTCTCGTTGACGGACTGTGGTTCATCGGCGGAGGCTGCTGTTTGTTGCTGTCCTTTTATGACAGCAAATGCTGCTGTTTCGTTTTGGTTTCTTATTTACCTTATCTTCGCGGTGTGTTCCACGGGTTCGTGTTTGGAACATTTATTTCAGAGAGTAGTTTTGAACTCAGAGTAACGTTATTTAGAAGTTTTATGTTTGTGATGGAAAAATGGCGGAAATTGTTTGAGATGATGTATAGGATATTTATAATTTTAATAATTTTTGTGTTTAAATGAAGTATTTGCATATTAGCTGTTTAAGTTGTCTTCTTTGAAGGCGAAATGGGGGCGTTTTTAACCTGTAGCACCGTGAGAGCGTTTTTCGAGAATTTAAGCTTAATTCAGTCAGTACGTGAATGCAAAATGAGCAAAACTAGTACTATTTATAGGTTCGTGTCTTGCGAATGATACGTTGGCAAAAATTAGAATAAGCCTTTTTTTATACAAGAGACAATTTATGACATCTGATTCTACGTTATTAGACCATTGGCAGGCACGATGTGTCAGATGGTTACTGATAAGTGGAGAGTTAACGGTGTAGTGGAAGGCAAAGAACGCACATACGTTGGTTGGCTTGATAGGTCAGTTCTTCTCTGCTTACAGCTTCGATGTGAGCAGATGGCTTGTTTGAATTCTGTAAAACAAAGAACAATAATTTTGTTATAATTTTCTCAATAGTATGGCTATTTGTTTTAAGTTTACAAGAGTCTATTTTTCACTTAGTATCCCACCTATATACGGAACCATGTTTACTGCTCGCTCTACAAAGTTTTTGTGGAAGCCACGTGTTATCTCTAAACAACTGAAGTTCGCACTGGATTCACATGAAAGTCGAACGGCCCGGTCTGAGGCGTTCTCGCTCGCGTGGTTTTCGCGTCAGATTAGATATCGGAATCCGTGAAATTTTTGCCCGTGGAACTGGAAGCACAGAAAATTTTGCTTTTGGCATCCGGAATCTTGGGCTTTGGGATCCGAAATACAGCTCAAAGAATCCGGAATCCCTCTAACGATTGAAATCCAGAATCCAACTTTAACTGAAAAAGACTGGAAAGGG